>CM045561.1:5936905-6561207 GCA_024721245.1 Mitragyna speciosa
ACAGAAGAAACAGTCTTTAATTAGCGTATATGAACTCGTTAATGTTGATTAGTACCACTAAATAAGATATTAAACGATAAAGTATCTGGGAACATTTGTAGGTGGTGAGAGTGGTTAAGCTGAGAGGATGATGGCGGTGGTGCCCATAATTTCATAATACTAAGTGTGCCTTTATATGATACATCTTAATTAGCTATGTTGATTAAGTTATTTAACGGGTTTTGTTAAGTTCCATACAGGAATCACAAACCTTTTTTTTCGTTGTCACTACATTCGTCCCTCTAAAAAGGTTTTGCTATAATTACCTCTTTGATAAACTTTTAGGCCACTGAGTTTGCACTCGTGCAATTGAAATAAACAATAATTAACAAAAAGTTTATACATCTAATGATTACTCCCTTACCCCCGGGATAATCTCATTTAAGTCATTGTGGGCGCTGATTTGACTATGTTTATTGTCCCATGATGGCTATCGTATGTATGCATTTATTTCCTAATCTTGTGCATTACTACATATGCCCCACAATTAATATATATAGTACATTCATTGTGAGAAGAACATTTCCCCATAGATACATATACATTTGTATGTATTGGTATTCCAGCCTGTCGATGTTAAGCTATATGTCTGAGCTTAAACTCTGACCTCGACTCCAAATCAACGGCCTTCCTTCAGTCTTTGGAAAGCATCAATCTTAAAAGGGTTTACTTTGTACATTATTCCCAGCAATGCTTCCCTTTTATCTGAGAGTTCTTCGTTAAATGTAATTCGATAGCTTCCGATAAGAATTCTTGATTTTTTAGGTCATAATACTAAAAATATACCAAGAAAAAGAAATCGTATGAAAATGAACCAAAGGGTTCTAATTTGCATTACTCTTTATTTCATGAAAGTTCCAAAATGGTCCAAACGAAAAAACTTTAAAACATTCATTCAGTCTTAACAAAAAACAGTTCAGGGTATTGTCTTTCTCCTATTATGAATCTAACAAATTTCACCACGAATTAAGTTTGTTTCTTCTATTAATTGAACACTCTCTTAGTCACGTTTTTCATTTTGAATTGAAATCTTGGAAAAGTAAATAATAGCTAGTAATGGTTCATCGAATATATTAATCCAACACGAAAATAACCTCAGAAAAAAAATAAGACACAACGTTTCAAGGTTGTAAATCAATCACACATGTCAAGTTCGTCTGATCTAATAGCGAGATTAAGATATAGCATGTTGCCAAATTCAATTAATAAACTTATAGAGATTGGTTTACATTCGTAGTTTGAAACTTTCAGCAATGAACATGGAACTGCTGATAACAGTTCTTACGTAGATATTTGAAGTGCCGAAGATGCTTATTGTCGCCGGTCAAGTGGAATTCTTCAGCAGATCACAAGACAAGTGAGCAAAAATTCCTATACACGATACCGCCGGATCAGCTGCTTGTCGCTTTCATTTAGTGCAATTCGAATTTCCCTGCCACTTTGCTGCTTTGAGATTCATCTAATTAATAGTTGTTAAGTTTTTAACCCACGATCTATAGACTTCTTCTATCTCTTCTGTTGAAATGAACACGAATAGCATCTTCCTTGAAATGGAGAAAACCAAAACAAAATGTTTTTTTTTTAATATCAAAGTAAGTAGTTAAAATTAATCGGCATGTATATATGCACAAAAAAAAAAAAAAAATCATATGAAGTATCTACTAATTAGTTTCATTTGATTTGGAGCTCTTCGATTAAGATTTGATAAGAGTTCTTCACATTTTTGTGAATAAGTAAATGTTTGAATCCACTAGGTAATGTCTTTTTTTGAAACCAGACGGAAACTTTTATTTTTTGTATCGATGCTACAAGCACTAGATAGTTGATAATCAAATCCTTCTAGTACTGTTTTCCTTTTTGTTTTTTCTCGGCAAGTAGTGCGTGCAGGCAGAAATTTCTCGTACATGGCGTACAAAAGAGGGACAAAAATGTTGAAAGAATAAGTGAAGGTTGAATCAAAGGGATAGACTATAGAGAATGGTTGGTGGACCTAGAGCAGAATTAAGAATCCACTAATCCAGACTGGTGTAGGCGGATTATGGGTGGCTAAGAAAGCATCCATGTTTGAGCTTTAAAACGAGAAGATAACAAGTTGGCCAATTTTCAAATTGAAAGCTGAGCACTTAGATAAATCATGAATTGATCAGTTGGGGAAAAGTAAAGAAGTAGTATCAATCATTCTTGAAGTGTTTTGGAGCATCAAACCAAAGAAGAAAACCTTTTTACCCATCACTTTTTCTTTGTCATTTGTTTAGTGTTTTTTGTGGGCATTTCGGGCTTATCCAAAAAGTCTTACACTACTTAATTAATCTTTTCCTATATGTCTAAAATTCTTATTCTAGTTTCTTTAACATCCCATTAGAGCAAAATCATGATTGTGCTTTACATATAATCATATACAAACACATCTACGAGGGAGAGACGGTTAAATTAAAGTCATGAAATGAATAATAATCAACATTTCATTGATTATTGGTTACATCTACCTTTCTGTTCCTTTTTTTAGGTCTGAAATACATCTGTCATACTATGACCATCTCCAATCTCCACTACAGTCATTCAAAGCCAAAATAAAACAAAATTATTTATCCTACTTCCTAAATCTCATATCAAAAAAAAAAAAAAAAAAAAAGAGGAAAAAAAAATCTGAATATCCTACTCCTCTGTACAAGAAAGGAAAAAAAAAAACCAAAATTACAATAGAACAAATTTTGTCCACCTAAGTATCTCATGGTTTCAAGGGCTTTAATCGGATTTGAACACCATATTTAGGCTTTATTGTTAGGATAATAACTGGTGCATGCCGATAATTTTCTGAAATGGTGAAGCTGAATTTTGATATTAACATGGCTAATATGATCTTGGCTTCCATAAGAGCAAAAGATTGTCCTATACAATTTCTGGGACCAGCCGCAAAAGGGAGGAAATGACGGCCAGGGGCATATGATTTAGATGCAAAACGGTCAGGCTTGAACTCATTTGCATCCTCACCCCAAATTTCTTCACTGTGATGAATGGCAAGCACTGGAATCCATATTGATAAACCCTTTGGAATATGGAGGTCACCTAACTTGATATCTTCAAAAGCCATGCGAGGAAGAACAGAAGCCGGTGGATAGAGTCTGAGTGATTCATTGATCACCATGTTCAACTGCATAATAAAATTGGACAAACAATATTAATTATCTCTTCCAAGTACTAACTCAAATTGTCATGTATAGAACTACTTTATTAACTAATGCGAAAGGAATTTATATACTCAATTTGATTATTTAGGTGATGCTAGTCAACTTTGTTGTAATGCTCCATATCATAAAGTTCCTAATCTCTTTCTTTAATCTTTAACCACCACTTCTCTCCATAACGCACATTTTGGTTGGTACAGATTCTTTAACAGCGTTTGGTATTCAAACAATATTCTTTATCAGTTTTGAATCATACCCCCCCCCCCCCCCACCCACAAAAAAAAAAAAGAAAAAAGAAAAAAGGAGTTGTAAACACTAAACTCTATACTTACCAAGAAAGTATTATTACAGTTTCTAACTCTTGTTACGAGGCAATCACAAAAAATTGAGCAGTATATCTGATATCTAAAATAGGTCTATTGCTCTTAGGGTATCAAATTTTTAAGTGCCATCCAGCCAACAAAGCATGTGAAAACCAAACTAGACGTATTTAAGTCACTCTTAAATTTCAGTGAATGGACTTGTTATTCCCACCCTGGCAAACTGGCATTGTTATCACCTTCTAACACGATGAACAATAGTACAATCATTTTCCTATATTCAATTCGAGAATTCCATATCGCCATCACCAAAAGACAACCTTGACAGGAGCAGTAAAATCTAAACTGGGAAAGCTTTCTCTACCGCAAAAATATGGCTCTAAAAGGCGGGTGCTAAAGTGACACTTTTTACTGTTCTTGTTATTATCCCCTACTTAACTAAAAGACAAAAAGAGGGATAAATAAGTTCATTTGATTTTTTCCATGCAGTTACTAAAATGACTAATATCCATTAATGTACTTCCACTTTAACAAAGTTTTGTGCCGCGACTTCCTGGAAAATCGAACTCTCTAGATGCCACTGCACCTTGAACGTACTACGAGCGACATATTGATAATTCTTGAATCTGGTCTTGCATTGTTTTTATCTGATATTAGTATTAAAGAAAACGAACTTTTTTGAGATTTGTAAAATATAAGTGCTAACCGTGGTGAGCTTTGAGAGCTGATCAACTGTGGGTGGACTACCATTGCAAACCTCATTGACTTGGGCACGAACTTTGTCTTGCCAAAAAGGGTTACTTGCTAGTAGCATGACGGTCCAAGTGAGCAAGAGGGCAGTGGTGTCATGTCCAGCAAAAAAGAAAGTTTTGCATTCATCCATGATCAGCTGAAGGTTAAGGCTAAATCCACTGTCCTTTTTTGCTTGCATCTCATTCAACAACAATCCCAGCAAATCATCTCCATAAGAATTGCTTCGTCCAATCTCAACACAATCCTTCCGGCTTTGTATTATCTCCATTAACAATCTCTCCACGTCCATCTTCAAAGACTTTATTTCCCTATTGTATTTACTTGGAAAAAACCTGTAAAATTATAATGTGTAATAAACTCAATTAATGCATGATCACTTAATTTACTAGTAATAAACTTCGCATTAATAAATATACTTGGAAATGGAGTCAAGCCAGTCAATTCTCGATTACCAAAAATCTTGTACAAGTACTTAATGAATATCCTTTTTTTTTTTGTCTTTTTGTTGATATGTCGAATTTGGAAGTATTAAAAGCCAGAAAATATCACCAAGAAAAATGATAGATGAACTGCAGTAAAGCATCAAAGGAACCCTCCCCCGCTTCCCCCCCCCCCCCCCCCCCCCACCAAAAAAAAAAAATCCATCCACGTAAGATAGATGATCAGAGATGAGGGTAGAGTATCATAAAAGACCATAACTTTCGACTCTATCAAAAGGAATCATATTACTAACTAGAATTGATGAGAAGTACTCACCGGCTACCGGGAAAGCACAAGTGCCGGCTGGCTCGCGAGCAATGATATTGAAGAAGTGTTAGCAAACTAAAAATTTGTTTGCCTTTCTCGTAGTTACTATCGAACTCAGTTCTTGAAATTATATCAGCAGTGAGCCAAGCCATGTATTCACCGATCTCAACTTCTGTTTGTCCCAGGTCAACTTCTTTTTCCAGTAATTGGAGCATCTCCTTAGTGCATTCCACCATGTACCCAGCATAACTCTATTGGCAAAATCCAAACCAAAAAATTTGAAAAATTAAAAAGATAAAAACAAAATAAATTGAGTTTGAGACGTCGCTAGCTAGCTATCAAAAAGTTAAACACATATGACACATTTTGAAATATACTGACATTTTATTTTTAACGAAACAGAAAACTTTAGTACTATTTTTTTTCTATGTTTTTCTTTTATTGTTGTTTATATATACCTTGAGTTTGTCTCCCGTGAAGGCCGGAGCAACAATGTGTCGCTGGTGATACCAATCATCTCCGTTGGCCATTAGTAGACCTCGACCGATAAAATGCTTTGATCCCTGCTGTTGCTGCCATGATTTACCCGAAATGGTGCTATACTTGGAAAGAAGCTCTTTTATCAATTCTGTTTCACTCAAGCACATCCTTGGTTCTGTTCCATTCCAGTATATAAATCTATTTCCTGTAAATTCAAAAGGGTCAATGAGATTGAAGGTTTAGAAATCAGTGTTGCACAAATGGAGGATGATTGCTAGCTTACCATAGATTTTGGACCATGCAACAAAATGAGGCAAAAGGCGGCCAACGATATCATGGTTGATGGATTCCATGTCCTGAGAGGTGGATTTGGCAACAAGGGAGGCCATGTCCAAAATGTTGCCAACTAGAAACCGAGGTTTCGGGCCACGCACTCCTTGCTTTTCCATGATTTTCTTGATGCGTCTGGGGGTAAGCCAGTAACATGATGTGGTTTCGTAAGCTACTTTGAATAACATGCTCACACATAAGACTAAAATTGCCGCCAGCACCAACTGAAGGGCCATGGTTTTTTGCGGTGGCTGGCTGGTGATAGTAGCGGTCGTCAATGAAATAGTATTACTATTTCAACCAATTACTAAGATCTGGTAAAAATTACAAGGGAAACTCTCGCCTTCAGGCTTCTTCCTCGGGGCGAGTCAGGACCTCAGGACACTATTCTCAAGAGTCAATCAAGAAAGAGAAAAGAAAGTGCACACAAAATTGTTTGTTTTGCTTTGATGACTCCATGGTCTCATTGGTACTCCAATTTATAGTATTGAAAGCTCTTAGTTTACTAATTTTTCTTTCTTACTTTTGGTAAGTAAGAAATTTCTTATCAGACCACTTTTTGGTAAATGCATTTCACTCAACAAGAGGGTGTAGCTCAGTTTGAATTGTGTTTTTTTTTTTTTTGGTTAATTTAAAAGTATTGTAATACTTTTTTATGTAAGAAAAAAATTTGGTTAAAAATGAAAAAAAGAATGATAGAAAAATTATGTTTACGAAATATTACCAAGAAAAAAGATCAAATAATACCATATGCCAATTTGATACACGATTCTATTTCGAGATCTAAAAGCTTACTAATAAATTTCAATAATTTTGTGAATATTTGAGTAACACAAAAAGACCGTATTTCTTCCAGGGGAGCATAAACAATGTTCCACTAGTAAAAGTGTACCTTTAGTGAAAGGAGATCTATGCGCACGGAGGGGAAAAAAATATTGATAGAGAAAATGTAATTTTTTAACTTGATGGATGTGGTTTAGAGGATCATTTTAGCAGCTCCGAAGAACACAACGTGGCCTTTGGTAAAGGGCTAGGGGCCAATAGCAAGGCCCTCATGCATTTTTTATTTAGGTTAATAACAGTTTATCTCCCTGAACGTATAGGATTGTCACAGTTTGCTCTTAAACTTTAAATGTATATATTTTGTTCCCTCATATATTCTGTTTGACTTTGATCCATCCATATGAACTTTTCTCTTCTCAAATTAACCTTGTCCACTCTTAAACTAACTTTTAACTTTATGAGTTTCTAATTGTCAACTTTTGACAATTCCATTAGTACCTTTTAATCATGCTATATATTTCCCATATTAGAAAAGAGAAGTTGATATCTCTATCCAAATCAATAAAAATAAATATATGAATTGCAACAAAAGACAAAAAGAAATATGCTACAAAATCTTGTATAAAAATCGTAAATTCTGAAAATTATTTTGTGTGAATTTACTTTTTTTTCAACCTTATACTCCTTCCAAAAAAAAAATATTCCTAATAAATCTTGATCCCATTCGGGGGACTGTTAGGCAGGCAGAGAGTTTCTTTTTACCGAACCTTTTTTTCTAATCAAAATTCAAATAACATAAAGCTGTCTGGAATAAATTTCTTTTGATCTTCACCTCAAGTTTAAAATAAGAACAATTAACTAGGGTAAGAACATTTTAAACAGTACTCAACAACAATTCTCTCCGATTTATCCTGGAAGAATCCCGCAGGCCTCCTATCCAAAATGCAAAGTGTCGCCTACGATTCCAAAACGAAGAGGAACTGTGTAAATTGTACCTTCATAGGCTTACTAATCAGCATCTGTTCACAAGGGAAATCCCTTTTTTTTTTTTTTTTAATATTCATGAGGCGGGAAAGGCAAGCAGAGAAAACCGATAGCCAATTCCCCCCAAACAAGCCTGTGTGAATGCCTCTAGTAAAGTTGATCAACTTATTATTCCCAACAGGAAAAAAAAAATTTCCATCCACTTAGACTTATTTGCATGTGATCCTTAATCTCCAGAATCTATCTTTAAAGTTTAAACTTTATGCCTTTGCGTTTTGACTATTAGAAAAAGACCATAATAACAGCATCAATAGTAACACCAACTTTAGGCGCAAAGTGATGTCGTTTGACTTTGCGTGTGACAGTGAATTGCCTCGAAGTCTTCTATTATACAAATGTTACATTCATTATACAACCTAAAAAAAAGAGTGATATATGTATTCTAGTAATTACGTCTAATATGATATGTTATTCTCTCTTAGTAATGTAACATTACAAAATGTAACAAAAAATTCGGTATCCGTTGACCTCCTCTATGTAGGTACACGGACAAAAGAAAGAGACAAAGTACGAAATGGAAGACAAAATTGAGATGGTTCCAAATACCACACTGTATAGAATCTGTAGATAACTTTCTTTTAAATTTTTAATTGAAGTGATGATGCTTCGTCTTGAACTGCATATATAGTTGAGATTAAATTTTCTGGCAACTTGCTGTATTATTCTTCTACGTACCAAACAATGCATGCTAGTATTTAACAAAAATTTTATAGATTCTTATCTCTAGGTGGGATATCTTATTATGTCTTTTTTCCTTCATTTTTCTTTTATCTGTGGTGGTGCTTATGTTTTACTGAGCATTTTTAGTAATGTTGGTAATTCAAACTAAAGTGCACCAAAGTGTTTTCCTTGTTTATTAAGTAATTAAGAAAAGTACGAAGAAATAAAGTAAACCTTCCTGGCTTTGCATAAGATTATCTACTGTGTCTGAAATTTGCAACTAAAATGCAACCTCAAAGTTTAAGATTTTAGATTATAAGCTTTTGCTTGTAGAAGTAATGCATATGGCAATAAAAGATTTTTTGAAAAAAATACAAATTCCATTAGAAAAATCTCTAACTTGATTGTTGTCTTAAGATGCATATTTGTTTTCTTCCATGGCTAGTTAGTTTTCTTTATAACATAAGCGAATTAATACCCAATAATTAATATTTTCCATAAACAAGTACGTAACAAAAAGGAAATTACTAAATAAATCTTTTGGTTATTTTTCCATGACTATGCAATATCAACTCATAGTCCACAACTTAAAAAGAAGAAAAGTACCACACGGTATAGTTCTAGTGATATTGGACTCTATCCCTGTAGCTGTCTTGAACATTTTCATACATTTGTTGATAACTAGTTATCATGATTATACAGCTAGCCAACAGTCATGACAGCTATTCACCAGTTTTGTAATAATTGACTTAATTATACGATAATAAACTACTATATATAAAATTCATTTTCCAACAATTTAACAATATTTACACGTAATTTCTAAGTAGTTTCGTGCAAAAAAAAAAAAAAAAAGTTTCGCAACCACTTCCATCAAATCCTTCTGATTTTTCAAGCAAATAGAGTCAATAGGAATATTCAGATCTTATTGATTTTTTCATGCATTGTATGATATATAATTGAATAAAAAGGTAAGGAAACTATATAATGTACAAAACCAGTTAATTGCAAATTCATAAACTTTCATTGTAATTATATCATTGTTTTGTAATTAATTCTTAAACTTTCAATTGAAGTAGTCCAATTCCTTGTAGTTTTAGTGTGTTGCAAATTACTCAAATCAACTTTAAATAAATTAGAAAAGTTACTAACACGACAGTTTACCACAATCTAAGTAATCAAATCCCCCGTATAGCCTCACCATTTTCCAAGGTATATATACTCATTCTTGTTTTCCATCACTTTCAAAATGCCCCTTCCTCTTTGCAGCCCACCTACGCTTTACTCATTCACTCTCTTTGAGTTCTCCTTTCCACCTCTCCAACCTTCTTTTTAGTTCCATGATATTTGGAGTGGTTTATATTCATAATTGTATTTTGGATAATCCATCTATTTTGGATTTACTATATTCCTTTTAATCTATATTTTTAGACTCGGACCGAATATTGATTCGGGCGAGGTCAGGGGTCAATAGGTTCGACTGGGAATCGACTTGGGATTGAACCAGATGACGTCATAAATACGTCATGTGTGTGTGTATGTAAATACAGATGTGTGTGTATATATATATATATATATATATATATTATACCTATTAATTTTGTCCTTTATTTATTTTAGTTATTAGTCAAGAGTTAAAAAAAAGTTTAATGAGTCCAAAAATCATAACTAGCCAAAAACATTAAAAATTTTTGATTTTTCGGGTCAAAACTAGTTTTTTTCCGGTCAAACCCGATCAAATCCAGTTTTTGAACAGGTTTGGCCGGTTTTTTAAAAGTCGGTTTTTACAAATAACTTGAACCGAATGCCTGGTCAGTTCGTAGTCCAATCGGCCATTCTGGTTCAAGTTTAAAAACATAGCTTTTAATTAAACATAGCCAACCAAATCCATGTGATTTGTCATTTGCAACAAATTGATGTTTTGCTAATTCAAGGAGACATTTTTACACTAACAATGTATATCAAGAATGCATTTATAAATTGTCAAAAAAAAAAGAATGAATTTATAAGCATCTTAAGAAACTTCCACTGAAATTACAGCCCCAAAAGTCCCCACTTGACGGTGGGAAACAGTCGATCTGGTGTGCATCCCCACGCCAACCCCCATGGATTTGGAATATCTTCGAAAATTACAACTATCCTAATCATCTCATTTAGACCATGCAACTGTGCACCTTAGCCTTTCCAGGAAATTGATGTATCTACCTTTACCTTGTTAGTTAGTTAAAATTGGTTATAAGAAGAGCATCAAATTCGTATAAAGTCGTCCTGTCTAGACCATGCAGCCATGAAATATTCCATTTCATGATGCAATGGATTAATCCAATGGCGAAGATATATAAGTCGGTGCATAAAAATTTTTAGTTGATGGATGGCTATCGTAAAAGTGCAATATGTAAGATGTTACTTTCTCAGAAAGAGAAGATACATATGCAAGATTCGGGTTAAAGGTAAAGATTAAAAATGTCATCAAAGGCGGAAAGTTAGGGGATTAAAGAGAATCATCATGCTCAAGTTATTATTCAAATCCGATCTTGTTCTAGACAATTTGATTAAAGGTTATCAAGGAACAACGAAGACCCTAGGAAGGATTGTTGAAATTTCATGGAATCAGTCAAAATTGATGGGAGGAGTGAAGACGACATGGATACATGTGCATTATACTTGGAACCCCCGTCGTGAAAGCAACAAGAACATATTCTTGTCGGGCTTGGGGAGATGGGCTCCCTGGCGAAGAACTATTTAGTCAAGCGGATAGAATTAGGAACTTTAGACAGATGAATAAAAATAAATGGGACAAGTTCTAATTTCTTAATAATGAATCCGTTTGAAAATATTAATTTCTTACTGGAAATTTCTTGTCCCATAAAAACTTCAAGGAAATGTAATAAATCTGGAGGTTGGGTGCTACCTCCATCTAGCTCTAGTAGGTCCGACTAATACTCAATGTTTTGAAACTTGTACCATTAATGAACCAATAAGGTAATTGAGTCGCGGTTCAACCATTCGAACCAGTTCAGTCCCGGTCCAATGATTTTCTCTTAGAAAATAAAATATATAAATACTTGGATATTCTATGGACTAATATAATAAATCACCGGATAAAAAGTTAAATATTTAAAAAAAATTAGACTTTCACAAATAAGTTTTTAAATTATAAATTCAAACAAATAAATTATCCCATTTGTACCTACAAAATAATAATAATAATAATAATAATAATAATAATAATAATAATAATCATCGTCTTAAATAATACCCAAAAACACCACCATATTCTAAAAAAATATTCTCTCTCCTTTTTTTTCAATTAGTTAACAAAATTACAAAGCTACTGATTCATGGTTCAAGCTGGTTTAAGTTGTTTATACGGTTTTGACAGTTTTCAACAATTCTCTTATCTAGTTAATCCAATGTGTGAATTAGATCAAAACCCTAATTGGTTTGCGGTCCCACTAATCGAACTAGCGGATTTGACCTAATTTTTAAAACACTGCTAATGTTACAAAGGAATGGTATTTTCCGAAAAGGTAATTTTACTTCATGTATACGAGGTTTAAGTCTTTACTTCACAATGTACAAGGTTACAGAAGAGTAACGATTCAAAGTTTGACGGTTCATTCTTCTTCCCGAACCCAAAAGACTAGGGAATAGAAAAAACAAAAAGAAAGAAATAATCAATCTTTGCACGTACACAACAAGGCGGAAATTAAATGGACAGCAGTCAGTCCTTTGCCTCTTTCGCTTTACCATGATTCGTAAAATATATTTGCTTAGTCTTGAAGTTCTCCTAAAAGTTAGAGCCTAACGTTGCACACTATGCTGGAGCATCTTTGATCAATATGAGATTATATATATACAATCGCGGAAACTCATTCTTGCCTGCTGGTTATAAATTACTCCACTCGAGGCCAAGAAATGAAATGGAAAAATAAATGCTTTGTTTTGTTTTTACTTACTGATGTTAGCTTCAACGCCAGTTGTTGAGTTAACCGGACAAGTTCCCTTATCTTGAATGGCCAATTAAGGCATCCAAAATATCGAAAATGCTTTTATATCTGATGTCTACTTCTGATTTTGAGATATATATATTTCAAAGAATGATATTTACAATGCTCCTTCGTCACAAGCAAGTCCAAAAAATGTAAGAAGCAAAACACGTACGCAACAACATTTGTCAGGAGTGTACAGAGTTCGTCCAAAACTCTTTTACCATTTCTTCTTTTTCGGAGCAAAAGTATTCAAAGAACGAAAGAGGGAAATATATCGTTATTGCTACTTATATAAACGAGCATAATTTAATGGAATTGATAAATATTGACAAAATTTTCTCAACTTTTTCAATTTTTTTATTAAATTCATATCCGATTAATGGTCTAATAGAAACAACATGGCACAGAATTTTGAGACGATCCTAGGTATATTCCTATAATCATGGATTTTCCTCCGTAGCATCTGAAGCCACTAGAGATATAGGAATATTAAGGACCAATGGATAAACAGTCAAGAAAAGAATAAAAAGTCCTCAAACTGATCGAAGAGATATTTTTAGCTTGTTTGTTTGCTCGTTATTTGATTTTTTTTTTCGAATTAGCATCAACGTCGAATGATTTGAATATACTAGTACTATATTCGTCCTACCAACGTTACCACCCTTGTCGATTTTCAGGCAACATGACAGTTAATTGATTGAACCTTCGAAAATATAATTACAGTACCCCATTAAAGTTCATGTCACTACAATTTTAATTCTTCCGTGTTTCAAGAAATAAGTATGATATAGAGTTGTAAAAAATATCAAGTTTATCTACATCTCGAAAAGGCAAAAACGATATTGGGAGAGATTTTTTTTTTCTACAAATGAATAAAAAGGCGGAAGAGAGAGGTAAATTGCAGCTTTCTTTTAGTTCTTATTGATGGTCACACCAGGGCTTGCACGAATCTCATTTTTGTAAGTGTTAAAGAATATGAGCTTCCGTGCCGAAATCAATTAGCAATGAGTGGAAATTATTATGGGATTTCATGTCAGATTATTTCTTAACAGTAGGCTTGCATAGCGATCTTACGTACTTGCTTACATCCCCAAATGATCTGAATAAGTTTTCGTGGACCGATGCCACCAATCAACTCAATGATAATAGGATGACATCAACCGCAAATCCAGAAAAAATGACAAACCAAATCATTTGCACATATGGTTAAAGATATTGATTTACATGGAAGTGTCTAAATTGAGTCGAGTTATGGTATCCACAATATTTTTTCGTTTGGCAAAGAATCTTTTTTTTTAACTATCTTGATCTGGCTAAGTGATTCTTGAAGTCATTGGATTTGTCCATTATTCTATCTTATATTTCCGTCGTTGTGTACCAGTACGTAAAAATTTCACCCAAAAAAAAAATGAAAGTAGTTTTCATAATAAAAATTGGCCTCAAATTCTATGTTTGTCGAGGTAAATTCCCATCTCCATGCTATAAGGCTCCAAAAATAATGCCAAAAAAAAAAAAAAAAAGTAGCCTGAAAAACTGCGAAAAGAATGCCGAGATATGACATTCCTTCATGAAATTGAACTCAACTACATAAGTTCAACTTTACATTGAAGGCTATCGAAGATAGTTCCATTAAGATAGTTCCAATGGTATATAGATTGCCCATAAACAAACCAAAAAGAAAATTACTGAATATTAAAATAATGAAAAATAAGAACAAGTGGGCTGATATCTGGGTGGAATAGAAACCGTCTAAAATAATACTATTGACGTCCACTGGACTACATCTTTTTAATGCTAGAGACACAAAGCCCAATTCAGTGAAATATGGACTACATCTTTTCATGGAAGAGAAACAGAGGTGAAATATGGAGCAGCCCATTATTTTATTTTGGCTGCACTAACGCTGGACCCATACGCAATGCATTTAAAATAGCTTACCGTACCCATAAAAGTCTGTTAACAAACCTGCCAACAATCGCACCTAGTAAAAACAAAGGGTATCCTCAAAAAAAAAAAAAAAAAAAAAAAAAAAAAAAAAAAAGGAAAAATTAAAAACAAAGGGATTAAATGAACTTCTATGATTAGTACACTAATTGATTGACTATGGTAGATAGAGTGGAACAGATACACTGAATATATTTTTCAGTTTCATGGGTTCCGATAAAGACCAGCATTTCTAATAGATTAGTAGTTTTTATTTTGCCCCCCTCTTGCGCAAAGATGGTACTCCTTTGTGTTTAATACTATTATTGACTACGAGATTTTGGTTGTCTAGTTTTCCTTGCCCTAACCACTACTTCCCCTTTTCATCATTCTCCTGTAAGATTTGACTAAAATGCACAGCAAGTTCCTCATATTATAATGTCTATGAATAGTGGTGGAGCTAGAAATTTGAGAGAGATTCTTGTATGGATGGGTGCCACATATACATAGTCATATATGCTAATGTAAGAATACTTATGCTACTTTTTTTTTAAAATCATTATGCTACTTTTTTTTAAATCACAAGATCTGCAGAGAGAGCTGCCATGTGAGAATTCACCGAAATTTGATACAGGGGTGAAAGTAAATATATTTTGACATAAATATGAATAAACATTTATTTGAACATCATTAGAATCAAGGATAAATAACTAATCAACATTAAAATCATATAGCAATAAATTTACTAATATTATGCTTTACAAAATACAAAAAACTAAAGTAAGTCCTTTTCTTTTATATTAAAATAAATTTTTATAATAAAAGTACTAAATTATGAACATGAATTAGAAGTCTTATGTTTCAAAAGTTTTAAAGCTTTTTCAATCTAAAATAAAAATAAATCTTCAATCTCAAAAATTTATTCTAGTAATATTGAATATCTGGCTTAGTAATATTTTGTAATCTATAAGGTAATATATGTCATATGCCTATGGTGCTTTTTCGAAGGGAGCGGCGACTGCCACCATTGGTTCCCTCCCCCCGCCACTGCCTATGAAGAAATTCTGATTCTTTGTGCATCAAAAAAAAAAAAGAAAAAAGAAAAAAAAGAGCAAATTAAGCTTGAATATTTAGCAATTGATTATCCATTTAAAACAAAATTAGCCATAACGAATTATCGTCTATATCGCAATATCACCCAACCGTCTCTTCAAATTCTAAATTTCAAAATCAAAATGTTGGAAAAATTCACCCGTATTTGTATGGACACGCGCCATTTTCAAAAATTAATGTGGCAAAATTATAAGTATTTAAAGTTTTCAGAGTTTGCTTTGTATATATGACTGAAGAAAAAAATTACGAGGTTGGACCTGTTCTCACTTGCTTTTTTACTTGATTTTAGCTTCTGATTTTTTAAAAATTTATTTTGTGATTCTCAACTGCTTTTTTATTATGTTTTTTAATTTTTTAAACTAAAATCAGGTGCAACTGAGTATCAACTTTTCTAAAATTCGTTTTTGTAAAAATTAAAAGATATTAAGAACAAGTCAGTGCAAGAAATTACTTGGATTTTAGTTTATACTTTTATTCTTTCTCTACCACAAATTTCGGTGAATATTTGAAGATGCAACATGTATATTGCCTATGTTCTATATTGAATTTCTAAACCAACAATATCATTTGATGTTAAATCTTCCTGAAATCAGTTGCAGTGCCGTCCACCATTGCCTCCGGGTAGTTCGGACGTAAACAGTCACAGCACAACATTAATATATAGTCGATCGAAACCAAACCAAACCGACTTTGTGTCGCGTCCCACAAGGACTACCGACTCTCATTCAAAGTCCACCACCATGGCATCCCACCTCCCTCTTCCCGGCTTAATTTCTGTGGTCCCACGGATGGATGAAGAGTCTATATCTTCTGCTAATCTTTTTCTAAGTTCTAACCGAATTGCATGCCGCATTTAGTGTTGCAGTAATGCAAGAAGAAGTGTCAATTATGATGCATCGTTAATTATAGTTTATGTTAATCAATTATCAGGCACAAACTAAAGTTTGGCTACATCTTTTATCCCACTAATGAATTAGAGGGAAGAAAGCTCTTGCAATATGATTCTTGATAGGAATATTTGCTTATCAAAAAATTTGCATGGCTACTAATGAAGCTAGTGGTTGGCTCGCGGAAGGAACTGCAAGCGATTCATCAGCTGATTCCAATATCATAGTACCAATACTTCTTAGCTCTTAAATTCTCAGATCTACTTGCCTGCTGACAACAGCTAAGGCATTTCTTTTCATTTATTGTCATTAGAAAAGAGTGAGCCTATTCAAGGAAAAGGACTCAAGCTTCTAAAAATTGAACACTTGTTTCACAAAAACATACCAGTAGTAATGAATTAAAAGTACATGGAAAAAATTAAACATAAAATAAAAAAGAACACATATCTCACAGTTACTTTTGTATGTTCATTCAATTATGAAAGTGCTTTCAAATGGTACATGATATTAACTGATGGCGGTATCTCAGAAAATAAAAGAAATCACAGCTTTTGACACAGAAGAAAAAATTAAAGTCCCTCTCATGACACCTCCTACACCTAAATGCAATGCATGTAGCATTTTTATGAATACACATGTGAGCGGAATTGAAAAGGGTAAAAGTGGATGGATATTTATGGCGATCGACTTTAACAAAGTTCGATGAGTAGATTTAATCCACAACATCAACATTTATATTATGGTTTTTGTAGCTTAATTAGCTCTAACCATTACTTCAGAGCTTCACAACATCTGGGATATGCACAGGATACCTATCAATGCAGTCTTGCCATGGCCCCTCCAGTGGTGTCTTGATTGTCCTATTACACTTCCAAACAGCACTGTTACACTTGAATCCACTGCCAAATGCAATCTGCCAAACTCTATCTCCCTTCTTCATCTTTCCCTTAGCCTCAATATAGTTCAGCTCATACCAAAGTGAAGAGGAAGATGTGTTACCAAACCGGTGCAACGTCATTCTTGAAGCCTCGACATGTTCAGCTGACAACTGGAGGTTCTTCTGGAGCTCATCAATCACAGCTCGTCCACCAGCATGGATGCAAAAGTGCTCAAATGCCTCCTTGAAGTCTGGAATATAGGGTTTCCATTTTGGATTGAAAATCTTCCTTCCAATAAGTGTGAATAAGAAGAGGAGTTGCTCCGAGGCAGGAAGGACTAGTGGCCCTATAGTTGTAATGTTCGACTTCAAAGCTTCTCCAGCTATAACCATGAGGTCTTTAGATAGATTAATCCCAACTTTGCCTTGTGGATCCTCTTGCTCATATACACACTTGTAGGCCTTATCATCAGCCCCCTTGTGAGTTCGAACAACGCGGACCAGTCGATATTTCGCTCGGCTTCTTTCACGCCTCTTGTTGGATAATAAGATTGCAGCACCACCCATCCTGAACAAGCAATTAGGCAGAAGCATGGCACGTTCATTTCCCTTGTAGTAGTTGGGAGTAATGATCTCCGTGCTGACAACTAGAGCATATGAATTGGGATATACTTGCAAAAGGTCTCGTGCTAAATCAATGGATATCAATCCAGCACTACACCCCATCCCGGAAAGATTGAAGCTCTTTATATTACTCCTCAGTTTGTACTTGTTAATCACCATTGCAGACAAGGATGGTGTTGGAGAAAACAGGCTGCAGTTTACTATCAAAATATCGATATCTTTAGGCTTGAGACCTGTTTTCTTCATCAACGAATCGATGGCTGAGAAGATAACATTTTCTGCTTCAGCTCTTGCATCTTCCATGGTCGGGTTTGGAGGGATGTAATGAATGGCTGGTGGCAAACAAGTCTCTTCTCCTAAGCCAGATCTTTCAAGAATACGCATTTGAAAATCCACACTTTTTGGACTGTCCTTGAGGATCAACCTTGAATGCTCCATAAAGGTTGAGAAGGGCACACGACACGTTACAGGAGGCTTGTAACAAGCGTAATCTACTAGGTACACTGAACGAGGTTTGGACATGAAGTAGACTGTAGCTATGAAGATGATGAGGAATGAAGAGCATAAGACTTGGACAAGATCAAAATGAAGTGATCTCCATATATTGAGCATTTCCTCAGGGCCTAATCTTAGGATCTCTAGCACAATCCCAGCCATGATGGGTATGAGCAAGAAGGTTAAAATGTGGTTTACGAGATATTGATAGCCAAGTTTAACATACTTTAGCTTGACAGAATTTGAGAAATCTGGCAATATTTGTGGCATTTTTTTTTTCGCCTTTTCCTTGTCTTCCTTTTTTTCTTTTTTTTTTTTGGGTGAATGGAGAGGATGAAGAAAAAGGGGTGTTGTGAAGTTGAGCAGCTAGGGAAGATGGGTTATGGAGGAGGGTGGAGAGGGAAGAGAAGGAGGGGAATTTAAAGGCTAAAATGTGGTGAGATGGCAATGAATGGAGACAGATGAGAGGATTAAATGAACAACTTAACGTCACACAACGCTCTCTTAGCTGGAAATTTCATCTGTGTCCTACTTCCTCAAACAAATTAATCTTTTTTTTTTTTGGTAATAAAGGAATTTTATTTACAAAGTATATTTACAAGCAGACTAACTGCCCCTCTCCCAATATTAATCTTTAATTTCCAATATTTCATTTTTACACGTACTTCTCTGGTTTTATGAAGCTTTAAGATGGTTGAATTATAGATTTTACGTGTAATAATGCATGGAGAAGCAGTACCATCCATTGTAAAAGCCGTGCTGGTAATTCCAATTCCTACGGGATTCCCTCCCAAACTTAACCTTCTAGAGAAAAATCTGTCTCGGACAAATTATGCTAACCTTCCCAATTTTTACAGAAAATAATATAAAGATTAGAGGTTTATTAGCAGAAATACTATGGATCTGCCTTTTCCTTTTTTTTTTTTTTTTTTTTTCTCTCTCTGCATGTCGCCGAATACATGAAAAGCACAGTTCTTACACAAAGAAGTAGCAGAAAAAGAGCACAGATAGCACACAGTTTAGTGTGTAGTTCTAAGTAGTATACATAGATATACGTTTTGGTTGATTATCTATTAAATCTACTTGTGTTAGATTTGTGTCATTTTCTAAAGCAACTTAGTACTCTGATGGTAATGGAACCAGTGCCAATTGTAAGTTTTCTTAATCAAATACAACCCTTTCTCAGCACAGGCCCTGTCATGCTCATAGACCACAGTATTTAGGCATTACTCTGCAAGTGATTCTAGCATTATTTAGAGTAGATATTCATATTTCCCTATCCCCAAGTCGGTCTAAGATGACTTGCTTTGATTTAGTAACCTAAATAATTTGTTCTAGGGGATGTTACATAGCTTTGGAATTACACAGAGAAACCTAAATAATTTTGGTTCAAAAAATTTCTTTCTTCATCTCATCACATATGTAGGCATGCATATGCTAAATGTAGGAAGAATACAAACATCTGTCCTTGTCTAAAATGAGAGTTAATTTTAAACAAATAGAAGAAAAGAAAACGAAAGAAACTCGTTTTAACGAAAGAAACTCATTTCTTTGTTTCTCTTCTTTTTTTTTTAACTATAATTCCTGTCCCGGGTGGGGGGAATGGAGTGGTAGCAATAGCAAGTTACTATCATAATTCATTTATGAGTGTCACATTATCAAAATTAATAGTTGAAGATAAAAGTACATGTTAATAATAGTTTGTAATATGCAGTATATCACTTGTTATCCAACATTGGAAGAAAAGGAAGTAAATGCCTTCTGAACAACTGACCAATATTTGATGGGAATATTATTTTCAGTTTACATTTGATTTATTTAAATATAAATTGAATAAATTATAGGTAAATATCTTGGCAAGGGGACCTAGATACTTGGACTTGAAATAATTGATTAATTTTTATTTTTTAGTTGATTTCAAGAATATTTGTTTAAACTAAAATATCAAATACCTCTTCAATCAATACGTAGGTTTCTTCTATTTACCGCTCTCGTCTTTATATATACATGTATTCTTCAAATTATAACATAATTTTATTTAGAGTTTTTCTTCTGACCTTTTTGTATTTAAAAAGTAATTTTTGTTTAATTAATAAGAACAAATAACACCTTAAATGAAGTTATTTAGAATTCATTACAATTGAATCAAAATAATGATGAGATATCATTGCCCTGGTGTATTACGGCTGGGGTAGTTATAAGTTAGTGAGGTGACCAATAACTATATATATTTTTTTCATTGCAAATGTATTAATGATAAATTCAACTTAAATTATGATCATGTGGAGAGTTAGACTACTCGAACGAACTCTCCAAAATCATACTTTAGCATTAATATTCAAGCGACCGCATAATACTATAATTGTACTGTTAAATATTCTCATATTAATAGGTGGAAAGTTTGTTTGGGGTGGCAAATTTTCTAATCTGTCCTTTAAGATTAGAATTTTCAAAAGAAATAGAAAGATCACCACACGCCATTATCATACATTTATTGGTTCCACACTAATACATCCTCGTCATTAACATCTATGTTGCTGATCAATGACCAAGATGTATTAGTGTGAGACCAATAAATGTATGATAATGCTGTGGATTGATCTTTCTATATTTTAAGAAACTCTACCAATAAATATATGATAATGTTGTGAGATGATATTGGATACAGTTAGTACGCCATGTAAGTATTAAAACCAAGCACTTGTTGCCAAATATGAGAAGATGTGGCCCACTATCACCACGTAATGATAAATTATAAATTTTGGTGTCTCACCTCGCTATGCACATAGTGCATTTAAGATTTTTCCATAATGTTGTGTGTTGATCTTTCTATAATTTAAGTAACTCTAACCTAAATCTAAAATGAGAGGGAAAAATTGCAAATCCAAACAAAAATATTTTCAATTACCATTAAAACTTAATTTAGAACATCTCTTGCTTTAATTTTAAGAGGCCTAACTTAACGTTATCTTGAAAAAAAAAGAAGAAATAACAAAGGAAAGAAAATCTTTAGTATGCTTATTCTTTTCTTAAGAATATATTCGATGGCAGGACCCAATATGTACCATCTATGTCAATTACCAATTTAAATTTCTTTTCAATTCCTTTCTCACACAACGTAATATAAAAACAACTAATATAATAACAAAATACTGATTTGGGTCATTTATTGTAGTCTTATACACACGCCTAATGACTCGTTTAGTCCCTTGGAGAAGACATTGAGAATTGACCTGAGGGTCTTAACTTAAAATTGCCCCAACATAATCAAATATGAAATATTTAAGTATTAACAATTCAAATTTGTTCAACCTAATCTATCATTTTTACTTGGCGGAGCAGGGTTTCACTTAGAAAGCCACCTAGTTGAATCCCTAGCCGGAGAAAATGATAGTTTCTCCCAATTGCAGCATTACTTTACAGGTTGGATAATGATAGGCTGAATTTTGATTATCATTTCATAAAAAATTAGTACGTTTCAAGAAAAATGTATCACTTTTTTAAAAAAAAATTACTATTTTTTTATTAACTTTTCGTCATCACAAAATTTTCCCTATGATGATTTTTTTTTTTAGTCAAGTATCAACATTTTAATTTATTTCTAACCTATTTTATGAGATGGTCTAACTAGACCTGAAGCTCATGGAGACCGAATCATCATTAGGCCTAGAAAAGACACTATTATGTTTCTCTAAATTTAACTGCGGCATGTGGACCAGAGAAAGCGCCATTGGACTAGGGAAAGGACGATGTTTCAATCACTTTTTTTTTTTTTGTTAATAGTCAACAGTATACTATTCTACTTTTAACCTACACTATAGGGGAGAGAGACCCAATTGAGCTTCAAGGGAACCGATGAAGACTAAACCACCATCGAACTAAACGGGTGCATTGAACCCTTGACCTCCTACCCACATAACTTTTAAAGGCTTTGTGATAGCCAACCGAACCAAGTTGGATTGGTTACGATGTTTCAATCACATAAAAGGTGAAAATCCCACATGCCAGAAGGTTTATGTAAATGCTAACAAGTAACCGCGTGGTACCGGTTAGTCGTCGTTTACTCCGAATTTGACTGTAGTAGTACTTGGTTGACCACATACTGATTCCTAATACAGACTAATCTGTTTTCACTTTTTTTTTTTAATCAAACTTACACTGTTATAATATGAAAGTAAAATTGGTATTGATGAGATTCAAACCCAATTTATAAGTTGAAGTCGTAAAATTCTAACCGATCAACCCTCTATTTGCTCCCCATGTTTTCACTTGGATTCTAGATTTTTTTTTCATGGCAATTAGAGCTTAAGATCTAGCTCTAGATGGTTATTTTTTAAGAGTATTTTTTTTATAAAAAAAATTATTATAATAATTTTAAAGGTTTTTTTTGGTAAAAGTGTATGTGAAATAAAAAAAGTATTTAAAAAACATATTTGAAATTTCTAAAAAAATATATATTTTTGAAAAACACTATCACTAAAGTACTCAAGTCTAAGTATGCATTGGAGATCTTTGTATCTGGGTTTCTATTTTCTTCTCCTCTTTTCTCATAAAAATTCCACTAGGAAAAGATAATTGTCTTCAATTTTATTGTAGCACAGGGACATAATAGTGCAAAGATTACCCATTCAAGATCCGTCCTTCAAAATCCATGGGCAGAGACAAGACAACATACTGTTGAACAAAGTAAATACACAACACTCGGCAAAATTTACCTTTACAAAAAACTATGAGCGAACCTTGGACGTTCTTACACGTCCACAGATCAATCAAACATAATTCGCCCATCACCAGAGTTTTCATCTAATTAAGAAGTTATCGTCCTAGTACTTGTCAAGATACATATGAATCTTTTCTTTTCTTTTTTTTTTTTTTTTTTGGGAAATCAATCTTTTTTTTCTGCTTTGTTTCTTAGTAATTTTTGTTTCTATTGCGTTAATCATTACACAATTAACACACGTCAATCTTTAGTTTCAAATAAAAAAATTAAGTTTTACATATAATCAAAAATAAAAGAGTTATTCAAGCCGAACTGGCACATTGCAGGCCAAATTGAAGATCTTAAGTACGATGTATCAGTTGAGGCATCTAATTGCAATTAAGAATAAACTAGCCAAGTAATGAGCCATTAAGCATCTAAACTGTATATACTTGTATCCCCCACTAATCTAGAAAAGTTGCAAGTGCTGTACGCAACTGCTACTTATAGTTTCGTTTTTAATGCTAAATCAATTAGTTTAGTCTTTCTTACAACTAATTACAATAATAATCAAAGACTTTGCAGGAGTGCAGTTCAAACACGTTCAAATCTCAGATTTGTCCTGATTTTTTTTTAAGAAGATATCTTACATTTGTCATTACTTGTACGAAACCTAATAATCCTCCTAATTTAAAAATTGTTTTCCGGAGGGTTTTCTTGCTATGGGAGTTGGCTTATGCTCGTTGTTTTTTTACATACAAAATCAGATGGGATTCCACGAACTTAAGTAATTGATACCTCCTCCCAAGTGGGCTGAATTAAGTTGAAACTTGCAACTTATTTTCCAGTTGGAAAATATTGCTACGTATGAGTTGCATTTTTTGAAATATTATTGGAAGAATAATGCTATAACATTTTTTGATATATGATGCACGTAAAATAAAAATAATTAAAAACATAAAAAATATATGAAAAGCATCTTTAAAATTCAAACTAATTTTCTGACAAATGAGTTTGGCCAAATTGAGCCATTGTCATGCTCGATGCCTCTCTTTTCCTTCCTTGGAACACTAATGACTTGTTATACAGTTCGGGAAGCATTCAATCCATCATGGACAAGTAACAGTTTCTACCAAAAAAAGAGGACGACTATTAACAGTTCTTACTATCTACGTCAAATATAATTGCTAACTTCAGCATGTGAGATTTCTTCTTTTGACTCCAAGATTATCCCAGTAGAGAAAAAATGCAGGAATTTTTGAGTCAGATTTGACCCTAATACTACTTATTTTTTCCAATGGCAAATATTGGTTGTGTTTGGATGTCATTATTTGGGAGAATTATTGAGAAAAATTATTTGGAGAATTTTTGTTGACTTTTTCAAAAAGTTGAAAAGTGTTTGACTTGTGAAATTTTTTTGAAATTATTGTTTGGATAGTGAATAATTTTTTTGTTGACTTTTTAGAAAAGGCGAAAAAATGTTTGAATTGTGAAAAAGTTTTTGGTTTGTTTAAAAATTTTGTAACAACTTTTGAAACTTTTTACACAATTAGTCATAAAAGCAAACATGTTTATATTAAATATTTGCTTAGAAAAATTGAAAAAATCGTAAGTAACAAAATAAGATCCATTGTCAGTGGGTTTTGTGATAGATTTTGTGAAACGAGCACTAATGTCAAACACTTGTAAAATGATGAGTGCCCGGTAAGCTTTAATTTTCAGATGGTATCGAACGTTTATAAAATTATTAGCGTATGGTATTAGTGCTCGGTTTACAAAATCTATCACAAAACCCACCGACAATAGATCTCATTTTGTTACCCATGATTTTTTTGATTTTTCTAAACAATTTTTGAACTTAAGTGTGCTTACTTTTGTGAATAATTGTGTAAAAAATACCTAAAATTGTTACAAAGTTTGAAAAAATATTTAAAATTTTAAATTGAAATATTTGGTGGGAAAATTTGAACCATTGATTTTGAAAAAGTGGGAAAAATTTTTTGGTCAAAAATTTTTTTGACTTGTGACCAAATGATTTCTAACCAAACACATTTGGAAAAATTTTTTTCCAAAAAATCTCAAATAATGATATCCAAACACGCTAATTGATTCACGTACAATTCTAATTTTTTCCCTTTACGTAGATATCTATCTTGAAATGATGTATTCCACTCTCACAGCAATGTTTTAAATAATGAGACGGGACTGCTTGGTTCGACCAGTCGAATCACGAACCGTCTATGGTTCTGGACCCACTCACATAACGGGTTGACTAGACTTGAGGACGATTAAAAATAGTCAAAAACATATAAACTACTTGAATCGGTCTGTGAACCAGAGATCTTGTGTCAAATAAATGGAGGAAAAAAAAAGAATACTTTTTCAAAAACCGTAATATTACTGATCACTAAAAGTAAACTAACGGCTATACACACATTGTTCCCCTCATTTATTAGCGGCTTCTCACTTTCGTGAGAAATAACTTTCTTCCAAAATCTTTCTTTTTTATTTTACAAATTTACAATTGAGATGAATTTGTTGGTTTAAGTTTACAATTTAAAATTTATTTGTGAAAGTTTAAATTTTTTAGAAAATATATAATTTTTTATCAGGTGATGTCGTATATTAGTCTATAAAATGTCTAGGTATTTATATATATTTTATTTTTTTAAAAATATTGAACTAAAATTGAACCAATCTGACCAATTGAATTGCGACCTAATCACCTCACCGGTTCAATTAACAGTTAGAGTTTCAAACAAAGTATATCTCTTTTTTTCTCATTGACATTTATCCAAGGACATTTATTTGAACAGAAGGGCACATGACAGAAGATATTTAGAGATCCAAACTACTGTTATGTGGTTTTCGCCAATAAATCTTGATGTCACCGTTAAATGTACACTTCAATTAATTATCGTTTCCTAAAGTAATAATTACTTATCTATCTGTGAACTTCATAGAAGGAAAGAAAGAAATTAAAAAGCAGTACCAACCATTAAACAATAAAAGCAACCATTCTGCTTCCCATCTAATTCCTAACCATTTATTTCAACTATTAACTATTGCCTGTAGTTCGAGAGTCTCCCTCACAAATAATTGAGCTTTAAGGCGCTGTTTGGCCTTATATTGCAAGTGTTTTTAACAATTGTACACAAGCATCAAATCAAACCCGAGTTGTATATGCCACCAACACTCAAGTCTGCATGCACAGTATACTGTGCACCATGTACGTTAATAAACAAACAAATGAGGAAAAAAAAAATTGTTCACAAACAAGTCTCAACCACCACTTCCTCTTTTAGGTTTCTTTGTTTTTTTATTCCTCTCTCTTTTACTTTTGTTTTCCCTGTCATCCCCATTAGATCTTTGATGCTGGGTTCAGGTAACTTCATTTGCTTTGGTTTTTTATATCTATGTTCAATTCAACTGATTTGTTAATTTAGTCGGAACTAAAAAAGTATGATGAAAATGGTAGCTAGTCAAGTCGGACCTATGTGAACATGTTGAATAATTTCAGTCAAACATTAGTTTTCAATCTGACTATGTTCATTTCCACATTTAAATGGCTGATGCAGAAAGCAGTAAATAGTATAGTTTTGTACTACTTTAAGCTAGTTTTCATGACTGCCACCATAAAAGAAAGCTAGTTTTCATTTAGTTTCTCGTCCTCCTTACATTATTCAGGTAGAATAAAACAAATGGATTCATCGGAATATGACTTCAACAATCACAGACGCAGACCCCCTCCCCCCCCCCCCCTCCCGGGGGGTTGTCCTTTATGTGAAAAGGTGAGTTTGGAAATGGTTGCCCATCACCACATCTATCGTCACCATGTGCAGTTGAAAATAAATGAGGCATCAAGTATGTAGAAGCCAATTCGAACCAAATATTACCAAAAAAACTGTAAAAAAGGATTGGAAACAAGGGCTTCATACACAACATTAATTCAGGCATGAAAACTAAAACACAGACTTCTAGGAAACACAGTGCTTGTAATTCCATTTCTGAAGTTGTTTCTGGGTCCCAGTTGTTGGCTGGAATTTTCTTTCACCATTTGGGAGAGTAGTTTTAGTTTGTAAAGAACTTCGATCGCCACCTTTTCTTGCTGCTTAAATGGACGCACGTGTAACAAAAGACACACAATGCAACAATAAGAAGCCAAAAAGGTACGTCGCATTTTCAATGGATCCACAGTCTGCACGCACGACGAGCCTCTCCATCCACTTAATATTTTAATTGGTACAGTTGATTTGCATGCATTAGGTGAAATAGAGTTTAGTTATAAAAATGACTATAAAAAGTTAATAATGGTATGTACAATTGGTTATTTTGATCCATATTTATGCTAAAAGAAAATGGTGCATTCTAAAGCAATGTGGGCTTGTTTTAATTTGTATACAATTAATTCTTCTCATTCTTTTTCAGCTACGTACAGAACTTTGTGGTGGTGTTGTTGTCTACAATTAGCATTTGATTTTTGACCTTCTTTAAGTTAAAAAAAAAAAAGAGAAGAAAAAGAAAAATATATTATATACTTTTGCTCTAAAAGTTTGCTTTTCAAAATTTTTAAAGTAAATCTTTTTTCTCAAAACATTTTCATGTATGCAATTGCTCAAATTCGAGACAAACAGGAATAAGCTCGTTGTGATAAAAGCCAAAATATTCATCATCATTTTCTTTTTTTGGGAGAGAAATAGAATTTATCTCTTAATAACTTACTGTTTTGGCTTGTCTGCAATTTGACCATTTTCTAGCCGCCGCTTATAAAACGGATAAATGCTTAGAATAGTAATTTTGTAAAGTTTAAGTTGGCTGGACCGTGATGGAGCTTAATTTCTGGATAATTTGATGCAGCTTGACTGTAATCTACCAAATTGTGAGACTATGTGCAACAGCCAATCAACTGTAGCAAGTTTTTCGTACGTGTCTTCCGTTGCACTTAAGATGTGTAATACTATGTTAATACACACGATAATAAAGTGACACGTCTATTTTTTATGCTTACCAATAAAAATTAATAAAATTAAATGGCATGTATCATCAATAAAAAATGGTGTTACACATCTCGAGTGTAATACAAGATTCATTGCCCATGTCAACCATGATTGGTCAACAACACCACACGTCAATGGCTGGGGATTAAAATCAATAAATGTGAGCGCATGCTTGATAAAAGGAGAAAGAGGTGCGTCAACCCTTCAACCTCCAACTACTTAATTTAAAGCAAAAACCAAAAATTGATAAGCAACAGCCTGCTGGTACATTGATAGATAGTAACAACTTTTTCGTGGATAATGTGATCAATATAAAAGTCAAACAGATTTGAACCCCACTCATAATTCATTTGATAAATGAAGAGAACCTATCTTAGGAAAGGCAAACTCTCCCCAATCAAGAAAAATGAAGAGGGAAATCAATCCAAATCCAACTGCCAACTACAATTAATTAAAGATCAATTTGTATATTTAATATTTTGCTTGCTGATAAACCTTTTTTAATGTTTTGAGTTGTTCGATCAAAGTACTGTCATTAGAACTTGTGAGGAAATGTGTTAAAGCAGCCACTTTGGATTTCAATACTGTTAAACAGATGTTCTTTTCGTTTTTTTGGCAACAGGATCAAATTATTTAAATAAAAGTTTCGAAAATCACTGAAAACATCGAGAGTTGGTAGCAAGCAACCAAACAGCCCTCAGATTCTGCTCAGAATACTCGCTGAGCAACTAACATTAGTGGCTATTAATGTTTATGGATGCCAAAATATCATACACTTATTTTGATCAGTAAGAACGACAAGGACCTTAACAGACAGGATTAAAGAGAAATTAGAGCCACTGTCCCATGTTTTGGAACTTGTCTTTTTCTCCTTCTGACTTCGTATTATATTTGTGTGAACACGAACATCCCTTCCCATTCCAACTGCCCACCCAGCCCACCACAAAGGGATTCACACGGCAAGCACTGGGCCACTCATGATATCCTTCGTTGACTTGTACAACTGTACCCCGCAAACTCTTCATCCCATCTTTTTAGTTTACAATCGCACCAAGAAACTTGTTCAATTTCTTGCTTTGTACTTCACAGCAAAACTACACAAGAAAGAAATCTGGCTACAAGAGACGGCTGAGGTTTGCCCTGAGGGAAGGTTCTGTCAATTGTCTCCTTCCTGACACAGCTGTGAGTCTCTGACTACCAGATTTAATGTAAATTTAACGGTTGGTGTCAACACAAATATGTACCCACTAGTTTCTAATTTGTCTTCTTAGTTCTCCTTTGCTGTTTTTCCTTCTACATCCCTTCCTTCCTTGTAAAAAAAAAAAAAAAAATCTTATAACCGTCTTCGGCAAGTTGTTCCAAGACAAATATCATCATTCCTCTACTATCTGAGAATTCAGCTCTATAACCTCCTACTGATCACTCTTGTTTCCCTTTCTTTTTTCAAAATATACAACTTTTCTTTTCCCTCCTCTCCTTCAAATGCATTACAGATAAACCTAAGGTTTAGACATCAATTAATTGATTGCTTCATTTTTTTGGTCAAAGAGATAACTAACAAAATGCTAGCAAACTGTCGAATTAATATGCTTTTAAGAAATTCGCACAAACTATGTAGGGACTACAGAATTCAGCACATGCTCAACTCCTTTATAACAAGATAAAAACTGAAGGAGCAACCTTGGTGAAAAACTGAAGCAGCAACCTTGGTGACAGTTACAAGCACATGTCTAGAGGATAGGCATCATTTAGTCAAACTTTTCACAACGGAGCAGACATTCTCGCAGCCATGGTAAGTAATGTTCAATGGAATATCAGAGCAACAGCCAGCAATAAATTTAGATGTATGCGGGGATCTGTTACCTCTTAAGTGCCAAATCAGTTGATACTAACTTGTTTACTTAGAGCCAAACCGGTGAAAAAAAGAGATGAACAAACTTGACAAACAATTGAACGCACGACCGGTCCTGTTAAGTAAAGAAATTATCCAGAATTTGTATCTCAATCAAACAAAAATTATTTAGTCACAAAGTTAATCATTTAATATGCTACTAGGTAATTCAGAGAGCAATTGTTCCAATATGCCAGGACTAAACCTAGTTTTGCATAACACTTGCAGTTCGATTAACATAGAACACTAGCTGCCTCCTGTTTTGCCGTCTTAGCTTCGAGTTACAAAATCACCTTTTTCTAAATACCAAAAAAGCTGGAGTCAGAGGTCTGCAATCCACAAAATTTTAAATGTGCCAAAATATGTTTGTTGCCTCTTCCAAACTGCCTATAATATTCAGGGCCAGATAAGTAAGTACAATGACGAGATGAACATAAAAATCAGGGGTCTTTTTTCGTCTATGTGGATGGGGCAGACAGCTTAAATGGTGGCCATTGCTTAATCTTAGAATATAGAAAAATTACCACGAAGTGGGAGAATCAAAGAAGCATGATGATTGCTACAAAAGGGAAAGGATTCTTCCTTGGAGGTGTTATTGTTAAGTAGACAACATGAAGTAGTAGAAATCAGGCTAGAAGAAAGAAATAATTTTAAAGTCCAAAGAAGAGTATCTTCTTTTGTGTTCTCTTCCACCAGGCGAATAGTAAAGAAGGATAAAGAGACCATATAAAGCAACATACAGGAAAATCATTTATCTCAGCTAAGAAGAGGGAACATAGAGAGTACAGCATTTTGTGTTAACCAAAAAAAAAAAAAAAAAAAGGCTTTTCCAAGGCCAAAAAGCTTGCGGTCAGGAGTGGCAGCAGGATGGATATCTCATGTAATGCAATTTTACCATCAAAAGAAATGCAAGCAATTACTACTTGAAAAAAGTATCCGGATTATGGAAAGTAAAAACATTCAGACAATTAAGTACCTTGAAATGAGAATAAGTAGAATGCAAGAGCACTATTCAAAAGCCCATGCAGGAAGCTCGATTTTTTTGGATAGTTGGGTTCCATACCGGCTTAATCATGGAAGGTAGACATGCAAAAACAGTTACAGCAAGACTCAGAAATTTTATGGGTTGAGTAGGGAACAATCTTTTCCACTTCATGAGGACTGAAGTAGTACGCCCAAAAATCACCACGTAATACTCATATACACATCTTTCAAAAGATGCCAGACATCAAGTGTAAAGCTGCCCACTCAAGCAGTAAAGAATAAGCTCAGATAGCCTCTCAGCTTACAGGGTAAAGATGCTTATCCCTTACGCTTCAATGACCTGCAACTGAAAGATACTTGTTCAAGAGCTTCGTGCTTTTATGGTGTGAGTAAGAATTAAAACTATGTCACAGATATGATTGCCAAACAAAGAAGTCCAAATTAGACTTATCAAGCACCAGCAGTAACCTTGTACCACCATTAGGTTCAGTAACTTGTTTGTTTCTTTTGTGTAGGAGCTCTGAGATCTAAAACCTATGATGCATTTCCTACAACATTCATGTCTGATTATCCTTTGCTAATGTCCTCAGCAGATTATACATGTCTCAATTTATCCATGATTCCTATCCTAATCTCTCAACGATAAAGCACACAACCATATCACATGAAATACTAATGCAGAATGTGCCTGCTACTAAAAGATAGCATTCCACTTCCAAATGTTTCCAATTAAGCGTAATTCTTACTTCTGTTTGTGGTTAGGAATAATGAACAAAGAACCCATAATAAGACCAAGACAAAGTGAAAGCAATGGATTTTTACCTCTAAGAATGTTTCTGAACATGGGCTTCAAAACAACTGCAAAGGTCCCTAATACTACCAAGCCCAGTTTTGCCACCTGAATTTCTGGAGTTTGTCGTCTTACGCATTTCCCCAAGATATAGCTGACAAATTGCTTGAGCAAAGTATGCACTTATCTGCACGAAACCAACTAAAGATCAATGCTCCAAAGAAACTTGATAAGCCAAGAAAGCAACAAGCAAAATCTGGGCATGTTTGACTAGATGTTTCTTCAAATATTTTCAAGACAATCCCATGCAAGGATATCCCTAAGGCCCAAACCACATATGTTCATCAATATTTCCACAATTCCTTTTTGAACTCCATGAAAATATTTTTCTTACTTCTCTCTCACAATGTCTAAGCAATTTTATGTCAAGTTTCAATAGTAATTCAGTATCTTTAGCAGGTTTTATTGGTTACATCAACTGGGCTTAAACAAAGATATGGATAAGCCAGATGAACCAAACCATATTTAAGTATCAACATAGAGAGAGAGAGTTCAGGAACATCTTATCAGATAAAAAAGAAGAACAAAATATACTCAAATAAATATTGATACATCAGTCAATATGCCAAAAGCACGATTGACATCTTAGTACTATGACATTACGACATGATATATGAATATATTCTGTTCCTCTAATTTAAATAAAAAAACAATTTTGAAGATATTTTTTCCGGTTTTTAAAGACTTTTTCTTTTTTGGAGGAGGAAAAAAGAAATGAAAAGGACAACCCTTCACTGCTTCACGCTTCATTTTCTGGAACATTGTTCTTTGGTGCTTGAACATGCTACCATATCTTCTATCAAGTTTCCAGACATCCATACTCGTTCCTAGCAAATCTTCAAATCCCTTTTGGTCAAATTTCAGATAGAATGTACCGTTCAGTCTCAATCGCTTGAGGCTTCTCCACAAGCCCAACTTGCAAGATGCCCATTGCCAGAATGCTCTGAAACCAGAAATAAAGCACCAGGAATGGAATTTTAAACATCGCCTTTATGCATGAAAACAAGAAGTATAATTTCCCTTCTTTTCTTTTAAATCTAACCTCACACACAATCATGGTGCATCGCAAGAAATGACATAATGCGACATAATTCACTCAAACGTTACTGGGGAACATAAAAAGAGCACCTGTTTATGGTTTAGAGCAAGACTAAAAGTATAGAACCAACGACATCTCTATCAGATAGAATTGCTGCAACACCAGCAACAGCAAGGCCCAAACTAATACAAATTATACCGAAAAGACATAGTTGAACATCAATGCAATATTACTAGTATTAGAATAACAACCAAAATACAAAATTCAAGCAATAAACCATGCAGAACTCACTCCTACCTGAAAATGACCATGATCAATTAACACGATTGACGGGTTCAACAAAATCAAAGCAATGTGCCACGCCAAGCTGCCCTTCTCCTCAATATGCTTCCCAGAATAATACGCAGTTATGAAATAGTGCACTGGAGAAAATCCAACCTTTGAACAACAACACTAAAATTAACAATTTGGGCATTTCATCGAACATGTTAAATGCGTACTCGTAGTCCTGGGAGGCGTGAAGCGAAACAGATTTAGAGTCAAAAAATGGGAGAAAGAGGTCATGGAGGTAGCGTTAGCTCATTCTTTCGGGATACATTAGGCGGAATGCAAAAAAGAAAACTACCGGGGTGGGTTGCGCGATAACTTTTGGGGGCTTTTCCATATTTATTCGAACTGCTAGGGGTAGTTGCGTAATAAGTTGTTAGTGTATTTTACCACCCCCAAGTTAGTTTAAATTACTTTCTTGGCCCTGAATTAATCATTGTAATTGCTGTGGTACATATATAAGGCCTTGAAAGAGCCCCTGTAGCTTCAGTTTTCACGGTGACTTGGGCAACTATCCGATATTTCTCTCTCTCTTCCTCCCTTCTCATCTATTATTAATTTTTTCTTACTATTATTATCCTAACTCACCGGCCCGCGACCGGATATAGGAGACGCCGCGCTCCGGAGACTGTGCGGACGCCAGTTGTAAAATTGTAGTAAAAGATGAAGGTTTCAGTAAAGACTTTGAAAGGCACCCACTTCCAGATCGATGTGAAGTCCGACGACACCGTACCTACCTCTTCTCTCACTCGTACTCAGTTAGATGAATAGATAGATATTTGTGAAAGCTAATTTTTGTTATACAATTTCGTGTTTCTCGAATTGAATTGGGTCTTTGGATGATTAGACTTCAATTAGGGTTTTTGGTATTGTTAAGATTTCGTATCTTTTTTGCTATTTATTTCTATCGACGGCGCTTTCTGGGCAATTTTCGCCGTAATTCTGGTCTATGAAAACGATGTATAAAAAATTAGTTTGAAATTGATTATTTAATGCCTTTGTAGATGGTTAGTCATTTTTTAAACTGGGGAGGTTACTTATGCCTTCAAGAATCATGTAAAGTTGGTTCTTTTGACGTAGAAATATGTGTATAAATGCAGTGTCTCCGATAATACGCTTTTTTTTTTGTTCGTATTGTCCTTGGCTACTCTTTTTGTATTAGGAATAATGTACTATTGTTGTAATGGAATTTTATGTGGTTTTTATTAATTGTACATATTTAGAGTGTAATTTGGTGAACAAATTGTACATGACACACTAATTGATTGCCTAGCTAGTTCCCTTGCATATGGCGAGCAGGTAGGGGATATGATGAATGGACGGTCAACTAAGAGTGAGGGAGAGAAAAATAAATTAGGGTGGGAAAACTGATTGCCTTCCTATTGCATTACATTTGGAAGGTAGGTAATGAAGTAATCAGCAGGACGGTTGATTCAAGTAACAGAAATAGGAAATATTGTTAATGCTAATGTGGGCTTTTGTTGTGAGATTGTCAGTGATTTGCTACTTTCATGTCCGCGCATTTGTCCATGTCTTGTTGCATTTATCTTCTTCAGGCTTGAAATGATCTGGCTACTGCATTTGTTTTTCCAAGTTTAGTCATTTCACCTGATTGTAGGGCTTGTTCTTTTGCCAATACTTGTACTAAAGGTAATACTCCTATAATGTTCTTGTAAAATCACCTGCCCCATGAAGGCTGGGAGAATTTAATACAATGCCAATATTCTTTAGGTTGGTGATCCATGTTTTAATATACTTTTTCTTAAGGGATTGGCTAGAGCATCATCCTGATGTCTATGTATGTTGCACCTTGTTCGTCTGCCTCGTATACGCTATTGAATAGCTATTGACAAAGATGAGGCTGCTGCTGTTGGTTCTGATTTTGCTCCTTCTTGTTGTATATTCTTTGTGGAATGGGCTTCTGATTTATATACTCTTTTATAAAAAAAAAAAATTAAAAAAAAAATGAGGACACTGTTAAGGCATAGCATGTGTCTAGACCAGTGCTCAAAAATGCTTAGAGGTGTATAGATTTTGAGACTCGGTGGTGCATGAAAGTTTATGAAATGTAAAGCAGAAGTTTATGTGATGAGAGGTGTGTTACAGCTTATTAGAATGTCTTGTATGTCACTCGTGTAATCTGTTGAGGCATTTAAATCTGAAGTCCCTTCTGTGCCCTCTTCAAATTGCTAAGATTCCAGTTGCTAGGCCTGTGGACCCCTCTCCTATGAGAAAAGAAAGTGTCAAAAGTGAGACATCTTTTTCTTATAAAATGTTTTCTGGTGAATGGTTGAATTAGTAGTGTTAAATATTTTGTGAGCTTTGTAAATTGGCTGATAGATGTGTTTCTTTGGCTTTAATGCTGTTGCAGTTGATCTAGCTTTATGTATTACATATTAATTCATTTATTTTTTAAACCGATGTTGAAAGACCAAGAAATCTTGATTATGCATGTGGTATTTATATCTTTCTACATAGCCTGTGGTGCACGTGCATAAAATTTTCCATCTATTTTATTTAGTTTGAACTATTCTGGTCGTGACAGTGAGATTGTGTTGTCAATGTTTGATTAGGTTGCTGATGTGAAGAAGTATATAGAAACACTTAAGGGTTCAGATGTCTACCCTGCAGCACAGCAGATGCTTATTCATCAGGGAAAAGTTCTCAAGGATGACACCACACTGGAGGACAATACAGTTGCTGAAAATAGTTTCATTGTCATTATGTTGTCAAAGGTATTATATTTATATTTTCATTATCATTATGTTGTCAAAGGTATTATATTTTTACATGTTTAGCTCTTTGGATTTTATTGTGGACTAAGTAAAGAATATCTTAGGGGGTGTTTGGTTTAGGGGAATCAAGGAGGGGAATGGGTATCATAAGTAATGATACCCATTGTTGATGTTTGTTAAACAACTATCACTATCATTCAATGGGAATGATAGTGATTAATTGGGGTGTTAATGATTCCCCCCAAAATACTATTCTATCAAACCCATTACCCCTTATGATTAAGGCAAAAATACACCCACTTAAAAAATACATATATTTTAAGTTACACACACCCCTAATATACTCTCTCTCTCTCTCTCTCTCTCTCTCTCTCTCTCTCTCTCTCTCTCTCTCTCTCTCTCTCTCTATTTTGTCTTTTGATTTTGAATATTTTTTATTAATACTTTATAAAATTTTTATAAAAATTCTTTTAAATAAATTTTTTAATAAAAAATTGAACTAAAAATCAAAGATATATAATACTCTCTATTAATACAATAAAAATGATTTTTTTAAGGTTATCATTTGCATAAAACTCAAATTAGATTATGGTTATATTTAAATTGAAGAAATCTTTTTAGCAATTTTCTTTAAAAGATATAAAATAAGAAATCGAAAAAATATGTATATCATAAATAAAGATTTAAAATTTTTTAAATTTACTTGAAAGTCATTACAGTAAACCAAACAAGTATTTTTATAATGATACCCATTCCATTATTAAACCAAACATGTTGGGGGGAATCATCAAAACCCATACTCATAATAGGGTTAATGATACCCATAGTGATAGTGATTGAGGAATTTGAACCAAATGCCCCCTTAGCCTTCATTTTATGGTTGGGCTGCAAGGTTGAAGGAAGGTAGGGTAGGGCTTGTTTGAGTTGTAGGGTCTAAGTATCATGTAGTCCTTTCTCAGTTTTTGGAGCTAGAAATGAGAGAATTGACATTGGGTTGTCCTTGGGAGATCACTTATCTTTTCCTTGGCAACCTAATATTTGAATCATTACTGTGTTAATTTAGAATTCTGTAGTTCTTGTCCATCTTTGAAGAATATCAAAATCAATTGTTCTCATGCATAAAAAGCTTATTAACCAGAACTGATTACACTCTGATCATAAATATACTTGTAGAGTAAAGTTTCAGCAAGTGGGGGCTCATCTACATCAGGAACTACTGCAAATACGGTAAGTTGAGATTTATTTGACTAAAATTTTTTGCCGATCTTTGTTATCAGTAGGATCATCCTCATTCTTTTTCATTTTTGCCTTTTCCTATCCTTTTGGTTAAAAAAAAAAAAAAGGTAGATTGGATGCTATGTTCATTGGATGAGGTTCAGAATTTTTTAATGCGGAATAACTTGGTATTTGCTTATCTAGTATTGGTGCAATAAAACTAAAAGGATTCTCCACTGGATTGGAACCATTGTACATTGATGGTTTCTTGCATTTAGTTGTATGAAAAATAGATCACAATAAAAAGATACATATGTTGTCAGGCCTTATCCTGCCGTGGAGGTTCAAATTAACTACTGTAACACCACAAAAGAGAATTTCAGAGAGAAGGAGAGAGAGAGAGAGAGAGAGAGAGCATGTTGCAGATTGTATTAGTTCTGAAAAGCAGAAGTTTTCTATTCTTTTAATAAGCAAGCAAACAGCAAACAATGGCAAGGTTGTTTCGGTGGTTGAATTCAGATTGAACTTATATTATATGGCATAGATACCTAAATATATCCTCTTTGGTTGGACTTAGATCTTCCAATGAGGAACACTGTTATAGAACAATGTATAACCTACTCATCTTATTGGGGGGCGAAATATGGAGTTCTTAGTGTTGATAATATTTTCTCTGTAGGGGCAACCTGCGGCTGCTGCTTCTGAAGCAACTCAACATGGGACGGCATCTCAAGATATTGCTGCAACTGCGCCACTGTGGGTTCAAAAATAGTCCTTCATGTGTTATGAATCATAGAAAACAGCTAGAGAGATATTACCAGTTCTCATGTTTCACTCAAGTTGATTTTCTTTGTCCTATGTGCAGGCAGCAGCCTGCCCCTGAATTAAATCCTTCCCCTGCCCCTGCCCCTGCCCCTGATTCGTGAGTCTTTCCCATAATTTTGTTGTTTTTGAAACTCTATGCGGCATTTAGACCATGTTCTGGAGACTTGGTCTTGAATAATTCTCCTTTTTCTTTATACCAGTTCAACAACAGATGTGTATGGCCAAGCAGCATCAAATCTTGTTGCTGGAAGTACCTTGGAGAGTACTATTCAACAAATTCTTGATATGGGGGGAGGGAGTTGGGATCGGGATACAGTGGTCCGCGCCCTGCGGGCTGCATATAATAATCCAGAGAGAGCTGTTGATTACCTTTATTCTGTGAGTACCTCTTGCTTTCTTGGTTTATAAGGCCCTCGGGTGATTTAGTTGTGTTTTTTTTTTTCTTTTGGTCAGCTTACAGCAAATGATGGCTTCCTCTTCCACTGTTATCTTTGTAGGAATGGTGATCTTATTAGGGTAAAAAGGTGATCATGTGCAGTTTTTCACTTCTTTGCATGGAATGGGGGATTTCTTTCTGTATTTTTTCTGTTTTCCTGATCACTTTCTTTTTGTCTTGAAATTTGTAAGTTTGATTAGCTTTGTGCTTTATGTAGTTCCCCTGATGCAATTCAAATGGCTGACAGCTTATTGGGACTATTTTTCTCTTAAATAATTTTTATTTTTTGTTTCCCCAAAATTTAAGTTTTCTCTTTCATATTTCACTCGCTTCCTCTGTATAGCAAGCTCATAAGTCAAGTATATTCAGCTTAAGTGTGTTAGTGGAGAAACTGAAAATTATGTTGCTTGTAATACAACTATCTTGGACTTATTGATTGCTAAATGTTGGAAGTGATTTCATTGGATGGAATGATGTCAGTGGAGAAATAGAAAGGAGTTATTTGTACTATCACTATGAGGGTTTATGGAGTGCAAAAATTTTTCTTCCTTCTTAGCTTGTATTTTTTTCCCGACTGAAAAAGACCACGAATTTGATCTAGGGTATCCCTGAAGCAGCTGAAGTCCCTCCAGCCCAAGCTCCTGCAAGTGGGCAGGCAGTGAACCCATCTGCCCAGGCTCCACAACAAGCAGTACCTTCCAGTGGACCAAATGCCAATCCTTTGGATCTTTTCCCACAGGTAGGGGAATTATTAAAGAATGGGTAATTTTTAATCAAAAGAACATTTGAATACACATGAAGAGAAAAGGGAAGCTTATACCATGACTTCTAAATGTGGATCAGGGCATTCCAACTGGAGGTTCAAATGCAAGTGCTGGCAGCTTGGATTTTCTACGCAATAGTCAGCAGGTAAATAAGATGCTCTCTCTCAGATACAGGATTACACAAAGTAACAGGCATAATTTGATTTGTTTTCTGCCTATTTTCAGTTCCAAGCTTTAAGAGCAATGGTGCAAGCCAATCCTCAAATCCTGCAGGTACTAGTTTTAAACAGTTAACTTTTCTTTTCAGCTAATTTGGGCATTGCTTAGGATTCTAGGAATAACAACTCTTCTTCACCTGCAGCCAATGCTTCAGGAGCTCGGAAAGCAAAATCCACACTTGATGCGGCTCATTCAAGAGCATCAAGCTGACTTCCTACGCCTAATAAACGAACCTGTTGAAGGGGAGGGGTAAGCTCATTATAGTTGCATATGGATATGCAATATATTTAACCTACTTATCGACGCAGATATCTTTGTTAATGCATCACGCCAGCTAATTTGGTTAAATATAAATATGTACTTTCAGGAACATATTGGGGCAACTTGCTGAAGCAATGCCACAGGCTGTGACTGTCACACCTGAGGAACGTGAGGCAATTGAACGTGTACGCTTACTGGTCCCCTTTTTACTTTACATTTTGTATTAAACTGGTTTGGTTCAGTTCATGATTGATTTCATGTTGGAAATGCTAATGGGTAGTCCATTGTTTTGATTGTTTTGCTGAAGTTCCAAATCAGTTTTGCCTTGAAGGTATGCCTGGCTGATTTTTTTAAAAGGTTGAGGCACTAGGACATAAAGGAACTTGATCATGCATAAATCCACAAACATGTGAAGCCATGTTATGAAATTTGTCTGATAATATTTTCTGTGTGTATCGCAGTAACCTATATCATCTTCGTTCTTTATGTGGTATTTATTTGCATGATTAGGTTGAACCTGATTGTTAAAGACAGTAAATACAAGTTTAATAAATTTGTCATGATCATTATCTGATGTCATTTTGGCAGCTTGAAGCCATGGGTTTTGACCGAGCCTTGGTATTGGAAGTATATTTTGCATGCAACAAGAATGAGGAGCTAGCTGCAAACTATCTGTTAGATCATATGCACGAGTTTGACGAGTGATGTTGGTTGAACATTGTACTTTCCAGTTTTAGTTATTAAGTTCTTTATTGTACGACTTGCCATGTGGATTAATTTATTTACTGCTGACAGTGGCTTAGCTCAACTTAGTATCTTGGATCTTATATAAAGAAGTGTTGGTATGTTCTTGTCATTCAAGCTGAGGTTTTGTATGTTCTCCTTCCATTTCTTTTCTGTTATGAAGATACTTCTTGTGTCTGGGGCATTTTTTTATTTTTTATTTTTTGTTTTGGGGTGGGGGTTCTTTTAAGAGCCTCTTGGAGTAGACTGGTGAATGAAGTCATTCTGCAAGGAACGTAAGTCGCACTCAGTGGGATTTGGATCTGATGCATATCATCAGCTATCCATCCTCCTGTGGGAAAGTATTTTCTGTTTTGTATTTGATTAGCTAGTTTGTGTGTCATATATTCTTTTTCAGGCAGGCATCTGATTTGCAGGCTGATTGCCTGTCAAGAGCTGTACTGCAGCCCAGAACAACACAAATACCTATGTTTTGCCCTTTCTGAAAGTTGTGTGTTAGGACTTGAATGAAATCAGTGATCGGGCATGGTTCTTGCCTTGTTTCTTGCATTAGATTTTCTCGGTCGTTAGCTATGTATGCAAATAGTATTTTAACCACACAAACAAATAAAGAAGAAGAAGAAGAATCATGGGGTGAGTCTATTAAAATAAATTATATGATGGTGCACCAGTTTTGAGGTGGGTAGGAGATAGAATCAGGGGGTGAGCGTATGTAGGGAAACGGTTGCTGAATGTCCTTCTCATGCTTGGTTGGCATTGCTTTAAAGAAGAGGACTTTTGGTGTTATTGAGGGAGACTAGTAACTTTAAAATTAGGAAATGAAGATGGGTAGGGAGACTAATCACGTTGACGCCCCTGATTTGCACGAGAAAGGGTGAAGAGATTCTGTATGTATTACTTGCTGGCAATGCTAGTCAGTTAATGGCCTTTGGAATTATGAAAATGAGACCGCGGGTTTCACTCCTTTTTCGTCGTTCTTAATTTCTGAATAGAAGTTATCTTGCTTGAGTGGATGGGTAGCTGAAGGCCCAAGGTCTATTTCTCGTGTGGGCTGGAGTAGGATAGGGATAGGGCAGAAAAGCTGTGCAATGAATGAGATGGGCCATATATGCTTTAGCTCGTTTGGTTTTTCTGTTGAAGTGCTATATGTCCAGTACTCCATCATTCGGGTTGAATTAGAAGACGAAAGAAAGGATTGGCTCCAGTGGTCAAGACCCCCGTTTCGTGGACGATATGACATGTTCGTCACTTGATTATGCCAGCCATGGAAGAACAAGGGTACCAATTCGCAACAACACTCCTAGTGTACGGACAAATACCACACTGCCCCTTCTCATGCGTGAAAGTATGCACTTGGGAAAGAAGTCCACTTCTATTTCTTGAAAATCGGTTTCTTTATTGTTGAGGTATTTAAGTCAAAGATGGTTTCTAAAATGTAGAAGTGAAGTCAACTTTTAATAGATCGAATTAATCAACTTTTAAAAGATCGAATTTCTTATAATTTAAAGTTAATTTCTTCAAGCAATCGTTCGTGTCGGATCAAATCAATTTTCATCATGTATAACAACAACATAACTATTGGGGTTCGATCTGAATTTTACGAGAAAGAATTAAAGGATGCAGAATTCTGAAACTCCAAACAAATTACAGACCTCAGCGTCAAAAAAGGATGCTGAAAATAAAGGAGGCCAGCCAGTGGAAGCATTTCAAAATTTACAACCAATAAAAGAAATCCAATTTTCCTTTTACTTCGCAAACATGTCACCTATACGAATTACACTAGGGCTGTTGACTGAGATTCCACCAACGACCGTGAATGCTTTGTGCTGGCGCTTTCCATTTCCAAATAGGTTTCAATCTCGCCCCCTCTGATTGAGCTACTACCAGCATCATCATTTTCATCTTATTGACATGATTTGATCAGTTTAGGATTTGCTAATTCTGCCCCATTATGCTTGTCCATGTTGATCAGAAACTCTTCAAACAGCAGAGGAGAACAGATTCAAAAGTTATTTATTTATCCTGCTCGTCTCCATGATGTGTAGAAACAGACACAGATTGGTCATGGATGTACCTATCACTTTCCTGACGTTGAGCACCAAGTGGTTCATCAAGTCTACTGGCAAATTCCTCATCTTGAAGATGAGACAAGTCCAATTCATTTTCACTGAAAGCTCCTGCACCAGTGCTACTGTTGTGTTTGTTGTCTGGATCACTATGTTCTTCAACATTCTGAACATCCGGTGATGACAAACTCTCCTCAATGCCAGGTGCCATTGTAACTGTATCCATCTCACAAGGTTCATTATATTCCTCCTCAACTTCAACAGGATTAGTGACGGCTTGAATAGGTGTTGGGCTTGGCACCACTTTACTGCTGTTCTGTTGGAGATCATCATGTTGCTGAGCACAGGCGGAATCGAACCGAGAATCATGGATTTCTTCTCTCTGATTTCTGACTATTGCAGAGTCCAAAATAACATCTGTTTCTGCTCCTGCATCATTTGTGACAGTGATTCTTTTTGCCTCGTCTGAATCACGTGGACTAAGCTGCCCTTCAAAGTCATGGATCAGAATAGAAGGGTTTTTGGTCAAGTCAGGCACTTCTGAGGTCATACTGGAAGTTGGAGCAGCTTCATTTACCAAGGCGGGAAAAGATTGGAATGTGTCCCAATCATCATCATCATCATCTTCTTCCTCACTGTCATCAGATTCTCTCACCTGGGTCGGTGGTGAACTTTGCTCCTTAGTTTCCTCTGTTTGTGCAGGAATCTTTATCGCTAAGGGTGGCACCATAGGCTTCTTTTCTATTATATTCTGTTCTTGCGTCATAGAAGCACGAATAATATCCTGAAAGTGCAATATCTATTTTAGATCTTGAAGTCCATTAGAGTCGAATAAAAGCAAGATCCTGCAGTTCATCTTGGGTTTACATGAAAAGAAAATGAAAAAAAAAAGAAAAGAAAAGAAAAAAAAACAGCATCCTATAACTTTAAGACAAAAAGAAGAAAAAAAGTGCTGAAACTCTCATCATAATATAGTGCACTAGTTTTTCATGTTTTTAAACATCATCCTAGGTGCTATTTTAGGTTTGCTTGAGAAAAGTGCGGTCAACACTGTTGTGATTCCAGCAAAGCTAAAGGTTTGCCATCGAGTATGAAAGCACAACGATTCAGAGGATAGCACGCGAGACGTCATATATCCAGAAGAATTTTCTTCAGAAAAGTGCTGTCCAACACACTTGTGATTCCAGCAAAGCTAAAGGTTTGCCATCGAGTATGAAAGCACAACAATTTAGAGAATAGCACGCAAGACATCATAAATCCAGTAAAGTTTTCCCAGGAGAAACTGTAGAACGGAAATCACGAATAAGAATGAATTTACTATTCAAATGCTTTTGCTACCATTAAACTATTAACTATCACAATTTACTGAACAAATTTATCCAAGATAGCATCCATCAGATGCTTTTGATGCCTTTAAACTTAAGCATCAAAATTGACTGAACAAATTTTCATCCACGATAGCATATATAGACTAACATGATTTGCAAAAGAGACGGAAGATTTTGAAGTGAAAGAATACTACAAGCATCAACATTGTGCATTCCAACTGAAGCTACAATAAAAGAAAATAGATTTTCAGCAATAGTGATGGTACAAGGTCGTCATTTATCAAAAAGGGAGAAAATCAAAATTTTAGCTCCCTAAACTAACACTGTACTTCTTTCAAGTAAATGAAAGGAAAAATACCTGAAGTTGCTGTCTTCTTATAATAGGCATTGTTAATAGAATTTCCTTGAAGTAAACTGCTGATTTTGGATTCTGAGCAAGTTGTGAAACAAGTTTTGTAGATGTGCTTTTAAGTTCACTAAGTTCCTGCGAATAACAGAATCAATGGAGCTAATTTATTCCAGTTTATAACCATCAGTATTAAAAGGCATGCAACTCAAGTCCCAAGAATCCATTTTCAGGCCTGATGTTACCTGAGACAGACGTTCCTCTGATGCTGAGAAAACCATGACTATTGCTTCCAAAAGCAAATTTAAAATACCTTTCTGACATTCACTATCTCTTGATACTGCTTGGAGAAGCATCAGAATTTTTAAGCACTCTCCAACTATGGTGACTGATTCCCTTTTTATAGGTATCTGTAGTAAGTTGTAAAGCACATATCAGGTTGTCTGGATGATTAGAAACTGAAGTCTTTGAAGTGGGGAATGCATAAATGACTATTACCTCCAAAAATTTCTGTATAACATTGAGAATGTCTCCAGCAAGCTCTCCGACAAAGAAAATCTCGAAAGAGTTGCATCTATCACTGCTCTTTTGTAGCATATTCTTCAACACTTGCAAGCCAATTACTTGAACCTGTACGAGTACCTTCTACTTGGTGAATGACAACTGACCACAACTTAATCATGAAATCAATTGCAACTCAGCTACCTGTATGTCATAATCACTAAGAACAGCCTGAATACATTGATTGCTGTGGTGTAAATCAGTTGATAAGATGGGATCACTTTCTTTCCCTTCACCAGGATATTCAAGCTCAAAAGCTACTGTAGCAAAAGATACAATATGTTCAAGAGAAAAAGCAAGCTTCATCTGCAGCAGCTTCCGTTGGTTGGACCTCTTATCCTCCATTTGATGAATCGTCTCAATGCAGTCAGTAATCAAACTAGCAGATGCATTCAGACAAGCATGGTTGATTGTTCTCAATAGGCAAACACCATCATTATCAAGTTTGGATTTATCTGCAATAAAACAATCTATCAGCACAAAGATTTTACTCTACTAGATATGATAGCAACATTATTGAGCAAGATGACCTAGCAGCACAACACTTAGGAGGCCTGATTCTTAGTAGACATGCCAACTATGCTTCTCTGAAATATATTCGATTTCCTCCCTATTATTGAATTTCAATCATTAGAAACAAATTCTAACTTCCATCAGCAAAACCAAAGTTACAGTCATGCCAATATTTTCTATGGGAACAAAAAGCAGAGAGTATTGCCAAAACATTTTTGCAAAAAGACATGCTGACTAGGAAAAAATGCCAACAAAAGTAACATAGAAAAGAATAATTGAAAATTAGATTTATCCATCATTTGTTTGTAATAAATGTCAAAACAGCCAAATGAAAGAATCTGAACTCCCCCTCAAAATTGTCAGTTTACACAAAGAAATTCATGGCAAGGATATGAGGTTAGCTTCTTAAGCTTTAACACGCAGTGCAAGCAAGTGAAACAATTGGAGATTCATGGATCACAGTGAGCAATATTTTCTTAGCTTTGAGACAGTGCAAGTAAAAAAGCAATTCTATTACAGCATGCATCAATCCCAGGTGCTCACCAACAATGTGCCCCTTCATGAAGGAAATGATAGACTGGAAAAAGTCATTAACACTGGAAAGACATAATTCAGTTGTTGCTGCTCCAATAACTTTGCAGCCAATTAAAAGGAAAGCCAATATACTTTTTAACTGCATCTGCAATACAAGTTATACAAATTCATAAGCAAGGCAGATGGAATTTTAGATGGTGAAAAGGAAACCTGACAGCGTATTCTGGCTAACTAAAACAAAGACTACCTTAAAATCATTACATGTGCCACTATGATAGAGCCTACCTTATGATCAATCCGTCCCAGAAGTGTTGCAGCTGCACTAAGTGAAAGCAAAACAGTATTTTCCCATTTTGGATGGTATGGAGAAGCTGCATCACTACTGAAAATAAAACAGCAAGAGACTTTTCTTGATAAAAATTAATTAGGAGAATTTTTTATCTGAGATATGGAACAAATCATGTTCGCCATTTATATATACCTCGCAAAGGATTTGAAAAGAATTGCTAAACAAAGTTCCGAAGACAAATATACAAAATTTTCTGTTTCGAGGAAATCCTTTGGGCAGGTCTGCAGAATCTGTTAAAATAATGCAAAGAAATGATGAAAATATTAGAATGTAGTCTTATGATTATAACATGCACAATCTTAGAGGAACACTTGAAACACTTGAACATTAAGCATCAATATTTACATCAAGATTCTAGGTGAGGCCAGAAATAACTTGGAGATGATAGTGATACTTTTCAATTACAGATGGTTAAAGCACTATTAAAAACAAATTAAAAACGTATGAGCTGACATTTTCGTATTTGATTATATTTCTCCTTTATTTGAAGGTCTACCTTATTAACTCCATTTAAGGCAATCTGTTGTCAAATTAATTCCTGAGCATTAACAGCGTATGCTAAACTTTATCATATATGGTAAAGTAACCTGAAACATCTGCAGTGACTTTATAGAATGACCAACACTAACATATTCTGAAATCCGTCATAATACACTTGTTAGTTGAACAGCTAGCCAATTAACTACCGGGTATAATTTCAATTGTGTAAAATTGGAAGAAAAGGAGAAAATTCGTTTCCAGTTTATCCATTAGGTATTATCACAAAGCAATAACTTTTACAGAAAAGTTGATAATGCAGATGTCGCGGTGCAAAATCTTTGTTACTTGTTGCATTTTATCTCATCAGGTGCAGACGGAAGAGACATTTCATATCCTCCATAAAAGTATTACATGAAAAATTTCCAAGTACTAGATGAAAATTTTCAAAATTCAAGACAATCCAACAATAAGGGTGTTTTCATTCGCTTCAGCTTCTTCATACAACCGGTAATAAAAAGTGATTATGAAAAGCTGTTTAAGAAATCAAAAGCCTTTTTTTTATTTCTATCCTATAAATTTTGAAAAGCTAAATGCTACTTTCAAATGCACCTGAAGTCTCCATTGAAAAAGAGAAGAATATATCAGACCCAGATGGTTAAATGATCAAAATGCCACCCTTCCTTTGGCAATGGTTTAAAAATACTACGATGGTGTTGCTTGTAATAAACTTAAAATAAACAAAAAGAGAAATTCAAACACCAAAGTTAGAAGCAGCAGGGTTTAGGAAATGAGACTAACCCCAACTCAACAGGAAAAAGTTCTGCTTAGGAAATAGTAAATTACACTGACCTCTCCAGAGTCTTTCATAATGTCATAACCTCAACTGAAGTTTTTGAAATTGCATTGAACACTTTTTAGGTTTTATATCACTTCACACAGACATCACCTATTACTAATAACATCAGTTGAAGTTCATTGACGTCATCATCTTTTTTGAAAATACCCAAATTATCCTTGCAAGATCATAGAAGGGAGGTCAATAGAGTAAGAGATATAGCCAATTTTGAGGAAAATCACACTCTGCAGAAATGGAAAACACTGAAATGAAATGCAAATTGATCAAGAAATTTAAATGAAGCAGGCTAGCAACTGAGGTGGGAGGAGTTGCCATTTCAAAATCACCTTTAACAGAACGGAGACTGCAAGACTATCCCATGAATGGCCCATAACTATTGAATACAAAAAAACCTGCATACAATGTAAAAAGTTTTGCAGAGATAGCTGAAACCAATTAGAGTACAGCACCAACAATCAAATGAAAAATAATCCAAAAAGTTAGTCAAGAGCCTGATTAGAGAGACTAACAGAAGAGAAAGGCTCTACTTTTCATGTTCTCTATTTTTGACTAACTAAAATGGGATGTAAGATCAAAGGCACTAAAACATTTAAAAAAAAAAAAAAAAGATCAAAAGCCAACTGACATTAGAGAGCAAAAATGAATGATCAAATGCAAATTCATACCAGCAAAAGGTAAAAATAGAAAGCAATGACCAGCTGACATTTATTAAAGGATGCAAATAGCAAAAACAACAGCTACTTTATGAGATTCTTTTCAACCTGAAATGTGATGCATGTCTGCCTGCATCTACCAGGCAACTCTGGCAAAGAACTGCTCCGACTGGTAATGCAGGGGCTAGATCAAAGCTAGAGATGAATTTATTTCTAAGCATAAGCAACAAAGACCAAATCCTGGATACCTTTTAAGCTAAAATGAAGCTAGTATCAGACCATCTGTAACGAAAAGATTCTGTGTATTAAGCAGCACAACAATAACAGATCTGCTCTTGCTAAGATCAAGGTTATGAAGTCACACACAAATTGAGGTCATGACATCATAGACCATGATAGTCAGGATTATAAAGTCAGAAAACATATCTTGATATTATGAGATAAATTTGTCTACATGCGTATTAAATATTACTGGTTCTTGCCAACAATCCGCACCAAAATTTTTACCCAGGGAAGTTAAAACACTAAAACTACAACATAGAGGCATTCCAACTTTCATCCACAACTACTTAACCACTTTAAAGAATCTAGATCATTAACATTATTAAATTGACTAAATGAACTGAGTTAACTGCAAAGGTCTCAAAGAACCTATATCATCAACCTCATTAAATAGAGAAAAATAACAGGCAGTGAAAGCTTCAATACTGCAATGAAAAGAAGTTTATGGCAGGATCTTGAGACTGGAAGAATTTACCTGCAACAATTCTCTGCAGATATCCATAGTGAGATATCCTGCGCTGAAAAATCTTTCCATGGACAGGAATTGAAGAACAGGTAGAATTGTTTCGTATATCTTTGAAGCTAAAGAACTTTCATCTTCAACAGTCAAATCACCACTGAATTTAGACTTGGCTGATCCCACCGGTATTACAAGTTCATCGCTAGCTGTATCTTGCCCTTGAAATAGCACAAGTAAAGAGAAGCCCCATAGGAAATGAAATTCCTCTGCTTGCAACTCAACCATGCTGTATTCAGAAATGAAAGGACTTTCTGATTTGTCTTCAGTCGCTGAAGATCCATTTGCAAAAGGTTCACCTGGAGCTGCATCAAGCACCACAGCTTGCAGGATCACTGGCCAGGCTTCTTCTAAACAAGGCTGCAACTTGCTTGAAACCATTGATGATTGAACTCCCTCAAGAAAAGGTTTCCACTGTATGCATCACAAAGGAAAAAACGAAAAGCTTAGGCAGTAAATAGTTGTACCTTCACAATGTGTTGCTGTTCTATCTTAAAATAAAAAATCGTTCAGCAAAAGTAAATTAAGCTCACATTCTTCTTAGGAGGTAAACAAAATCGGATGTAACTATAGTCCTTCAAAACAGACAGCCAGTACAACCCAAGAGTATCTGAACTTTTTGAAAATAATGGTAATAGTGCTTGATATTCATCAGGCATCTTGTTCTCTTCTCGCCTCAAGAATCCATATATATAACATTTCAGGGACGCATGGGCAGTCAGAAGTCTTATTTTTATCTGAAGTACAGGTAAAAAAAATCAGTATCTGGTGAAGAACCAACACATACAACATAAACAGATAGCCTCCAGATGTTTAGCCTCAAAACATTTGGAGTAATATCAACCTTGCATGAAACCCATTCAGCAAATGACGGATAATAAAGGTCATTGAAGTCATTTAGTGGACGTGAAATCAACGAGAATATTCGTTTTACTGCAGCTTGATCTTGACTAATAACTCCACTTGTCAATATCTGGAAGTTTCAGGTGTTGTGATATTTGCATCAGTAAAAATATGAAATTAGAAATGAAATATATGGACATGTACATTTCAAAACCTTAGTAGCCAATCGCAATCCTGCTTCCAGAAGAATAGGCCCAGATAATGTGTCCAATGCTGTTCTAACAGCTGATAGTACTTGAGCCTGATCTCCATCAAACATAATAATTATCAAATTGCAACCCAAAGTGAACCTCAACAAACAATTATACAATTAATAGAACCTTTTGAATGAAATCTGTAAGCAGTATGAGGCTAGGAAAGACACTAAGCAAACCTGATACTGTTCTAGAAGGAGGTGTCCAGAAAGCTCAGGATCTGCTATCTTTTCAAACTGCAGGAGGGAGTAGCCAAATGTTAGAATGTTTCAGATTTAAAAGTTGCTAAAACTATATAGCAAATGATAGGTATCACTGGAGAAATTTGCCCAAAATGTAGTAAACAGGAAACAAATCCTAGCAGACACCACATATACTTGTTACTAAAAAGCACCTTTCAGCTAACCCATTCACTTTTCCTTTTTTAAGCATAATGATCAAATACAGGTGAGCAACTAACTGACAACAAATATAACTGATGTTAACTTCTCTCCTTATTACATTAAAATCTAGTTTGCTAAAGGATAAATATCCACATCGGTTTCTCAAGTACTCCCCGACTACCTAATAAGATCCCAGGTCACTCCACTTACTACCAATTGGTTTTGAGATGGAAGTCTAGGTTCTTTAATTTGGTATCAGAGTTGACTCTAGTCTATAAGACCCATCCACACGTGACTATCACTCTTCTGTGCACTAGGCTCGGCATTATAGATGACTGCCTTGTCAATACTTCTTATTCACCTTCTATGCATTGGGCTTGGCTTTTGGGCTTGGCCTCTTGGTATCTGCTTAGTCAATGCTCTTGTTTAACCCGGGTCACATGTGAGAGAGGGTGTTAAAGTATAAATATTCCACATCGGTTCCTCAAGTGCTCCTCAACTACCTAATAAAATCCTGGCCCACTCCACTTACTATCGATTGGCTTTTACGATTGGCTTTTAAGATGGAAGCCCAGGTTCTCTAAAACAATTGATGACTAGAAACAACATAATCAAAAACTGCATTTCAGCAATGAAGAGAGGGAAAACTTGCTGAATGACAAAAGAAACTTTGGCTTTTGGCAGAATATTGTAAGCACTATCATACTTTCTCATTGAGGCAGTACTTGAAAGACAAAAAGCTCAGTCAATCTCGCTTTTGGAGACTCAACTCAAAGGGGATTGTTTAAGAACAAAATCCCACATCAGGATCCCAAGAAATCCTAAACTAGTTAATAAAGTTCATGGGTCAATCCACTCATTGCCAACTAGTTTTGAGATGGAAGTTTCAGGTTCTTCAATAGGGATTCATAAAATTACAAGAAAATTAAATGCTTCTCCACTCAAAAAAGATAAGACAATCCACAATTAATTCAATGAGATGTCAGTGTAAACAAACCACAATTAAATGCTTGAGCATGTAAATGCTCACAAAGTCTCATCTCAGAGAGAATACAGTGCTAGAGATTTTTTTCAGTGTTTTCTTCACTCAATTAAGAGAATCCAGATAGCACATATATTTACATACTGCAAGGAAGACCTAGCAACTATTAAAAGAAAAAACTTAAATTAACATAAGAATTGACCAATAATCCACAAATATTAAACGAGAGGTTATCCCATTGAATGGAGCTGGAATAGTCATCAAAGAATGCCGTGCAAAAGGAAACTAACAATGTTGTACATGCATATACATGAAATTAATTCACAATTATTAGCAGAACACTGTGAATAAGGGACCTTCGGTAAGAAAATTTTGAGATTTAAAAAGGCTTCATACAACAAGCAGCCTCCAGTATTCAGGACCTCAAACATTTCCCTTATTTTTGTACTATTTCTTGCACACTCATCTGTTAACGGCTGCATTTCAGCTAACAAGTTCAATCACCTCTAACAATAGGTGCAGCTAATTTGTCAATATCAGAATGGCCGCCCCAATAACAAAGTCGATACAACAAATACTACACGTCATAAAGAAACCAAAACTAAAAATGGAACTAAAGACATTAACCATGACTGTACAAGAATTAATTCAGATAAGTGGGCTTATGTGCTTACACCTGAACCACAAATAAGAGAAAACAAGCAGAATTAGCACTAGTAACTTAAAGATACCTTATCTATGATGGTACTCAAAAGTGCCACACCAATGGGCCTCATGTTCTCAAAATGTATAGTGCTTATCTGCAAGATAAGGAGGAAGGTCAATTTCTCAAAGATATTGTCACAGCTTCAACATTGTTAAATGGTTTGATTATAAGCTAAACAAAACATAAATATTCAGCACCTGATAAGCAAGGGAAATCATTTCCTGCAATTGAAGAACTAGCCAGTCTCCAGAAGCTACAGAATTAGCAGCATGGGCTCTAGCCATAGTGAGATCAAAGTGAGCAGGATGATTTCCGACAGCATCAGGAAGATGGCTCAAGCACCTTTGTTCCACATAAGTTTTGGTGAGGTTAAATTATATATAAAGAGCAACAAAATAATGATATGAAATGCTGCTCTCTTGTAGAAAATCCACATATAAGTAATGCATTCAGGTATAGTTCAAGATGAAAGTCTGTTTTAGACTGCACATTACATGGTATAATGCATATATCCCCTACCTATGCACTAAGTGCAAGCAGTATGATTTTTGTTGAGCACATAACATCAACAAACAGAGTCAATAATTAGAATTCTAACAACTTACCTGTAACCGGTGATAAATAAGCATCACTAGACATTGATAGTTTATCCACAGCATACAGCCCCAAATTGTATACTTGTGCTCCTAATTGTGAATTAAACAAATGTATATGCATGTCTTTCATCTACTTAGCAGCTTGGTCCGCTAAAAGGATGATCATTATGAAGATTGACAGTGGAAGAGTCAAGAAAAATAATGATTTGACAAATACATTTCATCAATCCCATTTCCATAACATACTTTATTAGAGCACTAATCCTAAACTCTGTAATACCTGCTCGAGAAAATTATCGTATAAAAGCGTCTGTGACAATAGTTCAAGTCAATCTCTATGTTCTTAGTTGATGTGTATATTTCCACACAAATTGCTTCTTAATCTCTATTCAATTTTAAACAATGTGCGACTGAAACTATCAAATAAAAAAATTACATACTCGGCTGCAAAAACTCTGGTACGATATCTGAGGTGCTTATCTCTTGCAGAGTTGACAGCAGAATAATCACGTGCATGACCCTGGTTAGGTGTGCTTCTTGAGGTAGAAACCATATTCTCATCATCTTCTCCAAAATTTGATCTTGCCTCTCCACTTAGACCAGCTATAGATTCATTATCCACATTATTACCACCAGCATCCCTTCTTGATGATGTAAGAATCTAGAGAATTTAATTTTTCATATAAAACAAAAAAAAAATTCAGAATCTCTAAAAAAAAGATTTAAAAAAATCAAGTGAAAACATAACACTGAAGCCATAAAAAACCACATTAAACGAATAATGAACATTTTTCATGAATTTACGCACAATATGATATAACACTTTTCAAAAAAAGAACTTCACATCAAAAATTGCCTAAAAGATGACAGGTGAAAATTTGAGGACTAAAGTGTGCTGCCATTCTGCTTTTGTACTCAGATAACATGAGTTTACATGTCTGTCAATCTCTTTCTACCAAAAAAAATGTTTGCATGACAATTTGACAGCGTATATACATGTCCTTAAAAGAATATTTATTCAGTTTACACACCAGCAAGGCATAACTAAGATGAGACTGGTCTTGAACACAACGCTCACTTGAGCACTTAGCATAATTAGGTTGAGCTACAAAAATTTTAACCAGCAAGCGAAGGGAGGATGCATACCATATGCCGGCATATTGATAACCAATGGGATGGACATGATGGGCAGGACACATGGAGCAATCGCATGATTGTGGTCCGAGCTAAATTAGCAATCCTACAAAAGTATCAGAACAATTTTGGCCATAATTACCTCTCTAAAATGCAATTTAAGAAAGCAAAAAGATTTAGTCTGTCACAAGGAACAAACAGAAAGTAAAACATAAGAAATGGTCAAACACAGAACGATGTCAACATCTGAACAGAGTTGTCATCATATTTCCTCAAGGCATAAAACTTAGTCTGGTCTGAGGCAAACTAATTGAATGCTATGATTCAAGGAAGTGTGTTAATGAACTTACTCAGTATCAGTTTCCTCGTCCAACGTATGAAACAACGCATCTTCTATTTCTTCACCAATAATAGATGCCTGTTTACAAGATCATGGCACGTATTTATCAGAAAAAAATGTACACTACAGTAATAACGATTCAACATGATATCTCCATCAATGTTTATGAGAAATATTCTGGAGTTTAACACCTAAAGCTGGCTTCCCTTTTTAGTAGGCAAGCATGAGGTACATACAAGTTCTCAAGTTCCACTTCTGATTTAGGAGAATGATCTTCTTTTGCAAGAAGCTCAAAAGGGATAATTAAATGACTTGAGGAGATATGTTAGATATCTAGAGCAGTTCACAGACACACAAGGAGAAACGTGAACACACAATAGACGTGTATATGTACATGCATATATCCATTTCATGCACAATTGATACAAATACAGAATAAAAATATAAATCCATGCAGCATGGGATGAATAAGACAAAAAAATATAGAAGCTTCAAAGTATATTTGCTTAAATCAATTGCATAGAATAATTGAGTAGCTTGAGCTAAAGCTGAAGATACTTCAATTTCTATATGCATACATGCATTTATCGATTACATACATATGTGTTACAAAGCAACGAAGCTCCATAAAATTGTACCATCACCACCTAGTGTTTTTGAAGTACATGAAGGATCAATTAAGCACTAACCGGATCCTTTTCGATGAGATGTCGTAGAGTGGATAGAGCAAGATGCCTAAGTGTTGGCTGTCACGAAACAACTCAATATGTTTCAGAGCTAATAAACTATATGAAAAAAATTAGGTATGCACTTCCACAAATCCAGGGGGGGAAGGAATAGCAGGATAAATACCTGTCTGGAAGACAGAGTAGGAAGGAGAGTTTGCAAGTGAGAATGCACTGTAACCGCGTGCGGTGCAAACAAAACAAGCTGCTGCGTAAACCGAACACTCCTACCAGGATGACAAGTAAACAGTTAAAGCCATCCATTCTTAACAGAATATTTACTCGAGTAAAGATTAGAGCAATGGCGCCATAATAAGATCTCCGTCGACTAAAAAGTAAAGATTAGTCATACTCAAGAAGTGTAGCTGTTTCTTCACGAGAGCTGATCTCTGCAACAACAGACTGCAAACAAGAACAATGATAATGTGAAACCAAGTAACCAAATTTGCACTATAAAAGAAGAGATAAGAATCTTCAATGAGAACACATGAAACCAAACTAATCCAAAGTAAAAGCACTATGTAATTCTTAATGTATTTGAAAAGCCTGGATTTGACAAGGGGGGAAAACTTTATCCCACAAGAAACTTTCGAGCTTCTAGAATTCAAAGCAACCGACCTTGCAACGTGAGAAGAAAATACTGTCAGGTGAAAGTTCAGGTCCTAGAACAGCAACAATAGCATTTATAAGGCGGCCCACTCCCTGCTGCAGGTCAACCAATCCACTTTCCTCAGATAAAAGAATATCCAAAGCAAGAATAAGTGTTGCCTGCAGAAAAAGTAAGACAGTAAGCTGAAGAATAGAAATCAAAGAACTAATTAAGGCCCCATTTTTGTGAATGGGGGGAAACGTTAATGTTCCTTTTATAATAACAAGTTAATAAACAAGCCACTTGTTTTACAAAAATATCTGTTTGTCAAGATTTTTCATGTTTTATAATTAATAGCATTTCGGCATAATCATGAAGAGGTATCATGACGGGTAAAAGCAAATTTTCATGTGTTAAGGGCCATCAGATTTGCCAAAAATAGAAAAGACTACCCAGTACACAATGTTTGCAATAAAACACCGACTATTTTCCACTAAAATACTAGACACAGATCACAACTTCTTCATTAAGGTATCAAAGTAAATCTGTAATGCCTTAGCCATTGAAGCTCATATATACTATCTCAAATTATTCTCCAACAATAACTTTCTCAAATTTACTATAATGTTGCCAGCGCAACTAATATGGGTTTCATATAAGTAGCTATATAGCATTAAGTTCTGAATGCAAATTAGGATGTGTATGTAGCTATATGGGCCCTACAGAAGAAAATTTTATCACAAATCATCGCAGATTAACCTTGTATTTAAAAGCTTGCACTGTACAGCAGGATTCCTGATTCCATTACCCTTCTAGTCAAATGTTCCTTGAGATCAGTACAATAATACTTTGTCATAATATTCAGAAGTTGATAAAGTGAAGACTGTGTCAAAAAAATCCTGAAACTTTTCAGTTTCATTTTGTTCACCATGCATAGTTATTCATCCCAACGAATTTCTTAAATCTTATATCCACCCATTAGCAAATGCCAAACCATAGTCTCAGACCCAAAAAAAGAAAAAAAAAAAAAGACAGAAAGTAAAAGAAATAAGTAGAGGTGAATGGAAAAAAAAAAGAATAAACTGACACAAAAAATGGGAGAGAGCAGTATCAAGCTCAATTTAAACCCCTTGCATAAAAGCTTAATGTGCATTCAAGTCCATGTTCACATGTACCTGAACATGTGATACATAAGACAAGCCTGCAGCTTCGACGGTCAAAAGAAGTCCATGCAATGCCCAAATCTGTAAACTAGTGTTGGCACTCTTAGAAAGGGAAGAGATACGGTTTACAGTTGCAGGCACCAGACTTGACAATGCCATCCCTCCAGCACTGCAAGCAAGATTGAAGATGTTAAACCTTATTGAGTTCAGGAATACAAGCTTAATAACATGATAGGACAAATACTAAATTAATGTGTGAAAGCATGCAAAACTAGGTGATAACGGGAGTAGAGAAAACGCAACCGCAAAATGCTCCTGGAACTCACCGCTAAGTAACACAGGTCAAGGAGAAAACAAATTGCCCTAAATTTGAACATTGACTCCAAAGTCTTTAAAACCAAGCACACTAATGAAAGTATTTGACAGAACTTAGTAACTAATTGTCCGTCTTGCAGTTGTGGCAACTTTTTTGGGACAATTAGATGATAAAAAGAGGCCAATGAAACTGGAACCTAGGAAGTAATGAAATAGCCTAACCAAGCTACATTCTGTAGTCTGTGGCCCGGTTTTACAATTAAACCCTGTATTACCAGATTACCGTCCATAAACAAGTCATTCGAAAGTACATAAACAAGTAAATCAGTTGCAGTTATCCACAATGATTGAGTGGATACTAATATTGCTATCAGCCATCAACTTCCACCTATCACAAAAGAACTGATGGGACCATCTGTCAGAAACGCAGAAGCAGTCGTACAGATTTGATGCATTTATTTCTAATTTAAGCAGTAGTTGGATGACCTATTTCACCTACTACACACCTTTGGTCTTCCAAGCAGTTTCTGGAAAAAAAGCATTGACCTTATTCAGAAAGCTAATGCAGAGAGATGAGAACTAGACAACTCAACACAACTGAAAGGAGCCTTTTCCTGAATTGTGGGTTAGCAACACCAGACCTATTGATGCTTATTTTGTATAACATAGAATCGGCATTTCTTTCTGTGTTATATTTAGAAATACTTTTCTTCTTCCTTTCCTTCCCCCCCCCCCCCCCCCCCCTGGTTCTTAGAGCTGCCTTCAGAGGTAAAGTTTTCACTTACAAGGGCAATTAGCGGTTTTCATTAGACATGCAGACAAAGTTCTAAACAGTAATAGCCTGGTCATTCAAAAAATACAATATATTAAAGACATTGCTGACGTGTTAATTTCTAATTCCACATTTTCATGCCCTGGCACAAATTAATGTGTACATCACTGTTGCACTCAAATAATTAGCAACGCAATCAACACAATCCTTCTTGTTTTGGATAGAATCAATGACCTAGCTTATCAAGTAATAAACAAAAGTTTTGAATTAAAAACCACAATAGTGATAGCTGTTTTTAGAACTTTTCTTTATTTTTGTAGGCACGTCTTCAAGCACAATTCTGTCTTTCCAAATAACTGTACCTAAAACCAAATTGTTAATCCTCGAGTTTCTTCATCTTTAATAGATTATCTTCACATGGAATATCTAAAAAGTTCATCCTTATAAATTTTTGCATTTCTGTTGCACCTTATATTGTTTTACTTCTACTGTTTAACTGTCTATCAAGGATACTTGCCATGGCACCTAATATTAACCTCTTCTGGTTTTCCAACCGAGAAAAATAAGAAAATGACATGCACCAAAGTACCTCCTCCGTGTATGTTCAGTTAAGTCGTCCTTTTGTCCTATGACCCTAGGGAACCTCCAGTAACTATGAGAAACTTTCTTACTCTCTCCGTCCCGTTTTATGTTTCGTGCTTTTATTTTTTGTTTCTCTAAGGAGTGTCGTGAAAATAACATGCACCAAGGTACCTTCTCCGTGTATGTCCAGTTAAGTCGTCCTTTTGTCCTATGGCCCCAGGGAATCTCCAGTAACTATGAGAAACTTTCTTACTCTCTCCGTCCTGTTTTATGTTTCGTGCTTTTATTTTTTGTTTCTCTAAGGAGTGTTGTGACTCGTCATTTGACAATTCAAATAGTAAATAAACATCCCAATTTTATCCCTCTTGTACAATGTTTAAAAAGGCACACTAGAGTTATAGATACCCGTTCAAATTTGAAAAGAAGGGCATATGGGCAACCTCATCTTTTGTCAGCTGACGTGTCATGATCAAGGCTCAATTACTTAATTGTATGCAACTATGACAATGACACATAAAAAGGGGCAGAGGAAGCAACAGATCTCTGCACATGCAACTGTACCATCCCATGATGTTGTCCAAAACTAGGTATGACAACTTCGATCCAACCCTGTAAATTTCCACCTTCCTTAGTTGTGAATAAAACACTTAGTGAACAATAATGGCTTGGAAGGGAGAGAGTTTGAGCCGCATTGCCAAGTTGGACATCATGCAAGATACTAAGACATAACCTTTTCCATCACTTATACACCTACTTCTTCTTCTTGTTTGTAGGTATTGTTCCTCTCTTAAAATTCTGGTGTTTGCTCTTGAAACGTTTGAATTTTACATTCAAATATTCTACACAGATGCATTTTGCATATTCTTACCTTATCTCTGAGCTGGTCCCTTAGTAGGTAGTTTACATTTTATCCAACTCAGTCCAATTGGCCCAGCCCACATACCCCTAAAGTTTTGTAGGCACATGAAACAGTTTGAATTTTAGTCAGTCCACAAGTGGAAAGACCCCCAACACAACCCCCCCCCCTTTCGAAAAAAAAAAAAAACTGTAATCTGTTTACATATCCATTTGTTAATGTTTTTGGTAAAATACATTTGTACAGCAATAGAACACAAACTTAACATGCATGAAAACATACAAAACACATGCAAGTATATATGTATATACACATGCAAAGCGCAAAATCTCACAGTTACCTGCGATGAATACTGCCAAGAGCAAGAGCAATTGATCCAGAATAATGCAAATCAGTTGCCCCATTTACCTCACTCATGAGCAACTTCGTCTGTTCATTGAAATGATTTGTTAAAATGACCAAAGGAATAACCCCATGTTGGGAGGAGAATGTAGAGGTAAAAGAAAAGCAAAGCTAGAAGATATATAATGAGAAGAAACCAACACGTTATAGTCTAGAATAAGAGATGGAGTTGGGGAACTAAAAAGGCAGACAAGTTAAGATGCCATATGCCAGAGAGTACTATCTAGTGCCTCTTACACTACCACAGACTGCCCAAAAGAAAACAAGAAAGTAAATCCCATTGTGAAGTGCGTAAAACTTACCAATCTGGCAGCAAATATATCATTTCCAAGACAAGCTAAGAGACCAAGACCTTCTGATGCTGCTCTACGTTGTGAAGCTAAAATGTCACCCTCAGCCAGAATACTCTGTCAAATACAACTTTCAATTTTTTCTAATTTTTTAATTAAAAAATGCATGTAGTACTGCTCAAGCAATAAAACAGACAAGCAGCACCACAACCTGAAAGATTGACTGTGCTGCAATCAATATCTCCAACCCTAGTGGTTCAGGTCGTAAAGCAAGCAAAGTCTGAATAAAAACACAGATACATCAGATAGGAGATATGTCATAACAATGGCACTTTGACATGTATTTAGATGTCAGGAGCACCTTCAATCCAGAAAGTAACCCCACACATATATTCGTGACACTGGCCATCCGCCAAGACTGTTTTTTCCCAGCTTTAAGACACTGCTCCATCATGCCAAGGAGTGACAACATCCCACTGCTATCCTGGCATAAAACAGTGGTGACTAAGCTGACAGGAGAACAGAACTATTTGGTTTCTTGAGCAAGAGAAAGGAAATTAAGGCAAGCCCATTAACCATCAAAAGCTACCTGGGAAGCGAACATGGTCCCAAAACATAGGAGCATCTGATTCACCAACATCTTGCTTACTGTCTCCGGCTTCATGATAAATTAGAGGGTATCAAAATTTAGATATAGGGTGAAGGGAAGTGTAAAGAAAAAGATGACATATCAGTATGCTTGCAGGGAAAATCGAAGTCAGATTAAAATGAAACAAAATAGAAAAGATTAACATAAAAATAAACTTCCTAAAACCAAGTCAAAATCAATGGATGGCCTAGAATATTTTTTTTGCAATCGCTGAAAATTATAATGTTGTTGTTGTCGCCGAAAATGAGTAACTAAGTTATATATAGAACAATGGAGGAAAGATTAACAATAAAAACCATCTGAAAGTATTCAACTTAATTTTTCCCTCCCTTTATTGCTTCCTTGATGCTCGAATAAAAGTAATGCTAAAGCGTCACAATTCACCAGCTTATCCATGTGATAAAAAAGCTTTTCTTTATATAAATGACTTCAGTTAATACATCGCTCTCAAATTGGTGCTTACAATTTTGGTTATTTGTGTCATAACATTTTTACTGTCTTTAGCTTCCTTTAATTAATTACTCAGACAATATGAATTCCAGTTATTAGGATTCTGGCGTTTAACGCTAATGTGTACACTGTTTCTGTTAATGGAATTGTTATATAGCTTCAAATTTAACAAAAACCAAATGACTACTGCTTCTTGCACTTAATTCTCCATAAGAATGCTAATGAATGCCATACCAGCCCCACTCAAGGCAAAAAAGCTTTTTCCCACTTAAACTAAAGCTGCAACATGGATTAAAGTCTATTTCCATATGTTGCATTCCTGTCACGGCCAGTGCACCTTTTTTCTTCTAAACCAGAAGATCTTTTACCTGAGGGAAACTAGGAGGCTCGCTTTCCCAAAGACATGGCAACACTCCATCTTTTCCACCCTGAAATGACCTGAGTTCATCCTCGAACCAATCCCTGATCAATCAAAATCAACACATAAAGAACTCCTAAATTAAGTGACCACTTAAATAAGTTTCAGCCTTGACAAGGACAATGACAGCATGTGCTATTAAAAAATGAAAAATTGCAGTGAAGACAGATGGTAACATAAAATACACAAAACCAAAAAGGGCTTTGAAAGAAAGACATTAGACTTCCAAGTCAGACACCTTCCAGGAGTCCAAGGTCCCAGCCATGCATCCCTCTTGTCCAACAGCATTCTCAAGCATGAGCTTTCCTCGCATCTAGAAGCATCCCTTTTAGAGAAGAAAACAAAAAAGAACAACCAACTTAACCAAATTTGGATTTCTTAAAAAAAATAATAAATCAATATATTTCTGTTACCATAAACTGAATCATTTAACTTTCCAAAGATAAATATGATAAAGCAACCTGCAGAATAGTTCTGTAAACAGTTACCTAAAAGGAGTGGTGCATATCTGAATAATACGGGGGTGGTCACTTTTATACGCAGCCGGATCTGCTAGTGATTGATAAGCTATTAGTGTCCTTATGATCAAAATATCTGTCGCAGCTTTAACATTTGCCTCTTCCTTGGCAGCTAAGAGTGATACGTAGGATAGTGCCCTACTCCAGACATGTACAAGATGTTTAATACTGTTAGCAAACAAGCTGCTTAAACAGAATAAAATCAAACTTCAGGCAAGCTGATACTTAAACCCACACCAAAATGAAATTTAACACGTAACCATACCGACTGAGGTACAGCAACACTGGTTCAAGTAAAATCCCCTTGTTCACACCATCCGAAGAAATAAAACATTTAATGAATGCTGTAAGTGCCTCAATTGCTGCAGACCACACACTACAAAATCAAAAGGGGAGCTGTATGTCAAAAAAGTAAGAACAGAAAAAAAAAATGCTTTTTGGCTGTAACAATACAGAATTGCCTACACTGCAACTAAATGTCTATATGAAACACCAATAGAAAGGCAGAAACTCCGATTAAAAGGTTCAACTGGCAATATTGATATACTTCGTGATAACTGATGAGATCATTGCCATTATACTTTGTGGAACATGGTCAGTTCAGCTCCAAAACTAAAGTTATACGTCTCTGCAAACTTCCATAAAGGAATTTCTTGTCAAAGAAAGCAAGACAATTTGAATTGCTAATATTTCAAGTCATATCATGTGTTCTTTAAGTACCATTTTGTGGAATTCAGCATTGAGAATTAAAGAAGACATGCATCACTTCTGTTCTAAAACACATGATTTCTTAAGAAGTTTTTACGATCTTGAGTGGAGTAAGGAATAGGTACCAGAACTTATCAAACTTATAGGTTATTTCATACAAAGTACAAGCAACTCAAGTGTTTCTCTTGTTTAAATGATTCTGGTCTTGCAAATGCAAACATAATGAATTATGTATGCTAAATGCATCGTCTTTTTCTTGACACCAAAAGAGAGTTATTTAGCTAAAAGGTTTACAATAATTAGGATAATGCTGAGCAGTTAAAGGCTGTATACTACTTCAGGATTGCATTTTAGTTCGAACACCATTATTTGTTCTTGGAATCCTACTTCAGCAGCCCCACAAGCAAGGGAGGCCATCCTTTCTACAAAGGACAAGAAAAGCAGTTGTGTAAGAATCACTGCATGCTTTCCAACAAGTGGACTTTCCTAAGGCTCCTTCCTCCAACTGCCACTTGATTTTCAGATGGAGCATTACCGCGTGTAAGCTTCACGAATACCTACTTAACCAGAGATAATAGAATATCGAGTTGATAGAAACATTAGTTTCTTTCAAAAGAAAATCAAAAGGAAGAAGACACCATTAATGATAAAAAAGAAAATCCTCACAGGATAGAATAGAATAATAAATCGTATTCTGAAAGGGATCAATCTATCCTGTCCCAAAAAAGAAAAAAAGATAAAAAAAAAAAAGACACTAGAGCAAATGACTGAACACTATTGCAAGCATTACTACCATACAGTACAAACTTGCCACATGATATGCAATCAATAAGCCACATGGTTATTCCAGATGTTCAAAAACAGGATAGCTTTGAAAACAAACTCTTTGGATATCATCACACCGTTAAATTAATGAACAATATGCATGGAATCGTGCAGAAATATGCTGGCAGTTATTTCACCAACTTGAAGGAATCAAAGGACATGTCAACTTATTAATAGCAAGGCTGTAAATTTGGCACAATCCAATGAAAGTAGTTACGATTTTTCTTTTTCTGGTTATTGTTCTCCCCATCAGAGATCAAACCATTAGCCCTGCTGAATTGAAGACGGGCAATGCCATAGTGGGGTGTCAAACCTTGTCCCAGCAACATAACTTCTTAATTGTTATAACATGGTTTTCATTTAAGCCACAAGAAACTGTAACCATGAAGACTTTCGAAGACAAAAATCACACAATTAGTTGTCATAGTATTATAGTTGCAACATAAAGGACGAGTGAACAAAACTTATAAAATACATAAGTTTACAGATCACCAACCATATTGAAGAACTTTGATCTTCTCTTTGACTAATATCAAGATTTCCATTGAACAAGGATGTCCATAAAGAAAGGATGTCAAAAATCTGGTCTTCAAGTTCCTGCATCCACGAAAGTAGCACCCATGGAAATAATATCTGAAGCCCATATAAATAAAAACCTAAAGATGATTACCTACCTCCTTAGGTATCGAAGCCAAAAGCGACGATAGAAGTGTCCATCCTGCTTCTTTTTCTACAGCAGCAGCTACAGGGTTCCGACTTGATTCCATCAGCATTTTCTTAGAGACTTCAAGTACGGATCTGGGCAATCTATATCCAAGAAAACATCAAACAACGAAATGCTGCATAAATTATCACAAGCTAAGAATAGACTTATTGTCTTAGTTTGTGATATCATGCAATAAATTTGTTATTATCAACGATAAAGGTTCAGAAATAAAACATTTTAAATTCCCTGAGATTGCCAAAAAGAAGTTTTAAAAACTCTTACCTGGCTGGATAACCAAGGGGCAACTTTGGTGAGACAGATACTAAAGCTGCTAAAACTGCAGCTTCCCCGTGTAGACACTCAAGCTCAAATTTTAGATTAACTCCCTGGAAAACACATACATTGTGACACAAGCTATGGTTCATATAAAGCAAAAGCTTTTACAGGCAAATAAAAGAGAAGCTGAAAGAGGACATTAGAAACATCTCTGGTATATGGATTTGCAGCTACTAACTACAATAAGTGTTTTACCAGTGCCAAAAGAAATAAAAGAAACATGATTAATGTGTGAGGCAAAACCTATTAATGTCCACGACAGCATCACGAAATGCAGTAACAAGAAAGAGTATTACTCCAGATCAACTACAAACTCAAGTTAAGCTAACAAATTGTATCATAACGTTACCAAGCATTCCTTGATACTTTACCTTCTCAAATGAAACATTTTCTCTTGCAGCACTAAGCATTGTCACTGCATAAGAGATCAAACCACCAACACAGGAGGGATCAACCTCCACCAGTGAACGCAAGGTCAAAGCAGCCTCAACCCGTACCTGTCACACACTCGCAAAATATAGTGAGAAGGCGAGGAAATATTATAAGAAATAAAAATCAGTTTATGACCAACGCTATTAGAGGCAAAACCAAAAAACGGTATACTTCTAGTCCTCCAGTTTTATGATTCTTTTCGTCATAAAGCTGAAGGACCACAGGCTTTGGCATCACAGCCTAACAAATATCACGACCACCATGACCCAACATGTGTTTGCATTGCAAAGCCACAATATCAGTTGGGAGGCTCAACCCCCTGTACATGGGCAACAAGAATTTTACAGAGTCAAAGGAGTACAGAAGCTAGGATCTCCCAAAGCTGCCCACATTAATCTTAATACGATGCTCCCCATCTCTTCCCACCTATAACCTATTCATCCCGTAAAATAGACCATTACAACAGCATATAAGTGCATCCCAGATCAAGAGGCCTAGTCTGCTTGATTCTTCTCGTCTTTCTTTTGATTTTCAAGTTCACAGCCAACATTTAGCATCACAAGTGGAGATATCACCGAACTGACAAATCTCAACCTTTCAAGGAACTTTTCCTACTTCGGACATGTTGGAGATAAATATTTTAAATATTTTAAGACAAATTTATTGAGAAGAATAAAAGAATAAAAGAGTTAAGGATGAGAAATCCATTATGCCACAAGTGGCAAAAATCTACTTTCCAATCCTTTCTATGAAGCCAAACGCCCAAAGACCAAGGATTGAAATCTGGATATAGAAAGAATAGCAGTGGCCTATACCTACTAAAAATTCCCCTTTAAAAACGAAAATCACAAACAAATTCCCCCCTTTGACTATATCTAAAAAACTCAGACCAAAAGAGGCCAATGTCTTAGTTTATTATTATTATTATTCTTACACGCTAGCTAGTCCAAAAAAATTGACGCAAGAAAGAAGATTAAGGAAAAATCTTCAATACCAAGACAATCCAAGATGAAATCCTTGTGACATAGAAAAAAGTAAGGCATCAAGGCATACTAAGAGAGAGAAACTTACCAGAGGTGAGTAATGAGAAAGTGCAGCAACAACAGTGTCATCGAGAACTTCCTTAAATTCTTGAGGGACCTGAATGATGCAACAGCACAGCAATAAGACCAAATGCATTTGTAAAATCAACAAACCTTGAACAAGAAATGCAGAATAAAATTTACATTTATTCTTCAATTAATTCCTAAAAAACGAAACATTCTATTGAATATTGTACAGCAAAACAAAAGAAAATGCAGAAACTAACATTTCATATAAACCAAATATGCAAAACCAGAGTAAGACAAATAATAGACATAGAAATTAGCTTCACCAACTGCTGTCATAAACACATACAGCTAACCTTCTTCTCCACATTGAAAATTCAATAAGAAGAGGAGTTTAAACTGTCAGGAAGTCCAGATGGTTTCATTCATATTTCAATTATTCTGCAAACTCAACAATCACATTCTGGCTAACAATTAGAGCTGTAAACGAGCCGAGTCGAGCCGAGTATTGCCGGTTCGAGCTTGTGTTCATTTAATAAACGAGCCGAGCCGAGCCGAGCCGAGCTCGTTTATTAAACGAGCTCAAATTTGTGTTCGAGCTCGGCTCGTTTAGCTTCACGAACGAGCCGAACTCGAGCTTTCACGAGCCGAGTCGAGCTTTGTTCGCGAACAGCTCGGTTCAAATAAGCATAAAAGTGTTATTCGAGCCGAGCCGAGCCGAGTATCTTATGTTCGAACTCTTGTTCGTTTATTAAACGAACGAGCTCGAGCTCGCTCGTTTAATAAACGAGCCAAAATTTGTGTTCGAGCTCGGCTCGTTTAGCTTCACGAACGAGCCGAACTCGAGCTTTCACGAGCCGAGCCGAGCTGTGTTCGCGAACAGCTCGGTTCGTTTACAGCCTTACTAACAATATAAAGGTTTTCCAGCTGGAGTTTATGAACAACACGTGAGAGGCATTAGATATGCATCAACAATCACCATATATAAAACTACCTTCAAAGTTCATGATGAACTAATCTTATCACATTCGATTATTATTGTCTTGCCAAACATCAAGCATTTTGCATTCAGTTATTTTCCAATAAACTTCCTAACACTTAGGCTCAAATCATTAATTTTCCCTTTTTGACAAGTAAAGAACACTTTTCTAATATATTTAAATAGAAATGGATTTTTTTCAACCACATGTATAAAGTTCTGCTACTCTACAATCACGTATCAAACTTAATATTAGTAAATAAGCAGTCAGCCTCAGTCTCAAGATCAAGATAATCAGACAGACAATGCAATAAACAATCATAACATGAAAGGATTCCCAATTAAAGAGGAAAACGAAAAGAGAATGCTGACAAATCCTTAATATAATTTATAAAACAAAGATAAAATAAAAAATAAAAGAATCCTTTTCAATCTCTCCGCATGCCTCTCAATTATCTAGCTGAAAACATACCAAAGATATTGGCCATGATGAATTTTAATCATCTGGCATTTGAAAGTATGCCCAGTTGTCATTGGTAGAAGTACATAATACAGAACAAAGGAAGTGGCTAAAAGATGTACTACTCAGTCAGGGTATATCCTAGTATTTCCACATCAAATTTCTAAATTTTTCCATCCAAGTGATTAAGAATTAGATAACTACTTAATTACAGCACAACAAAGCTTCTGATTTTGTTCCAGAAACTTTTGTCTCAATTATTCAATTGTTTACATGTGAAAGAAAGCACTTAGTGCATTGTTGAGGAACTAGTTACAGAGGCAGATACAGTCAACAATGTTTCTTTTCTTTGTTTATTTTGGTGCACCAGGGCCACCTGTCCCCAACATCAAATATATAAGGTACATAATTTCAATCACTTTCTATCAGAAAAAGTAGCAACTGGAGTTCCAATATCACTTAAATGCAAAAACAGTTATAATATTCACCTCGCCCAGTGTTCTCAATGTATATGACAGTGTACGTAAAGCAGCAATGCGTATGGAAGGAGTAGCATCAGAAGACTGGAGCTGCACAGAGAAAGTAGCAACCATGTAACCACAACAGCAAGTTAAAAATTCAAACTGCCAAATTTATTTGGACAATCAATAGTCGATTAACTGTTGTAGCAGACCTGCTTGCCTAAGAAAACTGAAAAGCTTCTCTGAGTAGGTTCACTCATTTGATCAGTGATTCCTACACGAAGAATATATAGAACACATGCCTGCAAACAACCTAGAAAAGTTAAGAGGTTTAATTCCATGAACTGCGCCAGAAAAGAAAAAAGAAGTAGAATGGTAAAAAACTAATAAGATCACACAAGAAACGAGGAAAATGAATATCCTAGAAATTAATTGGAGACAAGGACTTGAACTACAGTCAAGAACACAATGTTGAAACAGACATAACTAGTTAATTTATGGGCTTTTAAGACATCTGTTTGCTTACTTAAACTGCATACTAGTCCAATCTTCTTATTTTCCCCTATGCAAATGACTAACTTACAATGCAAGCAAAATTCATATCAAGACGTCAATACAGGAGATTCAAGTTTTGAAACTTTGAAGAACTCTTCTTTGATACTGTATAAGCGAAAAGCTAAAAGTTTAAATTTCAGGACATAAACTGTGCATGATAACCACTCATTCATCAAATTCTCGTGTGGAACAATCATACTTTGTTGCCCAATGCATTATAACCCAGGGGCCAAAGAAAAATGAAGTACAAACTCAAGGAATTTGGATTAAATATTGTAAGATTTCTCAACCTGAGATTCCATAGAGAGTAAAAGAATTCAAAAATACCTTTTCCAATATTGCAGAGGTAGTTGTAGCACATTCTATTCAGACAATAGAAATCCTTTAGCAAGGAGGAGAGATAAATTTAACATTACGTGCCTAGATAACTCCAACAGGAATTGACCAACACAATATGAGTTCCTAGTGATAATTACAAGTCAAACAGTGCTTTAACTAGTTCAAAATTTTCTGAAAGATTTTGTTGAAAATGGATGTTGTGTCAGGTTTTCTTTCCACAGTTGAGCATTAACAGATCAGGAAGACATCTCTTTCTCAATCTGACAATCATGGGTTCAACTAATAACCTCTCCGTCACCTATGTTCAACCCAAGAACTGATAAAATAGCATGAATCACATGCCATTTCTTAATAAGAAGTCTAATATGCTTTCCGCATCATTATAGATGCAAAGTGTTGGAGAACAAAAGAGCTGATACACATTTATAAGCACAAGTTCATGGAAGTTAAGGTGACTGTGCAGAACCCAAACTACCATGGTAGCATTCTTTTTGCAGCAAAGTATGTACGACAGCATACAGATATATACAGCTGTGACACAAATTTTACAATTGCAGGGGAAATGGAATATTAAGGAAAAATCAACTTTAGCACAGGCTGCAGATCTGCATAAATGTACCAGGGCTTGAGCATCAACAGAATTATCTGCATGAAGCATGTCCATAACCTGCATGGCAAAGTTTTGAAGCTCACTATCAGGTTGAAGATATCTCAACCGAATCGCCTGCAAGATAAAATCTGTGTTACAGATGAAATATCTTACCCAAGACAACAACTGGATCAAATGAATCAAACAATTGCTTACTGTTTCTAAAACCTAGGTGACAAGTTAAGTGCCTCAAAGAAAACATTATAGTCTTGCTCTATTTGTGAAAGAAGGAACTTTATCAATGCAAGAAGAGAGACAATTTAAATGAGGATTTTTCAAGAATTGAAACTACAATTTAAATAAGAATTCCTAAGCCCTCTGCAAATTTACATTGTATCCGTTCTATTGCAAATATGCTCCAGGAATTACAGCGGGGCGCTGCCAAATTTCTGGTATTTTTAAAATTTCTGAGGTTTCGACACCTTATTAACCATCAAGGGTACTTTTGCACCTCATGGTGAGTCAGGATAATATTAAGCGTAGGATTAATAAAAGCACAGCAATTGGTAGCATCCATCCCCGTGCAAAACAATCTCAAATAAACCACAGAGAAAGGGAAGAATGAACGATTTGACTATTCTTGTCATCGTCTTCTGCTCTTTCTACATCTTTTTCTACCAGCTGAAGGAGATTTTGCAGCCAAATAATGTTTTACAAATGAAGGTAAGAAATAAAGGTTCTTGAGTCGCATCATATGTGTTTCTACTTGCTTTGTGAGAAGAGAGAGCAGGGACTTGTATGCATTATCTTTTTGGAACAAGGGTACACAGTTCCAAGAAGGTGTACTTTCACATAAAAGGATGATTGTGAGAGCAACAGTAGTGCCAACGACTAGAAAACTTTGAAAGACCTTTTATAGGTCTTCAGAATTTTTTTCTCTTAACTAGCTTTTTCGCTACTTCCATATCTCAGAGAATAAAAAAGTAATCTTGAAACAAATGCAAACACAGCATGGCTTCACATTTCCAACATCAGGCCCATGATTGACCACATGTGGTGGGCAGTAAAGTTAGTACTAATCCCAAAGCTTTCAAACCACATGAGAAAACATCTCTTTTCTTTTGTTTTTCAATCAAGAAGGAACAGCAGAGGAACAAGGATTCTTGAGTTACCTGTAAAAAGGAAACCCATGATAAGGTAATGCCAACACGTAGTTCCTTCATACGAGGTCCACTAGCTGCATATTTGAAAGAAGTTATCAGTGATAATATATATATATATAGATATATATATATATATATATATCAATATAGAGAATAAAAGGCACTAGCAAGTGCAATACTTCTGGTGGAAGATAATGCATAGCCAAGTTAAAATAGTAATGCAAATATTTCAAATTCAAATTTCCCACCCAATGAAACCCACCAGAGAATTCATTTTATAAGCATGGGATCAAAAACCAAAATAAAAGCTATCAGTTTAATACAAAGTCTTAAAGCTCCATTTGTTTGTGCCCAATGGGGCGCAGAACTTGTGATAGCATCATTTTTTGGTGAATAAAAATTAGCGAATGAAAATTAGTGTAGTATATATGCCAGTTGTTGGTTCCCAACACCAAAGGATCATTTCATGATTAATTGGAAGTTATGATGCATTAAATACAATATCAAGAAGAGCAACTTCTTGAAAAGAATAGTGCACCAGGAACCAGTTACTCTTAAGCTACGGCATAAGGATTCAAACAGACATCCAAAACATACCTTTTATAAATGGCAGAGATAAGTGTCTCTGGAGACCTCCTTCAAGTTTTTTTGGAGTAAAATGTCCTTTTCCCCTAGGTTGCAACTAATAAGAATAATAAACTATGAGTCCTTGAAATACAAAGTACAGAAATCTTAGGCTAGATGATAAAAACCTGTGCATCAGGATTCATTCCCAAAGCAAGCAATGTGCCTAAAGCTTCAGCAAAAGAATCCCTAACTGATGATACAGGATCCTCAAGGGCCTACAGGTTGTAGAATTAGAATGTTAAACTGAATCCATCCAATAGCATCACGTAAAAGAATATAACAAGAAAAATATTAAATCGAGGAGGAAGAAAAGTAAAGGGCATCATAATTCCAACCTTGACACAATAAGACGAAGAGTTCTCAAGTTCTCCAACTCCTAGCCCTGGTCCTCCAATGTTTGCAAATGCCTTCAGACATCTTGCAGCTGCTTTTCTAACGATAAATGATTTATCGCCCACAGCATTCCGGGTTATAACTCGGAATGCTTCCACGTATGCTGAAGAAGCAGCATTACCACCAGAGCCTTCCAAGGCATTCTGAAGCATGTGTAAAGCTTCTTGTCTTACAAAATCCTGAAAAAGCTGGTGGTTAGATACGATATTAAAATAATTAAAGAAAAAGGAGGGGGGGGAAAAACACACAACCACTTAATGCGGGATCTTTAATCAGTTCCCAACTAGGATCTTTAATCATTTGCCATTGGATGGACTCTAGTTGAAAATTGAGTAGTTGAAAGAAAGAAGCAACCCTAGCAACACTGCAGCAACTTAGCAGGCTGCCCAACCCACCCAACCCCAAAGGAAAAGAGATACTATAAGAAACCTCCGAATGGAAAACTGTAGCACAGGTAGAAGATAAGACATGAAAATTGTTTGTTTTATTGCAGGAAGTAGAAAGTCTAGAATACTTGCATCAAGTAAACAATATGTGCACAAACTCAGCGGTTGCATCAACACAGGAAATAGAGCACAAATCAGAAAGGCATAGAACTAAATTAGGTTTCGCCACCTCATTAAATTTCAGTAGCTTTGTCACGATAATTGTCGTTTCAAATAATCCAGAAGTTATTCGTCTCCCAAAATAATGATACAATTCTCCCAGGCATTGTGCAGCACCTGTAAATAAATTGCCAGAGGGTCATGAATGGCAGATGCAAAGGTCATCTTTTACATATAAATAACAAAGTAACGCACAGATATTCAGAAAATTCAGACCATCCACAATTCATCTGCTGACAGGAAACAAGTAGCAGAAGGATGATAATTCATTGTTCATTTAAAGCATAAGAAGTAAAAGATGAGGACTCAGGAATCAGGTCAAACACAATCAATTAAGCCACTACCCAATATATTCGGTGGTCCAAAAAAAATGAAACAGAATGAAATTCGTATGGATATCATTTGCAATACTATCCACAGTTCAGGACTATTACCACCAAAGAAGACTTGCTATATGAAGTTAGGCTAACAAGCTGCACTACTTCCAACAACAATAGTTTATCAACAACATAGTTGGTCAGAGAAAACCTACATGTCAACTGGGGAACAAATTAGACAATCATAGTAAATAGGTAAATGTTCATGTCCTGTGTCCATTAAGAGATACAGAGGAGGCATAGGCTAATCAATGTCTGTATCACTGGTTCAAGCTAAGTTCCTTCTGTCTGAAACAATATGTTTAAGCTGTTTGTTATCAGCCCTTAGCTTTCTTTTCTTCCAAATTTAATCTCAACAACATTCTGTTATCATTTAACCTTGGAAATAGTCCCTGCATGTCCAATTCCTCACAGTGAGGTTCTGTGCTCAGTATGGACAACCCATACAGTCCCTTAACTGCTCGATATAGAAAAAGTTGACTCTCATTTGATTCATTTAAAAAAAAAAAAAAGAAGAGTAGTTGTAAATGGACCCCATTAGTTCATCCCAGCCATTCATACCAACTTTTCACAAGCAATATGCAGTTCCATTCAAGGAACACATTCTCTTGGCGGAAGCAATGGGATCTAACAACAAAGTGACTTTAAAATCAAAGGCAGCATGAAAATTTTTTAATTTCATTTTTTGAGCCAATGCAGACACATATGAGTTAATTATTAACCAAATCAAATTCTGGAAAATACAAATGAAGCCAATGCCTAGTCTGGTCCCTGTGTAAAATGCATTAGGACCTTGGGAGAGGAGACACATTGCAGATCATATCCCAAATAATCAGTTGGAACTCTGCAATCAAGCCTCCAAAGTCCAACAACTCTTACATCCTAGAAATAATCTTTATTTCAACAATGATTTGACGTGCATATTCATAAACAGCCTTTTCAGCATAATTCTGATATAAAAAAGCGCGATTAACATCCACTGCCACACATTATTCACCCAGACAGATGAAATTGGTATTATTTCGTATTCCAAAGACAGCAATTTGACTATATCAGAATTTCTAGGAATAGTGCTTCTTCCAAAATATAGGATATATTCAAGACAGAACCTCTAGGTGTATCCATTTACTTAATATTATAATCAACAATTACATGCCAATGCATTCTCAACTAAAGGAAAGTTTCTTCACTAAAAATTTTGCTATTATTAAAATTTTATACTCTCTCTCTCAGGTAAAGATCAAGAAGAAAAGATATAACCACATAATTACAAAACCATGAATGCAATAGTATTGACAAACCAGCTACTCGTTGAGGATCGCTCTTCTTCCCATCAGAAAGAAATCCCTGCAGGCTGCTTACTCTTGAATATATAGAGATGCCATCCCCCTTCAATATAATGTTGGCCATTGCCACCGATGCCAAATGCCTCACTGGCCTCCTTGCGCCAAGTACAAGAAGAGAATAAAGAGCATCCTCACATTTCCTTTGCCATAACAGTATAGAATCCTGAAATTTCCCAAGATTCGGCCGAAACCCACAAAACACAAAATAAGCAAGTCCCATAATGTCCCATTTTTACCTAAAGGCCTAAATTTAGCTCAAAAGGCAAAACCATTGACAACCCACGTTCAGATAAATACAGCTGAATAAGAAATTAATTAAATTAACTCGACAGCTTATACTCGCAAATCAAATAAGCAAAACCATTGACAACCCACATTTCAGATAAACACTGTTGAACAATAAATCAATAAAATTCACTCGACAGCTGATACTAGCAAATCAAATATGTCAGAAAACTAACATTAACTAACATGAATTCCACAATAAAAAGCGAAGATCTAAAGACACTAAAAAAGAGAGATATTTTTAAAAAAACAAGTGATGATAACGATGACCTTAGGCTCTTCATCAATGGCGCAAATGAGATCAGATAAAAGATCAAAGCACAGAAGGGGATCAGGAGGCTTGTGGGCGGCAGATGCAACTATGGACTCTAATTGGGCAACTAAAACTCCAAATCTAGATAGTGGAACGTTCTCTCTCACGTAGTTCCTGGCCATCGTCCCTCTTCGAAGAGGGGAAGAAGTTCTGAGTTTGTTCACGGGTATTTGCTTACCATTTCGAGTATTTGAAGATTGTTAAGCAACGAGAACTCGCGAACTTGTGGGAAGAGAGGAGGGGTCCGGGTATGGAGCCCGATTATACTTGTGGGATGACCCGTTACAAATTTACGGCGGTGTTTTACTTTTACGACGGGGGTGTTTTGGGGGTTAAATTAAGAGTGTATTTTTAACGTGGTGCAAGGCGCATTCAATAAATAAAATAAAATAAAATAAAAAGTGCATACAAGACTGTGCTTTCTACCGTCTTTTTATCATATGTGCAGTCTTTTAAGCGTTCCATAATATTTTTGCAAAACATTATCCAAAAAATGCATCTATACATGATAATTAGTAACAACTCCCCTGTAAGATTAGAATTGAAGTTTTGTGGCCCAAAATGGTGTATTTTTAACGTGGTGCAAGGCGCATTCAATAAAAAAAAAAAAAAAAGTGCATACAAGACTGCGCTTTCTACCGTCTTTTTATCATATGTGCAGTCTTTTAAGCGTTCCATAATATTTTTGCAAAACATTATCCAAAAAATGCATCTATACATGATAATTAGTAACAACTCCCCTGTAAGATTAGAATTGAAGTTTTGTGGCCCAAAATGACTTTTAATACAAATTACAATATTTTTTTGAAGAAATGAATACAAGTTAGAATTTGGAGGAGTTATCGTATTTGTTACTAATCCAAATGCCAAGTATATTTAATAAATAAATCTTAACGAATGGAAAAAAATGAATCATAATTGAATTAAATTCTATTTTATCTACATGATAAAGAGATTGATTGATTATGTTAAATAATTGATCGTGTAAGTTAATCTAATTTTGTAAAGAGAAAGAATAAATCTATACATTTTTTTTAATATTTCAACTATCAATGTAAATGCTTCTTTCAAGTTCAATATTTTAATTAGCGAAGTTGTTTTTACACACAGTGATGTAAAACAATTTCATCCATAAAACTTTTCCAAAACTAAAATGCAAACAAACACCATAAATTTAAGAAAACAATGGTTTTTCACTCAAACAAACGCATTGTATACTTAGTTTTAACATTACATGTGAAAATAAATATTATTTTAAACCCGTTGATTGATCCAAATAACTATAAATAACTAAATAGAAACCAATTGCATTTCATAAATTATAAATTCCACACTTAAATCTATATTAGAAAACAATGTGAATATCACTTTTTTTTATTTGAAATGGATAATTTTTTATTGATTATTTGATTTCTCAATTATTTTTTGCCAACCAAGTCTTCCACATAATACAATAGAATTGGAGATAAAAACAACTTTGCTATAATCAAATCCATTATGATTTTCTATTAACCAATAGATTATTTCACTATTAAAAGTAATTAGTAGAAACATTTTAACAAATTCTTTCAAATCTAAAACCCACATCAGTCAAAGCTAAAAATCAAATTCAACATCGGTGTACAATAAATTTTTTTGTCTCATCCTTATCAAATAAACCATACTAGTAGTTTTATATTAATTTTTAAGTTCTACTTAATTGGAAAGAAAAAATTAACCCGTATGTCTAAAAGCATTATAAAATAAAATTTATATTTACCAAAAATTTCTTATTTTCTAAATGCCTATTTCAAACACTCCATCCCCGAAATGGACTTCCATTCCATGCATTTCACATAACGTAATGCCAAATGTGCCCTTAAAAATAAAATAAGACCTTTATTCTTTCCAAACACACACCATAAAATAAAATAAAAAAGGGAAATTGTCAGCAAAAAGGAATTACTTATTACCAATTACTGTCTACTACTAGCTACAAAGCATGCGGATCTGGACGTCACCGTTTTGGTCATTTCAAAAATTTGGAGTCCCAACCTTCCCAGAAAGCCCTAAAACCCAGCGTCTCCCTCCCCCCGCTTTCACTTTCCAGAAACCACTCTAATTCCCCCCCCCCCCCCTCCCTCCTCCGCGCCTCCCTCTTAAAGCTCGATCTGTTCCTCACTCCTCCGCTGCTCCGCCACCCCAAACCCTCGATCCACTCTCGACAAGGTAACATAATACTCCTCCACCTCTTTTAATTTTACTTAAATAATCGCTATAGATATACACATTATAATTGTCACAATGTTCAATATTTCCTCATTTTATCCCTTTTTTTTCCACCATAGAAGCGAAGATGTCTCTTAGGGTATTGAATCCGAATGCCGAGGTGCTCAACAAATCGGCTGCTCTTCATATGAATATCAATGCCGCCAAGGGTTTGCAAGATGTCCTCAAGACCAACCTTGGCCCCAAAGGCACCATTAAGATGTTCGTGCTTCATTTTTTTTTTTGTTCGCTTTCATTGGTTTTATATTTTGTTGGTTTTAATTTGGGAAAATTTGTATTTTTTATTGATAGGCTTGTTGGTGGAGCTGGTGATATTAAGCTTACTAAGGATGGTAACACTTTATTGAAGGAGATGGTTAGTTATTTAGTTTATCGTGTTTGGTTTTGTTTGGTCGCCTGGTTGCAATTTGGTATTGAACCGTCTTTGGTGTCCTTTCGGTGTAGTGGTTTCACGTGTGTTGTGTATTCAAATTGGTTCTCTTAAAAAAAGTTGGGAAATTTTATACTCTCAGGTGTCAATGCAGGGATTCAGTAAATATTTTGAAGCTGGGGATGGAAATTAATCTAAAAGTGAATATGTATTAATTGCTTTAGGTAGTTACTAAATTAGGTATAATGCACAGTGGATGTCAATGAGAGCTTGTTTACGGGATCAGTGAAGAACTTGAAATTTGATTGAATAAACTAAAGGGCACGGAACAGTTAGATTGTTGGTAGAGTAAAAATGGAACCTTGCGGAGTAGGATCTGATACAGGAAATAAGCAGAAGATATTGGTTTAGACAGAGTTTTCATTGCATAGCTCACTGGCACAAGCTACCTTAATTTGGGGTATTTTGGGTACATAATTGATTTTTTGGTTTTCTTTAGAATCCCCATCTGGTGACTCGATCGTTGTTACGAGTTACAATTTCCTAAACTTGGTGCCTTGCTTGGCTAAGGTTCTCTTCATATGAGATAAATTCATTGTTTTCCGGTCATTGATGAGATCTATTTGATCGTTGTAGCAAATTCAAAATCCAACTGCAATAATGATTGCAAGGACAGCAGTTGCTCAAGATGATATAGCTGGTGATGGTACTACTTCCACCGTACTCTTTATTGGCGAACTTATGAAGCAATCTGAGCGTTATATTGATGAAGGTTTGTGCCGCTATAGTTTGTCCTTAGAACCTATTTATTATAGTTGAGTCTTCATACATTTTGAAGTTGGGTTGTAATGCAATGCAGTTCTTTCAGCTTAAAATATTTTTTGGTTTTTTCTCAAAGAATTTTGTGGCTATTCTTCATTTATTTGTTACATCGGCTATTCTTCATTTATGTGTTACATCATACCAACACAAACAAGATATATTATGGTAGAAAATGTGTGCGAGTTGTTAGATTCTTTTGCACGCTTTCCATCGTGTTACTCATGTTGTTTTAATCTGTTGATGTGTCACTCCCATTTCATTTGCTTCGTTGCCTTTCTTTTAAGTGACAACATGTTGTAAGGGACGGTGATGATTGCCACCCCCAGCAATGGGTTTGGAGATTTATATTTATTTTATCCATGTATGCACGCAATCGTGTGTCTCTTGTTGAGATCTAGGACTTCCAAATATTTTTCCCTTTGGAGGATAAGATTGCACGTGAAAATACTTCTTCCATTTTCTACAGGGATGCATCCACGTGTTCTAGTTGATGGTTTTGAAATTGCTAAAAGAGCAACATTGCAGTATCTTGAAAAGTTTAAGACTCCAGTTGTGGCGGGTGATGAGCCAGATATAGAGGTGTTAAAGATGGTAGCAAGAACAACATTAAGAACAAAGGTACTTTTTTTTTATCTGCTGCAATCTTTTCTCCCCATTGTGATTTGATGATTCTATCTCTGGTTTGTGATACCAGTTTCTGATTTCCTGTAGTTGTACGAGGCCTTGGCAGACCAGTTAACTGACATAGTTGTAAATGCAGTAAGTTCTCTTTTCTTTTTGATTATTGTTCAAGTCCTTGATGTCAGGGAAAAGCTATTCCAAATGCTAAGGAAAATTGACCTAAATACATCTGTGCATTTATGCCATGTCACCAGTATTGAACTTTTCAATTGGGTTAGTTATGTTTTTTCCATCCATATCTGATAGATTTGTTGCTTCATGTGATAGGTGCTCTGCATTCGCAAGCCTGAAGAAGCTATTGATCTTTTTATGGTTGAGATAATGCACATGCGCCACAAGTTTGATGTAGACACTCATTTGGTATGTGAATGCGGCTTCTCTTAATTTTTGCCAACTTTGATGACCCTGTTTCTTGATATCAATTCAACCAAATTTATGGTGGCTTATTCTTTGTTTTGCAAAATGGTGTACTTCGATATTCAATTAATTTTCATGATAATCATTTTTTATTTCTTTTAATCATATAAGTTTGTACTACTGCTTTGAAATGTTAAGTATCAGCCTTGCCTTGTATAAAGCTGCTTCTCTTTCACATGGGACACAATCTTTGTTATAAAGTATGAATGATCTATATTTTCTGATTATGACAACAAAAGGGTCTTGGGCATAAAATATTGTCGTTAGGTGGATACCAAAAATTATAGCAACTCCAGAAGGCAAGAAAGATATTTTTTTAACGTGAATATTCTGTAAAATTTTCGTTGATAACAAAATTGTCTTTTGTCTTACGTTCATGGGAATGGAACTTAAAATTTCTTTAGGACCTTTAGTATTAAAAAGGAAGAAGTGAAAGTTTGAATGAGGAGAGGAAATGTGAATAGAGAAAATCTAGGTATTTTTTTTTTCCTTCATTGTTGTTAGTATTAGACAAAAATAAACAAACCTCGAAGTCTCTTGTATGGAATCTGAGAAGGAAGAATTCAGATCAAATGAAATATGCCGAATATGCTAAATACTGTATTCTTACTTTTATCAAGAGAATTTCTGTGCTAAGGGGATGGGTTGTAACAGAAAGTTTTGTGAACGAACTATAGTTTTCTCTTGTTCATCTCCTGCCAAATTGAAGGGGGGGGGGGGGTGGGGTGTGTGAGAGTATTCCCGGTGGGGTGTAATGTTTCTCCATTTATTATTTTTTGTTTCTTCACACAACTCCCGTTTAAGAGAGAAAAAAGTTAGTTTTCCCTTTCAAACTCCTTTTTTCTTTCCATTTTATTGACCATGAAAAACCTTCAGTAAGGCTGTTTTTAATGCATAATCTTTATCCTATATCTTATTTTGAAGATGATGTTTAATGTAGAGAAAGAATTTTTGCACTTGTTCTTCCTAATTCTCCTAGTTGTTAGATAGCGTGGTTTTTGTTTGTCTGTTTGCTTTTATTCTTTGGAAACAGGCTTTGTTTGGAGGGCGGGATTTTAGTCTTTTCCTGCTTTAACTTGTACATCCAAGCTGGAAATTAATTGTACTCTTGTGCAAAAGCTTTTTTTGTTGTATGTCTCTTGATGCATGTATATGTGGGAAATGGGATGAGAGGATTGAGGAGCTAAAAGCCTGCATTCTGTTAACAGCATTCCTCATGATAAATTGTTCTTAATTCTAGGTTGAGGGTCTTGTCCTTGATCATGGTTCCAGACATCCAGACATGAAGAGACGAGCAGAAAATTGTTATATCTTGACTTGTAATGTGTCCTTGGAATATGAGAAGAGGTAATATGGCAAATTATAGCATTTGGTTGTTTGTGTTTGTGGTTAATTTTTGTATTCACACATTATTCTTCCTTGCACAGTGAAATAAATGCAGGATTTTTCTACTCGAATGCAGAGCAGAGAGAAGCTATGGTTGCAGCAGAAAGACGATCTGTTGATGAGAGAGTGCAAAAAATTATTGACCTGAGAAACAAGGTGACAATTTGGTCGTATTTCTGCACCTTTTTAGTGTCTAGGATACATGATTGCAGGGTTACTCTAGTTTATGCCCCCCCTTCATGGTTGCAGGTTTGTGCGGGTAATGATAACAATTTTGTTGTCATCAATCAAAAGGGTATTGATCCTCCATCACTGGACTTGCTGGCCCGCGCAGGGGTAAGCCTTGATACTTATTAAATTCAAATGTGATTGTAATTTTTAGTAACTAGTCTGGAGGATTAGTTCTAAATGATGGTGCTTTGTGCAATGAATGAACCTATGAAATGAAAATAGAAGATACATTGCTCAGAGATGAATTCCTACTGAGTCTTTATGCCCATTTTGGTAGATAATTGCACTACGAAGAGCAAAAAGGAGAAATATGGAGCGCTTGGTTTTGGCTTGTGGTGGGGAGGCTGTCAATTCTGTTGATGACTTAACTCCTGACTGCCTTGGTTGGGCTGGATTAGTCTACGAGCATGTTCTTGGAGAGGAGAAATACACATTTGTCGAGAATGTGAAAAATCCTTACTCTTGTACAATCCTTATTAAAGGTATCTTAAGATGCTATTTTTTGTCTGATCAAGATATTCATGGTGTACCATCATTGCAATTTTGTAATTTGCTTATTGCCTCTTCAAGCAATAGCTTGTATGGATTCATCAATCATCTGATTATTTAACCAACTATTATACAGGTCCTAATGATCATACTATTGCTCAAATCAAGGATGCAGTTCGTGATGGGCTAAGGGCAGTAAAAAATACCATTGAGGATGAGGCTGTTGTATTGGTAAGTTTTTTCATAAATCAGTGTAGCTTTGTCCTGTATTTGGTCTTGGCAATTGCAGTTGCCTAGTTTGGTTTTGGCAATTACAGCTGTCTAGTTTCAGATATTTATTACATTGTGGGATGAAATACCTTTTAAATTGTAGCATCAGTTAGTTTTTTGCCTGAATTGACACAAATCAAAAGAAGCTGTGTAGCTTCTAGAAGCCTATTTGTCCTCGTGCACAGCTGCTTGCTTATCTCGGTGCATTTAGAAGTGTTGTCTTAGAGGCTTGTTAAGTTTGTAGTTGATTTTTTGCAAACAATAACTACATTTATTTCTCAATTGCTGATTTTCAACAAAGTGTTTTGGACATTTGCTCTGGTATCTCACGTGGAGACCTATGTTTAGATTATCTTCACTCATGGCATTGTGCTGATTCAAAGTACTTCTGGATTTGAATTGTGATTTAAGACATAATAATAACTATCCATTGCCTAATGAATGGTGGGTTTAAGCTCTAAACTACGTTAATACCTTCATTTTTTTTTTTTTGTGTGTGTATCAGTTTTTATGACTGATGAATAGCTTTTTATCACATCTAGTGTTTATCCATTACTAAGTGGCACGCTACCTCTTTTAGGGAGCGGGTGCTTTTGAAGTTGCAGCCAGACAGTACCTAGTGAATGAAGTGAAGAAAACTGTTCAAGGGGTACATGTCAACTATTTTCTGTTAAAATTATAGTGTTACTTTTATACATCTAATTGCATTTTGCTGATCACCTCATCCTAACAGCGTGCACAACTTGGTGTGCAAGCTTTCGCTGATGCCCTTCTTGTGGTGCCAAAGACACTGGCTGAAAATTCTGGCCTTGACACCCAAGATGTGATCATTGCTCTTACGGTAACACTCTGCGCCTTTTAAACATGTTGTCTTAAAATATTTTAGAGAGAGATTCAATTTAGCATTCTCCTCATTTAACTGTGATGGCAGGGTGAACATGATAAAGGAAATATAGTTGGCCTAAACCAGCATACCGGAGAACCAATTGATCCTCAAATGGAGGGTATATTTGACAATTACTCTGTGAAGCGACAAATTATAAACTCTGGGTACGTGGATACATTTTTCTGCATTAAATATTCCATGGATATGTATATGTGGGACATGCCATTCTTAGCTGTACAAATGAGTAGCACTGTTAGTAGATTAAATTCATTGAATCTACTTTACTCGAAATTGTTTTGTTCCTGGATATAGATGAAATTAGGTGCAATCTTCTTGGTCAATTGTCCTCGATCTGTTTCTTTGTTTCCCCTTTAAGAATAGGCAGTTAATTTGAGAAATGTTATCACGCAGGCCTGTAATAGCATCTCAGTTGCTTCTTGTGGACGAAGTCATTCGTGCTGGGCGTAACATGCGGAAGCCGAATTAGCTTATATCACTTCATTTGGGTGTTTTTGATGTTGTGGTTCACCTTTTAACGTGGACATGGCCTAGAACGGCACTGTAAATGAACAATTTGTTGGAGATTGTCTTGTAGGTTTTTGTTGCAAGTCCTACAAAACTACGATCTAGTTGGAAATTTACTGCTGTAGACTTTGCTCCAATTACGGGATTCATTGTAATGCTTGGAATAACTTTGTTAATCTTAGAAATTTAGGTCAAGATGATAACATTTTCACAATCTTATTTTAGTTCTTGTACTTTGGATTGAATGTCTTATTTAATTGCTATTAAGATTTTGTTGGTTATGTCAAACGCCTAATGTTGTTACTCCTTTTTTAAATATTTTTCACATACAGATCCCTGCTAATCTGTGTCTCCAAACCTTTTCGTACTTTTGCGAAAGTTTCTCCTCCATAAAGGGTGTAAGATCCATAACTGGCCACTCATTTTCTTGCTGCTGTCGCATAGTACGTGGAATTGTCTTTTCAGCATTGATGTAACAAAATTCTTGAATGGCACATGATTAATAGAGATGGTAATTGGTACATTTAGTGTCTCATGTGGCATGTCAAATACGGTAAAACTGATCACTTTGTTATCTAATAATTTGGTGATAATTATAAATAACCTTCCTCCAGTTTTATGACAATTTCATTGGTCATCTCTCACATTTTAAAAATAACACTTACCTCCCCTTATTTCATTTTTGGTTTAACAATTTTATCCCAAGACATTTAATTTGACTAAAAAATTTGATTCTCAAGTGAAAGTAATATTTTCTTTCCTACTTTATCTATCTCATGGCTCACAAAAAAAGTTTTAATAGAAAATTTTTCATTTATTAATTTTTTATAACAACAATGGTATTAAAAACTCTTTTTTCAAGAGGGCATCTATACCAAATCACCTATTTTGAACCTATTTTGATGGTGACAGTAGGTCCCATGGCTCCATAAGGGAAGTAAATGTTGTTTTTAAAATGTGAAAGGAGGTTAGTGATATTGTTATAAACCTTAAGGGAGGTATGTGAAATTATGTCAATAATTTGTTGTCAAGTATGACAAGATGTGCAATAAATTATTGGTTTTGTTACTACATTTAAGATTTTTCCTAATTAGAATAGGAAGTATGCTTGGAAGTATAATCTTGCTAAATAAAACCAAATTCAGAAGCGCACAAATTTTTTGAATCAAGTCACTCACCGGGTTAAAAGTGGGGGACGGGCATGAAAAAGGCTAATTGCTAGAAATATTGTGAAAATAAAATTTATCTAAAAAATGTGTTGATTGAGGTTGGGGTTCCGGATTAAGCGTTGTTGGCGGCGACCCAAGGATTTTTTTTCTTTTTTTTTTTATTTAATAGTGTTGTCGCCAACAATGTCGGCGGCAACACAAAATATTTTCCACTCCAGTCCTCCAAGGACTGGAGTGCAATTTTACATATTTGTAATATAAAGGAAAAAAAAAAGAGCAAATAGTGTTGCCGCCAACATGGTTGGCGGCAACAAAACATTTCCAAATTGCACTCCGGTCCCCGAAGGGCCTGAGTGCAATTTGGTTAATTTGAAACCAAAAAAAAAATGTAATTTATTTGTTTGATAAATCCTAAACCCTTATATCCCCAAAACACCTAATTTAGAAACCCTAAACCCTGAAAATTTAACCTAGACCCTAAATTACATAATTTTGTTGCAAATGAATTAAACCTAAACCCTTAAATTATATCTCCAAAACAGGTAATCCAAAAAATCTTAAACCCTAAACCCTAAAAGCTTAACCCTAGATTCTTAACCCTAAATTATAACCCAAATCCTAAGTTACATAATTTTGTTTTAAATGAAATAAAAATTTATTTATTTGATAAATCCTAAACCCTTATATCCCCAAAACACTTAATTTAAAAACTCTAAACCCTGAAAGTTTAACCTAGACCCTCAATTACATAATTTTGTGTCAAATCAATTAAACCTAAAACCCTAAACTTATTTCTCCAACATACCTAATCTAAAAAATCTTAAAATTCGAAAAGCTTAACCCTAAACTCTAATTTACATAATTTTGTTTCAAATAAATTAAAAATTAGTTACTTGATAAACCCTACATTTATCCGCAAAACACCTAATATGCATAATTTTAAAATCCAAAAAGCTTGACCCTAAAGCCTAAATTACATAATTTAGTTTCAAATGAATTAAAAATTAGTTACTTCATAAACCCTAAATTTATCTGTAAAACACCTAATATGCATAATTTTAAAATCTGAAAAGCTTAATCCTAAACCCTAAACCCTAAAAGCTTGACCGTATACCCTAGACCCTAAATTCCAAACTATCGATTGTAAATTATAAATTATAACCTAAACCCGAAAAATCTTAAAATCTGAAAAGATTAAGCCCTAATTTCAAAAAACCCTACCCTAATCCTAAAAATCCTAAAAATTGAAACCCTAATCTCAAACATTTATCCTAAAAAATCTTAAAAAAACTTAAACCTTTAATTAAAAAGTGTGTTCATGCCTAACAAGTTTGATGTGACTATTCAAAATTTCAAAAATTATTTTTTAATTTTGGACCATCTTTTTTAAAATTTTAATTTAAAAATATTAAATTATTTTTTTAAAAATATTTTATTCATTCTATTTTTCATTTTATATTTTAACTAAAATAAAAAAATAAAATCGTATGAAACTAACACTATTTTACCCAAATTTATTTTTAAAAAATTACATTATTTTTAATTCAATTTTTTTATTTTAAAATATTTTATTGTGTTTTTAATTTTATATTTTAACTTTAAAAAAAATATTACTATTTTTTTAGGTTGCTTGGCGGCAACACTGTTTACATATATATATATTTTTTTGGTTACAAATTAACCAAATTGCACTCCGGCCCTTCGGGGACCGGAGTGCAATTTGGAAATGTTTTGTTGCCGCCAACCATGTTGGCGGCAACACTATTTGCTCTTTTTTTTTTTTTTGACTTTATATTACAAATATGGAAAATTGCACTCCAGTCCTTGGAGGACTGGAGTGGAAAATATTTTGTGTTGCCGCCAACACTATTAAATAAAATAAAAAATGAAAAATGCTTGGGTCGCCGCCAACGTTGTTGGCGGCAACCCTTAATTCGGAACCCCAATTCCAATCGACACATTTTTGAGATAAATTTTAATTTTCACAATATTTCTAGCAATTAGCCCATGAAAAACCTTTACAAGCATCTAATTTCAAGTTAATTATTTTTTTGGTAATAAAGAAAAAAGAATGTACAAATATACGGTTAACTGTCTCTTTCTCAATTAACCTGAATTTCGAGTTAATGTCAAGTCCATTAGTGGAGCTTACTGGGAGGTGCATTCATTTTTCATCACGTTTTCTGCAGCAGCCAAGAATTAGGAGACACGAAGTCATCAACACTGGGTAAAAAAACAGATTTCCCTTTTTTAGAAGCTAAAACTTCTAAACTTGCTCAAGAATATCTGACCAACATTACATTTCACCTAGTGCAGCACCAGGAAAAGAAACTGGGGGCAAAACGGTGGCCATAAACAGTGCTTTGCTGCCGAACGTGGAAGTTCTAATGGTAAATATATTAGGGGGAAAAGCACAAAAATAGGAAGAAAAAAAAAAAAAAAAAGGAAAGAAAAGAAAGGGAAATTGAGTCTCCAAAACAGCGGGCCAGTAGGTCTGGAGTCCAGTCCCACCGCAGCGGGCCCAGCCAAGGAAAAGAAAAAGCCCAAACTGACCAATCAACAAAGCGATTTGACCGGTCACCGCCAGCGTGGCACCAACTCGCTCGCGTCTGTCCGTTTTTAAAAATCTCTCAAATATAGGATGCTCCGCCACCCCTCTTAGCTGTCGGTTGCTGATTGGTCCCTGTCGTTATCGCATCACGCCACTCTATAAAAACCCCAATTCACTCCTCACTTTCCCTACTTCGCTGAGCGCATCATTCCATTGCTGCATTTTCAACAGGTATTTTCTCGATTCTCTCCATTTTCAAGTTCTTCGATCTGTTATTATTCCTCGTATATATTTTACTTTTAATTATGCAAATATATATATATGTAATTCTTTGATGTAAAATAGATCCGAATGATTGATTATGCATATTAGATTACGCGTTAATCTTCGATTTTGCTATTTCATTAATGCTTTCTTTGTTTTTTAAGTTTATTTAGTTCTTTTTTCTCATGTTTATTTGTAGAATTGTATGAACAGAAGAAATCTAAATTACCTGGTGTTAAATCAGTTAAATCTCGATGATTATAGATAGATATTGTAGGATAAGGTATACTGCGGAGTTCTTAATTATAACCCTCTCTATTTTGTCAGGAAATGTTGTGTGAAAAAGGAGATACCTATGTTACCTGGTTTTAAGTTAGTTAAATATGGTTATGCATGCCAATGGATGTTTACGAAGTCCAATGTATGTCATCGTGTTTATCCGACGCATGTGATGGAAATTTTTGTATGACAAAAAAAAAATAATGAGTTAGCTGATGTTAGATTAGTTGATGTTTTGCATTATTAAAAATTGTAGGATTGACTGTAGTGTATACTAATCGAATCTTTAATTTATTCGTGTTTATCAAAAAAACTTCAATGCTTTGGATTCTTAGTTTTTCTTTTTTAGGGCTTAATTGAAATTTCTTTAATCCACTTGCGCAACAATTCCAATTATTTATACTCGTATTCGGTTCTGTCATGTATTTCTATATTCATAAGTTGTGACTTTCATATGTGTGTGGATGTTAGTGAGTTTAGTTTTGAGTTTGAATTGTTCGAAATGGCTGCAGATTTAGCTTTTGATTAGGATAAGCAAAAATGTTGCCTCCTGAGTCTCGTGAGGAGAATGTTTACATGGCCAAGTTGGCTGAACAGGCTGAGCGGTATGAGGAAATGGTTGAGTTTATGGAAAAGGTTGCGAAGACTGTTGACGCCGAGGAGCTGACTGTGGAGGAGAGGAACCTTCTCTCTGTGGCTTACAAGAATGTTATTGGTTCCAGGAGGGCTTCGTGGAGGATCATCTCTTCCATTGAGCAGAAGGAAGAGAGCCGTGGGAACGAAGATCATGTCAACATTATTAAGGAGTATAGGGGAAAGATTGAGGCTGAGCTCACCAAGATCTGTGATGGGATTTTGGGCCTTCTTGATTCCCATCTGATTCCTTCGGCCTCTGCTGCTGAGTCAAAGGTGTTTTACTTGAAGATGAAAGGAGATTACCACAGGTACCTGGCTGAATTTAAGACTGGTGCTGACAGGAAAGAAGCTGCTGAGAACACCTTGGTTGCTTATAAGTCTGCTCAGGTAAGTGATCAATGTTAAGATTCTACTTCTTGTTTACAGGTATAGCTTTCTAAGCTATTTGCTAAATGATATGCTCATTCAGGATATTGCTTTGGCTGAATTGTCCCCCACTCACCCAATTAGGCTTGGTCTTGCTCTTAACTTCTCTGTGTTCTACTATGAAATTCTCAGTGCACCTGACCGTGCTTGCAGCCTCGCAAAGCAGGTAATTTTCAATTTTTTTTTTTTCATTTCATTGATTTGTGATGATGTACTCTTCAATTTATATTTATGGCATCTCTAATCATATGTTACCGAATCATAATTAGGAAGAGGTTTGCTTGTAATTGGAACTTTGGATTTTTTATCTCTCTGTTCACCAGCTGATAGACGTCTGCATCTGTAAACCTTGGAAATAGTAAGGGACTTGTCAGTGAAATAGATTGTAAATGGAATAGGCATTTTTGAAACACACAACCTCTTGGAAATAGTAAGGAACTTGTCAGTGAAGTAGATTGTAAATGGAAGAGGTATTTTTAAAACACTCAACCTCTTGGCAGATGCTCAGCAAGTCCTGTGTTATAATTATTCCATTCCAAGCTCCAAAGTTACATGAAGAAGCTTTCTATTCTGGATATGAAATTGCTATTTAAAATCCAATGTTTTCACATGAAGCCTGTTTCATACCAAAATAATGGTTTAGGATGAGCAGCCATGAACAGCACATTACCTGTCAAAGGAGTGAATGATGGGATACATGTTATTGGTGGTTTTAGCTACCATATGGCTATTCTATTGCTCTCTCACAAACTTGTTCATATTCGCTGAATTATCAAGCAAATGTTCATTTAATTCTAAAAGCTAACTGATTCCCGATCCACGTTTGGTCTTAGTATAGGTTTTATGTTAATATGTTGGTATTTTTTTACTATTGATGCATATTTGCCCCATCAATTTTACTTACAAAGTTGACCTCTGCACTTCCATTTTGTTGATCTTTATGTTGCAGGCCTTTGATGAGGCCATCTCTGAGCTTGATACACTGGGTGAGGAATCATACAAGGATAGTACATTGATCATGCAACTCCTCAGAGACAATCTAACTCTGTGGACTTCTGATATTCCGGTAATTGACTTCTTTTTTTATCTTTATTTCACACGCAAATGTGAGGATTACACGCTTTGACTGTTTGGAATATGACAACCATAACATATTGGCTGGAGAACATATGTGTTTCATATGGTTGAATGATACCTAAATTAGTCTTGTTTTCTGCTAAACCAGCCAATGCTAAAATGGATATGAAAATTACTTTTAAAACAAGAGGTGCCAATAGTTTCATTGTTTCTTCTGTGAATTTGAAGTTTCTTGATTGTATACTACTTCAATTTCAGGAGGATGCTGGGGATGAGATCAAGGAAGCATCAAAACGTGACACAGGGGAGGGGCAGCAGTAATGAATTTATTAATGTAGCCTTGTACTTGTTATTTGTGATATTAGTAGAGGACTTTCTTTGGGAGATTACAGCAAGATTTGATGGTTTGTTAGCAGTTCTCAGGCTGAAATGCTTTTCATACATATGCAGCTTTTAGAACCTAAACAAATAGGTTCATCATTTATGTCTCTTCGGTGGTTCTAGTGCTTTTTGAAGCAGCTCTACTTGTTTACTTTGATGATGAGGTGAATTAGTGGTTTGCCTCAGTGTTGCATTTACTATCCATTTCTTGCTAAATCTTGTTTGTTCCTCGGTCTAAACATTGACGGATCAGGAAAGAATATTTTGATATCCTTGTTTTCCAAATTTTGGTTCTGCACACTGCTTCAATTTTTGTCACATAAATTTGAGTGGAATTGGATCAGCAGAAATTTGCTTACTATCCCATTGTGATATCTGACATTAAAATGATAGACACATGGGTCTGCAGCAACGAAGTCGTTGTCAGCTAATTGGTGTTATGTGGCCTTAGCGGATCGCGTAGAATGTTTTGTGAAATTAAAAAATGGGCAAGAAAGGGTGGTTGCTCTCGAATTAGACGAGTAAAGCTGCTCATCTTGAGGGAATTGATGCGGATACATACACAATTTGCCACGGGACTTTTGCCAGTGCAGAATTTCAGGATTGAGCCAATTCGAAACCAAAATTTTGGTTAATGTCCCAAATTTGATGTCGAAGTTTATTATTGTTATCGTCAAGTTTCAACCTGTCATTTAGACTTGTATCCATTGTCCTCGCTGCTGCTTGTAAAACGGCGTTAGTAAACCCAGTTATTAGTGGTGTCATAGGCTACCATGTGGATTCATTTAAAGTGCAAACAAATGCCAGTAAAACTCAAACTTCCCTATTTGATAAGTATGAAAATTGGTCCTTTTTTACTTTTAAAGAGAGGGAAAAAAAAATATCATTTTCCCCTTCCAATTCTATTGCATATGCCTTTTCATTAATCAATTGGGCATTATGCATTTTTGAATCAGATTCCCACTTTCTATTCTTCTTAAACCCCAATTTGAAGCACAAGAACATACCCCCCCCCCCCCCCCCCCAATATTTTCTTTTTTCACTTTGCTTAAAATAAGTTGAGAATGGAATCGCACTGCAACATTCTTTTAATTAGTAGGTCATATACTTGAAGAAGCCACTTTAAAAGGGGGGCCAAAAAATAATTTTGAAGACGTTGAAAGACAAGTCCTGCTATAGGACTCCAGCTTCCTCTGTACTGAATTATACAGTGACACTAATCACAGCCTCTATGGCCGCCTCCAAAACAACCGTAATCGCATGGTCGTCATCTCTCTCTTCTTTCTCTTTTCTGCAAAATATACGTACTCATGTAACTTCATAATTGACAAAGTTAATCTTGCCACTTTGAGCAGGGGTTCAGGAGAAGATGGGCAGTTAGGAATTGGTAATAATGAAGAGAAAGAATGGGTTTGCTCTATCAAAGCTCTCGAGCCCTTCACCGTCCGGTCAGTTGTCGCCGGCAGTCGAAACTCTCTTGCCATTTGCGACGACGGCAAGGTACCAGTACAGTGCTTAGTTTACTAGTAGTACTACTATAAGGTTATTCACCTGGTTCAACTATTTATCATTGTAACTTTCTAGTTTACAAGAAAAATCTGATCTGGGATTTGGGTCTAGCTTTTATTAATTTTTTTTGGTGGGATTGTGGAATTAGTTATTTACGTGGGGTTGGAATCAAAGAGGGACACTGGGACATCCACCAGAGACCAAAACTGAGAGTGTCCCTAGTCAAGTCAAAGATCTTGCCAACGTTAAGATTGTACAGGTAATCATTTTCAGTTTGTATTGCTAGTTTTGTTTTGTATTAGAAGACAAAGATGATATTTATGGGATATGGTTTAGCAAAGATTTTGTGTATGACTAATTTCATTTATTTCAGGCGGCTATTGATGGTTGGCATTGTTTGGCTGTTGATGATCAAGGCCGAGCCTATGCTTGGGGTATGTTTTATTTTACGCACGTTCATCTTGTTTACTTAATTTATGCAGAAAAGCGGGTTTAAATGCCACGGCACGAGTTGGGATGTGAGCTTATTTCTTAAATTTCATTAATTAACTAGCTAAATGTTGTTGGCAGGAATCTTTTCCTTTCATGTCTCATTTAGTTTCTTAAGTTCAACTGTGTTATTTCGGCAACGCCAATTTGTGTTTCCTAACTGAGTGGGGATTTTTTGTGCAGGTGGGAATGAGTATGGGCAGTGTGGTGAAGAATCTGAACGGAAAGCTGATACGGGAAAGCCTGGTAGGAGGGATATTGTAAATCCCCTACGATGCGTGCCAAAGCTTACTGTTCGGCAGGTGACTCATTCTATAACTTGTTTTCAGAGTTGGGGGAGTACCAGGATGTATTCCGTTCTTTTATCATACCTGGTCAAATTGCTTTGATGAGCTTTAGAGCATGGAAGTTTATATGTTGAATTGTAGTGCACAAGAAATGTATTTTTCTAATTCTTTTTCTTCATTATATTTTCCTCGTGTTCAACGGGGGAACAAAGTGTTTGAAATATAGAGAAACTTATCAAGTGCGAAATATATTCGTAAAGAATGATTTAGATCTGAAATATGCAAAAAATCCTTTACTTTTAGCATAAAACGTGACTTCTCTTTGTTTCTGAAGTTTTAAAGATTGTTTCTTATTGATGCGGAAATGAACTCTTGGTGGAATATTTAGAATAGATATTCCTTATCAATTGGATGTATGTGTTTCAGTGTGAGATGAATCATCTTTGTCTTTCTTGACATAATATTTAGCCATTTTTCATGTTACTTTAACAGTTTAACATCCATATTACGACAGGTAGCTGCTGGTGGCACACATTCAGTGGTTTTGACACGGGAAGGACATGTATGGACATGGGGTCAACCATGGCCTCCTGGGGACATGTATGCTTGTTTTGGACAGATTTTCCCCAAACTTCATTATTTACATCCTAGAGTTTTCAGGATTCAATCTTTGAATGTTCTGTTTAATTTTTTTAAACTTCGACAGAAAGCAAATTTCAACTCCTGTTCGAGTACAAGGTCTTGAAAGCGTGAAGTTGATTACAGTTGGAGCTTTTCACAACTTGGCTCTTCTTGATGATGGAATCTTAATGGCATGGGGTAATAATGAATATGGACAACTGGGAACTGGTGATACTCAGCCAAGATCACAACCTGTTCCTGTCCAGGGCTTATCTGGTCTTACTTTGGTTTGTATTTTTAAGATGAAATCATTTTCTATTTGTCCATTCTCTAAACGATCTTCTATTACTTAGCCAGATATCTCCTTCAGGCCTTCTGTAATTGTTTTTGGCAACTTTCTCCTTAAGGCCTTTTGTGATTGATTTTATTTCCAACAATAAATAACAGCTCCTGGTTTAGCACCTTTTCAACATCATTCGTCACACAAGGGTTAGGCAGGGTTAAGAAGATTTTACTGTGATTCTGCTTCTAATCCATAGTATTTCTTCTATTCTGAATTTCATGACATTGTGCATCTATGTTCAGGTTGATATTGCAGCTGGAGGGTGGCATTCTACTGCATTGACAGATGAAGGGGAGGTGCTTCCTCTTTTTATTTAATCCATGCTCTCGTGCTTGATATTTGTGCTTTATGGCTTGCAACTTTGAGGACATGGATAAATAAATTGTTGTGTGCATTGAACTACCTAAACAAATATTGTCATGTCTAGAAATCTCAACAGTGAATTGCCCATTGATATCTCCCGTGCCGCTGTCTTGTTGGTCATCTGATCTGAAATATCATGCTACTTAGCACTAGCTTAAACTATATATGCTGCACCTTTTGACCCATTGTTGGATTTGCTAGGCTCTATGTTTTGTTTTCATGAGTAGAAATCAGTTGCAGCTTCTTGCTGAACATGTCATTGATATTTTTAAGTTTTTAATTATTTTCTCCTATATTTTGGTCAATTTCCAAGGAAAACAACAAATTAATAGCTTTGTGCATTTGATGTATGAACAATATCTTAAAAGTTTGAAACCTCGATTGTATAATACTTCCATATTTGTCCATCAAGTTAGTTCTTAATGCACTGATAGCATGCTTTGTTAACCGGCAGAAGGCTGTTAGTATTGGGGTGCACATGTGTGCAAAGGCTCAAAATGATTCTGAGTTCCTTGTTCAGTGGGCTAAAGTATGTTATGGCCCTTCTTTTTAGCCCATCAACGGATGATCTTGGGAATTATATTTTGCATAGCTTTTTTGCTTAGAATTTATTGTCACATTTTCTAGTTTTAATTACATCAAATGATAATAGCATGATGATTCATACGAGGCTGCTTCTTTCCCTATTCTTCTCTAGTTTTTTTACTTTATAGAGAGACATTCAATATTGTGTTCTAAAAGTTATGATTTCAGTTGCAATTGTAGATAAGCTATGAACATTCTGATTATTAGGTTTGAATAATTCTCTATTGGCAGGTATATGGTTGGGGCAGAGGGGAACATGGGAGGCTTGGTTTTGGAGATGACAAAAGCAGTAAAATGGTGCCCCAAAGGGTTCAGCTTCTAGTCGGGGAGGACATCGTACAGGTGCTGATATGAGTTCTCTTTTTGATTTCAGAACTTTGTTACTGATATTACCTTCTGCAATGATGGTTGCTTGCATTAATTTATTTACTTTCTGAGTAATTGAGCAACATTTTGTTCCATTGTACTTTTATGGCTATTTTTTTCAATGATCTGATTCAGTTGCTATTCCTGTTAGCTATCTCTCTACTTCATAGTTGGCGAATGCATACTAGGCACTGTTAGAATAACCTACTTCAACACAATCAATTGATAATTTCTTATAAGTTCAATTTTACAAGATTTCTCTTTTCTTCCAAAAATCTAAACTCTAAAGCTGGAACTTCTTCTTGATGCAGGTGTCATGTGGAGGCACCCATTCTGTTGCTTTAACACGTGATGGCCGCATGTTTTCTGTAAGTACTTTGACATCCTTTGCAGAACACTATGATTTGAACTAGGTTTGATCATTTTGTTGAGTCTTCTTTTGATTTAGTACCTTATTTGTAATTAACATCAGCATTATACCTATTCTGTCCGTTACATATAACAGGTGTTGGCAATTTGCTATTTTGTAATTTAGAAAAAACAATGGTATTTTGCTCTTGTAATGCCATAGCTTTCTTGTCAGTTGTTATTGGTTTTGTTGTCAAAAAAGTTTTCCATATGATTGAATGTGATTGAACAAATTATCTTTTCCATTATTGGATATCTTTTCCATTATTAGACATTCTTGTTTTGGCCTGTCAATAAGAAATGCTGAGCAGTCTTGGCTTGGGCAGTTTGGGCGAGGAGACCATGGACGTCTTGGATATGGAAGAAAGGTGACAACCGGCCATCCATCAGAAGTCCCCATAAACATCTCTCCTCCCAGAGATCTTACTGGAGGTGAAGCTGAAGGCCGCTGGTGTGCTAAGTATGTTGCTTGTGGTGGCCGCCATACACTGGCAATAGTAGAGTGGCGCACTCGTGAATCTGAGCATTGGCTGTGAGGGCTACTAGCAACAAAATTATACTAGTTCTATCACTGTAACAACTGCATTATTAGTTCTAAAGATTCACTAGAAATGTAGTACAAATTTTAGCAATGCTGCACTTTAGTATTATTGATTGTTTGGACGAGGAAGCAAATTAAAAATCTTCCCGTAACTTTAATCTAGATTAGATGGTCAAAAGTGTAGCATGCATTTACATGAAAAGAGAACTTTGGGGTTGGGGTTGAAGCAGGTGGGGCTGGGAAGTGGAAGTAGTTGTATCTTTGGTCTTTCGGCGCTTGGAGCAGATGTGGATAGCCTCCCTGAAGTCCTGTCGACCCTGCATGGTTATTATCCGTCTGGTTTTCGTATTGGGCCAACAATACTGTTAAATTGATGCAACCTCAATCAAAAAAATAAGTAACTCAATTGAGTTGTCCAAGCCCAAAACTAATAATTTTACTTGAGTTTTGCCCTCATTTGTTTCGGATGGTCTCTGTCTAACTAAGTCTTCACTATGCGTTGGCTTGTTGGTCTGTTCAGGCTTTTTTTTTTTAAATCTCATTTCTAATCAAAAAATTTTTTTTATTTCATATACATGCAAATTAAAAATTGATATAGTAATGTTTTTTTCAAAAATTTTTATTTTTTTAAAGGATAAGCATGTACACTTAGTATGAGTTGAACTACAAAAGACTATGGTTTTATTTGTTTGATGGTGTTATTTAGAAATATATTTTTAAAATTCTTCATGTATGTTTTTTAATTATTTTTTATTTCACATACATATTTATGAAGTAGAATTTTTAAAACAATTATAATAATATTTTGTAAAAAACATTTCAAAAAACATTTATTCAGACGTAACCTAAATTTCCAAAAAGAGAGGAGAAAACCTACTTCTAGCTACTAATTTTCTCTTCTTATGATCCTCAAACTAATTCCTCTTGGTAGCATAACCTAATTTTCAGTCCCAGCTGCCCCCAAACCGGCTTAATAAATTCTTTGAATTAGCGCCAAGAAGTGTCCCAAGAAAAACCCCCAGAATGGCGCAATAATGACAGGGCCAAAATTTAAATGTCCCCGCCCTCAAAATTCTCATGCCATTCCTTTTCCCTCTCAAAACCAACCTCCAAAAATTTAAGTATTAATAGATTAGTGAACTCATTTCTATTCAATTCCGAATATTTTCTTCACCAGCGGCAATGGCGGCGATTACTGCAACTTCTTCATCCCAACTTACTCGATCTGTATCGGCTAAGAAGGACAAAATCAAGAGTCCCAATTCGAAATTGGATGGGGAGAATAAATCCCTGAAGAAACAATCTGAAAAGGGTCCCTCTACCCCGACAAAGCGCAATAATAACCCTGGAATTCGTTTGATTCATGGCCGCATATATGATTCCCAGAATGGCAAAACTTGCCATCAGGTAATCGTTTTATTCAAATCCCAGAAAATCCTTTTGTTATTTTGATGAAATCGTTGTGATTCATTGGTCCAGAGGGGAAAAAAGTGTAAATTTCAAATTACAAGGGAGAAAAATTTTACAAAGTTGCCAGTTTTCCATTTATTTATTTCTTTTTTTTTTTATCAGAATTTTTGAGTTGAGCTTATGAAATGGTTTATTTGGTAACATCAGGAAAAATGAAAGGAATAATGAATGGTTATTAATTAGTATTATAATTAGCACCCTGCAATTCCTTGTGAATAGAAAAGTTCATGTTAGCTTTACAATTTGATTCTAAGCCTTCATGTCTTTAACTACTTTGAATCTTCACGTTTTGAAGTGCCGGCAAAAGACGAGGGACTTCGCTGCAGAATGCAAGAATCTGAGAAATAATAAGCCATGTCCCATTAAATTTTGTCACAAATGTCTACAGAACAGGTTAGATATGATAGAATCTCATCAATGTTTTTCTGTGTTCTGGAGGCATGGAGGAGTTTACTATAGTATGCTGTTCTGGCTGTTCTTAAAATCAGATATGGTGAGAAGGCAGAGGAGGTTGGAGCTTTGCAGGAATGGAGTTGTCCCAAGTGCAGAGGAATTTGCAATTGTAGCCTGTGCATGTAAGTTCCTAATTATCCTTTTCTTGCTATGCATGCTTATACTGTAGTGCTTGATGTATATGTGCAATGTACAGGAAGAAACGAGGTCACCGCCCCACTGGCATACTGATACGCGCAGCCAAGGAAAATGGATTTTCATCAGTCTCAGAAATGCTGCAAATAAAGGGGCCTATGAGTTGTTATGAAGAGAAGTCTGTGAAAGGTACTGGTGCTTCACCAAGAAAGAGAGCTGCACCAGAAATGGTTTGTAGTCGTTATAAGTTTAACATGAGAACTTATAATTTTGTATTTGTCTATAACTTTGCTGGAACATGTTGTTTCTGACACCCTATTTCTAATTTCATCAGGAAACCATAAATTTTTCACCTAGAAAGCGTGGCAAGGAAAATACTTTCGATGGAAAGATTAATTCTAACTTGTGTACTTCGCCTTCACCTGCAAACCAGGTTGAGAAAAAGTCTAAGAAAGTTAAGGCGGAAGGTTTCAATGAGATGCATAAAGGTAGTGCCAATGGTCATTTAGAGGATAATGCATTGACAATAAAATCACGGAAATCCCGGGGAAAGCGCAAAGAAAAATGTAATGAGGATTGTGTTTCTTTACAAAAAGAAACTTGTTCATCAGGTGGTGAGAGCATTCCAAAGAAAATGGAGATACAAGGGTCAAATGGCAAGGTCGATGGCAACATTCTCAGAGATGGTGTGATGAAGGAGCCTATTCTGAATCCTGAGGGAAAGAAGTTGAAAAAGTTGAAACAGGACAAGCTTAAGGATATACACGAAGGCAAAAAGAATGACAATGCTCTTGTGAGGCGGACTAGTCCTAGAAAGAATCAAATTTTAAATGGAACTTCCAATGGGGATGCAGAACCTAATATTGATGTTGATCCACAAGAAAGGAAGCTATCCAAGGCAAAAGTTTCCATGGAAGGTTTTGTGAAGCCCTTTATAAAGGACAAGAGGAATGGGTCAGCAGATGTTATTAAAAGTCAAAGTGTAGAGTCTGATGATAGGAAGAACAACAATTATAATGAAATCCAAACCAAGACAGTTTTAGAGACTTTGCGCATTAACAAGAAAAATCAATGTCTTCAAGACAGTGATATTGATATGGACATTGAATTGCCCCAGGGAACCGAGTTGACAAGTATACATGACATTCAAATACCACCAAAAGATGTTGGCAAAGCCTTGCAATTCTTAGAGTTTTGTGCCGTTTTTGGAAAGGTAAGTGATCAGTCTTTGAAAATGATCTGCATTCCTTTTGGAATCTGCTTTTACATCAATAGCATCTTCCCTTACAGAGCTCTGAATATTTGCAGAGGATTTTGCTTTTATTCTAAATGCCTCTGTACCCATTCTCATTGGACTTTCTCAATTGCTGTCATTTAAGTTGCAGTATACTTTATGCGTGCCTGTTGGAAAGCAACTTTGTAAAATCTATGTGTATTCACCTGTTCTTGATCCTTTTCAATTCTCTTTTTTGCATTATAAACTGGACGCTCACAAAAAGATATTACCATTTTATAGTTATTTGGTGATTCTCATTTTGGCTTTTTTTGCTCATAGTTCCTTTTTCACTAAACTCTGCATGTACAACGTGAAATGCTGTACTTGAGTTTTTAGAGTCTCTGACTCCTTTTCATTTCTTTTCAATAGGTTCTTCGGTTGAAGAAAGAGCAACCAGATTGTGTACTTAGAGATTTGATACATGGGAGAAGTAGCCGGCGAAGCAAGTATTCCTCGACAGTTCAGTTTCTTATCCACCTGCTCTCTGTAATCCGAAAGGACAGGGGCCAAAGGTATGGTTTTTTGTCAAGTTAACCTTTATTGAAGTATACCTTTTCCTTCTCAATGAAGCAGTTGTTACCTTGGTAATTTTCTAGATCTTTGTCACTAAGCCCAACGTATGGACAAAACTCATGGATCAATGCACTAATTGAGTGCATTTCTGAGTCTGGATGTGTATCAAAATCACTGGCCCTGAACGATTTAGTTAAAGGAGCTGATGGGTATGAGAAATTGAACTCTTCAAAAAAGCTAATGATCCTAAATCTTTTGTGTGATGAGGTTCTTGAAACTGAGTAAGTCATAAATTCAGATCGACTAATTAACTAATTTTCTTAGTGGTATATGTAGATTTCTCATGCTTTTTGCTGGTTACAGAAAAATAAGGAACTGGATTGAGGATCAGGTATCAAAAAATGCCGAGAAAGCAAAGGAACATAAAGAAAAAGTTCTTGCTGCAAAGGATAAGGTAAAGATATATTAATAGAGGAGTTTTCTTATAAGATGGAAGAACCAACATTGTCTGAAAAAGGTACTAATCCCAAAAATCATGTTTCATACAGGAGAAGCGTTTGAAACAGAAAATTCAAGATGAGATTGCCAAAGCAATAATCCAAAAGAATGGTGAACTTCTTTCAATTTCAGAGCATGATGCTGTCATTTCTCAAATAAAACGTGAAGCAGCAAAAGCTCATACTGAGCTGCTGGAGTCAATTGGATTGCAATCAAAGAGTAAGTCATGAATTTAGGTCTGCATTTTGAAGATTTTGGTGCACAAATTGGTTTGTGTAAGAATGATCCTGGTCAAGCTAATCTATGATATTGTTTGTTGATTTTGTTGAACTTTATCATTCCTTACAAATTCTGTAACATGTTTGTGTTTTGCTGGTTGCTTTTGGTATTCTGGAGATCATTTAAGTGAATTGATGTAGTAACATAATACTGATTTGTGGAGGACTTTGAAGCTTCCATAGAGAACAGTAATCTTCACATTTTTTTCTGTGTTTTCTAATCTGTTATTCTGCATCTTTGATGAACTCTGACTGATCGAGAATATGATCTGTGATATTTAAAACATCACCGGTAGAACAAGTTCTTTGATACAGTTTCAACTGTTAAACCCTTCTGCAAATGCCTAGCGTTTGTCTTCTTGAGAATTTTGGTGACAATCATCAAGTATTCTAATTTGATCTCATCTGCTTTGGTTTTGTAGACAAGCAATCATCTGATGCTGTTAGAACGGAGCCTTTCTATTTGGGAACTAATGGTCGTGCATATTGGAGATTAAAATGCTTTTCTGACAAATCTGATATATACCTTCAAGGTATGTTTTTAATGCATTGTTTGTAAATCTTTTCAGCCCTTGAAGATTGAATGCCTCTGCTTCTTTCTCTTTAAATATAGATGTAGGAACTGGGGATAGTTCAGAATCAGATGAGAAGTGGTTTGGCTTTGAAGAAGGACAAAAAGAAGTGATTGAGAATCATATTAACATTTTGAGGTAACATTTTGTTATATTCTGCAATTCACTTGTTCTTCAGACCTGCATATCTATTAATAGTCAATTCTTGGGCTTTATTAGTATGGATAAATGGATATAGATTCGAACGTCATCCTGCTTGGTTTACGTAATTTTTATGCCAGAGATGCTGGAATATGATCTTCCAATTTACCAAAAGATTTTTAACTTAAAATTGCCTGTCATAGATGTGATTTGCACCTCCAAGAGGATTCAGCATGATCTTAATCTTATTATTTCTGGGTACCTCGGAACATTATTTGGAGATGAAATATGTCAATCTTGGTCAATCGGGCTCTGTGGTTGCAGGAGAAGCAGGACAAGGGCCAGGAGGGTTCCGTTGCCACAACAATCCCAAAGTAACGAAAATCATCAGTAGCCAATTGCATGCCATTTTGTTGATTCAGCCATCTAGGTGTACAGTAGATGTATGATAAATTCATCATTCTTGGTAATTGTTTCATTTTTTTATGCATTCGTTTTGTCATGGATAATCTAACACTATCAAAATCATGAGGAATGATATCTTTACATGATTACAGTGTGTTTGATTCTTAATTATTCTCTGTAGGGAATGGAACTTATTGATCAATCAGTATATAGTGGATGCTTTCAATCTTGCTAGCTGGATGTACCCATTTTTTGACGGTTTATTGAGGAGTACATCTATGTGTTCAGTGTTGGCATATTCATGTTGTATTGTTGCGTAACTGGCTAGGATATTTTTCACATTTCAGAAACATCCTGGAATCACCTTCCCACGAAGGCTACCTTTTGTTGCCAGACAAACTTTGTATTGAGATTATGGACAGCTGAACAGGGAGTTAAAAACCTTAATATGGAAATATTTACTTCTGAAAGATTGTTGGAGACTAAAATTTATTTTGTATAAAAATTGTATGCCGGTATTCTAATGTTCCTTCAAATTTTTATTAGGCTGCTAATTTCTCCATTTTCAAAACCAATTCTTCTGTACTTCTGAAAACTAGTAATGATAAGTTTCTATCTGAAACCCAGAGCACAATAACCTGGTTGATAAGAGATCTCCAGTCTTTAGGCCAAGAAGAAACTTAAGAAACATGTACAAAGACAAACTGTTGATCATAATGATTCCCTAATTAGAAAAAGTTTATCCAAACTTGTTTTATTTTGTTAAAAAGAACAAGGCCAAGTCCTTATTTCACATTAATTAATGGGAGGAAATGGATGAATTCACTCCAAAAGTAGCTTCATTCACTCCATTTCTTCCTTACAATTAATTTCAAGTTATCATACCACAATGCTAGCTGTATTAGCAATCTGCTGAGAATTTCTCCATACCTTAGTAACACAATTTTCGAGCCAAAAAGGAAAAAAATCTGAGCGAAACATTATTCTGTAGCTATTGAAACACGATGAAATCTTAGGAATTAGTATAGTAATGTGTGTTCATTCTCATGAAGTCCTTTTCAGACTGTCTCAATCATTTTACTATACAATATCATCACAAGAATTATAAGATAACCTGAGCAAAAAGCCATATGGCTTATGTTTAAGGACGGACTGGAATAGGTGGTTGGAACTGTCTACAGTATTGTGTTAGAAATAAGACGAACTTCATACAAATCTTTATCTCCCTTCACTGCAATCACAGGTTTATAAATATCAGTGTAAAACATTCCAATGGAAAAATCCACTTGTAGTTGAATGTCTTTTTAGCTGGTACAATTTTTTCCTAAAATAGTATGTCAGAACTTACCGACTTCAGCTGTGATCCCAGGTCCAAAGAAAGATGCAAATTTTGCCTATGTTTATAAAGACACATGGAATTAGTAAGCCAAGCAACAGGATAACTATCTAGAGGTTCTGACAACTAAATGGATGTGGATCTGCTCTGATGGGAAAAAGGAAACCTCCCACTCAGCCAAGAACCAAAACAATAAGGTTTGCCCAAAGTCAATAGAAATTGTTAATTAGTCCTGACCTGTCTCTGTTCAAAATCTGATAACTGGAGAGCTTTTGCTTCAAATACCAATATTAAACAGTATTTACCATCCTCAGTAACCTGAAATATTGAAAACGACACAATAATATAGCTGTTTTATTAACATGTAACCCAGGAATAATGTGGCATTGTCAATTACTGTTAACTTTGCCATTTCTAAACAATTTAAACCAAAAGAAATTGTCTCATTGCGGAAATTATGAAACCGCATAGATATCAAAATGCTCCAAAAGCTCATGCATCACAGGTTCAACCTTACTCAAAGCTAAAGCGGGCATTCAGCAAACATATGTTAGATACAAAGGCCAACCCACTCCTCATTTGGAACGATTGATCATTTATAGGCAAGAATGTTAAATTACAAATTTTGTGACCATCATAGATGTTCAAATGAACTAAAATTTTTCATTGTAGCATATGCTCAGTCATGCTTCAAGCAATAAGTGCAGTATTTAAGTTACAACTCTGCTATATAGAAAGTAAACGAAATTCAAGAAGCATACCTCTTCCCGAATCATCTGTAGAACTGGAGCACTCCTCCGTGGAATTCCTCCACCCTAAGCAAAAAGTAAACATGGAGGTAATGTTTATGTTTCTTTTTAATATCTTTTTTTCTACAAATAAAATTTGTAACATAGAGAGAGGAAATCCCACATTTCAGGCGTATGAAAACAGGAAATTTCTCCAATGGAATCACAGTCATTGCAATTGGTAATCTGACAGAAGCTAAGGCAACCCTTTGTACTGGGTCCCACGGCAATATTAACAATTACAGTGATATGCCACAAGTTTCAAATAACATTCAGAAAATGGCTAATTTAAAACTTTCACCAATTGTAGTATCTTCTTCGCAATGTCTAAGCTGAAGGCAATCAACAAATCAAGCGCCTGAAAGTTTTGTGGAGTATCTCCTATTTCGACATTTATATATTCCTTTACTTTCTCTTAGTTTTATTGTGCTAGTCTAGAAGATTTTGAATCTCTCCTGAAAAAGAAGTGTTGCGGACTACCAACAACATAAACATGCAAAATTTTCCTCTCATGAGAACTCATATTTTTGACTGAAAATCTCAGGCATATATCGGCATAATCAATAAGGTCTTTGTCCCTTTTCTACTTTTCTCCCAAAAAAGGAAAACTTTTCCCTTTTCTCATTTTCATTTTCCACTTCGAGGATCTTTGGGCATGTTTGTAGGGATAAAAAGTAAAACTTCTGTTAAAGAAAAGAGAGATTACCTGACCGTATTGGAAAATTCTTTTCAATGCCTCGTCCAAGTGTTGCTCGTCTCCATAACGGTATCTTGTGACATCATTTCTGACCTAATAAACGAGTATACAATTTTGCGCAATCAATCAGTAAAACCAGAAGTGCATGTCTCCTCACGTACCATAAGCAGTACCCAAAGTTCACCTGCTTTAGGATTGGAGTGGCACAACTTTCCCTCAGCTTCTGAGCATCTGAATGGGTCAAGCAGGGCACCGGTTTCAGTTCTGCATACTGCACAAATAATAAATAGAAAATGATGGAGAATTTTGAATATAACTCGCTGATAATGATCAGCCAGAACAAAAGCAGAAAGTTCACCACTTATTTAGCCAAGAGCTACCAATCATATGGTAGTATACGACAAGACGAGCATATCTTGGACCTATAATGCAAAAGAATCTCAGCTAAAGGTAAAATGCTTTAAGAAGCTACACATTTTGAAACGAGCTTTCACCTTGAGAGCCATTCCAATGATGGCAAGGGGGAATCCATATGTGAGCATTATTGCAGACCACTCAGATCCGGGAAGGATGTTGAAGTATGCCCCAAATCCATACCTGTCGTATATTTTGCAAAACGATAGACAACATTGAGGATGCATTTTTAGTAATTATGATTCAAGCGAAAACATTACTTGCGCGGGAGCGTGACAGACATTCTAGCAATTTGGAAATATCCAATATCCCTAGGAAATTACGAGGCAAAAAGACAACATGGGATGCTAGTAAATTGTACTAATACTTGAAAACCAATAATTAATGTATATTAGGAGCATCAAGCATTGTTGGTGAAATATACTTACGAAAGAAGTGTAATCCCAGCACCTAGCCCAATGACACCAAATGAAACCTGCAACAGAGGGTAAATCTTACTTAATTTGCCAGGCAAGGTGGCTAATTAATGTATGAGAGAAGTATAATCAAGATATAGTGACTAATTTTCCAGTGGCTTCAAAAATACGTTTCAATTTTATGAGTCATGATTACTATTTTTGTCGGTCTCAAAACCACTAGCAATTTTTTATTCTATCCTGTCAGAAATTAAAAAAAAAAATTCCCTACTAAATCCTACTAAAAAATAACTAGATTCTCTTGACATTGTACCTTGGCAAGGGAAAACTCATCATCGGGAACAATGGACTTGTCAGCTGCAGTGGTGCTAGTGGGCTGAGTTGATTCGGCTGCCTTGCAGACGGGTCTGAATCGAAGATGATGATTGAGGGTGGTTCTTTCTTGAATGGTGAATAAATTGGAGTTTGGACTATTAATTGGTGTTGTTGCTCGATTTAAAGGTTGAAGATGGCTGCAATTACAACAGTACTGCATCAAACGCTGAGAACATGGCAGAGTTCTTCCTCCTCCTGGTGCTGCTGGTAAGGCTGTTGTTGCTGCCATAGCAGTAGCGTTAATGGACATATCTGCTGCTTAATTTTCAGTTAGTTGGCTGAGGAGATTCCAGTTTTGGTGGTGGAAGGAACACGCTCTCAACCGCCAATTCTTTCCCTTGATTGATGACGTGGCATTCTTTTATCTTCTCATTCTTCTTCTTTATTTATTTATTTTTTCTTTTTCTAGGAGGTAAATCAAATTAAAAATAAAAGCCTGTAAATAAATAAGGTGTTTTTTCTTTTTTTTTTAATTGGACATTTTCTGCCCGACAAAATTACTTTGACTTCCTCTATGATGTACTATAATTATCAAGACCTAAGTGTCCTAAATTTTTTCCTTAAAAAAAAAAAAGAAAGAAGTGTTCTAAAATTTGCGGTTCTCTTTGAACCCCAACCGAAAAAAGAGAAAAATATATATATATATATATATACAATATTTTTAAAAGAACCATGCTTTAAAATCAGCCCACTCTGCATATGGGTTTAGTTCTAGCCCATCAGCCCTTTCATGTGTGTCGCATTTCGCATTCGCAGATTATTGTGATTGATTTTAACAGGTTTTTTACCTAATGGACCAATTTATCGGTCCAGGTCCACTCTCAATACAGTGCAAACCAGCCCATCATGCGTGAGATGGAATATATGGCTTCTCTAAAACGTTGGTGAAATTATTATTAGACTCCTGGATGACCAATTATGAAAATCTCAAGCAAACGGTTTATGAAGATGATTATGAGGGTTGTTAGTCTAATTAAATGTGTTTAGTTTTCGCAAAAATATAATAACAAATAAATGACAATCTATGTCATGAATGATGTTTGCAAAGTTGTATCGTTATATCGATATCCTAACATGGTGGTAGAATAAGTCATTTATAATTGTGGTAAAGGGACAAGTCTCATTGTACTAGCAAATAAAGGGACTCTTTAGCCTTTCAGACTAGTAGAAAAGGAATCTATTTGTACTAGTTTCACTACTGTATTCTTGCCCACTTGGTATATCAGATTCTGCCATAAGTAGGCGTTGATGTGCTTGATGAATAAACAACTAATTTTCTTCTTTCATATCTCTTCACCCTCTTTGGTGTTTGCTTTATGTGAAGCCAAGGAATTATTACTACGAAATTGGGATAACTCGTACCATATCAAAAAAGTTAAGTAACATGGATCAATGTATAAGTTGAGGATAAGTATTTAATTCTAACTTGGAATATGCATTTTGAACTAGCGAGGACAGAGTTCATAGATTTAGCTACTGAGATTTTGGTCGCACGCTAGGCTCTCGTGAGACAAACCAAACAAATAACCATCTACATGGTGTGATACTGGAGTTTTCTACGTAAATTTTGTTCAAGAATTGCTAATTCCTTAGTGGGCAAAATATTATAGGAATTATGAATGCAGAAACATAGTGGCATCAAATCCACCATGGAATCTTTCTGCCATAATTTTTTGGAACGGTTGGAATCTTTCTGAAAATTCACTGAATAGGAAGTACGTACAGTCCACTAAATAAAGCGAAAAGGAAAGAATGGTGGTGGTATGAAACTCTGGCTGATCGTGCTCAAGTCAATTTGACTATGAGAGTGAACTTGGGGAAACATGCTCAGGTGCTCCATAATGGAAAAGTAGAAAGAAAAAGTATGATAGACCGTTTGGCTCAGAGGAATCCACTCAAGAAGAAAGCATCACGAAAAGCCACGATCATCAAAGCTATCTGAGTCCAGGAGAATTCATTTATCATTCTATTCCTGTTTAAGGAAAAAACTTCTCTTACAGTTTCCCTAGTCCTTGCGTTGTTTCTCCTTTTTTTCCTTTTCCCTAACAACTCTCCAATGACATGCGACAGACTCAAAGCATCTTCATCAAATAATGCCCCTCCACTACTACCCTAGCCTCATCTAGTAGTGCCTAAAACAAACATGGTTTTAAATTGTAATCGATCAAATAGAGAAGCATCCCCAGAGGGGAAAAAAAAGAAGGAAAAAGGAAAAGAGGGACAAGAAGGGAGGGTCCAAGAGGCCCGATAATCAGAGGGCTGAGCCAAAATTCTTAAGCAAGTTACAAAAAGCATGCACGTGAAACCCGAGCTGTCAAAAGCTTATTCCAATTCCATCGAAATAAGAACAAAACTTGGACATCAGTTTGATAGTAAAGGACTATAGGAGCCACTCTAAAAAAAATCATGAAATTCTCATCACCTTTCAATAAATTATGAACCAAATTATAATATTGAAGATGCTATATTATTAATCATCATTATCATATACTAGTTTTCACCAAAGGGTGATAAAATTCATAGGGAGCGAATATTTCTAAGTCGGGACATAAACGTTAGTTGTTGCATCTCTTTTGACACCCACTGATATAGTAAACAAGAATATTATTCTTTTTATTACTAGTACTCGTTGCTTTGTGCTTCTCTCTTTGCTTTCTTCTCTTCCACAAACTCCATGACAAACATCCACCTTGCCTGCAGCTGCTCATTCGCTTTACTTCTTTCTTTCTATCTCCTTCAACATTTCTCTTGGGTTCTTGCTCTTCCTTTTCTGTTTCTCCCTTCAGTTCCACCTGTAATGCATATGTTTATCAGCCTCACTCGTACACTTGGGAATGACCAAAATTAGTCTGGAACTATTTCATTACTATTCAAGCTGTTTCTTAGTATCATTATTTTGAAAAATTAATTTAACCAGAACTGAAATCTGGAGGTGCCCCCTTTAATAAAGAATTCCATAAGTTTTGAGGGTTAAGTTTTAACATCATTATTTTACTTACTAAGCTCTAGACATCTACTTGTGTTAACATGAAGTACTCAATTCCAATCTCTTTCTTCAACCTTAGTAATTAGTGTACATTGAAAACATGTTGCTTGGCAGGTAATTGGAAAATATACCACAATGGACAAAACTTACCACATCAGATGTAAATTTTTCACTAGAAACCGTAGATTTATCGCTATGCTTTATTGATCTCTCTTCAATTGAAGGAGTAGGAGCAGGGCTAGGACTATTTGAACTAAAGTCAGGTGTGCTTTGAATTCCAATGTCCCTAGTACTCATGCTCCGAATTTTCTTATCTGCAAATGAGCTATTAATATGAGCAAACTTAAGACCATAATTTGAGGATAGTAATGCTAGATTAAAATTATCTCAAATTCTTCAATGAAACCAGTGATGTTGAACGTTATATCTTAATAGATACCTATGCAATTACTAGATGGAAGAAGTGTGCATGATAGACTACCTGGGATTTGAATTGGAACTTCATCTTCATGTATGGTGATAGATGGCTTAGTTTGATATCGGCGCGAATGAGACGGACAAATAAGAGGTGCAGACATTGTAATTTTGCTAGCTATGTTGCGGAATGATCCTGCGTTGAGTGTCTTGGCGGACAAACACTCCAAAGGAACTTCTCCTGATAAGGGATTGCATATATACTTCTCTGCTTCATTCCACTTGGAGTTAAGAGCCAATCCATCTGGCGACAAGTACTCCCAACTATACATTGTTTTGGCCTGCAATGCTGCATGAAACAACGAAGTCTCTTCAAAGAAACTAAAGAAGTGATTTCTTGGTGAAATATGCTAAACTTAATATTGCTCAAAAACAAATTAAATCTTACCTCTTAGCGCAGTGGTGAAGGAATACGATGAAGGGTCGATCTCCTCTGAGCAAAACAAGATGTTAATTTTAATAATAAGAGTTGTATAATACGTCAAAATCAAATGTTTCATTGGAGGGTTATTTAAGTTACCTTTGAGAGTATAGCCGGGAGAAGAAGCAGTACTCGAAATAGTTATGTTTGATCCGAAAGGCCTTGCATCCTCTCTGAAACTTTTAATATTTGATGCAGAAAATCTTCTTGAACTTGTGTTTTCACGGCTTCGAGCCTTCAAAGCCCATTCTTTCAAGTTGAACTCGGGCTCATCTATTCTTCTTGATCCCATCGCCGTAGTCGGAAACGGCTCCATGGTAGATGCCGTGTCACTATAGACAGTCATTGGAGATAATTCATAAGATTAATTTCCCTCGACCTTTTAGCAAGTTGCTGCATACTTTATAGGAGCACTAGCTTTTGAAACGTACTGAATGCCAATGACACAGACGCTTGACACTATCCCTTCAAAAGCACTCGGATACTGCTAAGAGAAGTTCAAATTTCCACTAGATATCTGTATTTCATCTTCTTTTTTTTTTTTTTTTTGTTGGTTGCACTGTGGTACAAGCTTGATGATCTAATGTCAATTAGACACAGGGACACCTGGATGGACCATGGAATATACAATTTCAATACAAAATATGGCTTTTATATCAAAATGTTGATGCAATTCCAAGAAAGATAGAAGTTTGGTGAGTCATGCAATGCAAAATTTGTAGCCCTTGTTTGGGATTTAAAAATATATGTTGAGAATGCACTGACAAAATCTTATAATTGGCGGATGAAGTTACAATGACTGTACAAAGGGTGGGGACACAGTCCCACAGTGTATTGTTGTTTCATTTGCTAAACTAAAAGCTGAAATAGACTATCTTCCTGGCTAGCTGTGTTCTTAGAGGCTGAAACATTGGTACAATTAATGTTCCAGTGATGATAGCGTGGAAAATGATGTTGATACAGATCCTAATTTAAGACTTAAGTTAAATATGCTGCCGACTATAGCGAGGAAATAGATGATGCTTACTGATCCTGTGTCCCATTAAAGTTAAATCTCTGCTAATTGGTTTTTCCATGTTCTTAATCTAGAGTTCTCATTATTAATATAGTAGTGCAAATTACGAAAATACCAAAAGAAATGAATGCCTTGTTTATTCCTTGAAATGCGACACAACGTAGTTTAATCAATTGGGCTAGAGCTAAAAACATTGTCATTCATCGTAAACAGTGGCGTGGCATATTGGTATCATCCTTGTTCATTCTTTTGGCCATTTGCATTACAATACACAGGTCATTTTGCTCCATCTTCTACTTATCATTGCCAGGTAAATAGCTAGAGGGTGAAAACACAAAAGATGATTCACTAAATCAGTGCTCCTATTATCTCTCAAAAAGAAAATTAATGGTCCTACACAGAAAACGCAGAGTACGAGGACGAAATAGACAAACACTTGAGGTCCCTGATTGCTCAGTCGATTTGGACGGAAAACGTGAAATCACAAGGAGTGGTGAGCACAGATTGCCCGGAAGAACAACCTGCTCAAGCATCAATGCACGTACTTCCTCTTTTGGCGGAAACTGCTACGTTTTACGTATGGGGCAAGAAGGAATGTATACCATTTATAATGGGAGTAAAATAAGTTGATTTATAGCGTTAAAGTAAAATTTCAGCAGCTGGCTTGAAATTTTGGACACAATAGCGGGGACTCGGAACAATTATACAGGCATGCATGTGCATTGCCATGTGGTCGGGAGTTGTCATCTTCGCCATCATGAAAAACGAAAGGAATAGATGGGTCCCCAGTAGCGAGACGTGGGCAGTACTTTTTAACTCATCGTCTTCGTCAGTTTTGTCTAATGTTTATGCAAAGCATGTTTCATAGCAGCAGGGGATAAGATCACTTGTTTCCTGTCTCCTTGCTGATCTCATCCCTATAGTCTCGTTGCGCCCTCCATCCCTCTCCCAGATTTTTGTCCGCAACAAAATCATTGTCTCAAATAAATCATAATTAAAATCGACATCAAATTCATATCAAGTTTACGTAAACCCAATTATTATGTGACATCAAATTAGTCTACGAAATGAATTATAAATTTTTAAATTTCAAATTTCAGATGATGCAATTTGAAGTATAAACTCAAACAAAATCGAGCCATTATCTTTTAACAGTCAAAATAAGTAACGCACATTTGACAAAATTTTTCCCGTTTACTGCATCAACCCTCAAAGCAGGTAGTTCAATACCAGCGAGTCAGCAAACCACCAACACAAACAACAGCAAAAGTTAACCGCCACGCAAAAACACTTGCCCGCTTGTACACGCATGCCAGAGCATTTTAATGGAATCATTTTAAAAATAACCACTACATGCACAGAAAATTAAACACACGTCCTTGCCATGTCGTGAGGAAGGCCAAGGACTTGAGGAATTGAATGGAATCATTCGCTCCCACATCCCATGGATCCAAAATGACCAAACGACTTCAACTTCAAATTTTATTCGAGTTAGAAAAATTGATTTCTCGGGAATCAGTTATGAGAAAGGAGCCAGAAATAGACAAATACAAGTAAAATGTCAGCACGACAGAAGCAGTTCTCGAGTAATTGAAGTTTAAGAACCTAATCCCAATCCCACTTAATGGCCAAAATCCTACCATTTTTCTCCTTCAAAAAATATGTCAGGGTCAAGAACCGGCTAAACAAACCCAAATCACAGCTATACCACAGAGCAAATCCAGCCTGGCTCTGTTTATCTTTCAGCAGCAAGGACCACTAAGGACCAATTTGTCACGATCCATATATCCTGTTGCCTAAGGATTCATTCTTGAGTATTATCTTTGATGGGCCATAAAAAGATTTTATGAAGTATTTTTTTTTTCTTTTATCTTGACCATTTCTCCTCGGAGAATGTCTTAAGCATTAAATGAAATGTAAGCCATTTTGTTACCAGACAACATACTTTGTACTTTTAAAGAACTTCAATACCACCAGATAGATTGAGGTATAACTATGGGAAGTTCCTCCCAGACCATAGCCTTCTAATACTATTTATTTAAAAAATAAAGTTAATGCGTTAAACACAATAAAAAAGGTCTTATCCTAAACATTAGCATCTGGATATCACCTTCTTTGGCAGGAGATAGAGAATAAAGAAAAGAAAGAAATAAGGCAGAAATATTGAGAGAAGGAGATAAGGAGATGTTCTCCCATGCGACAGCACCAACCAAGAAGGCAATTCATTCAATTGAGTGCCAAAAAATTAATAAAAGAATTCATGATAGGTATCAAATAAAAAAATCTCATTAAAACACCAAACATTTTCAGTTTAACTATTAACTATAAAAGCTGTCATGCTCAAACGAGTATGGTAAAGACTACTATCAAAACTGAATCTGGTAATAACTTCAAATGTGGACTCACACAAAAAAAAATGCTGTACCAAAAACAGGTAGTACGATGAGTAACAGCTCCAAGTATAAAATCCTATGTGCACATGAAACATCCTATTTTCCTCAGAATTTCGACACTTAAGTTTGAAGCATTTACTGCAATCTTTCCAAAACTGCCACAGATGACATAAAGAGCTAAACAAAGTAATATCGAAATCCAGTAACATCCAGCGATACAATGCATGGCTACCCCATACCTTGAGGTTGTCAAAAATGCTGAACTTCTCTACCAATCGCAGGAGACGAGCACAGCCGACGGGTAGAATATGTAAACCAGCAAACCAACAGCCAAGGTAACTCTAGCAGCATGCGGAGAAGGCCCATGGCATTCACTTGATGTCTTGATGAGAGACTTTAAACTTCTCAAACTTCAGAACTCCGCCACCCACGCAATTCCGTCCTGGATGATATTTTCAAGAAAATGAGCTCTATTAAATGGATGAAATTAACAACACAGTACAGAAAATCAAGCGTGCTTGTTCATTCCATCGAATTAAAAAATTGCATCAGTAAATGGGATCAAGACAATGCTTTTCCGTGCTACCAGCTTATACTAAGACTACTTAATCCATCATGACATCTCAAGAAAACCAACAATGGGCCTAGTTGTATTTCCCCAATACAGACACTACCCAAACCTTTGATATTTTCAAGACAAGGAGGGACTATCCATGTCATTCATGTGAACTGTTACAAAACTAGCATTATTACATCAAAATTCTCAAAGTGATGCTGATGAGTGCACCGATCACAATGTTACAGTTCAAGTAGGCTCTATCCAAGATACAGCCAATTCTTTCCTGTTCTATCTGAAACCAACATTTAACCTGTCCTGTAATAATACCAAATACATGTGGCAGGTATTAATCCTAGTCAATTTTTGCCTACCAACATTAATTAAATTCCTAGGTTTTACCGGTACTTCAAAAACTCTCTTTTTCCCCTAATGGTACAAAAACTCAAGGGAACTTCATGTAGATTGTAATCTTCAGATGCACCAAGAATTAATCAAAGTTCAAACTCTTACTTACTAGAGATCGGTGTCCTGGTTGTGATGTGTTCCATTACACACACGATGACTGAAGCTCGAGACTACAAGACACAGTCACAAACATAACTCTATTTGTCAAAGTAAATGTAAAATACCAACTACAATTTGGAGAAAAAAACAAATCAAACTCCCAATTAAACCCTCTAATTTGAAAATACAAGAACTATTTAAACAACTTACTCTTTGAAAAGAACAATACCAAGGAAACCCAGCTGGCACTTCCATTTCTGCATCATAAATCACCTACAAAAAGTATTTGAAAGTCATGCGTTAGACGTTAACCTCTGAAAAGTACATAAAATTTCTCAGTCATTGATTGACAAAAATGAAGATGACTCACTTGGAGACAAAACGAACAGATAATTAAGAAATTCCATAAGCAAACATGCTTCCTGCACAAGTCAAAATGACTCAAAATGATATTTTATTATACAGGACTAATTTCCCATGCAAAATTTACCATAATTAGCAAAGAAGAATAAGCGAACTTCTCAAAAAGCAAGAAAAAAAAATGCTGAAATTTGCCATTATATAAAATACAGAAAGATTTGAGTTTCCCAAAAAACCTAATAACTCATGCAAAAGTTTGTCGTCTCTTAAAAGAAGTCACCCTACTGTACAACTATAGATAAGATGCTGGAAAACTTTGAACCAGTACATAACAATGATGTTCAGTGTGGATCTATGATAACAAGGAGAAAATATGATGTCAGAACTTCAAACCCAGCATACCTTGCCCAAGAATCAAAATTGCATTGGTGGCCAAAGGCATAATGTCTTGTACCTTCTCTCTGGCAAATATTGCTTGTGCATCTGGCCACCAAAAAGTGTCAAATCAAAAACAGACTAAACAAAACACCTCACCATGCATAGTTTGCTAATAACAAAAAAAAAAGATAATTTTAAAATACTCGGATTTTAATGCGTCAAATAAATGCAACTCACAAACCCTTTTTTTTTTTTTTTGGGGGGGGGGGGGGGGGGGGAGGGCGCTCAATCGAGAAGAAGAAGCATTGATATTGTTTTGCACTAGATACCATAATGATGGCACTCTACATTGAAATACAGTACCAAGGACACATAAAAAATGTAAAACAAACTTCAAGGATGTAATACATCTTGACCAATGAGCAGAATCACATTGCTTTGGTAGAAGCTTTACACATTTGAATCATTCACATCAGGAAATGCAGAAGCTCATGATATGGAATCTATGCCAAACAAACAATATTAAGATGCACATAAACATCTCAAAGAAAAATTCTAACGTTTTTAGAGTATAAAAATGGATAACTTATAGATTTCACAAAACAAATAGTGCAAATTGAAAACCTAGAGTTTAATAAAGCAATTCCTTACTCTCTTTTCCATCAATTTCACTTATGAAAGTTTCGTCATCCGTCACAACAATCATCTGCACTGTATATTGTCCATCTGATATCCAAATAGTCTGTGATCCTGCAAGTTGATGGAAACTGCTTTGACTTTACGTTAAAGGCAAAAAGGAATATCTACAATGAAGTAACGTTTAAATTGATTCCAAGTTGCAAAGCACAAGGAATGGCTACACTTCACCATTTCCCTCACTTCCAAAAAAAACTAATGCATGAGAGTCTGGAGGATCTTTAAGGATGTTTATCCATGTTCTCATGAAATTAAAGTTCAACCTTCTTAGACACCAAGAAGGCTGTGTACGTTTGGACATACCAGGGAAAACTGCCAGTTTACGTACTTTCATGGTCTGAGTTGACTGTTTAATTTGAAAAGACGGTTCTGATCCATGGACAGAATTGGACACACACATGAGATGTAAATCTCCGTCAGAGTCCAAGAGTAGAAATTTGTTTGGTGACAATGCATGGATCGATATTGCCTTTGGAGACTTCGCCAGCATCTTGAAGGATCTCAAACTTACACTTCCCTTGTTATTAAATGCTACAAAACATGCACCCCAATCTCTAGCATCTTGTCTCAGTTTCACGGTCCTCAACTTCACTGCAAGTTACAATGCACAATCAGCAGCTGTGGCAATGGAGAGATCAAGGCCTTTAGAAATGTCAGAATAATGACTTCTTCATGTAAACAAGGAAAAAAAAAAAAAAAGAATTACGATGGGCCCAAAGACCTCAATACAACAGAAGTAATTCCACCAAAGGAATGTGCTTGCTGTTCTGTGTTTGTGTGTGAGATTAAGAGAGCCAAGAAGGAGTAGACACCCTGATTTCTCAAAACATTCACTATATAACCAGGATCTTTTGTTATGCTGATTAGCTAGCTGCAACTAGGTCTACCATCCATTATTGGTTTAATCATTTCTCCATTTTCACACCCTTCATGCAAACAGTGAGTAAGATTTCTTAGAGAAGTAAAATGAACCAGTTAAGTAATGAGAAACAAGGACACTAGTCATCAAGAAAGGAAAGAACGATAATGGTAAAGATTGATAAGGATATTAAGGAATATAAATTATATTTAAGAATCATCTTAGTACATTAATTAATAGACAACAAATCCTTAACCGAATTAAGATATATTAACTTATCAATTCATGAGCTAAAACTGTAGCAACAACATCTGCCAATCTGCAAATTTTCAATGTATTGCAAATGGAACGTAATTTCCTTCCATTTTCAAATAGCCCATCTTAAACATCGTGTATAAATGTATTAGGTCATGATACTGAAAGTATTAGCTGATGGTTCGAACTCAACTTAAGGGCAACATTATTAACAATGCAGTTCTAAGAAAACATGACTGAAAAGCTGATGAGAACAGCAGGAGTTGCCAAAACTTGAGTTAGTCTTTCCTTATCTCCCTTCTCTATTCTCACAGATAAACTTGATACCCCTCCATCATCTATGTCCATGCCGCTATTTTGCTGGCAAATGCAACTTTTGTAAACTAACATTCAATATTATTTGATGGTATTTCCAGCCCAATTGCAGTTCATTTGACATCATTCTTGCCATACTTCTTGTCACGTTAAATATCTTCAAATGGACTAGACAAAATCCAATACAAACTAAACACCAAAAGCCAGTGCATTGGGTAAAACCGTTCACGCTATAAGCAAGGATGGCATTTGCCAGTACCTGTAATCATGTGCGTGATTCCAAACAAGCTAATACATGTCTGACACTTGAATGGTAAGGCAAATGCAAGCAAAATCCATTCCAACGAAATAAAATTGACACCTACAACACTGAAGATCCGATCTTTAAAACAGTTCTAAAGTCTCGTGCACAAAGTTAAATAATTCTACAATGAAACTAACTCACTCACCAGAATCAGCATGCTTTTCGATCTTTCCTTCAAACAGACCATTCGAAACCACATTTAACGCCCCTTCAGCTCCCATATTTTTGCCACCAGAGTTGCTAGAATAAACCACATGATCAACTCCATTGATTCCCTGAATCAAGGCATTTTGCAGCTTATTATTTGCCTTTTTAGCTTCCAACTTATCAGCATCATTGTTATTGTCCATTCCACCATTCAAATTCCTCCTATTACTAGCTCTCCTCTCATTCTTAGCCCTCCCTTTCACCAGTGGCCACAAAGGAAAAACCCTAACCCCATTCTCTTCTCCCAAAATCAAATGCCCAAACGAAACACTCATAGAAAAAACCGGCAAAACACAATCAATCACAGCACACTTCATCAACTTCGCCTCCTCCAAACCCGCCAACAACCTCACTGCAAAAACCCAAATCTTCGAATTCGAAACAGAACCCATCGCGAAAACATTACTCCCGCCGGCCAATTTCACCGAAACCCCATGGGAAACCGCGAAAACAACCCCACCCTTATTCTCGTCGAACCTCAAATCCCTGTGATTAGATCGAACCTTGAGCTTCACAAACGCCTTGCTACTAGGGTTAAAAACGTAGAAGCGGAGGAGAACAGCGGTGCCGCCGAGGAAAGGCGAGGAGGTGAGAAAAATCGAACTAGGGTCAGAGTTAGGGTGGTGGTGGTGGTGGTGGAGGTGGAAGAAGGCGGCGGAGGAGGTGGGAGAAGGTATGAGGGTGGAGGGGGAAGGGAAAGAAGAGAGGGAGAGAGGAGAGAGAGAAGGGTAGAGGGAGAAAGAGGAGTCGGAATGGTGGAGGGCTAGAGACTGTGAATTGGAATCGAAGAGGAACGAAGTGATGTGTGGGGAAGACAGAGACGTGTTTGGGAGAGACAGCTGACGAGCTTCAACGATTACCATTATCGGAAACTCGGGAATGGGAATGGAAATCGGGAATGGATTGATCTTTTAATCAGGAGGTGGATGGAGGAGTTTCGCCGGAAAGAGAAGAGAGGTGCATCTCAGGTGATTGATGTACAATACACTGTGTGTTGACCGTTTTGCGGAACATGAGGGGAACTGTAGTATTGTACTTGTGTTTGTGTTTGTGTTTGTGTTAGAGAGGGAGAGACACTGGTGAAAGTACGAAACTATCTGTTTTGACTTTTATTTTTTTAATTTTTTTTTCCTAAAAAAAGAAGATTATTACCAGAAGACAACATTTTAGCAGATGTTAGGAAAGTTTTTTTCCTTTTTTCTTTGGTAATTTCATTTTACTGGATAAAGTTTACATGATTAATGCCTATAGGATGAGGGTAGAAGCTATCTTTTCCCCTAAGGTCAAAATAAGAAATAGTTTAGGAGGTTGCTAGATTTAGAGTATTTATTATCTCATGAGTAGTTATCAAGTAATTGCTATTCTTTTCTCTTAGCAAAAATAATAATAATAATAATTGCTATTCTATTCTTCTCTCTCAAAAAAAAAAAAAAAAAAAAAAGGTAATTGCTATTATGGGCGATGCGGTCTTTTTCAAGAGGCAGTAGATTTTAGACAAAGGGTGGGAGGGTTCTAGAGAGAAACACAAGGGATTGGACTTGGTGAGAAATAAAAGGTATTGGATTCGGGTAATAATTGTATCTGTTTTATCTTATATTATGCTTGGTGACAAGTTATCTCGTACCATATTTGGTAAAAATTTGTGTCTTCTTTCCTAAAAAATTTTTTTTTTTTTGTGTCTTCTTGTATTGTGTCTTGTATTATGCTCGGTGACAACTGTATCTTGAATTATGTTTGGTAACAAGTTGCATGTGTTGTATCTTGTAACTTATGTCATGCTAGGTAGCAAGTTGCATACGTTTTATCTTGTGTTGTGCTTGTGTGATAAGTTGTGTTTATTTCAACTTAGGTGAAAAGTTGTATGTTGTATTGGATATGGGATAAATTGTCTTTTGTATTTGTTTGGAGTAAAATTATACCTTATATTATATTTGGATGATAATTTGTATGTTGTGTTTGTTTAGATTAGGATGATATTTTGTATTTTTATTTTTTTTTCCTCATAATAAAGAAAGTTGCACCTTATATGTTGTATCTTGTATTATACTTGGTGACAAGTTTAATCTCAGATGTTGTATCTTACTTGATTAAAAAAGGACGTGCAACTTTCACAATTTTATTTTTCATAATTTAACAGATTTGATTCATTAGAATAGCCAACCTTCATTTTGGGGAAAAAATTTGTCAATCAAAATTTAAGATGAACCAAAGAAAAAGCAAATGAGCATAATTCTCACGAAATAAAAGGCTACGGGGCAGTGTGACTTGCATGGTTGCATCTACATTGGTGGTTCCTTATATTGTGCTTGCTCTGAGTAAGCAACCGTCTCTTGGATGCTGTTAGCATGCACCGGAATGTGCAACACTTCCGCAATTGTAAAGCGGATTCTGCTATTATACGATTGAATTCAATTCACGTCTAAGCTCTAGCAGTCAGTATATGATACTACTAGAAAGAATTCCATTAAATTAACAGGCAAAACAAGAGGATAAATCCAGCCTAATAAAGGAAAAAGGTTGGAACAGTAGTACTAATGCCGATCACTATCAAAGCTCCAATGCCTGGGGGGGCAACAGAAAAACCAGAGAAAAACGTGAAACAATTGATACAAATACATTACACCCTGTAGTTAAACTACATACTCTAAAAGAGACAGCAACACAATTTCTTGAGGGCTTTATTTATTTGCTTAGACTCTAATTCTACAACAATCATGGCCCATTTTGACTCAATGGGATGGTGGGCCCCAAAAGTTACATCTCAGAAGAAAAAAAAAGGAAAAATTGGTGGCCGACTAATTTAATTTGTGAAATTGGAAATGGTTGCCCCGGCCTCACAAGCCTTGGCAGCAGGCGAGGGCTCCACCGTGGGTGACTGAGGTACCGGCGTAGCCAGTAACTCACTAGGCAGATCCGGTATACCCTTCAAATAGAAGGTGTAATACAACTTAAAAGGGAACACCAGCTGCTGCAGCTTGACTTGACCGGACACCCCTTCAAAAATCCCCGATCCACCGGTCACCGCTAGGTATGTGTCCTCGTAGGTCAAGTAAGGTCCCTGAACGGCTATGTGACCATAGTCACCGAAGTAAAAGCTGAAAATTGCCTCGTACCGGTCACCCTTTTTTTCCGCTTCATTCTTGATCAAAATGCATATTCCCGCCGTTATTCCCACCCGTTTCTGCAAGCACCCCGTGTACAACTGTCACGTGCCAAAAATATTGTCATTCATTTTCTAGTGGAAGTTGGGCTGGTATATGCTTGATCAGATAAATGTTTCCAAGAAAGTAAGGAAAAATGAATTAATTAAATTGCTTACTTTGTTGCTGAAAGGGACAAGATCGCCTAGGGAATTCACAGTTTTCTGGCTCAATTTTAGGAAGGCAGGGCTTCCACGGTCACGTTCATTGATCTCGTAGACATGTAGTTCTTGAACTTTTGCTGAAATTAAACCAAGTGAACAATATTCCAAATTAAGTCCAGGGTTAAAGATACTATACGTGATTAATTGGTGATCGGAGAAGCAACCAAACAAAAAAAAAAAGGGTACCGGGCTTTGAGTCTGATGGGCTGCTCTGGCTCTTGCACGTGAAAGATCGGCTGATTTTATTGTTGTTAGTGGTGACGGTGTTGAGGCTACAGTTCTTGGAGATCAAGGGATTAGAGGGCTTGAAGCTGAGAAATCTTTGGGCAGTGGGGGAGGAGCTAGGCAGCAGCTTTACGGAGGAAAAGGCAGACCTCAAAGCAGCGGAGGTTAAAGAAGCAGCAGCCATAGTACTTGAGTTGTGCCGTGGGAGTGAATTCCAGTTACTCGGCGTTTTAACTTCTTAAGAATGTTAGTTCTTGAGAAATTCAATGGTTTGAGCTAACAAGAAGTTAAAGGTTTTGTGCTACTAGCATCGTGGTAATGTTTATTCAAGTGGCATTTGACGGTATGGACCTTAGTTTTGGTGATAGTCATGGACGGTGCAGACGTGTGACGGTGTGAGATGTGAGAACTGACGGGCAGTAATGGAATGCAGACTGTGGACTGTCGACTGTGGAGTTCTACGAAGAGGCGAAAAGTCAAAGAGAGCTTTAGATACGTCCAAAAATAAAAGAGAAAAAAATGTTGTAGTACTACTCCAATATTAGACACGGGTTTTTTTCTTTCTTTTGTGCAAGCGCACGTTGGGCAGGAGAGCACAAAGTAGTTGGAGGCCGTTTACTGCACGGATTTTGTGGTGAACAACTCATCTATAGGGAAAAGGGGGCCGTGTGTGTGTGTGTGTGTGTGAGAGAGAGAGAGAGAGAGTGTCATCCGCTTACTGTCAACAACCAATCTTTTTTTTTTTTTTGTCAAGATTCAACATACTAGCTTACTCCTAACCTATTTTAAGGGGATGGTCCAACTGGACCTGAGGGGCCAATAGGGACTAAACCACCATTGGACCATAGTGCTCCTTTGGATTTAATACCATCCAACTGCTGCAGGTGAGGTTAGAGCCCCAGACCTGCAGCAGGGGGAGCTAATCCTAAGAGCTCCCCTGACCACTGAGCCGAAGGCTCAGTGGCTGTCAACAACCAATCATCTTATCCCAAGTTAGGCTAATACTGGTCGACTTTAACTTGAAACTTTGAAAAGGAGGGATTTTTAGATGCATCGAATTCATAGTCTTACCGGTATTCGTTGTGGTCTAATAAATAGTACATGAACATAATAATGTATGTGAACACAATAAAGTTATATAATAATGTTTATGTGATTTTATTTTTTATCATAAAGTTCATAAATGGAATCGTAAACTGAGTCATTTAGGAATTTTCCCTTTAACGGAGTTGGAATATTTTCATGGCTACTCTATGTGTTCCTATATCTCTACAATAAGCTGAAATATGGATCAATAAAGTTTGTATATAACCAAATCTCACCTGAGTGACAAATTTATAAAGTAAAAACTTTAGGAAACGTTTTATTCAAAATTCTCAATCACTATTACTAGGATATTTATGAGTTTGGATTTTAATAATTACTCTCAATATGTTTGGTTTTAGTAACGATATCATTTCTCGTATCCCCAAAAGAGTTAACGAGTTTGATAAAGTAGTTTTTTAAAAGAAATCATAGAAACCCCAATTAATTACTTTCATTTTAATTTTCAAATATCAACAATGGGTGTTAGTAGTAGACTACCGACACCCATTTCTTTACTTGATTCTCTTATACCAAACACTCCCTTGAGTTATTCACATATTTACTTTATTCATAGACCTTTTATTCTCAAAAAAAAAAAAAAAAAAAAAAGACCTTTCGCATCAATTACAGAAAAGATGTCTTTATTTCCCTTATAAAGAAACATTTTTTATTCTGATTATAATAACTACACATCGAGGCTCTGTTTGGTTAGTCACTGTTTTCCAAAATTAAGCGGCTCTAATTATTTTTTTCTCTCTAAGACACATTCGCTCAAAAAAAAAAAGGTATAATAATATATTTTTTAAAATCAAGTTACAAAAATGTCATTCTTATGGAAACTTGAATTTTAAATATCGACATATCTAAATTATCTATTGGTTTTAAGACCCATTTTTTATCAAATCAAATTGAATCCAGACTTCATTTATGGGGTAATAAAATTTCGCTTGATCTATCTCAAGATAGTGTAAGCTAATTCATTTCGAATTTCACTTGTCATACTTTAACCAACTAAAATATTCTCTTATAAAAAGTAAAAAATGCTATACTAACATAGAATTAGACAATGAATTGTAAATTTTTTCAAAAAAATAAAAAATAAAATTCTTTGAAATTTATTATCTTTTTTTTTTCCCCCGCATCATTTGAGTCTACCAAGCGTACCACATTTTCCATGAGGAGCCAAATTTTAGTCAAGAATAAATCAAAGCTGACGGTTGACCGCGGAGGGCATAAATGTCACGAGAATCTGAGCGCATGGATGTCGTGTGGGCCTTTGCCTTTCCAGCCTTGGTACTGCCATAGACACGGACCAAGAAGAAGGCGTGGTTAAAGTTCGAAACGAGAACAGTGTGGGTCACTCACTGTTTCAAAAGCCTGTCTCGTAGCGTCGAGGCCCACGTGATTCATGGACTCGCTTTTTCCTTGTGTGCTTGTGGATGGTGGGTTTTGTTTTAAGTTAATTGGGTCGGTGAGGCTCTTTGAATGGACCCACGAGTCTTGTGCCTGCGGTACCCAAAGAAAAATGTTTTTTTTTTTCTTTATCTCTTTTCCTAGGGGGTGAGGGTAGGGGGTGTTAACGGGGCGGAATTGAATGTTCCGGACCCGGACCCGTTTTTGTGTTAAGGTTCTGGACCCGGATCCCGAGACCCGACGGGTCTTGAATTTGGTTTCTTGAATCCGGGTTCGTTCGGGTCCGGGTCCATTCAGGTCCAGGGTCCGGGTCTTGAAAATATAAAATATTTTTATATATTTTATAATTATTGTTTATTAAGTATTGAGTATTAGAAGTGTAAAATACGTATGTATGTATATTATAATTGTTATTTATTGAGTATTATGTATTAAAAATTTAACATATGTATATATAATTTATAATTATTATATATATAAACGGGTCCGGGTCGGAACATGACATTTCGGATTCGATCCTTTTTTTATTAAGAAAAAACGGAATTTTATTCCTATCCGGATTCGGAAAAAATCAATGGGTCCGGGTCGGGTCCGGGTCTAGACCCGAACCATTGACAGCCCTAGGTGAGGGGAAGAGAGAAGAGAAAGTTTATAATTGGATACAAATTTGGAGACAATTTACGTAGAATGCATTCGGATGTAGGAATAGGTTTATACCACAATAAGAAAAAACTAAGTGTGAATTGATAAGTATTTATTTAAAAACCTAATACTACAATTGCATAAGTCAAAGTATTTATGGCTGAGAATAATTCTTATACGATCAAAGATTTGTCTGTAACTTGAAACCAAATTACAATTCTTGGTGTTATTTTCTTTATTAAATTTGTACTACAAATTAAAGACCTTGTAGCCGCTAAAATGGGTAACTAAATCCCAAATTTGAAGATGAAAGAGAAGGGACTGGCAATTTGGGGGCAAATTGAAGTAACAAGACTAGAAGGATCATGTTGGTAAATAGTGAGGTGGAAAATTTGACGATAACAATAGGTTGGAATTCAACTGAAAAATAGTTGCTGATTCATGGTAGATTTAGTCTTGAGATTTAGCTTTGGCCCCTTTTGATTAGCACGAAGAACTCGAGTGAGTATTGCGTGCACCACGCGCGCCACGTGGCGTGCCACGTAGTGCACTAAAACCAATCACACATCGCCAAATAATACAAGGTATAACCCATCATTGCCACATGGCAATAAATTATTGGTTCTAGTACACCACGTGGCAATGCACGTGGTGTATTGTATACTTTTCCCGAAGAACTCAAGCAAAGAAAGGGAACAAAACCATTGTCGATTTCTTTTACACTAAAAAAATTTTTAGTGACTTAGTGTTGATATGGGCTCTAACTATTTTTCTAAAATAAATTAACGGTTTAGATCAATCCATCGTAGGTGGCACCGATTTTAACCTAACTCTATTTATTTGAAAATATGTTTTTGAAAAATTTTAAATTCATTTTTCAATTAAGTCTTTATCACATGTACATATTTTACGAAAAAAAAAATCTTTAAAATTATTAAGCAGTATTTTTTAAAAAATAACTAGATTAGCCCTAGCCCAAAATTTTTCCTTCCATCTTTTGTGACTATTTGACCGAAACCAGATACTAATCAAATCAAAAACTGGTCAGCAAATCAACTGGATCACCCATCATCAGAGCTCCAAAAAAGAATTTTGTGGCCCAGGTTTAGCGTCAGTTAGGCACCTAGTGCCCCGAGTAGAAAGCGATTAGCAACTGGCTCTGATAACAACAAGCATACATAACATGGGAAAGGCCTTGTAAACTGTATATTGATTAGACTAGATTAAGATTAGACTTGCCGCAGTGTCAAGACTGAGAAGTGAGTGCAGTGCAGCTGGGTTGTAGAAAGAAAAGAAAGATGTGAAAGAATAGAAAAGACAGCATTCAAGGCCCCGAGGGGGGCTCAGGCACTGTGGCACGCACCGCATAGAGCGACAAGGATAGGGGCCATAGGTTGATAGGGCCCCTGCACTAGCCACCAGCTCCTCCAGCCAAAGACAAAGGAGGTTCCCTTCCAACAGATCCGAGAAATGCGTTGATGGGTCTCGCGTCCCATTCGGGTTTTGGAATTCATTCTATGCACCTTCCATTATGCAAGTGTTCCCACGCACTCCAGTCCCGACCCTCCCCCGACCCCCTGCCCAAGACAAATAAAATAAGAAGATATTATCAACTTTATTTTATTCTTCATTGTAGATTAGCGTTATTGATATGAATAACTTGCACTATTGATCCCATAATATATTATCTAACTATATTTGAAAAGGTATAATTTGGGATGAAACAAAAATAAAATTTAGGGTCTGTTTCATTAGATGTAAACTACTTTTCTAAGAAAATTGTTTTTCTAATAAAACATTTTCCTTAGAAAATATCATTTTCCTTACAATTTTCTGGTATTTGGATGACAGTATGAAAATCTTTTGAAAAATAATTATTTTGACAATTTTTTATTTTTTACTATTAATATGAGTTAAATAGACTAATAACAATTGTAATAAATGTTTGACAAGTAAACAAAGTTAATTAAAAATTAATTTGTTTATAATTAATCTTCAAAATAATATAATGATAAAATATACACAACTATAATCATATTATTGTGGATCTCAAGTTTATGAAAAAATTAGTTGATAAGAATTAAAAATAAAAATTAGTTTGGTAATTGAAGTTATAAAACTAGGCACTTAAGGTTTAATGTCATTCTTGAACTCTTAGGATAATAGCTTTCATTCATTGGGTAAGTAAGTTATTTTCAACCAAAGTAAAGAAAATCAGAAAATATTTATCAGCTAAAGGAAAGAAATTTGGAAAATATTTTACATAAAAAAACATTTTTTGTTGTTTGGCACCAAGGAAATTTTTAAAAATATTTTTTCAGAAAAATATTTTCAGTCAAAACAAACAGGCCCTTAATGAAAGCTAGAGAAGTTAAATGGGAAACGTAATTAGGTTGCTCAAAAAAAACTAATTATTCATTCAATGGGTCAGACTCGACTTTATGTTGGCCTGTTTAAATGCATGATTTGCTTACCATCAGAACAATACAGTTGTTTAAACTGATTTGTTTTCACCAAAAATCAAACTAAATTAGTCAGAACATCTTAATAGTTGAACTAGTCCACCTATTTACACCTCTAGTAGAAAAGACTTCCAATTTGGAATCTATCTAGTAGCACTATTGACGCTAACATTAATGGAGCAAATTGTCACGACATGAACTGCAAAATACAAGGCGGTAACAATCAAGAAACAATCTCAACGTCATGTTCAACTATCTTAAATGGCAACAGCTCATCAAGGAAACCGCTAACACATTTAAGAGGCGTTGGGTAAGAGAGTTTTGAAATCGGAAATTGGAATCAACTCATAATTGTTATTTGGTAATTGAGAATCAAAATCAAAATCTCAAATTTGAGTTTTGTGAAATTTGACCAAATTGGTGAGTTTTGGTGAAAATTCATGGATGATTCCATTATACGGACAACCGCATGCACCACCAGGACGTCCGCATGCCTGAAATATGTGGAATCTGGACATTCGGAAGCTCATCCAAATATTGTGGAGCAATTTCATGTGTTCTAGGCATGCGGACATTCGGGTGGTTTATGCTGATGTCCGGATGAATTAAGGATATATATTAGAATCAACGACTTCATTTCAAACTCAAGAGGAATGATTCTAATTTTCAGAATGCGAACCAAATGTTCCCTAATTCTCTCTCTTCCTGTGTAAAATTTGGTAGAATCAAAGGAGAGATTTAATTAGAAGTAAATTATCTTTCAACGAGAAATTTATTAGCTTCAACATGTTTTTAATATTACAGTACTCTATGATTTACACAACATTAGCACTGGATATGCAAGAACATCAAAATCAAAGTACGAAAAAAGAGAAATTAGCTGAAACGCAAAATGATACAAAAGAACATGTTAAGTGAAAAAGTCTAAAGTAAAGCTAATTTGAATCCCAGAGTGCCCACACAGATGTATTCCCCTACTAGCGTTTTGAGCACGAGAATGCATTAAGTTAGTGGAAGCAAGTCTGAGTTTCGATAAAGGGCAGCGGCTGATGGCGACAGTTCGGGTGCTGATGGCCCTGTACCAACTGAGCCAGTGTACCCCATGGGAAAATTATCATTGTCCTTGGCATTACCATTTTTGTTGTTAATAATTGGAGCGTGGTATCACGCTTCTTTTAAAGATAAAACCCAATCTTTTTTTTTTTTTTTGGGTAATAAAAATCTTAGAACAATATAAGACTACATGCCATCAACGAAGAACTTGTCTTCAATTAGTTAATGAACAGCTGTGACAACCGTAATTGGTATGGAATTTGCTTCTTCTTCTTCTTTCTGGGAATTGTTTCTAATAGCTCATATTTCACTATGGCATCTTTCTTTCTTTGTGTCAAGTTGATTTTTTGACCCCAAAAAAAAAATTTTTCTTTCTTTGTCACAGTACAACTAGGGCTCACTGTCCTGTATTGTCCACCACAATCCTGACTCGCACTGACCAAACCCCTGCAACCACCACCACCACCACCCCCTCACCTCACCTCATACTTTTCCCCTCTGTACCTCCTGACACACATCCACCCAGCCTCTACCCCTCAGCGCCTCTCCATCACGCACCAAAATCACCATGCCCTTGAAACTTTTCCCTAAGAACACCTCTTATATTATTTCCTGCTCTCACTTGTAACGTGCATGTGCAGCGCCCAAAATGTCCCACCCTTACAACTATAGGTCACCTAGTGTCCGAACTCGAAGGTAGTTTTGTTTTCTTTTGTTTTTTTGTTTTTTGTTTTTTATCCTTGTGAATATTCTGTAATGGGAGGAAGACTTTACCACAAAAGGGAAAAAGGAACCATGTTTTTTCATTGTTAATTTCTCAGCATTGTGAACTAAAATTTGGTATAATATCATATATGCGTTTCTTTTAAATTTCAAGTTATAATGATACGTATCTCAATCAAACAACATAACTAAAGAACAATTTCTAAAATCTCCCAGTGTCAGCTAAAACAATATACTCTTTTAAGTATTCATAGAAAAAGATGATTTGTACTAAAAGGAAGATCAAAATTACGACAAAAATTCAAGGGACAATTGAATAATGCGACGCGTAGAGCAAACACTTCCTCGCTCCCGCGTTAAATTTAGCTATGGAACTGATCCCAAAAGAATAGTGTATCAATCAAAATACAATCCCAAACTTTTTCCCCACCCCTGCGGAATATACAAAGCATTTCTCCTACTAGTACGACTCTACTACCACTTCCACATTGCCTATTTAAGCACCCTTTTCCTCGCACCCAACGGATTGCACAAGCCAGATCCTCTCCTTTCACCTCACACAATCCACCACCGAAATAAACAATCCATTTTTTAATACCAACAAAACCAATTTCCCTTCGTAGATCGATCTGATAACCCAAAAAAAAAAAAAAAAAAAAGACAAATATAGAAGGGTGACCATTACTAGGGGTCCTCTTGCATTAATTGGGAGCAGAAATGGTTATTAAGGTTAGGAGATGAAGGAGAGGCAAAGGTGGCAATCAGAAGAAGACGCACTCCTCCGTGCCTACGTTAAACAATATGGAGCCAAAGAATGGAATCTCATCTCTCAACGAATGGGTAAAACTCTTGACAGAGACCCCAAGTCCTGCCTCGAACGTTGGAAAAACTACCTCAAACCTGGGATCAAGAAAGGCTCCTTAACCCCTGAAGAGCAATCCCTTGTCATTTCCTTACAAGCTAAGTACGGTAACAAGTGGAAAAAGATTGCTGCTGAAGTCCCTGGCCGCACTGCTAAGAGACTAGGCAAGTGGTGGGAGGTTTTCAAAGAAAAACAGCTCAAGCAGCTCCAGAAGTCGCAGCACCGCCAAGATTACACCGACCCTGTTGCCATCTCCGCCGTTTCCGCCTCTGGCTCACCGGAAACGGCTGTTCAGGGTAAGTACGACCACATTTTGGAGACCTTTGCTGAGAAGTACGTGCAACCTAAGTTATTTGCATTTCAGTCCCTCCCTCTGCCTCCTCCTATCATGCCCAATCTCTCACTCCCCGAACCGCCTCCGGTTCTTTCTCTCGGTTCGGTCGCCATGACGGAACCGATGAATTGTTCAACTGCGGCATTACCGTCTTCCACGCTTCCTCCTTGGATGAATGCCACCAACAACACTGCAACTGCTACTTCATCTTTGACCTCATCATCTTCTACACCATCCCCATCGGTTAGTCTCACCCTCTCGCCATCTGAACCGGCGGTCCTCGACCCGGTTCAACCGGAAGTCGGTTTACCCAACCGGTTCTTTCCGGTTCAACAAATGGGCACTCTGATTCAGTACTGCAAAGAGCTGGAAGAAGGGAGACAAAACTGGGTTCAGCACAAGAAAGAAGCTACTTGGAGGCTGAACCGCTTGGAGCAACAGCTGGATTCTGAGAAGGCCCGGAAAAGAAGAGAAAAAATGGAGGAAATTGAAGCCAAGATAAGGTGCTTAAGAGAAGAAGAAATGGCCTTTCTTGGCAAGATTGAAAGTGAGTACAGAGATCAGCTCAGTGCGTTGCAGAGAGATGCTGAGGCTAAAGAAGCAAAGTTCATGGAAGCATGGTGCAGCAAGCATGTGAAGTTGGCTAAGCTTGTTGAACAAATTGGGGTCCACAATCATGGGTTCACAACATTACCTAAAGACTTGCGTTAATTAAGCAGTAATAGTTGTTGTACTTCTAAAATTATGTGGCTAATGATTATTCATGTTAGCAAGTCCCACTGTTTTTCGCATGCATTTTATGATCTGTTTTGACTTTTGATGGTTGAATTTCAATGGATCATATGACATAATATATTATATAAATTAGTATTATCCTTGGTTTAACATTTGCCTTTGTCATTTCTTTTCTTTTCTTTTCTTTTTCTTTTAATGCTGTGGCATGTTTTTCGTACAAGCTTACCGCACTTTCTGTGGTTTGTAATAGTGCAGACATTACTATCATTGTGTTTTGGGGAGATGCTGAAGTCTGTACTGTGGTAGGGTTGCAGTGTTTTAGGATAGCATAGGGGAAAAAGAGGAAGAAGGACGGTGCGTGGGGAAAAAGATAAAAAATCTGGCTAGGTTGTGGTATACTGCAGTGTGATGTCTAATCTGTTTCGACATTTTTTCTTAGCAAAAGAAAAAAAAGGTATCAGGACAGAGGAGTTGAGAGGACCTACTTTAGCTTTAGCTTTTAGGGTTTACCATTAGATGAAGTCCACGGAGGGACTTTTGATTCCATTCCACGCATTAATATAAGAAAAGGACTTTTGGACATAGGCCTAAATTTCATAAATGTTAGGAGTTGCTGTCTCCTCAAGCAACAGCTTCTAAGCAAGTGAAATTGATCCCCAAATTAACATGAATGAATGAGCAAATCCTATTGAAATTCTTCATCCAAGTATTTGGTTCCTGGTCTTCTAGCTTTGGGTTGGAGGAGAATTAACTGGTAGGCGAATTAGTGCCCCTCATTTTACAATGAAGTTCAAAACATATGGGGGTGAGGGAAAGGGAGAAGAATGGAGGGATGCATATCTAATTGTTAGTGCTTTAATGAGTGATTCAACATTCTACTTGCTGGACTCTAATTATTTGCTTAGGGTAACAAAATTGAAATCTATTGCTTCGCTTAATCCAATTACTTTACCTGTTTCAAACAATGTGCAAAAAAGAGTCAGACAATTTTTTGTTTTTCTGTTTTTCATCACAAATTTTTTTTTTCCCTGACTCATGACAAACATTTCCTCTTTTTTTATTTTTTTATTTTTATGATTGAGAAACACAAAATTCAACGGAAGCAAACGTGAAGTGCAGCACTTAGTACTGTGGTATCTAAAAAAAAAAAAAAAAAAATGGTACTCGTAAATCAACGGAAATCTTGCAAACTTACAAAGTTATCATCCGTTTGGCTTTTTCTATTTTTTGTTAATTTTTGGAAATTATTACCAAGATGCTAAGAACATGACACAAGCAACAACTGAAAATTGTGCTCTACTCCCTTCGAATCCAGCAAGGGAGATAATTTTTTTGTCTTCCGTTGCCCAAAATATACAAGATCTTTTAATTTAAGATAAAAGAAAAAAGAATAATAGTACCATATCAGAAAAATATGAGAAAAGCTTGTGTCGATGAAAGCTGCTGAAAATAAGATAAAGCCAGCGTTCCTTTGTTTTAGCATTTATATTATATGAAGTGACACGCTATTAACAAAGTCGTTGTAGTATAGTGGTGAGTATTCCCGCCTGTCACGCGGGTGACCCGGGTTCGATCCCCGGCAACGGCGATTTGGAGGTATATTTTTTGTTTTCTTTCGCTTCATTGGACTTTTTAACTACACTACAGATGGAGATAAGTTGTGATGGGCCGGACATCTCTAATTTTCCTTTGCCAAATAAGTTGGGCTGGGCCAGACCATTCTGCTTCCTTGCCAAATAATTCGACGTTTATGCTATGTTGGTCCAAGAATTTCTTTCACATTAATTAGTCCACTCTTGGTTGATGACTGAAGACGATGCAAGTCGTGTGGGCTAGGAAGCAGGACCATTTGATTTCAATTTTTTTTTTTTTTGGACAAAAGTCCACATTTACAGCATTTACGGCAGAGAGATCACATGGATCCACTGAGGGAAGTTTACATAGCACCCTGTTTTTTAAGTCTAGAGCAAATCTTGCTGTTCTACTTGGAATAATGTTCTTTTTTGCATTTACATCTGAGAATGAACAAAAGCTAAACAATGAGGTTAGGTCTAGCAAATTTTCAATGATGGATGCACATTTTGAATCATTTGCATTTTTTTCCTTCAGCTTCTGCAACAATTTTCTTTTAGTTCCTTGTATCAGCACATGTTTCCACCCCCTCTGTCTTGCTAGTACCAAAACTAGCTTTATAGTATTGGCTTCTTCCATTTCTAATTCTTTCTCTTTCTCTATTCTCAGGACCACTTCAATTTCTTACTTTGATTTTTTTTTAGGCATTCACCTAAAAAAAAATTTAAAAAATTAACAATAATAACTAATGTTTTGGACAGATTGAGCCATATTGTTTTGGAAATACTTTTGGAGATGAATAAAAATTCATTTGTTGCCTGGAAGTAATGAAATTCTCCATCGATTTCAATGAAGCAGCCTTATCATTATCAAATCGAGCCTGCTGATTCTGAGCTTCCGTTGTTAGATTGCCAGTCAGCATACTCTCTTGAATTAGGCCGCGCCAGGGGGGGGGGGGGGGGGGCGTCCTTCTTCAACATATTAAAGTTATTTAGAAGCTTTAGAAACACCAAGAATGTCATTCCAAAAACAATATCATCAAGAATTTTCATCACAAAACATAATTTCTACATTTCTTTATAAAGGTCAAATTATTAATAATTATAATTATAACATGCTCTATAATTTGGTCAAATATTACCATTACAAATGATGGTAAAAACCACCGACTTATATAGTCAAAATTTAACAGAAAAACTATTCATAATTTTGAATTATTTGTATTCTTATTAAATACTCCAAGGATCCAATTGGAGGAGGGATTAAAAATCATGGTATAAAACGATCACTAGTCGAACGTAAGCTAATAAGCGCAGGGCTTCATTGAGAGGATCTAAATAGAATAAACTAATGAGATCAACATAATTTTTCATCCAGTACATTGAGCATTATGCTTGGTATCATCGCCATTTAATGAAAGAATATTAGTCTCTCTGTACTGCTGAAACCAAGGAGGAAATAGAACGCTTTAGTAAACATTGGTTCTGTCGCCCCACTGGCATGGGTTCCACTGATATTCGCTGAACCAATGAAGATAGAACAGCTTAACGAAATTAAAGGTCTACACATCATCGCAGGGGGAAAAAATCTGATTTCTCATGGTATGTTGAAGATGACAGGAATGCATGAAAAACAAGGGAGAAAAAGAGTTCAAGCTGGCAATCAAAGTAATCCAACTATATCTTAGGATATATTGTCTTATCTTGTAGAATGAAGACTACAAAGACTCTGGTAAACCAGCTCGTCCAATGATCCCCAAGGAAAAACTGCATGGTACTATCATCAAGGAACATATGTTGCACGAGGAGATTTGTTAAATATGTTGAATAATACTATTAGAATTAGCTCATTTTCTGGAATAGTCTCCTAAGGCCCCATCCACCCTGAAACCTTTTTGCACTGAACGCGAGCCAATGAATTTAAGATTTTGAGATGGACTGCCAAAAGAGGACCCATCTACATATAGAATTGATTGCAAGTCTGAGTACTGCCTTCTTCTTCACATTGACAATTGGACAGTACTAAACGCGAACTTTCAGGTCACGCACTTTAGGGAAGTGCCTAAAGAACCCAAAATAAGAGGATAGAAGAAGCTTGTTATAAGTTTAAATTCCTGATATTAAAGTCTAATTAAGGGTAAAAGTTTGAATTCACTTGATAAATAAATAATACACTAACTAATTCAGGCCAGACAGAGAATAACCAAGAAAGAAAATTATATTGGTGTTTCTAACTCTCCATTCGAGAAATATGGAGGAAATACTAGCTCAACTTGAAGAATCTTCGCATCACAAAGATAATGGTTCATTGTGCAGGTAATATACTAGTAATAATTTTGTAGTATATACTGCATTCTAGTCGAGAAATTCTTACAAGTCATTAATTAATTATCCCTGTAAGCAATGTAATTTGCTAGAGCAATCAAAGGAGCAGCCTTCTCAGGATCAAATTCAGCAAGTTGATCTTGAGCTTCTTTATTCAACTTCTCAGCAAACTTCTCTAGACTTTTCAAGGCCAATTAGTTTAGGATAAGTGGTCTTATCAGCCACCAAGTCCTTCCCTGCTGTCTTTCCCAATTCTTGAGAAGACTTTGGTAACATCAAGAATATCATCCACGACCTGAAACAACAATCCTATACACCTAGCAAACTTCCTCAATTTGGCAACTTGCTCAGAATTTGCACCACCCAAAATTGCCCCCATAACCACAGAACCCTCCTAACAAAGCTGCAGTCTTGTGAACATGGATAACTCCAAATGCTCCAAGCCCCACATCAGATACTCCCCTCAGAGCATATATCAACAACCTGTCCAGCAACTAGCCCTTCGGAACCAATACACTTAGGCCAGCTCACCAATCACTCTTACAATTCTTTCAGAAGGAACCCCTTTTGTGGCAGTAGCTATGTACTCAAAAGCAAATGCAAGAAGTGCATCCCCTGCCAAAACAGCCACATCTTCACCATAAAACCTTATGATTTGTGGGCTTCCCTCTCCTCAAATCATCGTTGTCCATGCATGGAAGATCATCATGCATCAAGGACATGGTATGAATCATCTCAATAGCACAAGCAGAAGGCATGGAAACAGATGCTTGCCCTCCAAAAAGCTCACAAGCAGCAATACAGAGCATGGGCCGGACTCTTTTGCCGCCCGCAAGAAGTGAGTATCTCATGGACTCGTGAATCTTTAAAGGTTCCCTCAGAAAAACTGCTTCTTCCAAGGCCTTATTCACAGAATCTGCTTTTTCTAGCATATAAGCCTTAAAATTGAATGAAGGTGAAGATGAAAAAATCTGGTCTTTTTTACTTTTGCTCTCTTCCTGGGGAGCATTTGTTTGTTCTTTGGTAAGAATGGCTGAAATGGAGAAAGATGAACAAGGAATGACTGGTTTTGTGATGGGGTTCGGGAGGAAGAACGAAAAGGGAACTTTGTTCTTGAGAGGGTGGCAAAGATAGGAGTTAGCAGAATTAGATCTGCTGCTCGCAAAATTGTAGATTGAAGGGCTTTGTACCCATGTTGCACTTGAATTCATAAGGCTCATTTTCTTCTCAATTAGCAAAAATTTGGATTTGGTTTGTTCTGATGAGAGGAGAGAGAGGTAGAACAGAGAAGAATACTAGAATTCAGAAACTCAAAGGTTGGAGAATTCTTCTAGGATTGCAAAATGAGTGGTCAGATTATGGGTATTTCAATAGTACTTGCAAGAATGAAGTACAAGTAGAACACTGATTTGGTGGCTGAGAAAGAAAGTCAGTTAATCTACAGAGCCAAAAGGGGGTGTGTCTGAGCGTATTTGAAGAGAGGGGGAAGTGGGTATGAAGACGCATTTAAAGGATATATTTATTACCAATGAAAGATAATATATATTTAATGGCACAACTAATAGACCGGATTTACGCGTACGCTTCTAAATCTATTTAAAGGATAGATTTAAAATATATCAAATAATTTATGAGTGGGATGATAGATTGAGTTTATTAATTTTTTATTTGATAAAGGGAGGTTGGAAAATTTTTTTATAAAGATCGGATTGATTATTTCATTTGTGAATCTAACAATATAAATAAGGATAACGTGAATATTTTTACATTAACATATATCATTTAATTCTTATACTTTCTACTCAACCACAAGATTTACAAATAGAGTCGTATGAATTTCCTAAAAATTGGGTTAGGCAATCTAGGCTGGTGTGGCTGGTTTTTTTTTTTTTTTATAATCCTATACTGTTATATGGGGAAAGGAAAATTTGGCATGGTGAAATTCAAACTCCTGACCTTTGAAGTAGAATCATAGAGCTTTAACTGTTCGACTCTCTATTTGTTCCGGTGTGGCTGGTTTATTGATAGGAAGGAAAGTTCACTCAAATAAGTTTCCACCGTTGTATTACGTTTCAAGAAGGATGATAATGACAAAAGGCCCACAAACATTGGAGATAATAGTGGTAAATGATAGACATAAGCTAATTGTATATATATTTTTTTTTGACAATTTGGGGAAAGGGGAAAGTGAGACTAACCTACTCAACCCAAACTGAAAGCCAGAATGGGAGAGGACCTAAACTGAACCCCACAAACCCACTCCAAAAGCCATGGTAACTTTTAGAGGGGCCGAAGGAGCTTAAGTACTAACCCTAACAAGCAACTCGTCCCGATGTGGGACTTTATGTTTTTTTGATAATTTGGGGAAAGGGGAAAGGGAGACTAACCTACTCAATCCAAACTGAAAGCCAGAATGGGAGAGGACCTAAACTGAACCCCACAAACCCACTCCAAAAGCCATGATAACTTTTAGAAGGACCGAAGTAATTGTATATTTGAACCCCATTAGAATGTCGAATGTCAGATTCCAATGATGCAAGTCTAGTCATCTCTTCAAATAATACATCATGATAACAATCCAACTAATTTGTATTTGCCAAAAAGCTGATTGACAAATGGTGCTTGATTGTTCCTGCTGATCCCCGCCAAGAAAAGAAAATTTTTTTTGGTAGGGGGCATCTAGGTATTGTTCTATAAAATTAATTCACTTACCAGTCCATAGTATGCTCTGATTTCCTGGAGTTTTATGTTCTAAGCAGCCATTTGTGGATGACCCAAAAAAGAAAAGAAAAAGGGTAGCCAAATCCATTTGTGGTATATGAGCACTATCCTAGTATTTTGCATAGTTATTCTGCTTCTATACTACTTGACTAATTGGTGTGTCTTGTTGAAAATTGAAAATCCTGTATGTCGCTATGAAATTTTGGTTACTTTTATATATATGAAGACCTCAAACTCCCATTCACGTAAGCGTGGTCATATTCGTCTTCTATTTTCTTTTCCTTTTGTAACATTTTTATTTTAGAAACATCTTAATAAACTTAGCTAGAATTTTTCAACCACCATTATTTATCTAAATTGTTTAATATTTTTCTTTACTGATTATATTAGTCTTTAATATTCATTATCAATCGCATCTACGTGGAAACAAGTACAATTGGTAGTTGAGTATATTCAATAGCAAGGATAATTGACATTATCCCTAGTGATAAATTAAGTACTCAAATAAGGCCAAATATATTTCTGTTTGCCATTGGCAATTTAGCTTTTAGTGTGTGGGTTTGTTAGGTTAGGAAATATGTTAGTTATTACTGGATGCCTCACTCCATATTGTGCGTGACCAAAGAAAAAATCGCAAAGGAAAAACAACAATGCCAATCAATACCATAATTTAGCAAATGGTTTCAAGTGGGGTTTAGCAATTCATTTTAACATGATCAACCAATATAGGTAAGAAGGGACGTTTGAGCACTCTCTCAAGTCTGAATTGGTAGAATTCTATGCATATCCCTAATTGACAGAAGTGTTCAAAATAATCTGAACTTCTTAGTTCAATCATATGTTGAAGGAGAAACATGTTCTCATCACACTTTGACTGGATCCACATTCACATATATAGTGCGACAAAGATAAGTTAATTAGGACGAACTTACTACTCATATGTTGAGCAGGGGTTGGTAGAGCCACCAATGACAGGGAAGCTTTGAAAAGATGTACTCGACAAAGACGCACAGTCAATTTCCATTAATGCCAGTAAGATCAAAGGGTGTCGTTGCTCTCATTTATTTCGATGCGTGTATCAGACCATTTTCCAGAGAGTGCCATGTGACGTGCCAAACTATCCTAAGCATAGGGTGAGGAGCTACGATTGCCGTGCTGCTTTAATTGTTAAACCAGCTACTTTCATTCAAGGTTACTTTGGTCGCGGATCGTTCCGCATCATAGAACGAACTTTATTTTAGAGTAGGCTTACTTGAGCCATTTCGAAAGAACCAAATTTCGTGACCTGTGGAAAGTTGGAGTAGGCTTCTTTGGACTTTCGCCATGTAACAAAATTCGATGATTCTGAACTTAACATGTTATTGTCGACATTAGAATCTTGGGGAGGGGATATGCTTCTTGAGATGTTTAGCAAGAAAAAAAAAATCGATGATTATGAACTTAACACATTTTTTTGGGCTAGGTTCACGAAGGAATGAATTTCGATATGATTCTAAACCCAACACGTTCATATCCCACGTCAGGATAGGCTTCACTGGGTTAAAGTAACAATTCTTTGTAAATGTTACTGGGTTAAGCACAAGATTCTAGCACCATGACACTAAGAAATAGGCATCGAGGGTCCAAATTGATTGGGATGATCTTACTATGAATACAAAATAACACCTCGCTAAGAAATTGAGATAGTTTTAATATAAATGTAAGATAACAATTATTTGGGAAAGTGGCACTAAGGACCAAAATTGATTTGGATAATTTTATGAAGGAATGAATTCTGATATAATGCATAAGTTAACACGTCATTTTGAGATCATATCCACATTAAAATAGGTTTCTTTAGGGTAAGATCTTCCTACGATTATGAAGGAACAAAATTTGATAACATGAACCTACTACATTTTTTTTTGAATCCTGTCCTTTCTGAAAATAGAATTTTGGCAACTCTCAAAGTCTTTTTCACCTCCTACTACCAATTTTTTAGTTAGTACTCCTCTTTTGTAGCTTCCATCTTCCCCTTTCGACTTTGGCTCTCAAATTCTTGGCCACATCTAATGCCTAACTACTACTTTTAGTTGGGACAGCTATTTTGTAGCTTCCATCTTCCATTAGGACTTTGGAACGCTATTGCTAACGACCCCAAATAGGGATTTCTAGTAATTATGGTTTAAATTATTACGGAGATTTGCTATTTCTGGTAACCATGGTTTAACACCATGTCCTAACACCGTAGCCATCGCTCCAGGCTATCCTCCACTCCTTGCACTGAGTATATAATGTTTGTAGGAGAGACTTAGAATGAAACCACAGACTTTGTGAGGAGATAAAATATTCAAACAATTGCGAACAATATATCAAAGTTACTCTTCAATGCAACACTCCATTACCTTCTCCTCTCGAAACAAGCAACACTCCATTCACCTCTCCTCTCGAAACAAGGAAATAATATTCTCACAAAAAAATCAACCGAAAGATGTGATTCAAAAGATAAAGTCAATTCTTAATTTCACAGACGTGTTGAATATAGCCACCATAGTTTACTCTTTAATCATCACTGTTACCAGTTAAACGTGATTTCTGTGCCCTATCAGCCCACCTGGACCACCACCCCATGACCAAACCTAGACAACAGAACGGCAGAAAGTGATGTGTTGTCCTTTTTGTTGATGTTTACACTAGGGATACCCAAAAGTTTGGACCAAAATTTCTACTTTAGGTAATGACCCCGTGTTGCATGCAGGCAGCCGCCTATCTCCCGTCCCCGAAAACCAGCCTAGAAACGTTTTTCTCACTCTTGAACCTTGCTGGACTACCTCCTCTTCACGCTATTCTCTCCTCCCTACTGCCCCACAGTGAGATTAGACTATTTATTTGAGAGAAAAATGGAACCAGGGCCAAAGTTCAGTGTCATTTAAACTCAAGAACCAAATAGAGGACAGAAACATGCTTTTATTTCAGCTAGGTCTACCACTACGGGCTTACCTAGAAAAGGTTCAGTAGAAACTAATGCAACACAGCGACCAAATAAGTTACATGAGTGCTGTGAAAGATCTGCTTTTGTTGTAAATAAATCTTTATCAGCACACCGAGTAAATATAAATCTTCATCCCCAAAGCCCAGCTCCAATGATAGGGACATTAGCTAGGTACCGTATGCATGAGATTCTTGGTTCAACTCTCAATCCCTTGGCCTTTCCCCAGTCTCCACCGGACCCAAAAATAAGAAAAAAACAAAAAAGAGATTTTCAATCCCATTCCTGGAACATAGTATTATAAGTCATTTCAGGATACTTCTTGTACATTTTGTCAACTTGTAACTAACATGAATTATGCATTTCCACAAAATGGATATAAAGTAATATGCCTCAACTATAACAATTAAGCTACTGCAGTCAACTCATGACATAAATGTACAAAATTCTTCTTTTTGCCCCATAAGTAGAAGGGCCCGAAATGGAAAAGGCAGCCAAAGACTAGTCTGATTACAGGATGAAAACTTGCTCAAAATGACATCTTTACTTGCTGTAGGGCTGTACAATGCTGAAGATGAAGAAACCAAGCATCCACAGTCAGCAAACATTGCAGTCAGCTCAGAATTCAGATTCATTGCCAAATGGAGAGAGAGAGAGAGAGAGAAAGGGAGGGAGGGTACTGTGGACAACGATGCTCCATAGTAAGGGAAAGCTGCTGTTATAAATCTTTCACATTCATTGTGCCTGAATGGTCGCACAGGAATCTGCAAAGTATACAAGGATCTCAGTGCTTAACAACGAACAAGAAACGTTACCCGTTGAAGATGTAGTCTACAAAAAGATATTCTCTTCTTTGCATGCTTCCATGGGAAACCTATTGAACAATTCAATCACTTCACTTGCAAACTCAATTTTAGCCCCTACAATTTGTTTTCATCATTATGGAATCTATGCAAATTAAACTTGAAATAATTTCTAGGATGTTGCAGTGTCACGTAATAGATGTATAACTCTGAATTACAAACAACTTTTACACGAATGATCAACCTAACTGTGATTGTCTATCCAGAAATTAGCACGAACAACTTTTCCACAGTAAGACTGCTACTTTCCTGTTTCGAAAGTGATAAGTTTGCATAGCCAAGCCTCTGATACTCAACAAACTCCATAAACATCTGCCACCTTAAATGACATACAATGTAGCCGCTGCATAATCATTTTAGCAGGCATATACGTAAAATACAAGATAGGAACATCCAAAACAGATATCCTTGCAGTCGTGAAATAATTAACTTCTCATTGGCTGACAATGTTTCCAACACGTAAGGACTCATCATAAAAAATTGCACCTGCACGTCATTTGCAACTTATGGCTGCCAGGTTGTTCCAGACCACTCGTATATCTCAACAGAATACTCCTGCAAAAGACAACATTCACAAAGAAGCCTTAGTTGATATATTCTCCTTTACTTGTACAAAAGAATAGCAGATAAAGTAATTGTCTTACTAATATAAAGCAATACCAAAGTCATCATTTATCCTGTAAACTGCAGGTTCATCTGATTCACCAAACTTTATGGTGTCTAACATTGACCGCCTGAGGCAATCACATTCAAGACATAACCAAAAGGAAATTAGTCATAAATGATAACCTAACATCAACAAAATTGAAATCAAAGTTGGCGAGAGCATTTCTGGAAGGTAGTTTGGAAAACACCTTGAGATGACCTCTTTCGTGGAAAAGCCATTCACCAACTTCAATCACAAATTGTTCATTAACAGATTTCTCATGCCTCTTAGCAAAAGCTATATTTTCGAGTTGTTTTGTTGTCAGAAGCAAGAAAGATGTTTTGTTGTCAGAAGCAAGAAAAGATACGTGTATTAACACAACCTACAAGCAAACTGAAAAAGAAAAATTGAAGAAGATAATGAAGAGTTTCACCCACTGATTTGAATGTCCAGCTTTCTGCACACCTGCTCTTAACAGTCTGTAAGTGCATAAAAAATAATATTTTATCAGTCTAAACAAGTAACAACAACGAAGCTTTAATAAGAAAAAACAAGACCAAAATACCTATTACTGACCATTTCCAAAGAGCCAGAAATCAGAACTCGTGCATTATTTCTGGCCTGAATTCAAAAGCATTAGATAATGTAAAAGCAAACTTCAGAAAATTAAAGAGTAGTCCCTAGAACAAATGTATACTGTGTCAAAAAACCATTCCATATCTCAAATTCTTGTCCTTCCTATTATACTTTGTCTGAAGCTATTTTTTCCACTTTTTTTGGGCTTCAGAATAGGTGGGAGGTGAGAGAAGGGTTACATATATGCAAATGCAATTCTTGGAGGAAAGCACCTCAAAACATTTCAAATAGTACAACTAGATGAAGTCTAAGATTAAGATATCTCTGTGCCAAATTATATTACAATAAACTTCTCAACTATATTACAATTATACATCTCAACCATTGAAAATTAATCAGACAAGCAAGCAATGTACAGACCTGCAAAACCGAAACTGATCAAATAGCAGATCCAGAAAGACATGGAAAGCTGGACAGCTTTGAATTACAATTAGCAGAATATGCTGTAGAAGCAGCTGGAAGAACCTTCAGAAACTACAAATTAAGGTAGATAATGTTGCATATAGATCTTGCAGCAGAATCAACATGAGTGAAGCAAAAGACAGTTGCCGCCTAAAATAATCAAATTATTTTCTGGGTTCAGTGAGTGACCAATCCCTTCGAAAAGTATCCGTGCCTCTTTCACGTAATAAAGAAAACATTCGATCACTTGAACAAGGCGACTGTCAGAAGTGAAGTTCCAAAACATCAAATATCATAAAGTCATATGTGAACATAATGGTGCCAAACACAGGACAACATATTATGGCAAAACAGTCTCAAAACATCATGGGATCCGCTGATGATAGAACTCAAACATAAGTTAAGAAGGTGACTCATAACTAATCTCAATCTTTTCCTTCCCCAAAATAACTTCAGATTCATTAAGGTTATCAGACGGAAACAGTGTATGATCTCACTGAGTCTCCCAGACAGCATAACTGGTGTGATCAAATAACCACAGCAGAACAATCCTAGAAAATGGGAGAAATGATATTCATGTATACATGGAAAAAAAAAAAAACATTCACTATGATAATTCATAGTTTTTTTCTTTAGAAAAGGAAAATCCATCCGATAAATGCAGCCACAAGCAAGCAAGAAATATCATATTATACAAGCCATCAGAACAAATCTAGCCAAATATGAACGTGATATAATTTCATCAAAAACTATATACCAACTTGTCAATTTCAACAACACGATCGGGAAATCGCAGAAAATTATATAGAGCTACACTTGCTAACAACTGGAATAAGCCTTAATATTCATTTCAAATACTATAATGGCGTTCACATAACAAAATATATACAAACTCAGATTCCTAACTAGCAGTTAAATTCAACAAGAGAATAAACAAATCCCATCAATTGCAAAATGACCTTCAAATAACAAAAGTTCAGTTCTTTTAAACCTAAACATTTGACAATAATTCTTAACATATCCAATTTCCTTTCCTTGGCCCAATTTTCCATATCAAACCCAAATTTCTCAGACATTTTCATAACAAAATGATCAAGCAAGCATGTGCTCATTATTTATATACCTCGTCGAAATCTACACCGCACTCGGCGGCAACGTTGCGGGTCAAATCGGAGGCACTAGAATCCGCGGCCACAACGACGTCACGGCCAGAATCAACAAAGTTCAAAACTGCCGCCAAATCCAACGACCCTCCAAACCCAATTAACAGAATCAAAATTCCCATCCAAATATATTCAATGAATAAAAGTTAAATCCAAGCATAAAAAAATCATAATTTCCCCATTTATGTGTACCAAATCAGTGCTACTCATCAGAGAAATCTATATTTTAATAGAAATTTAGCCACAAAGAAAAGGGATAAAAAGATCTGGATTTTATTTGCAAAATCAAGTTGGTCAATTTTTTTTTCCAAGTTAGTTCTGCTTGTTTGAAGGAATACGATTTCTTTTTCTTTAATTTTTTAACCTTTTTCCAATTCATTACTTTATTTCTTATATACTTATTGGTACTTACATGAACGTCACTTTTTACATATAAAATTACGATAATTTTCTTCATAATTCAATGTGCAAATAAAGAGCGGTTTGTGACCTTAAATATTTTCATAACGAGAAAGCTATATTTTTTATTAAATATTGATATTTTTATTGATCTCAAAAGTTGAATATGAAACTTATTATAGTTGTCATTAAGTAACCCGTCTAAAGAGTTTTTCTTGATGATTTTCACACAGTATTATTCATCAATATTGACTTTCCATACGAGCAAGAATAATCGAAGGACATTTGCTTGAATAAGTAAATTAAAGAAAAAAACTGAAGAGCCAATTGCTTTTATTAATTCACCACACCTGATTATAAGTCTCTCAATCGAAACCTTATACACCAGGTTTCGTCCAATTATACAATTTCTTATAATTATTTGGCATCGGATTGAGAACTCCAGCAACATAGAATCCATCTTCTTTTGCTAACCAGTAACAGTACAAATTCTTGGCTGATGGTCTGAAGTGTTCACAGTCGCTATGTGCCAACTCATCATTAAAAACATCGAAGACTCTGTCTTGTTTACCCCACCAAAAGTGACAAAAATATAAGGTTGTAAACAAGAAATTCACTTTGAAACGCCACTGGAAATCATCGTTTACGCGAAGGGTATGATATCCTAAATCATCGTCTTTCGATTGACAATGAATGACTAATGGAACGTTGTTGTTTGGGAGCCCATTAATCACATGAAGATTATAGTGCGGCTCAGCTACAACTGTTTGCGATATTTGAAGAATGTAAATGGGTAAAAGGAGCATCAGAAACAAGTGTGTGTTTCCAATGGAGTCCATTTTCGGTGATGATATGTGATTTTATGTTGTTCTTCAAGTTTTTGTCAAGTCACTACCTCTTGATAGAATTGAAAGAACATCATTCATGGCAGGCAAATAAGCCAAAGATTCATTGTCATGAAATAACACCGGCTGGCCTTACAAGTTTTGACCAAAAATTTATGACACTCGTGAAATAATACGGAAATTTTTTTCACTTTTTTCCTGAGAGTTTCAGTTTTTGTAGCAATCTTTAAATGTTTGCATTAACTTCACCCCAGTTAATAATGTCACTAGGACAAGGACTCACGGTAGACCTTTTTTTGCCATATGTTGATTTTTTAAAGCTTGATAATTGTTTAGACTTTTTAACGTTTTGCAAAAGAAAAAAAAAAGTTTCTATACTGACATCTGTGGTATAAATTTTACTTTTTATTGAAGAAATTCAACAAAAACTAAATAAATCAATGTAAATTATTGATTGCAAAAAAGATCAGCCTTTCTCCATTATTTTTCCTCGGATTTGTCAAATCCTCCTTTCCTCGCAGAATTTGGTACGTCATTTAATTTTTTTTTTCTAGGGTGGGAATCACTAGTCAGTATGGGCTTTTAAGCATTGGATTGCAGGCCGCAGCTGAAATTCGTCTTCTTTGCCATGAACTTGTATTCTTTCATTAGTTATAATTCATCCTCCTCTTTTAAGACTCGGTTTAGAGACCAATATCAATTCCAGACATTGAGCAACATTAATGCCCATTTTCGTTATTCTGCGGCATCGCACGGAAAGTGGATGTAGGATCAAGTTTAGATGAAGAGCATGCAGTGCACTTCGCTGTATATACCAGACTGATAATAATAGTATATATTGTATCGAATTACCAATTGAATCTAACATGTATGCTGCTGCTAGGGTTTCGAATAAGTTCCCTAAACATCACGCAAATGTAAAACGAACCAACAATGAATTTAGTTAAAATAGTCCATCTCCCATGATGAAATAATGCTCCAAAAAATAAGCTAATAATGTTCGTAAGAATGTCATATCATCTCTGTTTCTTTTATGGCAGCAATTCTAGCATTTTCTCGATCTTGCTTGAAACTCCAATACAAAGGTGTGTAAAATAAACAACACAAACCAAATGGAACTGCCATCATGGAGAAAAGCCCTCGTGACAAAGCTAAGGCTTCTCTTCCAGACCCTAAAACTGGATCAACAGACTTTGCATCGTAGCCATACATCTTTTCTGCAAGAATTCCTACGACGGGAGCTGCAAAAGAAGAAAAGGATACTTCGAAAGCACGATCAAATGCATAAATCATGGTCCGATGTTTGACAGGGACAACCTCAGCAAACATTGGACCATTTGTAGCAGTAGCACACCAGCTAATAGTTAGTCCCATCAAGAAGAGGGTAGCTGCATATGTAAAATAGCTGCTCACAGATTGTGGGACAACTCTAAGAAGGAACCATGAGAATGGGATGCCCATAAAAGCACAGAACTGTGCACACATGATGCGCCCTGAATGTGGGTACAAGCGTGACATTTGATCTGCAATTATTCCACCCACAAAAGACCCCAGCGCACATCCAGCAGCAAAAATACCAACAAGGGCTGCTGAGCTGTTGTGATCAAAACCTGCAGAAAAGATTGAAATAGACTATCAACATCAAGCAAATGGCCCTTAAAATTCATTTTAGCACCAAAAACTATGGTTTGTAGAGATGAATTGATTATTGGCATCCTTGGGGGCAGATGGGGATTGGGAAGTAAGCTTTTGTTCATTCATGTTGTTTGGAAGGAGGAGAGGACGAGGGATCTTGTCATAAATCCAACGTGGTTTTTGATTATATAAGCTAGGCATCATCCCCCTGCCTCATTTGACTCATCTCTCCTCCTAAACATACTAGAAGCAACCTCTCCATCCACATGGTTGAATCCCCAAGCAAGTTCTCTATACACATGGTTGAATTCCCAAGTTTCAATGCTAAACAAATAAATCATGCATAACACCTCAAAATGTAATGGTATTCAATTCTAAAAAATAACAAAGAATGGACCATGGTAAATGTGGATCTTAAGGGGTCATCGTATGAAACAGCACCTATCTAATGTATCCACACACAATATGCAACCAAAGAGGCAAAAATGATGGGTATCATATGTTCAAGCTAACCGATTAGTTCAAACCACAGAGTCAAAAATACAAGGGCTGTCCAAGGCAGTGACCCAACGAGACCCTGCAATACAATGAATTGAAAAGTGGGAACTCTTGTAACAGCTTTCATTGCTTGCCAGGATTCCACCCAAAGTGACACTGAGTAAGCACTTCTCTTATCTGTCATTTCATCCCTAAACCAGAAACGAAATCAAATTATTATAGTCGAAGAAATCTTGAAAGCAAACCATCAACCAATGACTATGCATGTAATGATTTTTTATTTTTTTTATGTCCTTGAAGGCAGAAAATAGAGGGGTAGAGAGTGAGGTTTTTAACATATTAGGCACCTGAAAAAGTACAGGATGAAGTAGATTTTGTACCTGTTCGAAGTCTTGCTGGTATCATGATCAGTTGTGGTTCTTCTTCTTGGGTCGACAACAAATGTATGAACAAGAAAAGCAATCAAGCAGCTCAATGTTGCCATCACAATGAAAGCAAATCTCCATCCAGGTATACCCCAGAAATCATGACCAGCCATAACTGTAGCAATAGCTCCCCCTCCTATACCACCCACAGTGCCAACGAGATTCAGAAACCCAAATCCAGTCCCTCTCACATCATCCATATAGCTGTCGGCAATGAACGACTGAAGGGCTGGAATCACAATAGCCAATCCAAAACCATTTACAGCTCTCCAGATTGCAACTTGCAGAAAATACTTGCTAGCACCTACTGCAGCTGTTGACAAGGCCCAGCACAGAGTGCCAACTGCAAGAACCGTAGGGCGGTCATAACTAATGGCTAATATACCTGCTATTGGTGAAGCCAACCCCTGAATGAAGTTGCGTATAAAAGTCAGATAACCAAGATCAGATGGCCCTGCAGAAAAAGCTTCGCTGACTTCTTTGTAAACAGAAGGAAGGAGATTTTCATCAGCTCGCTCCATTATAGCAGCCATGTTGATGATAATTAAGGACAGGGAAATTCCAAAAACTTTCCTCGTTCTGTAGTTAGAAAGATGACCAAATTAAATAAAGAGAATAACTATTTTCTATAAAAAACAAAGTTGACATTCCATCACAGCACCAAGTCTATTTACTTGAGGAGATACTTGAACGGTGATGGTATGATATAATTCCTTTATAAGAATTGGCATATTAACTTCACAGGTGATAATGGGAGAATAGATTTTAGATAAATAAATGGATAATAAAATTACCATATGGAAACTCCTAGTTATACAGCAGCTTACAACCATATACAAATGAAAGCTCCCAGGAAAAAATAACAGGATGTAAAATGCAAAACTATGCAAGTGAAGTTGGTAGACAACAAGAACAACACCTTCAATACTTCATGGTTAATTGCTTTAAAAGGCACCTAATGGCATCAGACTCGAAAACTTTAAAGCAAGAACAAATTGAAGTAGTTAAAACTTTTCAAACTGTATATGAACCTTGTATCATCTCCACTCCCTCACAACTGATTAAAACTGATATGCATTATCTAATCAGGCAGACTTCCTCAAGGTAGTAATCCAAGTCATTCATGTAGTGTAGTTTGTTATTTCTTTCCTCTGATTTCACTAAATAAAGTTGTTTACCCCTGATGCTTTCTCAAGCATGCACAGCAAAATCAATCTATCCCATTTCTCTAATATTTGGGCACCCTTACATCTCAAATGCCAGTCAACAATATCACCGACATTCCATTTTCAACAGCTATAACCTATTGATCAATTTCATTAACTGTCCCAAAATGCAGCCCGCACCACAAATATAATGAAATTGGCATATATTGTCACAAGTACACAATCATATTAGTTCAAAAATCTACCCTATTAACTTCTCCAACATCCCTCAACATAGAATGCCATAGAACTCTTCTTACAATATTTCCAAAACAAACAACCATAAATTCGAGGACTTGTCTCTGACAGTCCCCCAACTCCTCTATACAAATTCAAAGTTCATCACTTTTTCATTAATACTGAATTTTATTATGTAAATTTCATACCAATTACAGCCATTTTCATTTATTTTGGTTAATAATTAGGAAGCATTTCTTTCCTACTCTACTCATTATTCCTAACAAAAAAGATAACATTTATTACGTCATAAATATCAATCAAACAGTTCTAATACCTTAATATCTGCAATAACAAGGATGAAGCAAATAAAAAGACTGAAAAAAGAAAAAAGCCAAGAAAAACTGACTTCATGGTGTCTAGTTGTCTTGGAAGCAGGGATTTGGATCCAAAACCAACACGGCGAAGTTTAGAGGTCCGAAGGCTCGAGCCCATAATCAACTGAAAATTTTATCCTAAAATAAAACGCCCAGACAAGGAAACGCCGATCTGGGTTCGCGGCCGCCACTGAAAACCATCAGCATGGCAGGTTGATTGAACCGGCGTTGACCCAAAATCAAGGTGAACACGTCAGCGAGGAAAATACCTTTCAAGCTATGATATTTCTAACAAGATTACTTAAAAATTAATTACTATTAAATATTTATATTTGTCCAGATTTTGAGATTGTTTATTGGATTTACAGGTACAACTGAGATGAGATGATGGGATTATAGTATTAACATATTACAGGCTAACTGCAAATGATTTAAATCAACTTATATTTGACATAGGTGCATGTATGAGTTATCCGTTTGTTTTTGGTGGGAAGTATAGGTGATGGTAGGATTTGATTGGACTAGGTATTTATGAATGGATCATGGGATTCATTCGATTATTTTTGTAGTACCAATTTTGGGTTTGTGTCCTTTCCTCGAGATTTGGCCATTGTTTCCCGACCCTTGAGATTCTACAGTTGTCCGTCACAATTTGTAAAGTACTATGTGCTGCTATTGATAAATATATGCATACTTGTATTTACTCTTTCAGCATGCAAACAAGTTAAAATTACTTTACATAAAATTTTCATATATAATCTAAATCAAATACTTTGAACTATATAGCTTTTATGGACAAGATGTCATTTTTTTATATGTCCAAAATAAAGACTACAAACATCACAATTTGAAAATTCAAATTAAGCTAGAGAAATTGAAAAAAAAATGTTGAAAATTACTAATCTATTTGTAATAAAAGTTTTTCCAAATATTACAAAATGAATTTATAGAATCCACGCGTAGAAGAACCTTTATCTACATTTGGTCAACCATAAGTGCATTCAACGTAATCATAAAGCAAAAATTAATAAGTTCATTGATACATGCATTTACAGCCTTTAAAAGTAATGGCAAAAAAATGTTATGAAAAGCATACTGATTTTACAAATAAATATGTTTTTCTCGTACGTTAAATTTATCCATGCAATAATAGAGGAATACATGAAACTTTTGCAGATTTGTTTTCTTTAATAGAATATCCTAGCATGATAAAAAACAATAATTTTGGAGACTAAACTAGTTGATAATTACATAATTAAACCCTTCGTGTTTCTTTCTTTGTTAATTTTATTTATTTATTTTTGTTTAATAAAACCTTTGTTTTCTTCCCATGAAATGGTAGTAAAAATCTTGTGATTTCCAACCCATTTTTTGTGAAGAGTATCCGATATCAGGAGTCGTTTGGTTTAAATTGCTCAATCAATATTACTATGAATGCTATTAACCCTACTATGAGTATGTGTTTTGATGATTTCTCTAACATTTTTTGTTGAATAATGGAATGAATGTCATTCTCCACCAAAAGGTTAATAAGTTTAATATAATAATATTTTAGAGAGAATCATAAAAATCTCAATTAATTACTTTCATTAATGACAGTTATTTTTGAAACGTCAACAATTAATATCATTACTACTGCTACATATTTTCCTTATTGATTCTCCTAAACCAACCACTCTAAATATATGCCCATCTCCATCGCTCCAGCGATTCAATCCCTTGGTCATATGTTATTTAGGCCCATATTAAGAAATTCAAGTTGTTGAGGAAAGGCCCATACAGAACAATTGGGTTGTTGTGGACTATCCTTTTGACATTTGTTTGGAAATATTAATAGTAGCCGATGATTAATGTTACTACCCATTCTACGTTTACTTCGTAGTCAGGCTAGTTGTCGCTTTGCATAATGTTACCGGAAACTAGTTGTCTACACATATTATGCCTAAATGGCATATTTTTGGGGCAGAAATCATTTGCAACATAACGTAGATTGCAATTTTCAAAAAGTATGTTGTACGATTTATAATATATCGCCAAACTACTAATTCAAGTTAAATTGGAAGATTTCCTATCAAATTCCAATTGGTGGCAATTGCCGAAGACAAACTAAAGAATCATAATATTACAATTCGAACATGACAAAATAAATAATAGTATGTAGCAATTAAATTAAAGACCACCGCGTGAACCATTTTATCAATTAATTATTGTCGACATGTTATACAATCAACAAAATTTATCCTTTTTTAAATTTTGGGGTAATTAAAAAATTAAACATAGGATTTGGGGCCTCACACGTTTCATTTGGCACAAGTTGATGGCCATGATTTATTATAACAAAATGATTAGCTGAGATGTTGCTGTGTGGACAAAATTTGAAGTGAAAAATTTGTTAAAAATAAAGTAATTTTGAACGAAAAATTAATTATATTAAAATGTTAAGAAATTACAGCAAATCAAAATGTTGATAAGTTACACTACCCCTAACTGGTGCGGCCGAAGGCCAAATGCTTCATACCCTTTTATAAAGGCCCACGTGGGCTTGCTTCAACGCACGAACCAATAGGGAACAGATTAGTCTCCCGAGACGGGAACAATTAATGGAACGGGCCGTGGTCCCCTAGAAAAGGCACGCCTAACCACACGTGCGGTGATAGTCAAGTCTTGTTGTGGGCCGAGCCAGCTTTGTTTGCCTCCTCTCTCTCTCTCTCTCTCTCTCTACTGCTTCGCTGTGCCCACTTCTCACACGGGCCTTTGTCCACCTGTATTTAAACGCGGTTCACAAATCCAAAGGAATTTTTATCATTTATTCCTCATTGCAAAATTAAAATATTATACGATAGCTAATTTTGCCTCCAATTTATATCTTTTATCATAACAGTTGGATTTGCAGAAAATTTTGACATTTTCTAATAAATGTGTTTAGGGGTCATTTAGCAAAGCATTTTGTTTTATTTCAAATTCCAATAACGTTCTTATTTGTCATTTATATCTTATCCAAAAAAAAAAAAAATTCAAGGTGCATTATAAGTACAATAAAACTTTCTTAAAGTTTTAAGTTTAGAAGATTAAAATTAACGATTGTGTAACATTAAAAAAATTGGAAGAATAAAAGATGTAGATAACGTGATTTTATGGTCATGCATTTTTCTCTTGACTTTCTACTGTTGCCATGAACAATAGCTCGAGAAATGATCACTAGATGTACTAAAAACAGAAAGGAAAATAAAATTATATCTACATAAAAGTTTGCCTCCAAATGTTTGGTTCTAGTCCTTAGGCTTTTTTTTTTTTTTTTTTTTGCAATAATTCTTTTAGTACATGACAACACACAATAAACACTAATAAATTTTTGTGCTTCAAAGTTGACATCCTTGTCGTGGAAACATCAAAAGAGATGATTCAACCACATTAGAAATATATATATGAAAACCTCTAAATGAAAAATATTCATTTTTTGGGTATTGGAGAAAGGAAATTTATATTCACATATTCTTTTTTATTTCTTACAGGATTTCAGTAAAATTTTGTATGTATATAAGTAGTTAAAACAAGTTTATGAATATCATTCATTTCGAAGAAAATCACAAATTGCTTTGTTTAATTAACATTTTTGTGCAAAAATCATTTCGTAGACACGTTAGCTAACTATATTTTTATCTTACATTCATTACTTATTTGAAAAATAATTCTATACTACTATTTTTCTGAAAAAAAAAAACCCTCTAAAAAGATTTTATCCAAACAGAGCCGAGCCGCACAATGATTTAGGGGTAGGACCACGTGCACGTGTTGGATAAGCTAAATTTTCAACGTGGTCCCCCCAACGCAACAGCTTGGGTCTCCTCTAGCTCTAGGTGGGTTCTGCGTCGCACGTATGGAGCCGTCCAAAAAAATAAAAATAAAAAGATACTACGGTCTGGAAATTTTATTTTAATATTTTTTTTCTTTTTACAGTCATGTAATCATGTATTTAATGCGTATGTTTGACTAGATTGAAAAAATATTTTTTTTAAACTACTTTAAGATTTTTGTGTGCTAAACATCGAAATTTTTTCTTGTGTAAAATAATTTTTAAATTTCCTCTCTATTGTTGAAAACACCGTACGTAGTTAATGAATGTAAATTATTTTTTGGAGAGTTTAAGAGTAACATTATAAATATCTAGTTATTTTGTTTTTAATTATTATCAACTTATTTTTTTCTTCATTTTGGGTCCTACAGTAATATAATTATAGCTCTACATACTTTATCATTATATTATGTTATAAATTATAGTAAACAAAACAATCTATGATTGTTTCCAATTTCTTGTTCGGCATTTACGGTAATTATTATTAATACTTTTAATTCACATTAAAAAATTAAAATAAAAATATCAAAAACTATATTTCAAAAGATTTTCATATTGTCATCTAAATATCAAAAAATTGTAAGGAAAATAATTTATTCTTCGTAAAATATTATCCTTAAAAAAATAATTTTCTAAGGAAAATATTTTACATTTGACCAAACGGAGCTTAATTTAAAGTTTTTCGCCTACACACATACAACTTCGTAGGTTTGTCCATTGCTCCCCATGGAAATCGATCATTATATTCTATCAAAAAATTGGCCTTTGTTTTTCTTGGAAAAAGTTTGATATCTCCCTCACAGTGCATATTGGTCTTTCATGATTAAGATCAGACAGTTCAAGTTACCTATTAAGCTTAACATGATCAATCGCTAATTAATAATGGTTATCTGACAAGGTACGCCTCTAGTCTAAGAAGGATCACAAGCATGAAAAATACCTCATTAGCCTGTAATAATAAGACTAATGACGTAGTCCCTAGAGACTTATTCTTAATTACTAATCATTCTTTGTCATGCTCATCTGGTCAAGGATAGAAATTACTTTTCTTTATGGAGATTTCTTCTGTGTTCACCTCATAAAAAAAAAATCAAGGATTTTAGTATCACGACTTGCCATTAAGTAGAGGTGTTATTCGAGCCGAGTATTTGGTGTTCGAACTCAAGCTCGTTTAATAAACGAACAGGCTCGGCTCGGCTCGTTTATTAAACGAGCTAAATTTTCTGTTCGAGCTCGGCTCGTTAAAAAAATAGGAAGTTTGAGCTCGAGCTCGAGCTCGGCTCGATTAACACTAAAGAGCCGAGCTCGAACGAGCTCGAATAAGCTCGGTTCGTTTAACACCAACAAACCGAGCTCGTATGAGCTCGGCTCATTTAACACAAGAAGTGAAAAGAGCGTTCGCGAACACAAACGAGCTCGTTTAATAAATTAAGGTATAAAAAATAGAAGTGAAAAGACATTATTGCCCCTTGTTCGCGAACACAAATGAGCGTTTGCGAACAAGGCTCATGTTCGCTCGTTTAATAAACGAGCTCAATTTTTTGTTCGAGCTCGGCTCGTTTAGCTAAACGAACGAGCCGAACTCGAGCTTTCACGAGCCGAATCGAGCTGTGTTCGCGAACAGCTCGGTTCGAATAACAGCTCTACCATTAAGCATAATAGGAATTTCTTAAAAAAAAAAAAGACTATGTAAATAAAACTATTCATGGATTTGTTTGGTTCGATGGTGTTCAATCGCTATCAGTTTTCTTAAACCTAATTGAGAGCGTTAGTTAGAGTAGACTGGAATAAGATAAAATACTTATGACGATAAAAAAAATATATATTATTCTTGGACTACCTTTGGATGACTTCACGAGAATAGAAGATTCACACGTGTCAATGAAAAAGTAAAACCTAGTACTAAAAATAACGTCATGGTAAAATTTTAGTGCAAATGGCTGCCACATTTTCAATAAAGTGAGCTGTTGCCCCTCGTGAGTACTACCGCTTCATCAACTCCTTCATTCAATCATCATTCACCCGCATTTTCACACTCAATCCCCCTCCAGTTATTCCTCCTCCTCGAGTACTATTACTAAAAACACAAATAATAAAGAAAAAAAATTTAATACTAGTACTAGAAAATACTAGGAGGCAAGGAGGGGTGGAGGAAGAAGAATCAAGAAAGAAAGAAAACAATGACTGCTGCCGGCGGCGGTGGGTCATCATCGGGGAGGTTGCCGACTTGGAAAGAAAGAGAGAATAATAAGAGGAGGGAAAGGAGGAGAAGGGCCATAGCGGCCAAGATTTTCGCCGGCTTAAGAGCTCAGGGTAACTACAAGCTTCCCAAGCACTGTGATAATAACGAAGTCCTGAAAGCCCTTTGTGCTGAAGCTGGTTGGATTGTTGAAGTTGATGGCACCACTTATCGCAAGGTAAATAAATAATATGAATAGTATAAATTCCTCAGTTTTAGTTTAGATCCGTGTTTATGTTTATTTTCTTTTGTTTTTTCCTCAAATGTTTTGCTGGAATGTTGGTGGTTTTCTTGTTTATGATATAATATAGTAGCAAGAATCCTTTTTTATTTTGTGCAAAGATGTTCTGTAGTTTTGGTTTTTGAAGGTTTATTCTTGTTTCTTGTACTCTGATGATGCATATTATCCGTACTGTTTGATTGCGATCCTATGGTTTGTTTGATCTGTTGGGGAAAATTGGATCTTAATTTAGTGATTGTCACTAAGCTGCATAGTAGACTTAAATTTTACTTATTTTCTCAATCTTAGTGTTGAATGTTATCTTTTCCAGATTCCCATGAGTGACTAAATGTCGTAACTTTTTACTGGCAATTGTTTGTGTTGAATTGTTTCCTTACCAAATGGTCTACTTTTTCTTCTTTCCTAAGCAGAAGCAAATAAAAAACTTGCTTTACTACGGGTTGTTCGCCACCAATTGAATTGTTTACTATCAATTGCTCATAGCAAAAAAAAAAAAAAAGGAAAGGTATTCTTATTCTGCTCTTCTCAGCAGAAGCAAGTAAAAATTTTGATTGTTGCTCTTCATTGGTTGTGTTTCAGATTGCATATTTTCATGTTCCAAGTTTTCTCACGGTAGTTGGCATAATGTGATGAAAATATTGGTGGACTACTCCTAAAGGACATAGTTCGAAGTATCTTTATCCCCATTGCGTTGTAAATTGATTGGATTGTGTTCAAAATATCAACTTATGAGATGCTGATGTTTGTCATAATCTGATTGATACAGGGAGGAAAACCACCTTTAGTTGAGATAACAGGTACTTCAGCCAGTGTCAGTGCGTGTTCATCGATCCAACCAAGCCCAGCATCTTCTTCCTTTCCTAGTCCTGTGCCTTCTTACCATGCCAGTCCAGTGACTTCCTCATTTCCAAGCCCCTCTCGTGGTGATACAAACCCCCCATCTTACATTCTTCCTTTCCTCCACAACTTAGCTTCGATTCCCAACTCGCTTCCGCCTCTTCGAATATCCAACAGTGCCCCTGTAACCCCTCCTCTTTCTTCGCCTAGTAGAAGTTCAAAGCGGAAACCTGATTGGGAGCCTCTTTCTCATATCAAATTACCACCTTCGTTTCCCCGCACTCTTTTTGCTGCTTCAGCACCATCCAGTCCTACACGACACCGATATTTCACACCTACCACAATTCCAGAATGCGATGAATCTGATATATCCACAGTCGAGTCTGCTCGCTGCGTCAGTTTCCAGACAGCCTCAGCTGCTCCTTCTTCCCCTACATTCAACCTTGTGAAACCTGTTACTCAGCAGATTTATCAAGATGCAGTTGATGGCCGTGGACAGTATGCCTGGGGTGCAGTAGCACAAAGAGGATGTGGCTCTGAATTCGCATTTGAGAGTGGTACAGTGAAGGCATGGGAGGGTGAGAGAGCACACGAAATTGGGGTGGATGACTTAGAGCTCACCCTTGGTAGTGGAAAGGCCCATGGTTAGGTTTCTTGTCTAGATATTTGATGAAAAAGAACTCATTAGAGTCTTCGTATCTGCATAATTCCTTATCCCCATAATGTAAGCTGCTTCTGCTTATGAGATTTCTTGATCTTCTCTTCGGTGCTTATTGTTCCACTATAGTCTTGTCTCGCGGAGCGCATACGTCAATATGACTTGTTGGCCTCCATTGCTGTATGTTCAGATATTGCTGACCACCAATGAGCTTTCTTCTTAATGGTATAATGGGGACTGAAGAGCAGAGGAAGTAAAGGGGTATAGAGCAATATATCTATTTCCTGTTTATAGGTAGATATTTTCTTTAAAGTTCTCATTGATCAGAGGACATCTAGCTGATTAGTAGCTTGTGATATAGTTGGAGCTGGTGAATATGTCTCTCTTGTAGACATTCTGTAGAAACATAAACAAAACAATTGGAATTGAGTCGATTAATGCTTGATTGATTTATTAGTGTTCTTGCTGGAAAGTGAAGTTTCCATTTGCTTCTTGCTTATGTATAGTAACATTTGTCAACCTAGTCTTGACTGAAGGTCATCAAGGAAGGGCATAATTTTGCCCCGCAAGTTTTCTTTCTTTTCTTTTGTCCTATCACGAGTTATGGTGACATGGTACTTGGTTGACAATGAAATCCTACTGCAATACTACAAGGCTTGTAGCAATTCTAGTCATGAGCTTTGGAAATGTTCGAGCTTAATCAATTATTTACAGGCAAGATGCGCTATTAGTTAATTGCAATTAAAGAGCATGTTAGCGCAAAAAATTTCAGCCAAATGCCCAGAAAGCTGTGTCTTGAAGGGAGAAAATTATAGAACTTGTAATTCAAGAAATGCAAACAGATTAAAGGTTAAAGAAACAAAAGAAAGTTTGCACACCAGAAAGGAAAATTGTAATAAAGGAGATAGGAACTGAAAGAGACATCTCCTTCCAAGTCCATTTGTCACGTGATGATGATTGATGAGGGGGTATCTGCTTGCTTGTTACCCAAATATGAGTGATTCTGGAATTAGTTGCTTTCTGGGTCAAACTTGAATGAAGAGCATCTTAGAACAGACCTCTAGATAGGGGCCCTTCCCATGTGCCTGTCAGATGTGTGTTTTTTTTGGTGATTGTAACCCCCATGTGATCAATCTCACGCGTGATGTTATAATGTACCAACCATACTAATAACTTCAACTACATGATCCCAAAAAAACAAAAAAAAAAAATCAACTACAGCAAAGAAATAGAAAAACAAGATCTGATCCCCCCCCCCCCCCCCCAATCTTTTGGGAATGATCAGAAGTCAGGTAACAGGGTTATAATGGATTTATCTAAGCCAATTAAGGCCAGAATATTTGAAGTGCAAGAGGCCATATTTATAGATATAGCGTTTCAAATGTGAAATACCACATTTATAAATGTACGTCTTACTTTAAACATGAGCTAGACATTTGACCAACCTATTTTATACTTCCTTGCCACCAATTGGGCTGTCACACTTCTTTTCCCTTCATCTAATGTATATCTCAATACATTGTCACTATCATAAATATTACACATACATTAGCCCTATTGGATTATGTTTCACAGTTTGATCAAAACTGTTGAAATAGATGTTCTGTTGATTTTCTCAATCGAAATTATTTATGTTAATTATGAAATATGAACGTTTTGGTTCTTAAATTAGATAACCGAGGTAATTAAAGCAAATTTGTTTTTTCAACACAAATGAACCATTCGGAATTTGTTACAGGGTTGCTCATTATACAAATAACATGTGTGTTAATTCATAATATTTTTAAAAAATTTACAAATTTTGTAGGTTATTTTAATAAATACATATATCAATAAATATATGTATCGCATTACTTGAGCTTAGACTATAAAGGCTTTCCTATGGTATAGGCGACAAATGCCGACTGCGTTAGTTGTGTTTTTGGTTCAATGGATTTTCCTCTTATCTGTACTTGTATTATTGTATTGTAGTATGTCAATAATAAAGCATGCTCAAAATGGCCAATTGTCTGACACTTGCTCTCGTGTTTGTCCTCTGCCACTGTTCCAAAATGAAGGACAAGAAGGTTGGATCAATGATCACAGTGACCATTTTTGGTTTTTTTGAAAGAAAAAAGTCACCTGTTTTGGATCTGTTTTTGAATCCAATCGCAAATTTTCCCTTGTATTTCCGTGCAATTACAACCACTCCATCTTTTTTTCAACCCATAATTGGAATGACATATAAGAGTTTTTTTATGCTATCACGTGATAAAAAAAATCTAAAAAAATTATTATTAACATTTATGAAAGTATTAATTTTAACTCCCTTATCACGAATTTGACAGTATCTAAATTTTCTTTCTTACAACAATGATGTGAGCTCCCTTACACTGTTACAAAGAAACTCATGCTAGTGGCTTGGGACTCGAAATCAACTTACTTTTTTTTATTTTCGTACACAAGAACAAAATTATTCTTTACTATTCAAATTTAAAAATATAAAATTTTTCATATAGTACAAATATTTTAATAATTTAATATATATAAATACTCAAATAGTTTGACTAGCTTTTGAATTGATAATACTCATCTAAACTCAAGTTGCACGAGATCCACACGAGTTCAGTCAATTGCCAAATTTAAGTCAATCGTTTGACTAAACTTTCGGTTTGTTGATCGCTGTTGTTTCACATTTTGGCTATGGTGACATACTCATGCTTCACATCGGCCTTTTTGTGTTGATTTTCAATGGTCCTAATCACTTTTTTTTAATCAATAATTCGTATTACAATATATATTACCTTACACAAATGCGTAAAACTCCTAATGGTGTGTTTGGTGTTATCCCAAACTGTTTTTGTCATATACAATTAGGAGAATGGTTCTTTGATCTTACATCTACCCTATTATTTCCTTCTTTGTTTGAACCCCAACTTTAAGACGGGAAAGGCCTTAAGCGCCTTCCCTTGACCACTGGAGCTTGGGAAGGCCTTAAGCAAGCTCGAGTGGCTCAATGTTCTTAATCACTTGAAACTCTATAATGATTTATTATTCCGTTTAGGACTCATTTGTTTGGCGGAAAAGTAAAATTAATTAGGATTTTGAATCCAAGGTTGGGAATATAAGTACAAAAATATTTTGTTTGGTTAGTTTAGGAATATTTTTAGGAAAATGATATTGAGCAAATTATCAAAAAAATCTTGTACTAAAATTTTAACATGTTTACATGACTTTTAATGATTATTGCATACATGGAGTAATTAAAGAATAAAATATCAATACCAATCCTCATGTTTTGAGAAAAAAAAAATGCATTGCTTCATCTTCAAATTCAGTACATAAATGTCAAAATTGCAATTTTTAAGTAGTAATTGTTGTAGAAAGGATATGGAGAAGATTAAAAAATAAAAAAAAATGTCAATTTTTGCATATTGCGTACGTAAATGTATGGTTGGAACCTTAAAAGAATAATTATTACAAAGAAAATATGGAGAAAGTGATGGAAGAGAAGCGTAATTAGGATAATATTAGAAGAATAATAATTGTTGTGGAAAGGAGATGGGGAACAAAGTGATGGAGTGGAGGCATAATTGGCATTAATACCAACAAAAGTTCGGGATTCATAATCCCGATATTTCACCGCTACTTTCTTTGTTCTAAGAATTCATTTTATCTTCTTCCAAAATACTAAAAAATCTTACCAAACCAAACACAAGAATTAAAATTTTGAAAAAAGATTACTTTCCCTATGCACAATCTTTGTCAACCAAACAAGGCCTAGGTTTTTTTGACAACATATGTTAAAACTAATTATGGGCCTGGGCAAATTGATTTTACGAGGCCATTTAATTCATCACCCGTTAAATACACTTTTCTAACTTCGTCTTGTCAAATTAGGCAGGCTTATCGTAGTTACCATGGGTTCGAATGGATATATTACTAATTATCTATATATATATAAAAGCATGTAGGATCTTAAGTGATTTAACAATTAATGTATTTCTTAAAATACCCTTATTTTTTAAGTTGTATTAATATTACAAAAGAGGATATTAATGGAACTACAAAAAGTGGATTAATTAAATCCTAATCAAACTCAACCTCTTTAAAAGTCTTTCAAACCTTTTATAAGTACAAATTTAAATTAGATCCTACAAAAATATATGCTTATCTGTTAGTATAAAAGTTTATATTTTCTTCTTTAATACTTTTAATTAATTTGTATATAAGTTTAAATTTCAAAATCTACAACAAAATTAAAACCAAAAAAGTAATTTAGCAAAAAGGATTAATTAAATCCTAATAAAACTAAACCTCTTTAAAAGTCTTTCAAACCTTTTATAAGTACAAATTTAAATTAAATCCTAACAAAATTTATATTTATCTGTTAGTATAAAAATTTATATTTTCTTCTTTAATACTTTTAATTAATTTGTATATAAATTTAAATTTCAAAATCTACAACAAAATTAAAACCAAAAAATTAATTTAGCAAAAAGGATTAATTAAATCCTAATCAACCTCAACCTCTTGAAAAGTCTTTCAAACCTTTTATAAGTACAAATTTAAATTAGATCCTACAAAAATATATAATTATCTGTTAGTATTAAAATTTATATTTTCTTCTTTAATACTTTTAATGAATTTGTATATAAATTTAAATTTCAAAATCTACAACAAAATTAAAGCAAAAAAAGTCATGTAGCAAAAATAAATAAATAACCAAAACATAGAAAGAGAAATCAATATTTAAATATTTATAATTTTATATTTTTAAATAAGTTTATATTCTTAAATTTAATTTTAATTGCAAATATTTATTTAATTATAATTGTTATTGTTTTTTAGTATTTAATGTATTTTTCAAAAAGGCTTTATTTTTTAGTCTAATCATATTAAGAATGGACATTTATAGAAATAGAAACACTTAGATTAATAAGGTTTTAATGAAACTCAACATTCCTTCAATAATTTTTTGAGTCTTTCACAGTAAGTTTAATTTCGTTTTAAATTAATAAAAAAATGCACAAAATATGTAGAAAAGAAATAAAAGTCCTCCTCACAAATAAAATTAGAAAGGAATTTAATTCAAAATTGGAAAACTACCTATTTTGCATCAATTTAAAAATCATTATTGTAATAAAAAACTTTGCATTGCCTAAAAGAATATTATATTTAGTAATAATATACTATGGCTGATTCATAATTTTTAAAAGTTAGAAGAGTAGGAGCCAACCAGGTATGCAACGGGTAAGAGCGTGGAAACTTTTCTTCTTTTTGTTTTTTTTTTTTGTGAAATTATATTTATGTTTATCGTAGTTATTATTTACATATAAATGACTAAACTGGACACACCTTTGGCTTTAAATTCACACAAAAAATCCAATTTTTTGTTCATAAATTAAAAAGAATACGAATTACACATTGCGATTACAAAATTAGATAGAGAAAACCACACCTTATTAAATCAAAACTAATAAAAAATTACAAGAAAGGAACATTTAAATATTTCCTATCTAACCTTTTCTTTTTAATTTAATGGATAATATCTTGATTAGGCAAGACCATTTCTTTAATTTATTTTTCATATTAAAATAAAAATAATATCTTAATTTTAATTTTTATTCAAAAATTATTCTTAGACATTATATAGTAAATTCAATTCAATTATCAGCTTGAACTAATTAGCTGCATATTATTAAAAATGAATATTGTGTTACCTTACTTTAAAATACCACGAAAGTATATAGCATAGTAGGAGGGAAAATGAAAAACATTATGTTTAATTCACTACACCAACTTGAAAATTATAATACAAAATTAGTTAATCAAAATTCTAAACTTTTGAATATCATTAAAATTTAAATTTAAAAGATGTAGTAGTTAGTAAATTAAATTTAAAATCATAAAATTAAAAATAAAATCACTCTATCATGCATTAAGCAACATGAGTTTATAAAAAAAAAGATTTATTTTCAAAGAAATATAAAATGCCAATCTCATTTTTCTAAATCCTAACTTAAATTGAAAATATAAAAAATTACACTATTGTACCTTGAATTCATTTAACACTATTATTTTGTTGCCCTTTTTACTATGATTTCATTTATAGAATTAAAAAATAACAACTTTAACATATTAAATTCAAAATGAAAACTAACTACTATTACACTATCTTACAAAAATAGTAAAATACCATATACCATGGATTGAGAGACAAGAAAGTTTTTTTAAAATTAATTTTGATTAAAGAAACTTGGACAATACCTAAGTTGAATACAGAAGACGTGCCCAAAATGGTTAGATTTAGAATTTAGGTGAATTATTTGAATACAATATTTACTATTTGAGAAATTTCCTTATTTTTTTATTTTGTAATCACATTGTTGCATTAAAACAAAAAATAATCTTAGAAACCTAAACACAAAGTGCCCTAAAAATTTACTTTAAAACCTAAAAGTATTGTGAAAAATTAACTAAGCCAAGGTTTCAAAAACTTAGGACTAAATTCTAAGAATCTACTTCCACCATAAAGAGTCAACGTGAATTGAAATTTAAAAAATGTAAACCTCATTCTTGTGAAAATGTCACAATGCATAATAAGGTTGCATGACATCTTTAATCATTAAAACTTGTTTATATAAAATATATGATTATTTTCTTTAATATAACATGAGATTTTGAATGTGCTATTTTGAATCAAATCAACATTCTTAACAACTCAATTATGATAGTTGAACAAATATTTATCACTTTTTAATGTGAAATTTAATTAGTGTTCAAACTCTTATTAATATTAAAATACTTATATTTTGATAATATACAAACTAATTAATTCATCACAAAATGATTTGACCAATATATATATATATATATATATATATATATATATATAAGTTTAGCTAACGAATGCATTAGGGTGCTGGTTAAATAAGCTCTCGAGCGTTACTTATTTAAAAAGTAAAGTTAATTTAAAAAAAGTTTCTAAGTATAAGAGTGCCATAAATATGAGTTTATGCATTACAAACTTTTTGCAATTTTAAAATTTCATATAACACAAAATCAAGCCATATTTTATTTTTTGAACTCTTATAGTAGGGAGAGGAAAAGGAAAAACCAAACTGATAGAAAATGGAGGTGAGAAGTTCAATGCCTTCAAATGCATAATTTTTACACTAGATATAAAATATAAGATTTTGCAAGTCCTTTGAGGCTATAGTCATTAACAAATTTCAAAATTCATTATTCTCATAATATATGATATTTTAATTGAAACTGAAAATTTATATATATATATATATATTACATAATTTTTTGAGTTTGATGAATTGATTTTATTGAGTGATTAGTTAGGTCAATGTCCATGAAAAGGCCAAATATTCAATAATATTAATTCATAAAATTAGAATTCCATAAAATCTATATATCAATTGCTTAAGATCATTACAGTGAGACAAATTTAAGGAACATATACTTAAGAGGACTTTATTATAAATATGTTGGAAGTGTATCATTCAGAGATACCATACCACATAAATTTTATTATTTATGACATACATATCTAAGCTCTATCATTAAAAATATATATATGAAAGAAAGAATTGGACTATTATCTTTTTAATATATATGTAAAATGTACAAAACAAAATCATATTAATTTTCAAGTGTATGGTATACATTAGAGAGTTTTAGTATATAATTATGTTTATTTTGGGTAAAGAAAATAAAACATAATATATATATATATATTTTAGAATGTTTAGGTTTGCAATTTTTTTATGGATAAAGTATAGAGGAAGAAGAAGCATATTACCAATTATGCATAAACAAGATAAAAATTATGATAAAAATAGAAATAAAATAGTAAAAAAAAATGCCTAACTAAATAAGATAAGTCATCACAAGATTGCAAATGATATGCTCAACAAATAATTGTACAATTTTATTGCATAATCAATCAAAATAGATGATATAACTTAATTTTGCACAATAGTAGCATTATCTTTGTATGCAAGAAGTGCTACCTTTGAAATAATTCATTATTTAAAAGTTAGAATCACTAGACTTACATGTGTCTTTGTAAATTGTACTTATTTGATATGCTCAAAGGACAAAATTACCATAATTCTTATACACGTCTTAGATTTGTTAAAAATATAAATCATAATAGAAAAATTTTAAAATTAGTAAAAGTATAAAAAAAATTTTAAAATAAGTCATTTGGAAATATTAATTGTGGTACAATTATATTAAAGTCTCATTTGATATTTTATAGATATAATAGAGACATGCAAATTTATTAGTCAACTTATCAAAAGTTTAGGGATTTCAAGCATAATTACATCTTTTTATAAAATAATATGTTACCTTTTATATGATAGCAATTTAAAATTTTTTAAAAATTTTCATAATTTCTTTCGCAAGGATATTTTAAAGAAACTAACATTATGCCAAATGCTATTAGAGATATTCATATGTTCTATTCAAATTCTTTTAGAAAAGAAAATAATATGTGAAGTTAAGAAAAGATAAATGTGAAACTTTTAAAGTAAAGTTAGTAGTATTGTAATACTTCAAATGTAGGTTTTTAATAATAGTGGTTATCCTTTAATTGGTTTTTAATGACGTAATTAACTTGAATCTCACATAGTTTTTAGACATGGCTTTGAAAAATACAAAAACCAAAATTACTATTTTTTGGCCTTTTATAATATCATTTGTTAAACAATTATTAAACGTGCAAAGCACGTGCCCCATTTCTAGTATATATATATGTATATATATTTTGCAATATATTACTAAATAATTAAAACAAAGGAAATTCAACACTTCAAACTGGGCTCTGTCCAGCGTCAGGTTTCCCATGGCGTTCCTCTTTTTCTGCTTTCTTTCTCCACGTAGGGCCACTAAACAGCTGACTGGGCTCCATAGTGCGTAAACTTTTCTGAATATCTGCTAGTCGGGCCAAGTTCAAGTGGTTGAGGATTGAACCCAACTAATCCTTCATCTGGCCCATGTTTTGATCCTCCGATATTGTTGACAACTATTGTGTCACTCCAAATGTACAGATTACAGAAACAAAAAATAATATACCTGGCCCAAGCTCTCTTTTTAATGGAGTATTGTTATGGTCCACCATCATTTCCTCTTCGGTTTTGCATGCAGTTTGTGGATAGAAATAAAATTTCAATTTTGTTTTTCGGGTGGACTGTCCGTAAACCCAACGGTAGATTTGGAGGCTAAGTAAACTCAAATTTATAGTTAGATTTATAGGTGGAGTGCGTGGACCCGATCAACTTAATAACAGCTCTAAAATTTCAATTTATATCTCATAAGCAAAAATAAACAATTAAATCAACTAAGGGCCGTCCATCCATCACAGAAAATTACATCTCAGAACATTTTATGGAAAACCAAAGACTGCGTATTCATTAGGCACATTTTATGCAAAACCAAAATCGACATATTAGTTGGGCACGATGACAGAGATTTAAAACGAAGATTGCCAAGAATTAGGCATGAGGACAGGGATTGAAAAGGAAAATTGCCAAGAATTAGGCACGATGGCAAGGATTTAAAACGAAAATTGGCAAGAATTACTAATATGTTACCACTGTCTACCTGGAAAAAAAAATATGTCAATCTTACTCATAAAAAAAATATTGAATGGTTAAAGCATATTACACGACGCTACATTGTGGTATCATTATCAATCATATCGCACCATATAAGCACCATATAAGCGTGACAAATCCTCCTTATCCGTTGGGGGTTTCTTTTCCAGGAACTCAACTGTAGAGAGCATGTGTGCTGGTTTATCAATGATTGCACGGACACTTTATAGAACATTTTTATTTAGACTCAATCTAAAATTTTAATTATGTACCTTGTAGTTTAAATAAAATTATTATATTACTACACTCATGTAATTCTTTTTTAGACTACAAAATTTATATGTACGATCATAACTCGATCTAGGTAAGAATTTCCTATGTTATGGTGACCAAAGGCTGCCTCCATGTTAACAAAAGAGATTGGAGTTGCAGTCCAGCAGGAGGTGTTTCCTTTGCCTGCCAAGAATGTGATAGAGATTAATGAAAGAACGTGAAAAAATGAGGGATGTAAATTTTTTTTTTTGTCAGAAAAAAGGACCTGGTCCCACTTCAGGCCCCAACCCTTATTCGAGTTGTTGGGTTATTCCCCATTTTTGTGATAGGGCTCGAACACTAAACCTCGGATGTACTACTCCTTAGTGAGGCCAGCTCGATCGGCTGTCCTGGAGGGACTATGAGGGATGTAATTAAAAAGGATAAAAAAAAGCTGGAATTCAGTATAGATAAAACTTTAAGCAATGGAGGGTCATTCAAATCGATGTCTAACCTTTTCTTGAAAAATGAAACTTTATGTGTCACAAGCCAGCATATTAAACCCGTTAGATAATTTTAGGTCACTTAGTTTATCATTCATTATTACTTGTCACATTCACTTAATGAATGCTTAAAAAAAGACACCGTTTCACGCAAAAATAGTTACACTATAGTTCTGCATAACTATACAATAATGTTGAAAGTTATACCGTGTTCAATTTGTGACAAATAAAAAAAGAGCAAATTGTGAGGATTAGATCCTGGGTGGAGCTGATACCATGGCCTTTACAAAATTAACTTGTGGTTTGGACCAATTTTGTTCTTTTCCCCGACTTTTGATACAACGATGCTCATCTGGGCTGTGTGTAAAAAGCTGACCATCATTTTTTTGTGTTCATTGATAAACGATCTACGGGGGCCTGCACATGAAAGAAAAAGATATGCTTAATGGGACTAAAATTTTGTGGTTTCTATGTTTCGATTAGTGAACTGCGGGCTACCATAGTTTGAAGGCCATGACCAACACAAATAAAATACAGGGGCTTTTGGTAATATTTTAGGCCATAAGGATTTGAAGTCATAAACTAATGATTATTCCTAATATAATCTGTACTAGTTCCTCATTAAACGGTCAGCACATTCTAGAAAAATGATTATCAAATTGTATTGCCGCTGTCATAACATTTTATATAGTTATCGTGCTTTTAGTTCCTATGTCTTTGGACACTATGCATGAACAAGTATTATGAAGTACAGATGCTTGATTTCCTGCTCTAAATACTCTAGGTTTCAACAATCACCAAAAACATTCTTATGAAAAAATTGCACATGTGGACTTGGAAACTATACCCACCTCAACATTAAGTTTTGCCTTTCAACAGTTGAAATTACTATATGTACGTTCAAAATTATGTGTTGCGCCTTTTCAACAGCATGGTCATCAATCTTGATTGTTCGCTATCAAAATGAGGTGTTACGCCTTTCCAAACAGCATGGTCAGACATTAGATTCGAAGCTAATTGTAGAGTCAGAAAGCTAGCCCTTGATATGCTAGTAGGCAGGTGTGAAGTTCCTCCTCAAGTATCGGTTTTGGTAACAGATTGTAAAGTTTATTCCCAGGATATTGAGATTAGATTTAAACATACCATTAGAGTAGGAATTCTTGTGCAGATTTTTTTTAGTCAATTCAGGGGTTAAGTTTGATACCCGTATGCTTTTTTGTAGTCAATCACATATATTGGGCTAGTTATTTTGTTGAATGCCAATATAGCACAAGTTAGTTGGGAGGGAACTAACTAATATGTACTTGTAAATACTCTATCACTCCTGTTATTACCAAAAAAAAAAAACATGGTCAGACAACTGTTGGTCTAGAACAAATAATAAGTTATCAAATATAAAATCTAATAATCAAATAACTTCTAAATTTAAAATTTGACTCAAAAAATAAATTAAAAATATCTTACTTTAATATCACATAAAGAATGTAAAGATTATATATATATATACACACACACACACACATATGTATATATAATTCTATATGTATTATATATGATGTAATGTAGTATATGAAATATACATTATATTTTTCTTTTTGTTGTAAGGTAGGTATGGAGTATGGAATGGGCTGGTAGTAACGGAAAATACTTACATGGACTCGATTCACGGGTGAAGTCATGGATCCTGTGGTCCAAAATCAACCATCTTTCCTATGGCTCACATGTGGCTCCACTATGGCCCATCCATGACCCACCTAATTGGTTAGGTGGCTAATTTCAGACCACAAGGTCTACGGCTTCACTCATGGATCAAGTCCATCTAAATATTCTCCCGATAGTAGCTACCCTTCTGCACTTTTAAGCTGGGGAAGGTAGGGGGATGAATTTTCTCTCACCTTATCTGGTTAAGACAGGCACCTTTTAGGGCGGAGCTTGTTGCATCATGAAAACCTTCTAGGATATAACAACCTAATTCAAGATTGTTACATTTTTTTTTTTGGTCAGAACAATCAAGAGGGATGGAAGCTTCACAATATTTTACTTTTGCCATAGTATAGTTTTAGAAATTTAGAAGAAGAATTATTGTTGGCGAGTTAATTCTTAAGGATGGCTAATTTAAAAGCGTCACATTTAACTTCAAAAATGGTAGGTTACGTCCCAACATACGATGTGTAAGTGTTTTTATGTAATGACTGAAATTATAACTTTTATATTAAATAACGATTTGCAACTAAAATATAAAACGGTATGGAATGTATGGCTGAAATAATCAAATATCAATAACTAGTTATTTCACAATTTTCAAATTATTATAATTCCTGAAATTAAAACTCTATAATATGATAAACATAGTTGTTGAACTTTACTCAATGCAATTGTTTTATTAAAATATGGAGAAAATTACAGTTTTATACCAAGTGTTTATGGTATCGGTAGTTTTTGCTCTAAAATTTAGTTAAAAACAAATTTAGTATCAAATATTTCAAAATTTTAACATATTTAGTCTTATTGAGACAGTTTTAGTGAGTAACAATTATTGAGCCTTTCGGTGGTCCCTCAATTATGTTATGTCATATTTCCTATATTACTTCTATAAAATCTGATGGGTTCTTGTTTCCTTTCCATCTGTTGGTGTTTACTACCATTCCATGGATATCAAAAAGCTTCACGTTGCCATTTTATCAAGCCCCGGAGTGGGTCATCTAATCCCAGCTCTCGTCTTAGGAAATAGGCTAGCCACCCATCATGATGTTAAAGTTACAATACTAGTTATCACAACTACCACCTCACCAGTAGAGTCTCAGATCCTCAAGCACCATGCCGGACCAGAATTGGTGGATATACTTCAAATTCCCCCGGTGGATATCTCGCATCTAATTGATGCCAGCACTAAAATTGTAACACAATTATGCATAATGGTACGTGAGGCTCTACCGGGTGTACGGTCCACAATTGCAGGCATGAAGCACCGGCCGAACGTCCTCATCGGAGATATGTTCTGCACGGAAGCCTTTCCAATTGCAGCCGAATTTAACTTGCCCAAGTACGTATTTGTTACCACCACTGCATGGGTCACTGCATTAACTACGTACTGCCCGGTTCTTCATGAACAAATAGATGGTCAATACGTTGATCAAATTGAACCGTTAAATATCCCCGGTTGCAAACCGGTTCGACCGGAGGACGTGATCGACCCCATGCTTGATCGGAACGACCAGCAGTACAAAGAATACTTGAGGATGGGTACCGAGCTTAGGTTGGGAGATGGGATCTTGATGAATACTTGGGAAGAGCTAGAGCCCATATCGCTTGAAGCGTTGAGAAGAAATGTATCTTTACGGGCACTTATGAAACTACCGGTTTATCCGATTGGACCACTAAGAAGGCCAAACGAACTGGCCGCTTCAAAGAGCGAGCAGATCAAGTGGCTAGATAAGCAGCCAAGTGAGTCGGTAATATTTGTCTGTTTTGGAAGTGGTGGCACTCTATCAGCTCAGCAAATTACCGAGCTAGCTTGGGGCCTGGAGTTGAGCCAACAGAGGTTTTATTGGGTGGTTAAACCACCAGCCAAAAAAGGTGCCGATGAGTCATTTTTCACAACAGGGAGCGGTCTTGATGGAACCCTGGAATACTTGCCCGAAGGGTTTTTAAGTCGAACCAAGGAGACAGGCTTGGTTGTACCATTATGGGCCAAACAGTCGGAGATCTTGAAACATCCATCAGTTGGGGGATTTCTGTCGCATTGCGGATGGAACTCAACATTGGAAAGCATGACAAGTGGTGTACCAATGATTGCATGGCCGCTTTACGCGGAGCAAAGGTTAAACGCTACCATGCTAGCAGAGGACCTCGGTGTGGCGGTCCGACCGGAGGTTTTGCCGACTAAGAAAGTTGTGGATAGGGAAGAGATTGAAAAAATGGTGAGAACTATAATGGAGTACGAACAAGGTAAGGTCATGAGGGATCAAGTTAAAAAACTGAAGACTACTGCTGAGAATGCACTAAGCAAGGGGGGATCGTCTTACAATGCCATGTGTGATGTCCTCAAAGATGCTGTGTTGAGGTTGAATCTTTAAAGTCTATGTCTGATTGACGATTCTAAGGGTATATGACGATGAACTAATGAGCCAATCCGTTGTTTATTTGAGATTTCTGAATTTTATTTGTATTAAATAAAAGATTTCCTAATAAAGAAGTGATTTTATATTAGTGTGTTGCAAGATTGCTTTCCTCAACCTTAACGTGTCTTTATTGTAGGTTTGATGTATAAAGGAATGTTATAAATTTTAGTCACATAAAACATCACAAAGTCTTGAATTAACTGCGTTTGGCACGAATAATATAGATTTGCTGGTCACTCAATAATACTAGATAAGATTTTTCAGAGGCAAAAGGAAAAGACTATTAATCTTCGTTCTTATGAATTTGAGAATACTCTTGGCATGTAGTTATTCATTCCACTTGACACAAGATTCCTTTTTTTTTTTTTTTTGGGAATAGACATTATAGGTAGACCAAAAAAGGTAAAAAATAAAATATGGGTCCATTCTGAATTGAAAAATAAGGGTAATTGAGTTGAATTGTCAAAAAAGATTAGGTTAATCGACTTCGAATTTTCTAGTTTTGGGTATCATTTTAAAAATCATGATTAACTAGAATTGTTCCATATAAACGTCCTAAAAACTAATGTTTATAATTAGTAATATTATGGAGGAGTTGAGGATTATTAGGCTATATCTCAAGTTTATGATAAGTTAAAAACCAAAATATTGTGCTTTAATTTTTTTTTTGATTTGTATATTATCCTATGCTTATGTGCTCATGTGTTTTTGTTACCAACTAAATAATTATTTTCATGTACTTTAGATTAATCATATTTTCTCTTTGCTAACTGAAAGAATTACTTTCATACATCTGTCAGGCATGGAAAACAACATAAGTATTTCTCTCACTTGTTGCAAATAATTTTTTTAGTAATAAAAAAATAAATGCAAGAAGTTTAATTTGCAATTTGTTACTTGTGTTGGCAAAATATTTAGAAATAAATATATATATATTTTACTTTGGATATTACTTGTGTTATCGAATATTTAGAATTGCACAAATATATATATTTTTAATTGAACATGCATTTATATTTTTAATTTTTAAGTCTGCTTTAGTAAATAAAATTAAGGTCATGTGGTATCGTTTATCCATAGTACCTGACCTCTTTAATTGGATAATCAGCAAGCCGTTAACTAGTTAATGTAAATTAAATAAGTTACCCAATTAACAAATCGGTACAATCGATTTCATAATTAGGTATTAGTTAATGAAAGTTAAATAAGTTAGAAAATTGAAAAAACAATATAATCGATCTCGATCAAAATACTCTACGTATGAATCAGTAAATAGTAATCATACAATAATGAATCGATCAACCGATCTACACCCACATAATAGATATACCTGTAAAATTTGGCAATTGTCAATCGCCATTTTCTAGAAATTAACAATAATGAAACAGGATTGATAATTGGACCTAAATAGTTATATGGTTAAAAAGAAATATATGCCCATATGTAGAAGGAGAAAAATAAAAATCTGTGTCTTCAAGATGAAAAACAGTTCTACCTTTTATCTTGAAAAAATCTTCAACAACATATCGCATCACCGACCAATGGTTATAGTGGAATGAAAATCACCTACTCCCGCCTTGATGACACAAAGAACATGACTACAGGTACACTTCAGTTTAAATATGCACATCATTTTGCTACTTTCTTCTGCCTCCTTTAACTACTTGGTACTTGTGTAGGAAAGAAGTCGCATCAGGTTTTTGCTGTGCTGTCCTGTTCTGTACTATATATGTTGTTGCAGTGCCTTACCAGAATCAGCGAACTTATTATTATTATCGCTTTAACATAGGGGTGATTTCATCAAGGAATGAGGTATTACAAAATTTTTGCAAAATCTTTAAACTTTTCAGTGTTGATCACCTTGTATAAACAAGTTGCCGCCATGTTTTTACATCATACATTTGTTAAAGTCCTGCGCGTTATATATAATACATCTTTGTATTATAATTTGAGTATCGCGAAAAAGGTGCTTTATTGACCCATATCCCATTACTTGGTATGAATGTATTCCACTGAGAGATATGATGTGTTCTGGTAACCCCCAAAAAATAAAAATAAAAAAAGAAGAAGAAGAAGAAGAAAATGATAAGTTGTCAAACAAAACAATCTTCTTGCCAGTTCCTTGAAAAAAATTTACAGTTTTTTTTTCTATTATTAGTGACTACTGGATACTTGAAAAAATTTACAAATTTTTTTATCGTCACCCAGCATTTTCGCATTTAGTATTAGCTGACGATGGAGTGAAAAGGAGAAGCATGAAAAGGAATTACAGACCGATAATCGATATAGTATTACTTATTACTTCATAGGATATTACAAGTTAAAAAATTCTCAAACGAATCATTTATGGATTTTTTGTTTTTTGGGTCACGGAAGAGCTCAGACAAGTTCAAGTGAACTCACTGGAGGGTTGAAGAATGAGTGATTTTGAATGTTTATACCAGTGCAATAAATTCCTTGCGTAAATTCTTCAGGCAAGTTCAAACTGTGAACATGGATGGGGCAAGAAAATTTAGTGCCAGGCTGATTAATGGATTAATTCCATCCATCACTCGCATTGTAACTTCAGGCCCCTAAACTGGCTTTGTAAGGTTACAAGTTCAAGTGAACTGTGAACCTAAAGGGAAAATTAAAGGATGGGATTGATTTTTCATATCAGGGGATTAGTCACCATCACTGAATTCGCTTTAGCAACCTACGCCTGCGAATTTTGACATAAACTAGATTTCAAGAAGCATTCAAAAGATCATCCAGTTCAGGGCCAAAATCGCCTAAGGGGGGGAAACTTCTTAGGAGGTTCAAATCAAACCTATTTGTTAAAGAAATCCAGTACATATAGGATATTTTAATAGACTCTTTCCCATAGCATTAGCTTATTTTCAAGATATTACTACTATGATATCCTCCGATCAGAAGCTCATCCTAATTGAATGTAATGTTTCATTCTACCTTTTCCGCTTTCTTAAAAAGTTGATTTATTGAGCAGAGTTGTGCGAGTTTGATGTCTAAAGTAGCACCTTGTGCTGAGTACTATAAGAAAAGGTGAGCAAGGGAGGCTGAATCTATTAGAAGCAGCATAATTTATTTACATAATAATTGTCAACTTCACGGTGTATTTGATGTATTGTTGATCAGGAGCTTGCGAAGGTGGAAAGAATGGTTCTGCAGTTGGCTTGAATTTCAGCCCCAGAAGAGAAGAAACTATTCAGACACAAACAAGTTCAGTGGCTTTCAAGAGCCAGGCTTTCTCAGCTTCATCCAAATATGGGGCCAGGATGTCATTGCATTTGGAGTGATAATTATTCAGCCATTCATTTTCTTCAGGTACAAGAAGGCCTACGTCAATCATCTTCGTCTGATACGGTGCCTGAAAGGGACAAAACATCAAATTTATGTGCTCCGACTGTCAAACCCACTTTTGCTCAACAAAATAATTAAATACAGTCAATAAGGACGTATATCTTCTGATTATGTAATAAACTGGATGAATATCTGAAAACACCCAACGAAAAACCAAACTTTTGAATAAAATTTGCGGGAACCATGCGTGGACATATATACCAGCAGAAACGTGCAGACATTAAGACTGAGGACAGACTAACATGAACACCAAACAATGGAAAACGAAATAAGTGAGCCTTGAATGGGCCACACTTCCAGCGGCAGGCTTGTTTTGAAATCAAAATTGTATTTCCATATTTAGGCTATTAGATGCACATGCATTTTAATTTTTACATGAATGTGCAACATGAAAAGCAATGTATTGTAACAAATACAACTTAACCATGTTCAGTTGTAGGCATGTGTTGAAGCCATAAAAGTATTTCCATAACTCTAGGTTGAAAGATGCACATGGACTTCCAACTTTCACATGAATATATAACACAAAAAAGGATCCATTGCAACAAATTCAACTTACCCATGTGATATGCTCAAATTCGAAGTATCCCTTGTCACCAAAATTGAACTTTGTATCTGCCTTCTTAATGATAAGTACATTCTCCAGTCTTATACCAAAGTTTCCATCCTCATAATAACCAGGTTCTGAAAAATACAACTTCAATCGCTTTTAACAGTGTAAAAAATCAAATTGAAAAGGCCAAAATTTCATGTGTGGTAACAAAGAAGATTTTAACAGGCCAACAAAATACAAAGAAGGAATTATTCTAAAATGGAAACAAATGACATATTGGGAGTGCCTGCAAAACCTGTTCTCCTTCAAGCAGAGGTGTCAAATCACAGTTTTACAAGATGCTAAAGAAGCAACTAGAAACAAATATCGTAAATTCCAAGCCTTTAAATGTACTTTTCACAAGATGTTAAAGAAGCAACTAGAAATTAATTTTGTAAATTCCAAGCCTCTAAGTGTACTATAAGGCAATTGTGCCTGTTCAAGAGAGGCAAAATGGCTTGTTTTTACATCACATAGTGTTTTCTACAATTAAACTAGATGATAAATCAAGAAAACAATAGAAAGGGCATGCAACAAAGACAGTATGAGATGGGAGACTGGACAAGGAATGGTATTGATTGTTAACATTTCAATTAAGACTAAGGCCACGGAATCTCAAAATTCCCAGAAGCAAGATAAGACACAATATGTTGTGAATAAAACAATGCCAAGTTAGCATAACCTACTTCCCCTCAGGGATCTTATTTAAAACTACAGTTATGAGCAGAAGACATGACCCCCCAACCTTCCTCTTCCATTTGCTTATGTACTAATCTGCTTCAAGTACGTAAACCATATACTGTACCCAATAAACACCACATAAGTCATCAATTATGTGGCAAATACTGTGTTCCCTTAATGATTTAATTAATGAGAGGCGTAAAAGTGTAATGATGAACAAATCAGGGTATAACTAACCATCTGTGACGGTCATTGAAGCTTGTAAAGACACATTACGAGCTGAAGGCCTGAAACTAATTTGGTGGGATCCTTCATGAACATTTAAGTAGGACCCAATCCCATGACCAGTTCCATGTCTATAGTCCAGACCATCCTTCCACAATGGCATTCGAGCAAGAATGTCAAGAGTATTTCCTGGAAAGAAGTGATTAGGGAAAAAAAATGAAAAGAAAACAAACTACCCATAACATCACAAAATTACAATGCTATCAACTGCATTTTCTGATATATAGAGGATCACATCTGCCCATTCAAGATTGTGGCCATAATCATTACAATATTGAGCAAAAGATTAATCACGACATCAATACCATTGGTTCCACTTGGAAATCGGGGTTACGCAATGCAATATGACCCTTGAGAACCTACAGAAGAGGTTTTAAAACAGGCAACATTCGTCAGTTAGCAAAAGTGTATGTCTGTGTAATAAGCATGTGTTTCTGTTTCTGTTTGTGTGCGTGTGTGTGTGTGTGTGTGAGAGAGAGAGAGAGAGAGAGAGACGTAAATTTAGGAACCTTCTTTTCTTTGAAAGCATAGAAAAATCAACAAAATTACAGCATAAAAAAGTAACATAAATATGGGCAAGTCACTAAGTAAAGAAACAAGATTTAGTAAAGAAAATATAATCCCTCTCCAGGCAACAAGCATGTTGCATCAATAAGACCTTTTCACTTTTGACTTTTGAACTAATCTAGATGAGAATCAATTAGGTGGCAGTCAATTTTGTAATTGAATAAGCTTGTTTCTATAATCATTTGCAATGATTCTGATTCTGCCCCATCATTATATATGATGATTTATGAACATCATAAAAAGCAGCTCATAACAACAGAACTCCTATCAACTCAATGAAAAACTCATCCTAGTGCATCTGCAATCTGTTACATGTATCCTTTTATCCCTCATTCTGGCTTATTATTTTCGTTAAACTATCTTAAGGGTTTAGGAATGGGAGGCAAAGAACTGCTATGCATCTCTACATTTCCATAAAGCTTGCTGGCATCTTATACAGTAATTTTTCCATGATGATTCCCACCTCCCAAAACATGTCATGTGAAGGAAGATGTTTAAGGAAAATTATTCTTAATTTGACACTTTAAATATACATAAAGGAATTCAAGAATCAAGCACTACACATGTCAGGATATCATGCTAAAATAAGCATAATACTCACTAAACAGAAATAAAGGACCCAGAGAGAGAGAGAGAGAGAGAGAGAGGTACAACATACTGCAGTATAACATGCTTTCTCATGTTTTGTGGGTTTTCCAAAATGAACTGTTCGCGCTATATCTGTTGTTCCATCTAGGTACTTCAGATGCACCATACACCATTAATTAAAACGAATAATGAATTAAAGAGATAAACATTATGTAAATGGAATTAAACAAGTCATTTAGCAGACTGATGAATAGGCTCCCAAGCAAGAAAAGGTTGTTGCCAAACCTGTGCTCCAGAGTCAAAGAGGTAAATGCTATTTGGATCAAGATCGGCACAACTTTTTGCATCAGGTGAATAATGAATAATTACAGCATTTGAACCAACTGATGAAATAGTTGGAAAGCTCAATCCTCTAAAGTACTGTAACAGAAAAAGGAAAATCAAAGTTAGATACATGCAATAAATATGAAGTGTTCAGCTTTGGAAACATTTATAGTTATTAACGATATGTAAGCCTAAATAATACAAAACAGATGCATATAATGCAAAAGATTCATTGAGACAACAGGAGTATTAACTTATAGTATGTTACAAGAATAAGACTGTAGTTTCCATCTCCAGCATAAACAATGCGGGAAAATGGAGATAATGAAGATTTGTTCCAAAAAAACTGCTTGAAGGGATATGCCAAGTTGCTGTGTAAATATCGTGTAACCACATCTAAGCAATTAAAATTAAATAAAGCCCAAATTTATCAACAATGTCACAGAACAAAAGCTCATGCCTTGCAAGATTCTACAGTTGTACCTCTTTGGATGTACGGAACTGCTCTAGCTTATTGCTCGCAGACACTTCAGTTAGGTTAGCGGATTTCCTGCCATTATTGAACAGAGATGTCAGACAAAATTTTCTCCCTGAGAATTGTTTGGACAAACATCATGGTTTAGAGCCAGTTATCAAATTTCAGTTGAGTCAACTGATCTCAAGCACCTACAAGTTTAAGCTCGACTAGATTTCAAGTATCTAAACTCAAGCTTTAGCTCATAGATATCACCGCACCCAAGTTTGCCATTGACTCAAGTATAATCAAGCTTGATCGAGCCTTAAACTGTCCAATGCGTTTCAAACAAAATTACCAACTTACAGAATCTGATTCAATCAAATTCTCAAAATATGAATTTGTGCTTAAAATTTTGATATTGTGACATTTCAATTCACTAAATATCTAAGAACTCCAAGCTGCTAATTAAAATTCATCCAAATAATCAGATTTGTTTTCCAGACAAAACAAAAGTGAAAAGGACTACTAATCTCAGAAGAACAAACAAAGCCAGAACATATCAGGTGAAAAGAACAAGAAGAGATGGGAACGACAGGATATACTTCTAGCAGTTTTTAGTGTCAGTGGTATGACAAGACAGATGAGACTGAAAATGGTATGGGGTCATTCTCTGATTGTTAAAAAAAAAAAAAAGGTGAAAGCTGGCAAGGGAGAGAAGAGAGAAAAGGTTGGTTGCATAGAGTAGTGCACCTTCCAATTGTCTTGGGTAAAATAAGAATATCAGAGGTTCAGAAACAAAGGAGGGAATGGACTAGATGGCTAGAAGGTGGGAAGCAGTGATAACAAGGACTTTAATATCAAGTTTTACCAAAAGTATGTTTAGGCTTGTGCAAGACTTCAAGATATGTTAGTTGATATCTAACTCAGCTTGACCTGATCACACTTATCAAGTACCAAGCTGCTCACTGGTAGTTTGGTCCCTAGTTCGTAACATTTGTAGAATGTGCATCTCTATTCAAAAGTTTGCATTATCATTCATCATGACGCCACCATGCAAGGTCAAAATAAGTGGCTTAAGCAAAAAGGTTGTCCACTGTCCATGGAAATAGAATACCAGTAAAATTGCATGCATAAACAAGCTAACTCATGCTCAATGTCAAGTTGTATCATCAAACTGAGAACTTAAGCGCTAACAAATTATTTGGAACCTAAATTCTAACACATTAATTATTTCTTAAGCCAAAATAAAAGCTTCAGACAAGTTAACAGTTTTCTTGCCTTAATCATTACTTGATTATCAGCTTTTTGAATTATTTTGTCTAAAAAGCATAAAAGAGAGAAACAATAGTCTAGGAAGAGTCTTCCAGACTTGTAAATGGGCTGACAGCATGAAATAAGAAAAGGGAAACAAAGCTACACACAATTCCTTCTTCTTAGCATTTTCAGCCTCCAAGAAGTAACCAGAAGCACCATATAACTCCAGCATCTGTAAATAGAAAAAAAATCATAATAAGGTGTATTCTAATAATTTTCCAGCAAAGATGAGGAATTCCTTATTCATGTCTTGGATAAACGTGGAATGACTTGATGCGCATTAGAACAAGCTATCACAATGTAAGATGGGCCAAGCAAAAAATATGGTCTGCAAACATCCATCTTGAATGGAAAAAAACATGAAAGAAAATCTTGTGGAAATAAGAACAACTAACAGAAGGAAAGAAACAATTCCAAGGAAGGAAACTACATCAAAATTAGCCCGTTGGTAACTCTGTGAATTAGCAGGGAGGATATAGGTTCTAATATCATTAAAGTTAATCTGGGAACCATTTCTATCTAAGTATTGTTGCATATTTAAAACATCAATCGTCTATAGTTCTGTCCCAGAGCTCCTAAGGGAATGGAAATAAGCATATGAACTATAGTCAAAACTTGCATGAGACAACAATTTCATAACTTTTGAGTCGCTGAAGAGCTTCCACATATCTGCTTATCCAGCCAGCAAAGATATTGCACAACGGCTGCTCCATCCCGAATGTGTGCCTTCTTCAATCCCTCCATCTCAACAGGGTTCTAAAATCATACAAATCAGCTGTTCAGAAAATAGGACTATGGTTTTATAAAGATGATAATTAAGTACTGCTGCAAATTTGGTTATATAGACATTAGGTAATCTTTTAGAGAAAGACACTTGATAAACAATTTCTTGTGTAGGCAATAAACATATACATACATACATACATATATCCACGGGTCATAAAGTAGCTTATCTTTAAAATATCAATTAACATAACATATGGGTGTAAGAGGAAACACAAGTGTCATCAAGGAAGAAGAAACTTTAGAAAGAAATCAAGAAAAAGAAATCATGTATTAACAAGAGGTACAAGAAGAATGACTATTCTTTACTAGGTTAATCTACACCCTTATTGCATCCAGTTGAACTATTATCCCAATTTAAATTTCACAGCCAAGTTATCAAATTAGGTCATCAGATCAGTTCCTATCCATTTATTCATGGCATTGATATCATCTACCAAGCATTGAACCAACTATAATCTAGCATATCTGTCATCCATCTCAAGCAGATAATCTGTGGAAAAGTTTTACACCTTTATAGCTTTGGCAAGAGCCAATGGCGATTGCTGCAGGAGAACCTTATCGGCATTCAGTTTTGAATACAAAGAAAAGCAGCAAGTCCTGGGATCAACCCAAATAAAGTCAGGACTATTTACTCCTACTTCGCCACTATTGCTGTTATTTTTTGCATTTTTGGAAATATCAGCTTTAGAAACATTAGTTGAAGAGGAAGGTGTAAGCTGATCAGATGCAAGTAGGCCCACATCTGAGGTGACAGCACCATAATCACGTACTTCAATTTCGTTTTCTTACATATGGGAGTTTACCTGAAGACAACATATGTTTCGCAAACCGGTAAGCAAAGAAAAAAGCTGTAGAATAAAATAAATCAATTGAGATCAAATGCTACAAGAAGTAACCTCAGACAACATCTTCCATCTATCCACGTAAAAGAATGCTGAGTTTAATGTTACCACAGCAAATGCATGAACAACTGGACAATAAGGCACATCAGTGCCACGAATATTAAAAAGCCAGGCAACCTGTACGGTCGTAACTCCATTAAATTGGAAAGCATATTGAAGAAGCCAGCTCTTCTAGAAATATGTCAACAACTGCAAAGAAGATGAGAATATGACAGAAACACCATACAGGTACCTCATCAAGAGTTGTTATCAGTATACCACAAGCTTTTTCCTGTTCAAGCTTCTCTCTCAAATCTTTTAATTTGTCTGCAACAGACCGACCAGCAAATTCTAGAGGATGCATGATAACAGGATTCAGTTGAGGTGGTGGCCTGCTAATCCAAACAGCATCCACCAAATTTCTAGATGTTTGAATCAACTTTTGCTGTTTTTTACTAAAAGCACGCTCCCATCTCTGTGCAGTGTCTACCGACACAAACCAAGGATCAACACCAATAGCAGCACCCTTTGGTAGATTCTAGTGTGGCAGTTAACAAGCACTAGTTATAGTAGTGAATAAGCAAAGAAGCAAAAATCCAATACAGTAACTGGCAGTAAATCCAAATTGCAATATCAAGAACCACTACTCATCTTGACAACCAGCTAATCACGATACACAAAACATGACGAGTTACCACTACGCACAGCCAAAAGAAAAAAGAGAAAGAAAATAATAATTTGAACTATTGTCAACTCCAAAAAAGTTGAAAAACAAACTGATATTGACAAGAAGGTATTTGTTAAGCAAGAACAAGAATTCTCAGCTTTCCATGCACTTGAAAATTAAGCTGACGCTCAGGTTTTCCTCACCAGCAGGAATAAACTATTCACAAACCACTCTGCATGATATTGAAATATTTGGTATGTTGATTCAATTGTAGTAAGTAAAGTGACCTTTTGAGATGCAGCAATTCCTTTTATGATTTTGATACTCCCTTTTACACTATCTCGTGAATTGAGCTCTCTTTTTTCTTTCCTTCTTTTTTTTTTGGTGGGTGGGGGTAAGGGGTTGTGAGGGCTTGATACAAGGGTGATGAACCATAATACATAGGAAACCAAAAGCCATGGCATGTGGTGAAACTTGGAAGAATGCAAGAAGAAAGAAAGATTTTTTTCTTTTTTTTTAGGAAGAGGAGGAATCCACAAAGAAGAATTTATGGAAACAAATTCTTCAGTCCTCCTAAACTTGAGTGTGGCAAAAGTACAGCTGCTTCATTTAGGAAGGAATGGCTAATCTACGAATGTATGGAGAAAATGACATCTGACTGTCAGTTATACACCCAGCCTGCCAAAGCAGCTGAGCTGCAACTGAAATCTTTGCAAGGAAATATTTTTGAACTGCAGTTCACCATAGTTATCATAGGTTAGGAAAAGTTACACACAAACAGTACAAAACTTGGTTTTTTCCATATCCACATTCTTAACAATATATCAATTATGAAAGTAAGTAAACTCTAAAAAGGACTCACATCTGCCATCCAGATATCAACAGTCGGGTCTTCTCCCATACGCATAAGCTGCCACTGGTCACTAAGTTCTTGTGCTGCCTGTAGAAAGTACCGCCCATCAGTCCAAAGTCTTGCTTCTTCCATAGTTACAAATGCCAAACCTAAAATAAGTTGTGACTACCTTTGGTTAAAAATTCAATATTTCAAATCAGCATGCACATTTCTTTAAGAAAAATCTGTACACATAGAACCCCCCAACGCCCCCCCCCCCCAAAAAAAAAAAAAACACACACACACACACACACACAAATTGCCTGCAGTAGCATTTTTTCTGCAACCAAATACAGGATACGGTGCAAATTCGGAACACTATTGTAAAGTTCGATTTGCCAACCAACATTGGAGGGATACCGAATTTGAATAGACAAAAACTGATAAATTCTAACAAAGGACCCAGAGCTCTAAATTAAAAGTTACAATTAAGTAAAAAAGGCCACCAATTAATAATCACTCGTTATGATCAACTAATCAACAACTAAAGCAGTTCGAGTTGAATGACAAGTTAAATTCACTGCATGAAAACATAATTTCTTTTTCAACAAGAAGTACCAAAAACAGAACTTCTGGATTGCAGCAAATAACGGTAAAATGAGAAAACAAAACTAAACAAAATTGGAAACAAACCAGCACTTCCGGTGAATCCAGATACGAATGCGAGCCTCTTGTCCCGTGCACATACATACTCGCTCTGCCACACCATGCAACCATTTTAATGCTATAAGTATTAATTCTACAGAGCGATGGAATTACCAATCAATTCTTTAAAAAAAAAATAGAACGTTGAAAAGAAGAAACCTGGTGATAATCTTCAGAAGGAACAACCAAGGCGTGGAGCCGAGGATTGTGATAGGATATCATAGCCCTCAATGTAGACAGTATGTACTTCTCCTCCATCGATGCACCGCTTCTTTTCACCTTGGATCTCTTCCTCTCTCTCGCCTCGTGCTACGTAATCTTTTGTCTGGGTTGGAAATGGGAAAGAGCGAGTTGCTTCGGCCGTTTTATTCTTGGGTCGTACAACTCATGCTTACTAACTATCGCATTACATAGTACTTCCCCAGAAGAATCGGATTGGACTAGAAGTTGCAAGTACACTCACCCTGACGTAGTACTACTTCGTAACACCAGCGGTGCAAACTGCATAAGCAGCTCGATTTGATTTTAGAGTATATATTAATCGGAGTTGGAGAACGAAAGATTATCCACATTGAAATCTTGGAGTTTCAAGATTTAGCTTCCGATATCATAAAACGTTTTAGGCAAATACTTTAAGTAGATAATCTTAACTTATTAAAGAAAATGCAATTACTCATTATGAATTTCCTTACTCATTGTTCATATTAACATATTTAGAAGATTTAACTTTAAATATTACAAAACATTTTAAGAAAATGTTTTAAATAGATACGCCTCATTATTCAAGAAAATGATGTCATTCGTCATATATTTTAATGACATTGTCGTGTGGTTATTAAATTCGTGAACTCATATAGTGAACTTACTAAGTAGCTGTCAATTGTTTATTAATAAATTAATACTTATAATAGTGGTTGGAGGTGTTATTCATCATGGCCACAAGGCCTAGGTACTAACATGAATTCCAATACTCCATGGGGCCTTTTAGACTACAACACAAACAAATTTATGAATCCTATAGAAGTACTATTGTGGCGCAACTTTCACATTTCCTGTCTCCTTTTTTATGGACTCCGCAGCTTTTATGCAAATACCTAACCTTTCTCCAAAAGAGAAAGAAATAGGTGGACGATTCCTTATCCAAATATTTAAAAGAAAAAGTGTGAAAATCAATTATCTTTTTCAATTTGAAGTGAATATTGGCACTATTACATTCGTGTATTCTTAATCAAAGTAATGAAATATCCCTTTTCCTCTATTGATACCTTTATTGCTGATACCATATTAGTGTCATTTTTTTTTTTTGGGGAAATTCAAAATATACCTTTTAAAACTTTAAAGTTTCAGAATGTATGTATGGCCGTTTATATTTTTCAGTCAACTTTATTGTTCCAGAGAAAAGGTTCATTTGACATGATCGTTGTAAAGGCAGCAACATAGGAAATCTAAATTTATTTAATCAACTGAAATACAATCTTCTCAATTGGCGAACTGATGAGAGCAAGCACGCGTAGAGGTGCATACAAAGATTGTACCGACACACCAAATCACACAGATTAAAGCTGCTTGCTAGCAGAAGCAAGTCTCAATCAAAGATTCAAAAGAACATTTGATCATGTATACATTTTCGACATGGGGAATCTAATAAAACGTATATATAGAACAATAGAAGTAACATCACAAAAAGAATGAAGAACCTCAGATTCGACACGAGGTCACATGTCAATATAAATCACTAAAAACCATGTTGTAACTCGAAAAAATAATCACATATTGACTTTGAACCATCAAGTAGAATAAAGTCCAAAGATCCCATTGTCAAACTTGTGCAAGCTTTTTCACTACTGCCGCCATATACTTTCCCTGATACTCTGCCAGGGCCAACTCTGTTTCAGTTGGCTGTCTCGTGCCATCACCAGCAAAGACTCCAGCACCATATGGAGAACCACCACGAAGAGAATCCATTTTGAACATACCAGCTCCAAAAGTGTATCCAATGGGAACATAGAGCATTCCATGATGAGCCAACTGGGTGATTGCTGTCCAACTGCAACAAACACACCAGGAAATAACTGTCAGCCATTAGGGAACAAAACACTTCAGTTATGTAGAAGCATATGATATCATTTGATGACCTACAAATGCAGAAAATACAAAAGCACAAGAGCCAGAAAACCTGGCACCAAATCAACATAACAAGGGATTTATTTTGCTCTCATTAATCTGAGAAACTTGCTCAAGATGAATTTTCTTCTTGGTAAGTAGAATCATAAAAACAAAGGAATCAAAATAAAGTGTCTAAGATTACAAAATTTTCACCAAAGCACCTATCAAACAGATACAAGAGTCAACAGTGAAAGATTCCAACTTCTACCCCTATCACTGCTGGCACTTCCGCTTCTGAACCTCAATTGACAACATATGCATGCATCAAAATCCTTTGGCCCGAAAAGATTTTGATCGACTAGCATGTGGAAGAATGAATCCATTTAATAAGCCAGTAATTTAACTCTTCTTATTTGCAATACTCTGTGAGTAATATCAAATTTGACAAAGATTTAAGACTATTTACTTTCTTATAATCACCAAGAAGATCATTTTCATTATACATGGTTTTAATTAATAACCTACATGTTTAATGACTCAAAGTGTGTACATCCAAGTGATATCTAGCCAATAATGGATCTTTGCAAGTTTTTGACATTTTTCTTGTTATCACAGGCGTATACTAGCATCAAAACCATGTAAACACCGCTCAATCCCAAACCCTCAGCACAGCAATAAAAATGGAAGAAACTAAATGTCTGTCTGGCACATTGTAGCATTATATGGGAATTAAAGAATTAGAAACTAATTCAACACTTCATTAAATGGAATATAGATCTAGGAATGTTTCCCACTTTTTGCCTCCCCAAATAATCAGTGCATTTCTTAAATGCCAAGAAGGTTCCATCTCTTCACAATAGGGCTCTTAAGTTTAGGCTTAGATATTACAGTTGCTCTATCAATCGCTGTCTCCGAACATTTAATTGTCACAATTTATAACTATTGAATCATGCCAAAGCAGACACGGAGTAATGCAAAGGTTTAGTTAGCCTCCACAATGTAAAATCCAATAATATAGACTAGTATGCAATTTGGGTTAAAAAAGGAATAAATCCCTTAACCCTCCCCCAATTCCATTTGATTCAATTGTTATTGTCCAAAAATAGGTCCACATTGCTTACCATGCCACTCTCTTCACACTTGTATTCATTCAAGCACAATCAATCAAGTTCAACCTGTACCCACACATGCACATCCAAGCAGGTGCTATACTTTATCTGCACACAAAATTAATTTTCCCAAAATTGCAGACAGCTTACCAATTCAGCCAAAGTCCCAACAGCTTCAATCAATAGTTTAGGAAAAAGTCTATAACCAGAAACAAAGCAAACAACTTTTGTTGTTTGTCCTCACTTAAGATTCCTTCTTATGCAGTTGAACAAACATAAATATGCCAAATTAATCAGTTTTGAGCACATGGGACAGGAAATTTAATTACGTCATATTCAAAATTAAGCTACATTTCTCTAGCATATAATTTCAATTCAAATTCTACGGAATAAAAAATTCACAGCTTAAATGCCAATTGTCAACCAAACCAGGTAAGAACCACAAAATTGCAGCAAGCAATTAAAGAAAACAGAAAGAGAGAGAAAGGGAAAAAAAAAAAAGGGGGGGGGGGGGGGGGGAATCTTACGCAGTGGTCTCTTGACCACCTCCTTGGGTCCCAGTACTAACGAAAAACCCAGCAGGTTTTCCAGCAAGCTTCTGCTCTCTCCACAACTGTCCGGTGGAGTCAAAGAAGGCCTTCATTTGAGCCGCCATGCATCCATACCGGGTCGGAAACCCAAACAAGAAACCGTCAGCCTGGGTCAAGTCACCAGCAGAAGCAATCTCCAGTATAGAATCATCTTTTGGCGGGGCGCGCATTTTGGCCAATACATCATCGGAAAGGGTCTCAGGAACTCTATACAAAATTGCCTCAACGCCCTCCACGCTGTCCACCCCTTTCTTCATCCGAACAGCCAAACCCTCCACGTGGCCGTACATTGAGTAGAATACTATGAAGAGTTTAAGGTTTGTTTGAATTGGGGTTTCAAAGACGCCATCGGTGTCAGTGGTGGCGGTAGGTTCCACTGGGGAAAGCGGATGGTTGTTGTCTTCTTGGGTGGTGGAGGGTTTGGATTTGGGGAGTTTGTGCTTGCTAGGGACACAGCCCCCTCCTTTTCCCATTGGTTACGGAGTTGTGTCAAAGGTCCAGTCAGTGCGTGTTGTGTGTGAAAAATGAAGAACTGAGGGGGGCTCCGTGAGTGGGGAATTTGGGATTCTGAATGATCGGAAGAGGAAAGAGAATCGTAGGGATTTTAGGAAGTCGGTGGATATGCCATTGGAGTGGGATTTTGTTTTGATTGCGGTTTGTTGAGTGTTTTGTTGTGAAAATGTTGAATGTCCTATGGAGTTAACTTTGCTCTAAGGTTTGATTGATACGTGACTTTTACATGATCTCACATAAATTCTTTTCTGAAATTAAAATAATGTGAGAGGATTAAATTTATAAGTAACACCACGATTTTTATTTGCTATTGTTAAATATTTAACCCGGTTAGAATACGAAAGATAATAAAATAAAGGCTAATTAGAAATAAATTCTCTTGTTTGGAGAGACAAATTGAAGCTGTGGCCCATTTAATATTTATAGGGGAAAAATGAAATCAATCGTAGTAGTATTATATATCAGCATAAATTCAGTTTAGTTGGTCAAGATCTAAACAGTCCTGACTAAGTAGGCAGAGGAGGATGTCAAAATGCTGACGCAAGAAACTGGTAAGGAGCTGTACCCTGTCCTTTTCTTTTCTTCTCTCGTGTCAAACGAGCTACTTCATTTCTCCAATTCTGTTCTGTTTCAGTAAAATGATGAGATCACCATTCAAGGTTGTTTGAAGAACTCGTTTATCACCATTTCAAGCTTTCTTGATGCTGACCTTTGCTTAAGTGGCTGGAAACCAAAAATGAGGACTGTAGAAAATGAGAAATTTCTTTAGCGCTACTCTTGGTTCAAGGCAAAGATGACGTGTGAGAGAGCTGATTTACATTAACAAGTGTAGTAGTTGTTGGTCTCCCAAAAGAAAGAAAAATAGTGACAGAGACATGGCCACGGTTCCAGAATTACCGGTTCTCGTTCCTTGAAATGGTGAAACCCGAACTTTACTATTAGGGTGGTTTTTGGATCGGTTTCGGAATCGACAGTTCTGATTTCACTTTTTTAAGTAACCAGAGTCGTTCCTTATAAAATAGTTCCAGAACTAAAATCGCATCTTAAAAGAAATATCATATTTTTTATTTTATTATTATTTTATAAAGAATGAATATGCTATATAAATTTTATACATAAATACACTACATTATTAAATTATGAAAAATACATTACATTTTCAATGGAAAACATTTTAAGTAGAAAAAATATACATGATGTTTTAAGTAGCTATTTCTTTTTTATTTTTTATTTTTTATTTTTTTATTTTTTATGTTTTATTTTACGGTTTCGGTTCCTGAACTGCCAGTTACAGTTCCGGTTTTATTTTTTTTAGAACTAGAACCGAAACCACTACCTACGGTTCCATGACGATTCTGATTTTGATTTTGGTTTGGTTCGGTCCGATTCCCGGTTCCAAATGAAACCATGGCCATGCCTAGATAGAGGAGTTGATATTGGCTAGCCCTTTCCTTTAATGTAAATAAGAGGAAAAAAAAAATCTTGGTTGCTTTGCTTTGTATGTTAATAGGAGTTTATCCTCACTAGCCCTTTCCTTGATTTCAAAGAGAAGGGAGAAAGAAATTAATCACGATCCCTCATTCTCTTTGATTTTCTGATTTTGAAGGGATATTTTTTCAAGTTTTCAATGAACAATTATCCCACGTTTGTTATACAGAAATGACTTGGAATGAAAAGCCGTTCTACCCAGAATAACATTTTACCCATAATAGGTTGGAAAAAAAATTTTCATTCCACTATTTGATAATCAAAGTCGGAATGAAATGTCTATCTCCTTTCCAATGTTTGGTAAAATCATATTGAGATGTCATAATGAAATAAAATATATATTGATTTGACTATTGTACCTTGAATTATTTATAAAATATAATTTTTTGTGTATGTGCTATTGTGTACCTAAAAGAAATTTTAACATTTTTAATTTAATAATAATGATGTTCGTATTATAAATGATGCTGTTGTATTAATTATTTATTTTTCACAATATAAATAAATATTTTAAATTTTTAAATTTTTTGGCTATATAACTAATAACGTACAAAAATTTGCAATAATAAAATATACATATATTTTATTGCTTTTAATGATGCTAAACTTGTTGGTACATATATGCAATGACCCAATTACAATTTGTAATATAAATAAAAATAGGTTGATAGATAAAAATATAAAAAATTAAATCAATAAATTAATATTTACATATGAAATTAATCAATTGAAACATGCAATGAAGAGATTGTTAATTGCTATAAAATTTCTTTATGCAAGACTAGCAACTTCTATTAGTGGAGAAAGGCAAGGAAGTTGAGAAAATGCTTAGGTGGGTGCAGTAATATTGACATCCTTAATTTTAGATTTCCAAAATAAAGTTGGAAAGGTCATTTATGAGGTTTTGTTGAGGAATGATAGAAAAAAGTTAGAATAAGCATTTCTGTTGGAAAAGGCTTTCCAACATAAAGGTTTGAACATAAAGGTCCCATATCAAATATGCGAATGGAATGAATATATTGAAAAGGTCTTTCCATTACAAGTTATTCCCATACATCAAACGGGATGTTAGCCCTCTCTATTCTTCTAACCTTGTTCTCGAGAGTGTAAGGAGGGGAGATATTATATCATGGATCGGGTTCACAGGTCTCACCCATGGACTCCATGGTATATAAAAGAGCCACCAAGGCTCCAGTGGACCCGGTCCATTCCAGAAGAATTCTAAGGAGAGCCCTTAACCCGTAGTCTTGGTGAATAGTGAGCTTTTCTTGATTCGTGATTATTTCTACATGTGCACTGGGCTTGTAAGTTGGGCTTTGTGAGAATTCTTGCCCAACATCTCCTCGCACAAGTGATTTCTGTTGTACCTATACGTAGTAAAAAGTCATAGGTCCAACTCGTTCAGAAATCAGCGAGACCAACCCATCAGTTTTCGTCATAGAAATATATAGGATGTTTATCCAATGCACAGGGCCCTTTCCCTGGATATTCTGTCCGGAAATTGACTGGATTTGATGACGATTTAAGCTCGTCCAGAATAGCAATCATGCAACTCAGATCCAGTTCCAGTGCCTACACCATGAAATTTGGCGTTCAACATGCAGAATTAGCCAATTAGAACAATAAATATAGCAAAACTACACTGAGGTTGCTTAGAAATTAATAATTATTCATAGTTTTTAAGGTAATATGATAATATTCCCCAGTTATAAAAACAAAATGAAGGAAATGAGAGAGATTATGCTTGCCCGTTCTTTAAATGGAATCCAAGAATTTTCCTCCAAGGATTATAGTTAGCCATTCTTAGTTGCCGAGGAGTGTGAACTAAGCAAAATCTTGGACTGTACACTGGCTTAAAAAGGAAAAGCATGCAGGACATGACTTCTGGGATTTAATCATTCGACCCTTTTCTAATTTTTGCAAGTTATGAACAGCTGTATTATCAAACACTCGCTGATTTGTGATTAGGCATCTAATCATTGAATCGTGCATTTAATCTTTATTGTTTTTTCATGCCCAATGTAGTAATGTTGGATAAACGAGACGAATGGTTAATTGGTTTTTGCCCATTTAATTGCATTCCGTTTTCCATACAATGCATGTTACCATCAAATCAAGAAAACAACCAGCTAATGAGAAAACTTACTACATTTTCCTATAGTATATCGACAGGGACGGATAACTTCTTTGAGCTTTAACTCTTTCGCTTCTTTCTCCCAAGCAAAAGGGGGAAAAAAAATCACTACTTGTCGACCTTTGATGTAATGAACTGTTGATTCCAATCTTACACAACTAATTAAATTTAATGTCAGATTAGGAATGTGATTTTTTTTTTTTAAGTCCAGCCCCCGATAATAGTACTTCAGGCTCCGACTAATCCGGAGTCGAGTAGAGTCAGACTCCATTCGAGGGAATCTCTCCCAACGTCGTCTCTACATTCATAAGGTTCGAATCTAAGACCATGTTTAAAGGACACTGAACTCCTTCCACTCAATCCAATAGGTAACAGGTAGTTGGTGGAATACGAGTTGTTCATGTACTAGCAAAATAAGCTCTTCTTGTCCAGGATCACCACGTTTCATTTAGGCGATCTGCAAAAGTTTCCACAGACCACTGTTTCCGGATCTAGGACACCTGAAGGATCAATCTGGAATGCTTTAATGTTGGAAATTATATTTCAAGAAATACATGGCCAAGCCAAAAGTTCACACGTGTTCTGTTTATCACGTAATCGAAATCAATACGAGGATCAATTGTTCCAGAAGAACAAAAATGGCAAGGGGTAACCATGTGCTAAAGCTTTGTTGAAGGCTTGCAGAATGGAAGAAAGAAAGACAGCTAGCATTGTATATATGGAAGAATATGATGATATGATGAAAAGGTTTAATTTTAAGCTATGAAACTATGTTGGATGGAATGCCACATATCCACTTGTCCTCCATCCATTTCTGGTACGGATTTCATAATTAATCATAGATTAAAGAACAATTAAAGGTTTTTAAAAAGGTAGATTCTTTGATTATATACATATTAAATGAAGCTATGCTATGAGCTCTACACACCTTAGCTGTTGGGAAGAAGATTTCTTGCTTTTAAGTATGGACTGTAATCTTACTTTAGTGATCGGTGTTGTATGTGGACTTTCTTTTATAACCTTTAATGAAAGTGATGAACCAGCTCTCCATCCAATAGTAAAGAATTCCACAAACAAAGGCCACCTAGTTATGGATTTCCTTGCAAGCATTTGACTATAATTATTTTAAATCAATAGGTAAAACCGTAGGTAATAAATATTAATTACTCTCCCACGCACCACACGCCCATTTTTCATTGTCTATTGGCTTTAAACAACTTAATGTTCTAATGTAAATTGCCATGGTGTATTACGAGATGATGCCGGCTGCCTATCAACCTTAAAAATTGGGCTTAATTAAGTTAAGAGACGCTCTATAAGTCAAAATCTACCTACATTATGGCTCAAATCAAGGCGTAATTTGAGGGTTGTTGAATTCTAAGCTATAAGAAATGGTTCATCTTATCTACTGTGCTTGCTCATGCGTCTTAAAATTTGCTAATGTAAGCAAATTGGCTCGCATTTAGAGGAAAAGCGAGCACGAAGAGGCTAAGTCTGAATGGTGAGGGAGGAGGGAAACACGGAAGGAAATTGTGTGTGGCATATTCTAACAAAGACAAAATTGACTAGCATTAGCTCATTTCCTAAACAACATGACATTGATCTTCATCCATCATGAATAATCCAAAGCCCTTCACAAATCCCTATATATTCATACAGCTTTATGGATAGTCTACGAATTAAAATCTTGGGCATAGCCGCTGCTATATTATTCTTATCTAGTGAGATACTCGAAGAAAAGTCACAAATGCTAGTTACAAGTGGTATGTATTTTTATTCTAGGCTATTTGCATAATTCCAATTTGAGAATAGTAGATGTGTGTTTACGACAGTTTGAAAGGACAATTACAAAGTTATCTTTAAATTGATGTTAGACAGACACCGTAACTAATATGCATCATCGATCCCCAAAACCTTTCTACAAGTTACGTTCTTCATCAAATGAAAACGCAAGATGTCCTATTTGGATCCTTGTTTCATTAAGCCAATTTCCAGCCATGATATGGAAATTATCTACGTTGTCATGAAATATTTGAGATGATAGCACTGCTCGTATTATTTACATTTTCATGACATACAGAAGTTAAAAACATCAGAATGGTGTAACGAATGTGCTAACGTACGAATGTGCAATAAGAAAGAAGGTGAAGAAAGTTGAAGAGATGGAAGGAGGACCACCATATTTTCTTCCATTAAATGGTTGGCCATTCAAGATTTTGCTCGTCCGAAGCAATAAAGATTTTTCTGCTACATCATTGTACTTGAAACTTTGAGTACTAAACATAAATCAAGATAATGGATCTGATTAGCCAGAGAATCAATCTGTAATCTCCAATGATTTTGAGCTGTTTAGCATCCATAATGGAAGTTGGAACACGGGAAACAAGGGGTAGAGCTGTCGGGATAAAAATGACAGCCAATAGTTTAAACTAATCAACTAAAACTACAATAAACAACTCAAAAGCAACCGAGGAATCCTCTCCCCATACCATGCGCATCGATCTTTACTCTGTTGATTGTAATGAAAGTATCATTTAATTAAACAACACACTAAACCCAACCTGCCAGCTGCTTAGGAGTTAAAGACACCTCCTGCCACCCTCGCCTCCTCTAAAAAAAAAGGTAAAACCCTTCTCTCTCCTTCTCCATCCTTATCCATCCTTACGACCTTTGCACTTACTTTAATCTAGTTTACCATATAGTAAACTCTTAATCCTCAAGTCTTATCCTTCTTGTTTAAGATAACTCCAACTTGAAATAGAAAAAAAAAAAAAAAAAAACCCTCTTCTTCTAGACGCATCTACTTTACCTAGAGAGTGAAGACTGTTTGCATCAATGTCATGATTCTATAGGCTATAGTATAGGGCCCAAATTTTTATGGTTGAAACTATAGTAACCAATAGTACTTTGATGCTTGAGAGTTGTGAAATCAACTCAAAAAAAAAACAACCTCAACCAATTGAGATTGGAGAGACTTCTGACAATCCTCATAGCCAGTTCCTTTCTTCTTTGACAAGTGTGCCCGTCACGCAGAAAAGAGGGTCCGATTTGGTAACGGGAGCTTCTACCACGTGTTACGATAGACAATGCCTTCTCATTAGAAAGTAGTATTACCTTATTAATCCCCATCTATATTTCCCAATATGGGACATTATACAACCTAGGCACTTAAAAAAGGTCCGTTGAGTCGAACCCTACTAGTAACAAATATCATCATGCTAGCTGTTGTTGGTACTTGATAGGTGGATTCATTGCACTATTTGAATTTCCATAAAAGATTGAATGTATGTTGGGAAAAGGTTTTGTTTTCATTGGAATAAATTGCAAGAAAATGTTGAAACTACAATGTTTGAAAACAATAATAGAAGTGTTAATTTTTTTATTTTACACTTACATCACGCCTCATAATTCCTCTAGTTACTAAAAATTATCTTAACATAGACCATCAATACTAGTGATACACACGATGTGATTCATTTTATACCATCAATATAACTTTTAATACATCAAAATCAACAATTGCCGGTTGAAACCCCAACCTGATCGTAGTAGGATACTTTGAAAAAATTTTCACAATTTTTACTTTTAGATGCCAATGTAAGAAGATACACATTGTAGAATTTTTCTAATCTTTTGTGTGGTGCCTAACAATAACTTCCAAAAACAATGTCAACAAAGTGGTTCCAGTAAAAGATGCATCGAACGTGGAAGAAAGAAATGACCAGGAAGTTTGAGTAAAATATTTAGTCCTTTTTATGTTCTTTCCTTTTGGCAGCAAGTCTAAGTAAGCACAAAGGTTAACTTGTAGGAGAGGGAGTCCGTGAATCGATTCCAAGATATTACCATCAGTCGGCATGGCGGCCAACGGTTAAATTGTTTAGCGTAAAGAGTCTAAAGACTCTAGAAGTGGCACTGTCCGACTCCTTCCGAAATGTGAAATGCCTGAATGGTGATTGGCAGACAATGTCCTAATGGAAGGGCAATTGGAGAGATGATGTCTACATCAAGCAAAAAGTAACACGCGGATGGATAAAATGTGTGGTCCCGTTCAACGGTTGTGGGGTGACGACGCGTGTGAAAGCTCTGAGTTGCAACCCATGTGCTTAACCTTAGAGCGGAAGTTGTCTCTGTCATATTTTGTCCTTAAATAATTTTCCAGCTTTTTAACCTGGCTTTGGTCGATGTTCGATCAATCGGCTTCAGTTTGTAGTTTTATACTCTTCAGTCTTGACTCGCTGTCGCTTGGCTCTTGGTCTTCCAGACCTCGCATTATGAAAATAATACTAATACATCATACTCACAAGTTTCAATTTTCACAAGTTAAGAGTTAAAAATGAATAGACAAAATTAAATCAATAATATCAAATTTAAAATAAAAAACATGACGCCATTTTGAAATCGTAAATAATTATACTACACTTCAATAGAGTTATACGATCATTTTAGTATGATTATATCTTTTAACATGCTTCAGTAGAATTATATCATCATTTTATATGATTATATCTTTTAATTAACGTGTTACGTATACCTCAAATTGTGAAAAATAGAAAGGTCCTAAATTGTGAGTCCCTGAATCCACATACATCTCATATTCTCAATTATCAAGTCATGAGAACTCTCCTTTGTATGAATATATACAGAATTCGTTGTGTCTGATATATCAAATATTAATTACATACATACGTGTGTGTGTATATATAATTAAGATATTTGCATACAGAAAAAGAGAAGAACTGAGAATTTTCGTTTCTTATGTTTGAAATAGCGATTTTTTGAGCATTTTGGGTTTTGCAATCGAAATCTATCTAGATTGTTTTTCCTTGACAATAAGAAGTTAGGTACATTCATACTAGCTACAAACCCTTTTTCTTGGATGGGTTACCTAGCTACAATCTTGAATCAGTAAAGTTGTACTTAGCTACAATCTTGAATCAGTAAACGTTATTATGATTAAGTTTCTCATAATGCAATTTTTCAAAATTAAGTTTAAAACTCTCTGTACCAACGCTATTGCCAAACCGTTCTTTCAATCATCTGCTAAACTTCGTGCTCTAGCATGGTTTTTTGAGATTTGTTTGGAAAAGTATGAGAAAAACATCTTTGGGATTTTTAGGCAACCATTGTTCTATCTTTAATTATCTTTTGCCATTAGTTTTGTCAAGTGGAAAGATAGAAAAGAAGGCCAATACATCGTCAAAAGGCAACTTAGAATTCAGGGAACCTTTCGAAAGGATTCGCATATAATACTAACAATCCCAATTAAAAGGCAATGGTCAACTTTCGATTTCAATCCTTTATTGTTGCAGAAAAGATTAAATTATGGATGAATTTAGTTATCGAAGATAATACATACTTTGGAGTATGCATACAAATATTATGCCAATATATTACTGAAGTACAAAAATTTGATGCAAATTAATTTTGTCATGTTATTGTGTTCCCACCTGATTTTGAACAATGATTGAAGAGCAAATCAAATGGACAAATTTTGCATCTCATATAATTTAAGAGAATTTAATTTTTCAAATAATGTAACTTAGCTTGCACGAGTGTGAGATTAAATCTTTAGTGTAACATAGGGACAAAGACATCACACTTTATAATTTAATAGGTGTTAAATAAGTTTTTAATCAAATTTCAGTATTTATGTTGTCATTTCAATTTATGTTGAAGTCGTGTTGGCTCAATTTAAAAATAGAACTTTCAAGGAAAAAATTTTTAAATGGATTCGATTTACGACTTCACTTATAGAACTTGTGGTTTAAAAAAAATATCACATAATCATCCTTGCATTATTTTGCATCGTTTTCTTATATTAATATATATCACTTTACTTATTTGACGCTCTTTTAAACCACAAAATCTATATGTAAGACCGTGAATCTGGTCCATCTAAAAATCTCCTCTTTTTAAGGACAGACAAAAGGGTCATCATTTTCTTGACTACACTCATGAAAAACGGTAGTCAATTCCTCTATGAATTTCCACTACCTCCAATCCATCCAACTCATCTGCTTTCTCCTTTTTCTTGTTCTTTTGGAGCTGACATAATTGTCACGTTTCAATTTGTTGGGATGAAGATAAGGAAGAAAGAGAGAACTTTCTGTATTATATGAGTGAGTCAGCTTTTGGTAGCAGAGAGCTGATTGCAAGAGTAACCGAAGTACACGGTCTTGAAAATAAACCACTCCGAAAAGAGTCTGAAAAGATTGAAAACACAAGACAGAAAGATAATATTAATGCTTGTCTCCTTGATACTCGAACCACAAACCTAATAAAATGAAGCAAAGATTTCAACCAATTACAACTTCAAGTTTAAGGTGGGCAAATCATTGACCTCCAAGGTCTGGATAATTTAATAACTCCAAGGTTTGGATAATTTAATAAAGGCACGTATATACGCGTTGTTACTACGTTTGAAATTCATGGGGCTTAGAGTAATTTGAAGTGATTAACAGTACGTCTCTTAATTTAGACAAATCAAAAAAGTAAATTATTCCCCCACCAAAAGAAAGAAAAAGTAAATTAAGTACTAAAACAAATAAACTTTAGGGGACGACGTTTTTAACGACCCCAAATTTTGAACAAATTTGGTGTTATTTATCGGAAAGCCTAATTAATCAAGTGTATATTAGTTAGCATAGTCATAAAAAATAGTATAATATAGATTGTATTTCAAGATGTGCAATAAATTAATAAAGTGTATATTACCTAGCACAATCATGACTGTTAAACAAACAAATCCTACATTGGGATCATAAAGAATTTTAAAGTTCATGAATCACTCCATTTATTACCATTTGATTTTGAGATGAAAATCCAAGTTTTTTAACATGGTATCAGAAGACAAACTTTGGGTTTAATCCACACTTTTACACATGACTCAGTTCTTTTTTAATAGGTTTCAATTCGTGGGCTCTCTTCAATTCGAATCATGTGTGAAAATGTGAATATGCAACTCGGTTCCTTGTTATAACATGTTTCAATTCATGGACTCTTGCCAATTACCATTCAATCTGAGTTGCATGTGAAAATGTGAATATGCAATTCGATTCCTTCTTAACCTGTTTCAATTCATGGGTTCTTGTCAATCACTATTTTAGTTCATGAATTTTTTTCAACCTGAGTTATGTGTCAAGGGGAGATATCGTGATCTAAAAGAATACTAAATTAATTAATAAATTTCATGAGCTACTTCACTCATAATATAATATTAATTTGTTTTTCATAAACCAGTTAATAAAATTCATGGATTATTTCACTTATAGTATAATATAAATTCTATTTCAAGCTGTACAACAATTGGAATATAACACTGGTTCGTCATATTCTCTCTTTACTTTAGGGGCAAATTATGACCTTAGCAAGCACCACTAGAGGTGGCAACGGGTCGGGTTGGCGGGTCGGGTTGCGACCCAAGTATAACAGCTAACCCGCCAATCTGAACTCGACCCACCAACCCGAAAATACCCAACTCGAACACGACTCGAAACAAGTTGGCGGGTTGACCCGCAGACCCGAAAAAAAAAAAAGAAGAACTACTACACTACTAACACTAACATTTTGTAGCTTTGTTTCACTTATTCATATTCAAACACAAATTTCATTCATTGGATAATTAATCAAGTAAATTGTAAGAAAAATTAAGAATTCTACTTAAGTTTATGAAAGTAAATTGTAAGAGGAATTAAGTGTATGTTAGTGAGTGACTTTGATATTAGTGTGTGCAAAAAATTGTTTGATCATTTTGTGTGTGTGTGTGTGTGTGTTTTAATCTCTTTTCTTTCCTCTTTTCATAAAAAAAAAAAAAACTACTACTAACATTTTGTAGCTTTGTTTCACTTATTCACATTCAAACACAAATTTCATTCATTGGATAATTAATTAAGTAAATTGTAAGAAAAATTAATAATTCTACTTAGGTTTATGAAAGTAAATTGTAAGAGGAATTAAGTGTACGTTAGTGAGTGACTTTGATATTAATATGTACAAAAAATATGTTTGATCATTTTTCTTGTGTGTGTGTTTTAGTATATTTTCTTTCCTCTTTCCTCTTTTTTTTTTTTTTTTTTTTGGGTTCGCGGGTCACCTCGCTAGTCGACTTGAACCCGACTTGTTTTTCTTGTCGGGTCAGTTAAGTCTGACTCTCGAACCCGCAAACCCTCAATCCAAACTCGCTATTTTCGTGTTAGGTTCGTGTCGAATTTTCGAGTCGTATTAAAAATTGCCACCCCTAATCACCACAAGCTGTACTTTAGGACAAACTGTAATCTTATAGCAAGCACCACAATTTGCTTAGAATTAAGATGAAAAATCTTCGTATATAAGTATTAGATTAGCTGTAATGATTCGCTTTAATTTGCCAAGATTTGGTCCATGCATTTTAAATAATGTTATGTGTGATGTAATTGCTTAGGTCAGGTGTCAAGCTTCTGCTAGTGTCATGTGGTTGTGATTGGTGAAGATGCTGTCAAAATATCACTACTATTTACAAATCTCGAGCCACGCATGTGAAGTGATTAAAAGCCAAACTAGTAGCTAAACGGCCTAAGCTAATCAAGCTAAAGCCGGGGCTTAGCTTGGCTGCTGCTGACGATGATAGCCACAGAAAGAGGAGAATACCACCAAATTGGACAACAAAAGTGACTTAAATGTCCAAATCCAGAGGCAAAACTTACCCTTTGTTTAATGACTTCGAGGTGGCAGCTTTGGGATCCCAACCTAATGTACACCCTATTTCAAAATTACTACTGTATTACTTGTACCATTCATGTGGTGCTTCGTGGTTTTCTGTTCACAACTAAATTAACCCCTGATTTCTCTTTATCATTTACCTAATCAGGAAAGCAAAAGGGAACCTAGAATGTGTGTCTACTAACAACTGGATAAAAAAATTTCAAAAAATGAAAAAAAAATATTGGTTCTATGCCTAAAATGGATTATGTTTATGCTTACTTATGTTTATGAATTGGATAATTTGGATTGCATGAGCATCTTTTTATCTAAATTTCTTCAATTCATGGTTTTGACACCTGTAATATTTCTCCCACATGTTATTTAGCATTCCTTGTGTCCAATATGAATGTTCACATTAGAGATGCCTAAACGTGGTAATAAATTTTATAATTATTCTCAAAATGCTCCATCAAAGAACTCATTAAAAATAACATTAAATTGAAGTGACCATATAACCTTTTTACGATTACCTTCAAGTTTTTGTAAACATCAGAGACTTTTAGGTGGATCAGGTTCATGATCCTTATCTGTGAATTTTATAAGTTTAAAAGAACGTCAAATAAGTAAAATGATACATGTTGATATTAAAAAATATGTAAAATAGTATTAAGATTCTTATATAAAGATATGGGGCCGTGGACTAGATGTTTTCCTTGTAAACATAGTAGTACACAAGAATGATAATGATTATGTCTCTGATGGAGACTTCACTTGTTAGAGCCACTGAATATGTCGTGCAATTATTTTCATATTATTCTTAACACCAACTTTATCTAGATTAATCGGTGATTAGTCACAATCAACAATGAGTTTTGATTCATAATCATGGGAGGGTGTACAGATGTTGTTCATCACGCGCTCAGAGAATACTCTCCGTGAAGCAAAACCTCGTTTTTTCTCATCTATTCTATTTGAGAACATACTGCCAAAATTGATTAGGTGATTACTTCCCACATCGTTTGACATGGTAAAGAACTTAATCTGTTGGGAATAGTAAAATATAACAAGTATAGCTCTAATTACTTTATCAAGAGAGTAATGCATTACTGCTTGTGATGCCCATGAAAATCTTTTATCCCCATCCTCTAATTTTTGTTAATTATGTAAGGTCCCACCCTCTGCAACTAGTGGCCGTTATCTGACCACAGCTAGGTGCATCAAGTAATGCTTGAGACGAAAAATGAAGGTGATACATCATTCTACATTAACTGAGTCACGTTTCATCGAATCAGACAAAAGAAAATGTGGATAAGCTTAACTTTGATCCTCTCTAATTTCCCGATTTGACAAAAATTGATCTAAACAATAACATGAAACCATCCACAAGAAAATGTTGTAATGCTGAATCGGTACAACGACAAATTTTATCAGCAAATTGATAAATTATCACAATTTGATTTGTTTTCTTATAAAAAATTATCAAGTTTTTGTTCGTTTATTAACACCTCTATAATGTATCACTATCCCCTCTACTGTTTCAAATTCGATGTCTAATTCTTTTTTAGTATCTAATTGTGCTTAAGATGAAACTATACTATATCAATATAAAAATATATTGTACAGCAAAAAGAAAGGAAAAAAAAAATCAATACTAATACTCTACGTAGTTATATTTTCTGAACATTAAAGGATCTGCAAGTTGCGCCCTTACCATGTTGGATAATCTTTGAATCATAATTCTGCTAAGATTAGTGTAATAACTTTTTACTTCAAAGCGACGTCATTTATTATTTCAAAATTTTCATTGCTAGTTCAATCTCGTTATTCTATTTTTTACCATTTAAATTAGAAGTGTCAATTTGTATCAAATAAAACGTGTGAATCCCATTGCCAACAATGGTGGAGTGACGAGTACCACGTGTCTTTACCCATGACTAACCCAGACGCAGTCTCTATAAATAAAGTAATTTGTGTACTCTTTGAGAGCTCAAGTCCACAGACAACAGCGCCTTAGCCTTCACTCCAGCTTTATAAATAAAGCCCTCAGCCTCTCTAGTTCTCGTGTTATGTTGTATTCTTGACCAAAACAACTGTAGAAATAACTGCCTCTGAAGGATAGTGAAAAAGGGAAGAGTAAAGAGAAAGGAGAAAGAGAGAGTGAGACTGCAACATGAACCATCACCAAGTTGACGATCAAATGGTTCTGATTTCTCAGTACTATCGTGGTATATATACTCAACTGATGCCTGCAGAACAAGGTTGGTTTTATACTACTAGTACTAAAAAAAAAAATCTTTAAGTTTTTTACCTTAATATTATCAATATGCATGCAAGTTTATATCGTTTGCTTGGACTGTTTCAAATATGAAATTTTTGTGTATGATAGGGGAAGTGAAACCGCGACGACGTCGTAAGAAGAACAAAGGAGGAGAGAGCAGCAGCAGTGGAGTGAGGAAGAGGAAGCTGAGTCAGGAACAAGTGAATCTTTTGGAGCTCAACTTTGGAAGTGAGCACAAGTTAGAGTCAGAGAGGAAAGACAGGCTGGCTTCAGAGTTGGGACTTGATCCACGCCAAGTAGCTGTTTGGTTTCAGAACAGAAGGGCTCGATGGAAGAGCAAGAAACTGGAGGAAGAGTACTCCAAACTCAAGTCCGAGCACGACAACACTGTGGTCGAGAAATGCCGCCTTGAAACTGAGGTACCGACCATCTTTTGTTTAACTTGCCATCTCTCTTTCTTAGCAACATACGTACCATATTAAACTAAGCTAAAACCAGCTAGAAATTATTGTATGGTTTGGTAATTGAAGATAAACCAAGAAGACTTCATGTTTTGAGTGGCTTCAAAGAAGGAAAAAGGACGGAGTAAAAGCAGCCGCAATATCGGACTTGCATTTAACTCACGTGATCAAGATGAACTACAGTGAATTATCATGCTGAATTTATTTTTTTGTTTCTCAATTTTTTTGGCTTGGTTTCTCTTTCTTGAAGAAAATAAACTTGGAGAATCTAAAATGTGAATATTTAGATTGTTATATTGGACAGGATATACCTTCCTTCGGTATTTCCTTTTTCCAATTAAAGGAAGCAAACACTTGTCGAATATATGAATGAGTTTATCTATAGGTGAAAAAAAAAATGTTTTTAAGTTGTCAAACTTTTATTTTGAAGTCTTTTACTTACATTTTATTCTTGTCTATGTGTTTGGATTTACCTTTTTTAGCTTTTAGATGCTGCAAGCAAAGGTAAAATTTACAGCTAACTTACTTGAGCCATCATGCCATGCCATTCTATTTAGAGGAATCCTATCTTTTCCTCATTAATCTGGATCCACCAAGTATAGAATATGCATGAACTCAAGGCTCGAAAAAGGCCATGCCTTCTTGCTAGGATATCATAATGAACAAGGCGCCTACTGGAATAGGGAGATTGCCACCCAATATAACAGCAAAATGTACTTTTTCTTACAATTAACTAGAAATCCGTACGTAGTTGTTTAAGATGGCCAGTCTTGGTTCCAACTTGCATGGTGGAACTGCACATGACATTTCAGCCCACGTGGTCCGTCCCTAATGGTTGTTGCAGACTCTCAAAACACCCCCTCCCCTCCTGCCCCCAAACCACAACCACCCAAGCAAACCCCCATAATTTCATCGCCCCAAGCTATGTAGTTGTGATCCCAAAGATTGAATCTAGTCTTGTGACAAATCTCTCACGGAAAACGATGATCTTATCATGTAATTTCTATCTAACAAATTTATGTTTTGTTAACATAAACTCATAAAGTTTGCCCTGATTTTAAATAGGTTCTGAAGCTGAAAGAACAGCTGTCTGAAGCTAAGAAGGAGATTCATAGGCTATTGGAGAAGTCAGATGGGATTTCAAGCAACAGCCCGAGTTCATCATTCTCTATGGAAGCAATGGAGCCACCATTTCTGGGGGAATTTGGAATGCAAGGATTAGAGAATGTGTTTTACGTGCCAGAAATCAATTATGTCCATGGATTGGAATGGGTTAACATATATAATATGTAGTCAATAGTAGTGATATTCTGTAACTATTACTAGTACCAATATTTAGTAGTACTAATTAGGAATAATTGTATTTGTAGATAGTGACCGACTATAATGTAAATTTTTTCCCTGGCTTTCTGGTTAGTGTTTCCAGTCTAGTGATCAATGATATTGACTACCATTAATTAGCAAAATGGAATATGTCTTCTACATGGCTTCCTTACTTTTTGACTCAATGCAAAACATCTTCGTATTTAATATCTTTTAAATAAGTTCTAGCATCAAACAACAATCCTATCCAGCTTAATCCTTGTCCTGTTGACATCAAAAGCTTAACTGAGAAATTCAGCAGGTTTCTTTTTTGGGTATAATTTGCTTTTACTTCAACTACAATTTTTCTTTAACATTAGGAGTGGGCATAGACCGGCTAACCAGTCTATACACCTAATATTTTAATCAAAGTCAATTATACCGACTTTTCTAATTTGTTAACTGTATCTAACCCTCATTAGCTAATCAATTGATTAAAGATGGTTAGCATTGTGAGTAACTTGAACCATATGATATTAAATTAATTTAACAAAATAGATAAAAAAATTACAAATTAAATACTTATTTAAATTAAAAATCTACTTGTATAATTTTATTTTCTCTATAGAACAAGCCATCAAATTACAAATTAACTCTTGTATTTATTTCTTTACTAGTTAAAAAAATTATGAATAAAAAATTTTCACAAGAAGTAAGAAAAGTACTCTTGTTATGTTCCATACTCCACATCTAAGTGATATGAAATTAATTATTTAATTAGTATAATGAAAATGTATGATTATCACAACACATAAAAACAAATGATAATGTATAAGTAAAAAGATTAAATGGAAAGAAAAATGAAGTAAGATTTTTTGTTTTTTTGAGTTTTCTTAGACTTGGGCTATAACATTTATAGATATTAACTTATATGTGGTTGTGGACCTATTTCAATTAACAATGGTTTTTAAAAAATTGATACCTGTAATCAGGATCGCTTTTGCAAATAAGTTGCTGTTAATCTAACTGCTTCCAGAATTTGATTCAGTTGCCCTGATTTTTCAATTTGAAATGGACCGATTTTTACAAATTTTTCAAATTTGCAGTTAATTTTTTCACCCCTACTTAATATAATGCTTGATTCTAATGGTTTTATATAATAAGAAGAATATTGAGTATGGAGCAGCTTAATAAATTAATTAAATTTCCCTCAAACCTGTAAAGATAATCATAAAACTGGGTATTTTCTTCCTTGAAACGTTAGTATTAACTCTAACAAGGACCATCGAATGTTTTAGGTGCACTGAAGTGGAGAAAGAAAAGAGGCTAGAAAGTATGAAAATGTAGAGCCAATTATGAGGATATTTTTGTTTTTGTATTGAAGATGGATAATATGATTCCATGCACGTTAACTTAGTCACGTGTTTGACTGAAGAGAATCTCCAGTCTAAAAAAGCAGAGAGTGGGGTAAATCTTATTTTTTCCGTGCATGCGGTGGCATTGGCTCAAGCGGACGATGATGTTTCGCGGATTATTTGTACCTCAGACATCATGAGCCCCAAAAAAAATCAGTCATGTTTCTTGACTCGAGTACTATAGATATTGTCTACAAAAACTACAGATACTGTCTACAAAAATCTGTTGCTTCACTTGTACGATAATACTATGCGATTCGACTGAAGAAATTTCCAAGTTTCAAACATGAAATATCCCTGATTAATTATGGAAATTGGGACTTGCTTACTAACGATAAAGCTCCATGGTTATTGTCAAAAATTTAAAATTCTAAATGATGGGATTACCCATAGCAAGATTTACATATTTTTATATTGAAAATGAAAGATAACAATAAATTAAAGCCCAAGTTCATCCATCAAGGAATATAACCGGTTACAAAATTTCCTTATTGATAATAAAGAAAGCTCGAATACACACTAACAACTCTATTTTTCCCCCAAAAGAAAAGGATAGAATAAAATTGATGGCAGAAAGTAAAAAGATAGTAACAACTATTTTGGAGCATTTGCTTCTCTTTTGTAACGACACCATCAACAGAGGAAGGTTTCTTCAAACGTGATTATGGATATAAAACTAAATAAAAGCTAAAGGGATAAGGATTATGTACTAGGCTGGCTCAATTGAGTACTTTTTCTTTAATAGTCTTGTTCTCACAATCTTCCGCCATTTTTTTTTTTTAGCAATCACTATTGTATTATAAATATATGTTATCTCACACATGTAGGATGAGGCTCTCAATTATATACTGCGTAAAATCAAGACAACTGAGGATATCGCCCCTCGAAATCTATTTAATCCCTTTCCTTTTAAACCTAAATTCCTAGCTGTCACATGTAGGATTTGATCTCAGGATTTACGATAAGGGGAGACGGGTCTCTCCTAACCACTGGGCCATTGGCCCAATGGCTATCTTCTGCCATTAAAGAACACTGAAGTTGCTTCTATAAATGGTTTACCAAATATTTGCACCCGAGGGGAAATGAATAAGGCCCACTTAAGCAAGCAATCGATCCAATTCCATAATTGGGCTTCCATGAGCCCTTTGATTGTTTTGGACATTTTTGGTAGTCCAATAAAAAAAGAAAAGAAAATCTAGTCACTTTTGTTTTCATGATATGCTTGTTACCCAAAAAAAAAAAAAAAAAAAAAAAAATTGCTACAAATATTTACTGCTATAAAAGACAAGAAAAAATTGTGATGGATGTTGCAGCAACATTACATAAGATAAGATTGGACGTCATGAGTTTAAATTATGCACCATAATTACTACTGCAAAGCTATGTGTTAGGTAGAACACATTTGTATAAAATAGGAAAGAATTTAGTGATGATTAAAAATAATTCTCTCATTTATTTAAGTGGATCCCGCGAAAATGAAAGGAGTCCCATTTGTATCTGCCAATTCAACTATTGCAGGGATCACGTTTCCGTATCTGTTTTTGTTTTTGTTTTTTGTTTTTTTATCAAGAAGGTAACGTATCATTTACTAGCACAATGAAAAGAAAAAGAAAAAGGAAAATACGGTCAATAATGCCAAATGCAATTCATAATATAAAGCTAAATCATTATTAACAATTGCCATTCAATTCCATATTTCAATTTCCTAAAAAAAAAAAAATTCCATATTTCAAAAATAAAATTAATAAGACCTTCTAATTATAAATTGATATAATTAATTTGTTCTATACTTTTTCAAATTTTCCATTCTTGGCTATTAATGTAGTCAATAATCCAATTGCTAGAGTTTAAGGAATTACCAAAATTTAAAGACTTTACCTCTTCAATCACTGGACATCATTCAAATGTAATCAAAGCCATCACCACCCCAGAGTACTCTGATCAGTATACATGTGCAAAATCTCTGTAGAAACTACCCCAAGTACTGGACATTAAGGGTTGCACAAACACACAGTCACACACACTGAAGCTGTGACAAAACACATATTCTGTCTTGGGCAATGGGACAGTTGCTGTAAAATCAAACAATGGCTGATCAAGAAAATCTTCTTGAAGATTCCATCTCAACTGCATTTGGCAAAGATGTTGAAGGGTTTAGAAGAAATGATTTTTTTTGTTCAGAAAGGCTTGTCAAGATTGGTCAGGAGCTGCTGATCGATCTAAGTCTCCTCACCATTGGCTCTATGATCAGTGAAGGCCCTTATTCTATTGTCTATGAAGGATTGTAAGTTCTCCATTTTTCTATTTTTCCTTTTTTCTTGGTTTTTGTATTAGTCCCTTTGTAATTTCTTTAGTTTTGCTTCATGCATTGTTCTATATACTTCTTTGATTTTCATGCGTTGCTAATGGGTTTCCTTCTTTCTCTCTTTCTTCTTTTTTTTTTTTTGGTTTTATTTTTTCGGAAATATATGTTTGGTTATATGTTCTCTCTTTTCTTGTCAAGTTTTCTTTTATTTTATAGAACTATACACCATATTGATTGAAGGAATGTTACAAACGCATGCAGCAGCTTTGCTTAGCAATTTTCTATATTTTGTTGTTGTTATGTTTGTTTATCTTGTATTTGAGAGTTATTGTCAATTATTCAATTCTAATTCCTGTTTAGATGGTCCAATCTCATGGACAAATAATAAAGGAGCTGTTGGAAAATACTTCTTTAGCATGGAGTGATAACTTGGGGGCCTAGATTCTGAATACCTTTGCAGGGAACATATTTGTGCTATAGCGATAACTATGTTGATCCCTTCTTTATCTCTCTAAGAAAAGTCAATACAATGTGATAAATCATGAGTAAAAGGAATAAAATTGGCCAAAATTACCTAATTGGATCAAGAAATCCAGCAGAGCCATTTTCAGAATTTGTGTTGCACAGGGTTTATTTGCAAAGCAGTGGCATGAGACTATGATGCAGTTTAACTGACGCAGATGAAAAATTGCTAAAATTTTAGAAGGAAAAGTACTTGTATTAACTGCTAGTTTTGTTATTACGGTTGAATTGTCCCGGATCCCAAACTTGGGACAATTATTCAGATTTTGAACCTATACTGTTGTAGCTAAGCATGCAGGTTAAACTTCAACTATACATCTTTAACTTGTAGTAAAGTATATTTAATAAAACCAGAGTAAATAAGGGTCAAGATTGAGACCAATTAGTTTGCATGTGCAAATTCTAGATGCAGTTTTCTGTAATCACATGCTTTACATCCTTCTGCATGCAGTTTCTGCTTTCATATGACTTTAGTTAATAGCACTTGTAAGTAACTAAAGCAGTAGGCGTAACGTCTCTATTGTACAAAGAAAGAGTAACTTGTTTTCTTGTATTATCATCCTAACTAGAATTTGCAAACGTGGAGAGCATATTAGCCAGAAATTTAGTCGAGTAGTAGCGTTAGCAGTGCGACAATGTTAACTTTTACCTCACAGTCTAAGGCTGTTTTTTAGGCTTGGCTTATGGCTAAGTAAACCCAGCCTACCTAAGGTAGACTGGACACTTGTGGATAACGTACCGAACTTTCCTGTAATAACCGGCTGAGAGACAGAGATGAAAATTAGAGTTAGAAAGAACTGGTTACCAAATGATTGCTATCATTACTCCAGCTTCAAAGTGATATGTGGTAATGGCTAGTTGGTCATTTTCACTTTGTATAGGCATTTAATGCCAGCTTGGTGTCAGTTTTGTTAAAGTTGTTGCTGAACAGAGTATTGTGGCAATTGAGTAGAATACCAGTCACAAAAATGGAGCTTTCTTCTGCACCAAATTTTTCTTGATATTACTCCAGAGGGAACAGATGGGGTTTGCTTTGTGACTAAGACTGCCATTGAGTCATGGCAACAGTTAGAGGTAATGAATTGAACAACACCAGAGTTTTCACGTTTACAAGGGTGCACTTTGCTTGATTTACTATGCAAAAAATCAAATAAGGTTTTCCGCAGATTCCCCTTTCCTCCCCCAGTGAATTCCAGGGAGTAAATTAAAAAAGAAATTAATGCATTGTTGTAGATCTCGCTGAAGTTGATATCATGGAATCTATCCTCATTCTTTTCATATAAGAAAGCATAAAATGGTATGTTGTGTCAAAACCTTAATTTTATACGTGCATTTCATTTATATTATGCATGTGATAGCAAGAATAATTCTGAGGGATTTAAACTTTTGCCGTTCTAATTTTCTGGTGCCTATGAGAATGTTGCATCATGAATTGCCTGAATTCTTGTATGTTGGATCATGTATTACAGATACAAATCTGTTCCTGTTGCTGTCAAAGTAATTCAGCCGGACATCTCATCAAATGTTAGCCCCGAACGCATAGAAAAGTTCGAGAGGGAGGTTGTGATGCTGTCCAAGGTGAAGCATGATAACATTGTCAAGGTATGGTGCTATTCCCGCATGAGTTGCTGGGTCAATATTGAACATTGTCTCATCAATCTCTTTCCATGTTCATTCTACCAGAACAAAGCCTGATCCTATGAGAAAATGTCTTGATCCTATCACTTATGAGCCTAGTGCCAATTGTCCAAAAAGAATGTTCAGGAGAAGTAAATAACGCAGGCTATTAAGCAATCGGGGCAACTATATACCTTTGGTCAGATTGTACCACAATAATTGACAACAGTTATCCTTATACATAGATTTAGTTTGTAAGGATATCTCTCTCTGTTTCTCTCTCTGTGTGTGTGTGTGTATTTCCAACTGCCTTTTATCAAAATAGCACTAAAAAAGAAGCTGGCATTGTTCTCATTTTGCATAAAAAGTAAAGTAAGCACATCATCTTTCATTAGTTATCCATTATATGTCAAAAATTGATTTCTTGGATAGAGTTCACAATACTTTTCTCCTTTGCAGACCTATTATTACTTTATTTAGATAATACTAATCACAAATTTGACATTTGTTGATGTTATTAGTTTAAACAATTTAGTTTTTACCGACAACTATGACATATATGATATGCTTGCTTATAGATGTTTGAGATATGCATGTAATCTGATTGTGAATGGCTAGTATAGGTTCTTAGACTGGAAAATCAAGACAAAGAAATTTAACACGTGCAACTTCAAGTTGACCAGCCAACATAAGATAAGATGCTATGTTAACTAGTGATGTAAAGTATGCAAACTTGTACATCTGTAAAAACCTGAGCTTAGTATTGTGCAGTGTGGCAGCATCATAAACTTAGTTCTATTTCTTACCTTTGTTCAGCATTCCACTGAGCTTCTTTAATTATTTCACAGATGTTATGAAGAGTAGACACCATCTTCTAGCTATATCTGATTTGGAGTCATATATGAAAGTATATGCACATCATAATTTGCAAGGTGTTTACAACTTTGAACTATCTTTCACTAGACTTCCTATTTAAATGATATTTATTGAAGTACAGTTGTCTGATATAGAAAATGCTTTTCTGACCAACAGTAAACAATATTATTACCCTGTTTCAACTCAATCATCAAATGCTGTTGAAGTGATGCGGCTTATTTTACTGTAGTGTAACCTAATATTGTTAATGAGGTGTTCTATCCTTTTTTTAAAACTTATTTTCAAATTTCACTTGTTTCCAAAATTCAGAATGTTTTATGCGGCATAAATGATTATAAACTTTTCAATCATGCATTTCAAATGATGTAGCTCTTTTTTATTTTCTCAAAACCCAAAGGAAGAAATTATTGTTGTAAAAGTCATATACTTTATTTGAACTTCTTTATTTGCCAAAGATGTAATCTTTTGTTGAATAGTTCATTGGTGCGGCCATGGAACCAGGCTTTGATAATAATCACTGAGCTTATGAAAGGTGGCACGCTTCAGAAACACCTGTGGAGCCTCCGCCCCAATCGCCCGGATTTAAAGCTTTCATTGAGTTTAGCCTTGGGAATATCTCGAGCAATGCAATATTTGCATGCGAGTGGCATAATCCATCGCGACTTGAAACCCAGTAATATTCTGTACTTATACACAAGTTTATTTGCATTTCTTTTTTATTTCCACTTAATTCTTTCAATATATGGGCTTTATTTTACAATGTATTTCCACAAATAGTGAGCTTGAGACTTTGTAGAACCTTGAATAATATTTTTTTAACTATAAATAAGTTACATAATCATGTCACTTTGACACACCAATACATGCATATCATAAAGAGGTGAACTGTTGTTATAGATTCAAACCTTTTCAGGATACTCAGGCATGCTTATATGCTAGTCAATTTTGCTGTATTATGTTTACACTGTAGATTATGTGTAGCTTCACAGCCATTAAGGACCATGCATGTTCAATAAAATTCTTCCAGGTAAGACTTAGTCATGAGCTCCAATTATGGAAAAAGAAGAGAAAAGCTGCAGTGGCTGCGTAAGGAGTGAGAATTTCACATCATACTGCCATATTTTTACTTCAACAAAAGAAATTAAAAACAAAATAATTTTACATATAAAGTTCTGTAAGACAGTCATATACTTCAAACCCAAAATTTGGATTTTGTTCACCTCACTCATTTATTCAAATCTTTGTCTGGGTTGTGTAGGTAATCTACTGCTCACAGAAGACAAGAATTTGATCAAGCTGGCTGACTTTGGGTTAGCTAGGGATGAGGCAGCTGGTGAAATGACTGCTGAGGCTGGTACTTATCGCTGGATGGCTCCTGAGGTACTTAAATGCTCCTGTCAGCTTTACATTTACATTTAGTCAGAATCATAGAATGAGCCTTATGTTTTTCCTAAATCAGTTGTTCAGTATTGACCCGTTGAAATTGGGAGGGAAGATGCCTTATAACCACAAGGTGGATGTCTACAGTTTCTCAATGGTTTTGTGGGAGCTGCTAACAAACAACACGCCATTCAAGGGAAGAGGAAATGTCATGGTTGCATATGCTGCAGCTGCGGTAAATTCTTCACGTCATCTTAATATATATGTTAGGAACTTGATGACTTGATAACATGATGGATTTTCTTAACCATTTTGTTCTTATACAATTTGTTCTGATGATATCAAACAAATCTATTTCCTTAAGCTTAGACAACTTCCATCTATGTGTTGCATAGTTTGTTCTTGCTCGAAAGTGTTGCAACACTAATCAAGTTTATGGTAACTGAGTGACACTATGCTTTGAATTTGATTTTTTATACCAGAACCTGAGACCTAACATGGATAGCATTCCAAAGGATATTGTACCCCTCCTAAAATCTTGTTGGGCAGAAGACCCTGCTGATCGACCAGAATTTGCACAAATCACTGACTTCCTCACAAAATTCGTCACCAACATGTGCTCAGTGCAAAAGCCTCTGCCAACTCTTTTGGACACAGAACAGTCAAAGACCAGAGGCCCTGAAGATTCTATAGGTGCAGCTGACAGTTTGAGGAAGTGTAGGGACAACAAGAAGAAGAAAAGGAGATTGCATTACAGTCTTTTTAGTTGTTTCAGTGAATGCGTTTAATTTGGCAATGGACATGGAGCCTTTCTACGTAAACTGCTGTAAATAATCAAATAGATATGCTTCTTTTTAGGTCTTGGTCCATCATTAGAACACTTGGAAATTGTCTGAAACATTCTTGTTGTGATCATAAACATTGTACAAAAAATGCTAGAAGCATCTCAAACAGAAATAAAAGAACAACAGAAGCTAGAAAGCTGCTGGTACAAGCGATAAATTCCCTTCCATCTTGTTGATTTTACCCCTCCTTGAAACCAAGTTGTTTATCCTAATAGTTTTTTTTTTCCTTCTTTTGTTGGGGCAAATATAGTCTTCCCTCACTTTTTCAAGCTAGTTGTCGCTCACAGAAATTTGCAGCGATCACAATTAAGGTGTGCATTATTGAATAAAGGAAACAGAAAAAAAATTCTTGAATTGTATGAGCTCATAGAAATGAAAGCAAGTAGGAGGATGTTGAAAATTTTCATCTAAATTACCGAATATTCTGGTTCTTCCCCATTTGCCAATTACCAATTTTTTTTTTGGCAGTTTCATCAACTGTGCATGTATTTCGAATTATCCCATTATTTGTCAATTGTACTATTCTACACACCACAAATTTTAACCAATAAAATTATGTGTCTCTTTCTTTCAGCAGCATTAGATTAGTAGTAGAGTAATAGTAGTACATGGTCGCACGATTCACAAACACAAAACATGTGTATCCTATTGTTAGAAGTGTTCGATAACTACAGTTACTCAAAGGTGTAAACCTTAAATAACAAGAAGCACGTCAACGGCATTTTCTGTTAATCAAAAGACAACTTCAGCGGTTGTAAAAAGATTTTTCCCCATAAGTAATTAAAGTATCATGAACTTACCCTGTCTTTAACACGTAGAAAATACACCCCACTCCCCATTAACTCAAAGGAAACTAAATCTCACATCAGAACAAATTGAGAGAAAATGTTGCGGTATAAAGGTCTTTAGCCACTCTCACTTGTCAGTAATTGTCAGGTGTTATAGGTTTGTGAATTTTTCTTTTTTCTTTTTTTTATTAACTCAAAAGAAACTAAATCTTACACCGAAAGAAACTGAGAAAAAAATATTAAGAGATAAAGGTTCTTAACCTTCTCACCTGTTAACAATTGCTAGTTGTTATAGGTTTATGAATCTCTTTTCCTCTTTTGCCATTAACTTAAAACAAAATAAAATACACCCCCACCGGCTAATCGGCACGGGACACAGCAATCAGTGGTCATGTTAAGGAAAGTTAATAAAGTAAGCAAAGCAAAATTTTATTAAGTTATCCAAAACAAGGCGTTGCGTTGTCAACCCTATCCACCCGGTCTTTGCCAGTTGGATCCCTCCTTCCGATCATGTGTCACCCCCTTGAATCCCCCTACCTTACATATAACAAAGTAAAAAATTTTTAGGTGGATCAAATTTACAGATAAAGTTATGAATTCTTTATATTAGAAAGTGACATTGTCAAGCGGGGTACACGTGAGACTTATTTAATGGTTCACCAGTGATCCCTTTATGACTGATGTAAAAAATTTTGAATTAAGTGATCTATGACTCTACCTGTAAACTCGATTCACTTAAAATTTTCTTAAACAAAGCCCATCTACTCATCAGCTTCCCAATCCCAGACCCAGCTAAAACAACCCACGGCAACCAACAAAGCATTTTCACCATTGGCTGAAACCAAAAAGTTAAAAATAAAAAAACAAAAAATTTTAAGGTCCCCATTAAATTCCTAAAGGACGCTATTTCTTACACCAACGAACGTCAATGCACTTTTTTTGTTTTCTAACATAAAAACGTTTTTTCAATTTCAACAACATCAATACGTACTTGCAATAAAAAAAGAGGTAAATTTCAATTAAAACTCGTCACTATTATAAAAACAGCTATTATTTATTAAATTAAAATTTTTCGTTATCACAGCATTTTCCGGAGCGAGTGAGAGTCGGAGTCGGGTATTCATTTTACCAAACAAACCTTTCTGCGACCGCTGTAACTAACTATAAATAGGAGCAGCAGTAGTTGTTTCATGTTTGTGGATATTGCATGGTATTTATTATCAGTAGCAGTTAATTAATATTATTTATAGGTAACTATATAAATATATATAAAAGCACTGCTATATTATTATTTTTTTCAAAAAAAAAAAAAAAGGTCAGAACCTCTGGCATTTTTCATAAAATCACTGTGGGAGTGGCCGAGTGGGGATGTTGTTATTTTTCTAAAACCGTTGGATCTCTCTCTGTCGTTCTGTTTTCTATGTTTTCTCAACAGTAGTTAGGAAGCGGAAGTGGGAGGGAAGTAATGGTACGAAAGTAGTTAAAAAAGTAGCATGGTACTTCAGCTAAAACAAAGTCGTACTAAGTTACAATAGTAGCAGCAGTAGTAGTTGTTTGATGTTGTTGGGCAGTTGTTAATCTAATCCGAGTTGGACTCTGTTTGGGCGTTCCACCTCACCTTCCTCCTCTAACAACCCAGTCCACACGACCACCACTGCAGGTTTCTTCTCTGTCTTTCTTTCTTTCTTTCTTTCTTTTTTTTTTTTACTGTCCTTTTTTCCTCTTCCTTTCTTTTATCTCTTTTGCATATAAGCTATATTTTCTCTCTATCACACACACAAGCACACAAAACACACACAAATAAATGTCTATGTGGGACAGATATGTAATTGAATTGCGGGGCTTCTGTTTTTACTTCAATTAAGTATATATTTTCTTAGTCTTGCGGTGGATTTAAGGATTGAACTTGGGATCTATTGGTTTTAGTTGATTGAGTTGAACTTTGGTTTCTTTTCCGTCTTTGAATTTTTTTTTTTATATATATGAAAGTTGAAAAAAATTATTACTTAGTGGCCTAGATGATTAGGGGAATTTACTGTCTTATGATTGTATAGAGTTGTTAGGCTATGAAAGGAGAACTTGTGTTTCTTGGGATTTAAATTTTGGGACTGAATTTACTATTAGAATTAATACTGGCCAAGCTACCTGACAATTAAACTTAAATAGACTTTTTTTTTTTTTGAAAAAGGAAGGAGGGGGGGGGGGGGGGATATTAATGAAATGCATAGTGATTATACAGTCTATCTGTGGGGTGCATAGCTCGTCTTGAAATGAATTTCTATGGAAAAGGAATGTGCTAATTTAGTTGTAATTGTGAGGAGGACGAGGTGGAGCAATAATGAAGAAAAGCACTTGCCTTTGGTGGTCACAACGCTAGTTGTGATTGAGGGTTGATGCAAAAATATCATGATAATGTTGCGATTGATGTTATCTTTTATTACTTCTTGAATGCTCCATTTCTTGAACAATGAATGCATCAAGGTAAGCCAATATCTAAGACACGTCAATCTTATTTTTCAATATCTCTACCTTTTTTTTTTTTTTTTAATTCACAGTTAGAAAATATCTTGGTCTGTCATTGCGATGCCCAGTTTATGTCTCTTGCAACATCATAGAAGACTTGAGGAGAGAATACTTGCAAGTTGCTAGTATAGGTTACAGATATGAGTTGTTAGGTTTAGCAGTTTCCTTCTTGTGGTATAACTGCAGAAGGACAACTGGAATTGGAAGGATATGTCATATATTCAGCTTTAACATTTGCCAGTCTCACATGCTTTCTTTAGCTTAACACAGCTGTTGTGTGAAGTAGCTCGCTTGTTTCCGAATCTTCTGGTACTGTTATACTTGTGTGTCTATAGAAGCTATTTTGTGATTACCATAGCTGAGTATAAATTCTTAAGACGCCTTCTGATCTTTTTACAATTGGACAAAGATATCAGTGGCTCTGTAAACATAGAATATCATGAAAGAATTCCCAAAAAAAAAAAAAAAGGATTTCCCCTTGCAATTGAAGTGCTCTTTCTTTCTTGTTTGACAGGAAAAACATAAGCTTTTCAAGACAACTTAAAAATAAGTCATTGAGTTAATGTACTATGTGTGCTTGCGACCGATTTTCGAATGCAATCATAGTAATTTGGTGCATATTTAATATTATTGGTATTTTGATACATGCAGGTGCTTCTTACAACTAATTGAGGATATAAGAACTCCTGTTTCGCATTAAGAGATAAGAGGATAACTGAATCTACAGTCCATTTGTCAAATGGGGACTGGGGAAGAGAGCAACCCTGCAAGGCCTTCCAAACCTACGTCCACAAATCAGGTAAACTTCCTTTATATTTCCTCCAAGTATTTAAGTAGGTTGAGATAACATTCATTTTAACCCATGCTGACCACCATTTTCCTGAAACATACTTGCAGGAAACTCCTGTTACGCCTTTGTATCCTGACTGGTCAAGCTCTATGCAGGTTTGCATTCTGCATTCAATTTACCTAAAGTGCAACTATGGGCAGGATTTTCAGTACTTTCACATGGTAAATTGCTAATTGAACATTCTCTTTGTCAGGCATACTATGGTGCAGGAGCTAGTCCACCATTTTTTGCACCAACTGTTGCGTCTCCTAGTCCCCATCCCTATTTATGGGGTAACCAGGTGAGACGTTCTGTTAATCATTTGATCTTCCCTATTATTTTCTCAGCTTATAAGAGTTCTGCTCTGGAGGACCTTGTAATAAATAACTAAAATTTGCTTTGTGTGGTTATCTTTCAGCATCCTCTGATGCCACCTTATGGCACTCCAGTTCCATATCCAGCGTTGTATCCTGGGGGAGTTTATGCTCATCCTAATATGGCAATGGTAATCTGGACTAGTTTTGTTATGGGGTAGCAAAAATGATGTCGTGATGGTGCCTGATTGATTTGTCAACTTTATTTTTGTCAACTGGTGGTGCTTCTTTAGCTTTATTCACTTCTTCATGTATTTGTTAGGCTCCAGGAGCATTACAGGCTCCTGTAGAATCAGATGCAAAAGCTCCTGAGGGGAAGGATCGGAACACGAACAAAAAATGTAAGGGTCCTTCAGGAAACCCTGGCTTGATTGCTGTGAAGGCTGGTGAGAGTGGGAAAGCAGCCTCTGGGTCAGGAAATGATGGTGTAACCCAAAGGTGGTCTTACATGTTAATTGAACTTTTCTTTTTTGACCAAAGTTTCCCATATTTTACATTTAATGTCATTGGCCTGAAAAAAAACTTTGATATATTGGTTTGTTATCACATCTGATAGTTTTGTCTGATCAAATACAGCGCTGAAAGTGGAAGTGAAGGTTCATCAGATGGAAGTGAAGAAAATAATAACCATGTATGTCTCTTCTAAGCCTTAAGAAAGGCAAATGTGATGCTGACTTTCTTCAACTGAAATATTTCTGGTTTGTTATCTCAGCAACTTTCTGCAACAAAGAAAGGCAGCTTTGATCGAATGCTTGCAGATGGTAATTCTTTGTCTTCTCTACCTTTAATCTTGCACATTTGTTGAAGTATGTGTATTAAATTCTGTTACTATATTGTCAGGAGCCACTGCACAGAACAATTCTCCTGCAGTGCCTGGGAATCCTGTAGTCTCTGTGCCTGCAACTAATCTGAATATTGGAATGGACTTGTGGAATCCATCCTTTGATCCTTCTGGAGCCATGAAGATGCATCCAAACCCTGGCGTCTCACCTGCCGTTGCACCAGGCATGATGGCTGACCAATGGATTCAGGTAAGAATCTACTTTTGAATTCTCTCCATTTCATGGTACATCCCATTCTAATAGATGAGGGAAATATATCCTTGTGTTAATTATCTACTGTTCCTTGGTTAGCTTCAAATTATGGAATTAATCGGTTTACAGGATTGCCTTGTAACTGAAATTGAGTTAAAAAGCCTGTATGTTGCCTTGGCGTGTAGATTTGCTTGTGCTACCTACTTTTTTTAATGTTTGTAGGGAATTCTTAAATTTCTGACAGTAGAAAGAGATTTTTTCTGTTGAATCTTACTCTTTTATGTATTTGCAGTTTTGTTGAGTATATAATTTGTTGTATTAAAGCTGCTTATGTTCAAGTTTGAATGCAGTCAAGCTCGTACAAACGTAACCGCCCCAAAATCTAAATTAATAATGATTAACTATAAGCGGCTCTAAAGATTAACAGCTGTCTTAAGCAAATGAACTTCAATTACTTAAAAGTTTTTGTTGATTTTGTTCCAGCCTGATGATGCGAGTTGATTAACTATAAAAGGGTTTGATTTGATTAGATTCATGATATGAGGTTTTTTGTTGATTTTGTTTCAGCCTGATGATAATTATATATCCAGTATAAATTTACGATACGGTCAAATGGTTTATGGCATCACATTTACAATTCAATGATGCTCGATTTTGTGTTATTATGTTAAACTATTCTGTTGATGCCCCTGTGAACTTTAACTTGCTCCTAGGAGAGCTTTCATGCCCAAATTTTAGCTCGAGAGTTGCTGTTTACAGTTTTGTTACAGTGACAAATGGCTCTTATATTAATAGGAATTTTTATTCGTAGTTTAACATTTTTCTTCAGGATTACATTTCTATTTTTCTTTTCACTTAGCTATTGCTTCTTTATAGATCAGATTATATCTGTGATATATTCGAAAGGTTCAATATCAGGTGTTTGCACGACGTACAGATATTAAAAAGATCATTAACCAATATATTGTAGTAATATTTTGTAGTCACAACCCGTCATTTCACAGGATGAGCGGGAGTTGAAAAGGCAGAAACGAAAACAATCTAATCGGGAGTCAGCCAGGAGATCAAGATTACGCAAACAGGTATGTGTTTCTCTAGTTTCAAGGTCATAAATACGTTTTCCTACATTTCTTCATTCTGTCTTAATGATTGATATGCAATTTTTGTAAAGGTTTAGATGCGATATTGTGTAATAAGCATCATCTCTTTTAGCTCTTTGTATTTGTATTGGTGCACATTATTGTGTTTTCCCATATTTTTCTTACGACCTTGTTGTGGTGCAACATGTCATTTATGTGATACCTATAAAAGTTTGAAGATAATGCATTGGGGTTTAGGTTTTCTATTTATTCCTGATATATTGTAAGATCTTGTGGTAGTTCCTCCATATGTGGATTTTTGTGAACTAGCCACTGGATGTTCTCTATCTTTTTGTATTTCTGGTGATTTGTCTCCTTCCACTGTCCCTCTGTTGTCTGCCCTGTGTTCTGTTATGGTGTATCCTCTTCTCTGTCACTGGACTTCTTGTCTGCTGTAAACATCAGTTACCAAGCAGGTTTAGATTGAGTGTTGGTTTGGTTCTAGCGTTGTCCAGCCCTCATGGAGGTTAGAACAAGACTGAGCTTGAAATGAAGAGCTTTGTAACTTGGAGCTCGATGGCCTATTGTCTGTTCAAACTGAGAATGTATAACATTATTTGCAAGAAGATTGTTTTTCTTTTATTTTCTGGAGTTTTGAGTTGGGGCACCTTAACTTCTCCTCTGTGGAGGAACTTGGAGTAGCCAGCCATGAAAAACTCTGAAACTTTACTGGTCATTGAAGTGGATTATATATGAATGGAAGAAAAGGGCCTTCTGTTGTTGTGATGAGATGCGTTCATAAGGTTGCTTTTCAGGCTAACAAAATGCTAGAGATCATTGGTTGATGATAATCACACCAAAAAGATTTTTAAACCTTTAGTTTCAGACAGGGTGGGAAAATATTCAGAGGAGAATTAGCTTACTAGATTAACATATATGGTTTGCTTAGTTATAAAGATATGGTATAACAGTAATGAGAGCTCATTACAAGTCTTATACTGACGGACAAATAGTTGTACTCCACTTGCTCATATTCTCCTCTTATCTGACTTACTTGGGAAGAAGCAACTGGTGCATCATGTCACCTGAAAAGATGATTTTCAGAATTTCTAGGAATCAGTGTACCTTAATAGTTTACAGTTTATGCTGGACGACTTTAAACTATTTCTTCAAGCTTTACTGTTTCTTTGATACATCTTAGTCTGAAAGGTACTGCTTATTCTCTATCTGCATGCAACCAAGATAACAACCCCAGGATGCTGCACATCTTGTACAGCAGGCAAGTCAGAGGGAAATTACACAAGATAACTCACCATGTGAATTAAAGTAGAAATCATTTGTCAGAATTTAAAAGGAGATCTTTTCAGGGTCATAATTTTTCTGCAACTTGCCATATGGATCTCTCATTGTTGATCCAAGAGTCATATGTCTCTAATTATCCTTTGACAATTTCAGATAGATCACTTGCCTAAACTGTGAACAATTTCTCTATACGTAAAGTTGTTTTAAACTGTTCGACTTTTTCCTGTTCTTTCTAGGTTGAATGTGATGAGTTGCAGCAGAGAGTAGAGTCATTGAACAGTGAGAATTGTGCACTGAGGGATGAACTGCAAAGGCTTTCTGAGGAATGCGAGAAGCTTACATCTGAAAATAACTCTTTAAAGGCATGTAAATCATCTTCCTGACCTTAAGATATATGTTGTCTTGTTTCTGTCGCACAAAGTTAATTCATGCAAGACTACTGTTTTCAGCACATTATTTTGCTTTGTTCGAACATCTGTCTGTATGTTCATTTCCTGTTGTTGAACATGTTCCCTCCCTACGCCCCCCTCACCCGCACAAAAATATCAAGGAAGAAAAACCTTTTTTGTTTGTATGTTTCCTGGTTTATAGGATCTACCGGGTCTTTTCCATTAGTACTTTTGGTATTTGAGCAGGCTGTCACAATTAACGTAGTAACACTGTTGATTTGGTGCTGAAACAGGAGGAATTGACTAGGTTGTGTGGACCAGAGGCAATATCTAAATTAGAGAGCAGTAGCACTACCCAACTTCAAACGGGTGGTGATGAACATGACAGTTGAGAGAAGTGATTTCAGATTGACTCACTTTATAATTGTCGGAAAATTATGCAAGTACCTGAGAAATTTATTACTCTAGGATTGGTTAGGTAAAGAATGTTTGTTTCCTACTAATTATACAGTTCTAACCCTTTCTCAGTTGTAACTGTGTCATTTGTTGTGGAATTCTAATGTGAGATCAGTTTATACTCTGTCTTGTAAAAGTAGGAAGTGGAGAAATCGAAGAGAGAGTAGTTTTGGGGCGATGACATCTTCCATTTCAATGTTTTGTTTTCCCAGTTATACGTAATATATAGTTTGATTATTGGACAATAATTGCTAGCAACATTTTGGATGGGGTTTGATTGGATAAACACAGCTGCAAGGCTCTAACACCTAATTTCCGATTAGGTGAGGGACTTGTGATTCTGATTGGAGTATGAAAAGTTAAACTTCAAATCCAAAGCGTGCATGACTGATTCTTTGGCAATCTGGCTGGTTAAAGCTGCCTCAGCTGTCAGGATTGTTATCTTTGCAGATCTACAAAGCTGCGGCTGATAGATTCCGAAGATTGCATTTTTTCTTTAAGTAAAGGTTTAATACTTTTTTGTGAAAATGACACTGTTTGTGAATTATAAGGATATCAGGTGTGTGGTATGCAAAAGTTACCTTCTCTCCACGGATGTCAAATGATACTCATGTTTGGGTTGGTAAAACGAGTTTTAGATGTTCATTACCGAAGTATGATTATATGAGAGAGTTTAGAAGGCATATAGCAATAAGACTTTTCCATAATTTTTTGATAAAATACAGCTAAATCTTGTAAGGATGTGTGAACAATTTCAGCAAACCTTTGTAACTTCTTGCCTGTACACTTATTTAATGACTGCTTACGATAAGATGAATGAGGGGGAAAACAAAAAGTAGAATTAATTAGCTATACCTGTGATATATTTGCATCTTAAAATAAAATTTTGACATAATACAAATCAGATTTTTTTATGGCATGTAGTATGAGTACATTTATATGATAATTTTTTTTTTAGATTTGTATAGGATAAAAATTCAAATACTGTGATAGCATGTCGTATAAATTTTTAACAGCTGTGCTTAAGTTGTCCAAATTATGATTGCGCTAAAGTCTTCCCATTAGTATTTTATTTTATTTATTTATTTTTTTTGCATTGCAAGGTAAATTTTTGTTCTCAATTATTTTTTATAAGTGAGGATCACAAGTTCTTGTTCTAAAAATATTTAAAACAGTCTTATCATTTTTTTTATGTCAATTGGCAACTCCTATTCCTACTCTAACTCTTCTATTCTAGCCCCTTATTTCTACTTCCGGTATGGAACCAGTGAGAAATGAACCTTCATCGAATCAAACGGGTGTAGTATGCACCCGTATGAATTAGAAGTCACATGCATAAAAGAAAAGGCTTTAATCTCTTACCTTACAAGGATTTAAATCTATTGGGTTGGCCAACGTCCCAATGGTACTTTGTTATTTAAAACAATCTTATCCATATAAAAAAACTCATAGCAAATTGAAAACAAAAAAGAAATAAAAGTAAACCCCAACCTTTTACAGCTAAACATAGGCATAAGCTATGAACTCTGACCTAAGACAGATTACACCAAATGTTTGAAAAAAAAAAAAGTTACTCAAAATAAGATACAACGAGGTTAGGGCTTTTAAAATTACATTAATCCCTAACGCAAATTACTATAGTTTTGCTCTTAATTAATCCCATTATCGGGTTGTAAAACTGCTTCTAATACTTTGTTAGTAGTGGCTAATACCTCCATGCTGATGTGGCAACAAGGACCCTCTCATGCCAACAAAGCAGCATCTCAGCTTGTCTCCTCGCCACGTGGAACCCTCTCAGTTGGATTTTCCTTATTAAACACTCAGCTTGAAAGTCAGCAAATTGACTTAAAGCCACCGGCCTCAAACCTGCCGCCGCAAACGCCTCCCTCCACGGCGTTCCACGGCGGCCAGCCACCCGCACTGCCTCCAAAATCTTTGGATATATTACAAAACTCTCGATATTTTTCATCCCTTCATCGTCACCACCACAACCCCCACCACCGCTTGCCGCCTCCAAGGACTCCAAGAGCGTCGAGTAGAACTCAAGCCCGTCTATTAAAGTCTGCCGAAACGACGTGGTTCCAAACCCGATTAACCCTTCGCAGTCCAAATGCACCACCACATGGGGCGAAACACGGCGGAGATCGTTCAAGAACCCTGTCCCGACGAGGCGGAAAATAGCGGGAGATAAAAGTATGACCGTCTTTTCACCCTCCATGAATCTCATAGCTTTAAAAGATAAAAACTCAAATGCACGTACTAAAACGAAGTCTATTTCGAAGCCTATATTGAGCTCCCTGGCGAACTGGAATAAGTTGTCTCTGATTAGCTTCGATTCCGTCTCATATTCCTCAGCCACCACACTTGTTATTCTAAGAATTGGCGGGACAGCTTTGCGGGACTCGGCTTTATCAGCTAGCTCTTTCATGAAGGAAGCCCAGTGGCCCCCAAGGCCGATGTCAAAATCGATGACGTGGATGATCACGGAGCCCTCCACAGCTTCTAGCACGGCTTGGTTAGCCGTGAAGCTGGAGAACATGGGGATAGGAGAGATGTTGGAGAAGGCCTTATGGGCTTTGATGCTTTGGATAACATCGGAAGAAGTTAATTGCCGAGTTGACCCGGTGAGTAGGGCTTGTAGAGCTTCCTTGAAATAGAAGGCAGCTCTTTGAAGTGGTTTCCCTGTTGGAGCTTGGAGGCGTTGGTTGAGCCGGCCTAGTATCACGTGAGTCTGGTGGAGCGAATTGGTCTCGAAGCACTCGGCGAGTCGGATGAGTTCGTCCACGTAAACGCACCCTAGGTTCCAGTTGAGACTAGAATTGGGATGGTGAATGTCATTAGACAGCCCGAAAGAGGTGACGGAGCTATTATTCAAAGACGGGTATGTAGAGATATCCGAGAGGTTGAAATTGCAAGGAACGAACTGAGTCGAATCGAAGAAGCTGTGAGTCAGTGGAATCTGGGGAAGACTTGGGAACTGAGTTTGAGACTCGTTTTGAGGGGGTTGTGAAAGAGCAGTAGGATTGGAAGTAGGGGTTGAATTAGAATCTTCTTGCAAGCCAAATTCTCTCATCAAAGACTCCCAGTCCTCGGAATGATTCAGCACATGATCTTCCAGCTGAAGACCTGTATCGTCCCAAATGGAGGAAATATCGGTATTTGAGGCAGGTTTTCCAGTGACTGGACTCGGACTTTGTCGGAGCTCAAGAACTGATTTTGGCTCGTAGCCCTGAACAGTGTTGTTGTTGCGGATGTTGTTATGATTGCTGTTGTTGCTATTGCAATTCACTTGTTTCGTGGCCTTCAATACTGATGGCTGTTCTTGTGTAAAGGGCACTTTCATTTCTCTGAAAAGAAGAAGAGGAAAAAAGCCACAAGAACACCGAAGTAAGAAAATAAATTATCTTTGTCTCTATATATAACTAGTGTATAGCACTGTTTATTGAGTGTGTTATCTGTGGTTTTTTTGGTTGGTTTTTGAGTTTTCTTTAGATGTTGAAGTTGGAAATGCGGGAAGAATAAACGAAGAGAGGGAAGGGGGCTTTTGGAAGTGATGATTTTGGGCTTTTTAGCTTTGTTTGCGTGCGTGGGTGCGTACGTACATGAGAAGTATGGGATGATGAGGATACTTATTGCGGGGGGTGCGGAGGTGGGGAGAGTCATGGAGGCATGACAGACATGAATATGTGGACAATACACGAAGGAAGTGGACACGAGTCAGAAGATTGATGAGAGATTGATTGGACCAATTATCTTTTGGAAGCTTCATGTTCAAGTCTCTGAAGCCTTTGTGTACTCTTTTGAGTTGAGTACCCTTTTTTTGATTCTCCTCTTTCAGATTTTTGAGTTGGTTTTTCCTCTACTTTTGCTTTATAAATCTTTTTGGTTTCTGGCTGTAATTGGTTAGTCTTCTTTGAGGTGCAATTTCATTTTTTTCCTTAACGAAGAAAGGGTAGTCAGGGGCTCACAGCTTTATGTTACACTGGTACTAATATTTTAGAACCAGTGGAAGTCTGGCTGTAAAACTGCGTCGATGGTCTGCCCCATGGGAAGCTGAAATGGGCTGCAAGAATTGATAAAAAAAACAAGAAGATTCTTGTATTGTTGTTAGCGGGTTTTGATCTAGTTTCCCTGGAATTGCTAACTGAAGTTTTGATCGCTCTTGGAAGAATATTGGTTGGTAGAAAAATAGAATTCCACAACTACAGTAGCAATTTTTTTTTTTTTAGCCCTCACAAACAATAGTATTTAATTTGCCGTTCTTTCTCCCTCTCTTGTGATATAAATGAAATATAAATCCGTCATTTTTGTTTACTGGATCAAGGGGGATGTCACTAGCTAATAAAAGTTGAAAATTCGTTTTTGACAAAACTGCTTTCAGTAAATAATTCTGAAATATTCTTCAATGCTTTTTTTTTTCTTAAATATCTTTTTATATTTCCATATATGTGCGTGCGTGTGTGTGTCTTTTTTTCTTGTTTGATCTAATTGGCTTGGCTCGTAACTTGCATGACTTTCCATTAAGCACGGGTACTTGTTCCCGTAAAAGACTTCTAAACACAAAAAGGACCTCCAGTTGTGATTTGAGAGTTCCACTTCCACACTCCAATGCCTAACGACGCTCAATCAAAAGTTTTGTTAACTCAAAAGCAAATCACAGCGACCACCGCTCAAATTAACTTTACCTGTCTCTATAATATGGAACTTAGAACTCACGCAGACTATTTCCATTTCGGTCGGCAGGTAGGAACTTGGCTGAAAAATGACTGAAAGAGGCCATCCTATAAACGAAGCCCACACGTCAAAGGTCGCCTAACAACACATTTATAATGCATGAAAATGACTACTAGTAGTAGTACATGGTAGAAGATACGACGTAGCCAAAGATTTGGCGGATATGGAATAAAACAGAATTTAAACTTTAGTAATAAGCAATAACGAATTAATCAATTGAAAGTTTGAACACTTTTTCTTTTCCTTTGTGTTGGCTTTCCATTTCTTTTTGACCGTGAGTTGTACGATTCCAATCTGGGGAGAGAAATTCTCTAATTCTTGGTGACCCTGAACTCATACAGATCCTAGCAGCACTCCATTAATTTTTAATGTAGATTACTTACCTCAGACTCCAGATGATCCACGAGATCATCCTTGTCTTTTTCTAGAACAAGAACAAATCTTTCTTCTTGGTTGTTTCCTCCTTACTTTCTTAAACCCCTCAAGGAAGATCCCAATTGTTCTTACATGAATCACATGTTAAGGTTAATTAATGATGGTCGCGTACAAAAAAAATTGTAGCATGCATGAACAAGAACAAAAGAAGAAGAACTACCACGAATTTCTTTGGGTGCTTTTTAGTTCTGAAAGAGTAGAAAATTGAACAATTTAGTTATCATATTTTTGGTGTTTCAACTTGCAAGTTGAAAATATATGTCTTTTACGCATAGCGGTAAATTAGAAAGAAGTTGCTTAAATGGTAGTAAATTAGAAATGAACATTTTGAAGAGTTGTAGGATTTAGAGAAGAAAAGATCAAGATTCGTGAGATCAAATGTAAATCGTTGGATGATTCTAGACAGTTAGCATCTTAGAATTTGCGTAAGACGATCAGACGCAATTATGCAGACATACTCCTCTTGATGAAGGTACCTATATTCCAAAACCTGAAAAAGACATTTATAAGGAAAGCTTCTTTCTGATATATTCTTTTTGACATAGAAGAAAAGATGACCTCTCCCCATAACAGTGAATAAAGATTGACTTGATTGGCCTTAACTGACCCTACCAAATTGGACCCATTTGCTTCCTTTGTCTGAAATGCCTCGTTGATCCATCTCTCCAATTTCTTCGCTATAGTGCATACGAGAGATCATGATCATCAAGGAAGATGTTAAGGTCGGAAATAGTTATAAAAAATAGTAAATTTTTAAAGAAAAATGATAAGTTTTGGTTGAAATAAATTTTTTTTATGAAAAATTATCATTTTTACTAAGAGTTAACGAAGAATTACTGAATCATTGTCCAATGATCAATTGCCCAAAGGGATGTGGAAATCAACTAAATTTGGCGGCTAAGAGAGGGAATATATTCTCTTGTTTATAATGCAATTAACAAATAGACCACACCAATGTCTCTTCCTCCATCCGTCCATTTTACGTACATAAAAGAGAAGAGAAGAGGCCCTCCTCCAAACTATATCTGGACCTTTGTTTTTCCTTTGAACTTTAGTGGAAAAGCATGCATAATTAAAAGATCGTTAGAGGTCTTCATTAAGCAGATATTATTTTAAACGGTATAAAGGCAACAAATGTAGTATATGCTGCACTATTTAAGTAATTTAGAAAAGTCGTCATGTCTTAATCAAACCAATGTGTTTAATTAACAATTCTTGCCATCTCATCTTTCACAATTTACTTTCAGTATATTAAAATGATAATACAATGATTTGAAGTGTGAACACTGGTATTAATAAAGGATTAGGAATTAATACCCTACATAAACTTTACACGAAATCGTTTAAGATTATCATGCGCAACATTTTTCTTTCAATAATTAACTTTCTTGAGATTTTTGTAAAGCTGTTTCAAGAAACAACTAGCTAACCCCTTTTCCAGTTGCTTCATACAAAGGCCTACAAACAAGTGCCGAAGCTTAAGTAGACAACATGAATATATATATATATGTTATGTTCAATAGTTTAAAGAATATATATACACACAAATTTTGTTTTAGTTTTTTTTTATTAACTTAGACTATTACAATAGCGGAAGGAAAATGACGTTGGTGAGATTCGAACCCTCGATCTCTGAGTGGAATCATAGAACTCTAACCGTTTAACCCTCTATTCGTTATTTTGTTTTAGTTGTATCATGTTAATGATCAGTCACAATTTTATGTAACCACTGCGATACGACAAAATTATTGGAAGTGTTTTATAGCAAAAATTTTCGAAGAAAAGAATACAGAACTTGCAATTTGGCTTTGATTTGAGTGTTTGTCGCGATTCGGATTTAACTCAAATTGTCCTCACCACGCATGTCCTCATCATCAAGAAGAGAGTCAAACCCTAGTTTTTTTAGTGCTGCTTCAATTTGAAACGCCACCAAGATGGCAACATTTTTGACAACTTCCAACGTTCAAGAACTTGTGCACATACAATTTGCGCCTTTTTTCTGTTTAAGCTCTTTTCCTTTTAAAGTTTAATATGGAGAATTCTTTGCGTACGTGGTTTTCATTTTCGAATTGTATCGAAAAAAATTACATCTAAAGTTCAATTTAAAGAGCCAAAAACTTGCAGGATGGACTTAGAAACTGCCGCTTGGCATGTTATAAGAATTGTATGTTACACAAACATATGAAAGGGAGAAGTAATGGGACATTTCAGTCAGATGGTGATTAAGCATCTATCTTTTGGAATATGACCAAAATTAAACCAACTTTATAAATATGACGTAATGGCAGCTCCTCAAAATATCATTGTAATAAGACCAAATGATTGCAATAAGAAATGATATCTGTTCTTTAAACAGTCCCATTTGAAGTTGATTAATCAAATGAATTCTCAAACGTGTTCTGACAATTTTAATTAAGCAAATTTTATTCACGACAAGAAACTGTATATCGGGAAATTCTTGTTGTTTTTTTAAGAGTATTTTATGAAGACTATTATTGTAGTGCTTTTTGAAATGTATGTACCTGAGCTAAAACAATAGCTATAAATATGAAAGTTAATTAAAGTACGTATTAAAAAAATATTTCAAATGTCATGCTAGAATAATATCAATCCAAACAAACTGTTAGATATCCCACCAATTTTGTTCTTAGGATAGAAAAACTTAAAAGTCTCTGGCACATAGGAGACAAAAAGAATACAAATACTGTCCAATAATACGACTAAAGTCTAAGTACTTAGGAGCTAAGTTTCCAAGAACTACACGGGACACACGCGATGGAAAAGAAAGGAGGAAGGAGCCTTGTAGCATACAAAAGAAGGTTGGGTTGAGATTCTGATTAGCACCATTCATGTAAAGATTGTCCATCACCATCTAGCCAACTCCCACACACACACACACACACAAAAAAAAGGCAAAACCAAAAGGGTTGCAATAGTGGAGGTCGATTGGCCATGACATTAGGGTATCTATCTTCTTCTAGCTATCCCTACTGTCTTTCCAATAAACAAGCACCATGAAACCAACCATATGGATATATGTTTATGCATGGTTATGAATGATGGTGGTCCAATCGCCTATACCAGATGGTACTACTAGGATAATACTACTATACTGATACGAATAGATGATACTTAGGATATGTTAATTTTACTTTGGAAATACTCTTTGATTCAGATAGTTTTTTTTTCTTTCTTTGTGAGTGGTGACCACTATGATCATTGGTTGTCTCTATAAACAGTGATATATCATCGCATTTCATACATGGCAATTGGCATCTTTCTTCCCTCTCACAACTTGCACTTGGATGGAGCAAATCAGGAGAAACTTAAACCTGAACTTTTTCACAATTGGCCTTTGTTTTTCTGGATACTATTGAATAACGAATTTTTGACAAGTATTCTGCAAAGCCGAAAACGTAGCCACCATTTCTACCATAAATGTCATGATATTTGCTCATAAGATCCTATTTGCATGGAAAATGAACCAACGGAACATAAATCACGTATTCTAGGCTAGGCAATAATATTGCAATTTTATAGACGTTTTGCCTAGGTATTGGACTAAACCGCAGTATTTTTTTTTTTTTTTGCCAATTATCAATGCTATCCTACAACCCTTACTCTACTCTATGAGAAAATATAGAAGGTCCAACTGGGCCTCAAAAGAGCTAATGAAGACTAACCGTGGTATCCTTAATCTAAGGCAACGATCTTAAAATTACTTTGTATGTGGATTCTATAGACTATAGCTGGGAACGAATAGAGGGTCGATTAATTAAAATTTTAGGGCTCTATCTCAAAGGTCGGATGTTCGAATTCCACCATCACTATTCCCCTCCTCCAATGTAATAGTATAGGTTTGATCAAAAAAATATAGACTATAACTGTAAGCGGGCCAGAAGCCCAAATCATTAAATTCCCAGTCAACAAAACCTGAGATTTCCATTGAATAAGCCCGTCACAGAATTGGACTGATTATCCTTCCTCGCACGATAGGATTTTGCTTTTTCACCGACGGCCCAAATAAGGATTAGCTTGCTTAAGCATTCCTGGGCTTCCTTCATTTTTCTTTGGGCCGACATTTTAAGCAGTTGTTTATGATGGACTCAATTAAGGAATCTTTTCAGCGACACCAATGCAACTCATGACCCAAAAACAAGTTGACACTAGCGCCCAAACAGTACCGAAGAGAATTGAAGTCATGAAGGTCCCAGGAAACCTCGTCGTTTAACGTTTATCATCTTATGGAGCTTTCATAACCTCCAACATGCACATGTTCATGGAGAAGCCACGTAGATTTGTCACCTTCTTCATCATGTTCCCCTTTTGTGCGTCTATGGCCATCTCTTCCAAGCTCACATTTCCTTGATCTCGCTTCAAAAGATGTCCAATATCTCACCATTTTCGTTTTTTATATGCTTTACTATAGCTGTATCTTTGATCAGCGTAAATGGGGGAGTTTTGGAAGGGGAGACTGAATCGTATAGGGGACCTTTGGTGAAGAAGAAATATGATAGGAAGCTAATTTCATCAAGCCAATATGGAGAGGTTTCCGGGTTTAGTGTTAGAGCGACAACAGATGTAGACCAAAAAACATGCAGACATGGTTTTCTATGTACATACAGGTAATGTAGACCAAAAAAGGAAAAAAAAAAAGAAAAACACAAAGAAAGAGCGTAGACACAATGATAATTATCATGATTTGAGTAATAAACTTCACTTAAAGTGGGATTTCGTAAAATTAAAACTTGAGTATTAATAGGCTGAATTAGATTGAAAGACGAAATTTCAATCGTATAGTAAACAAATTAATTCTCGTGCCATAAAGATGTGGTGTAACTTCTATAGAAAGAAATTACACTAGTATGTCTTTCCTAGGAGTAAATTTCAGTACTTTATTAAGTTCTTATTGGTGTGTGAAATATGAGTGCATTGCAGGTTCGGGAAAGCTGAGTTACATTAATGAAGCTGGTCGCAAGTTGACTAAGACATTGAGACAAGGAGATACTTTGGAACTTAATCCAGGGACTATTTTCTTCATTGAAGCCATCCAATGTGTTGACAAACTAAGGGCTTATGCCATCTTTGGTAACTTGGAGGAACATTTTAGTGTAAGAGCTTTTTGACACCCCTGAATTTTAGTTCTATATCTTACAATTTTGTCAAAATTTGTAACTTTTTGTTTGGACATCCATAGAAACCAGCAACAACACCGTACTCCAGTTTCCGCAACCTGATTTTCAACTTTGACAAGAAGACATTGCAACAAACCTTTAAGGTACCAAATTATGAAATTACTTCGTCCTTCAAATTAACACCTCGATAATCTACATCTGAATAACGAATTGTAATTTGGATTACGGGCTTCGATTTTACGTTGAATTAATTACAGTTTGCTATGCAAAATTGTGTTTGAAGGTGCCTGAAGATGTGATTGAAGAAATAATGAATAATCAAAATCCACCAGCCATTGTTTCCAGCATCTCAGGAACCAAGAACAAATTGTGGGATTTAGAAGCTCGTTTCATTAAAGGCCGTACGAAAAGCACAGAACCCGACCTTTTCAACATGTTAAGTTTAGAACGAGGTTTTGAGAACCATAGTGGGCGGAGAACAACATTAAACAAGAAAAAGCTCCCTGATATCAAGGGTTCCAAAGGGTCTAGATTTGGAGTTTTCGTAACAAACTTGACCAGAGTAAGTGGCTAATGTCTATGAGCTTTGAAGTCATCAATGATTAATATCTAGGATATTGGCTCTAATTTTCATTCGATAAATGTAAATTTTCAGGGATCAATCGTGTTACCACACTGGAATCAAATGGCTACGGAGATTATAATTGTACTACAAGGAAAAGGAATGGTTCAAGTGTTTGTTCTAGCATTATTGCTAAAGAAAATGAATGCAAAACTATGAGTTTTCAAGTGGGCGAAGGTGATGTATTTGTTGTACCAAGGTTTCATCCGACAACTCAAATGTCTTTCAGTGATGACACATTTGTCTTCATGGGATTTAGTACCATAACAAAGAAAATTAGTCATCAATTTCTAGTAGGGAAAACTTCCATTTTCAAGACCTTAGGCAAAGGCGTATTGGCAGCATCACTAGGTGTGAATGAAACAATAGCAAACATGTTTTTGGCTTGCCCGAGGGAATCCATAGTCTTGGATTGTAATTTATGTGCAGAGGAAGAATTGAGGATGATGGAGGAAAAAATTGAAAAGGCAGAACAGACAGATCCAGTAAAGGGGAAAGAAACTCTCGAAGAAGAACCAATAGAAGGAAAAGAAGAACCAGTACAACCATTACAAGTAATGCCTGATGAACAAAAGGAAGTAAAAATGAAAGATACAAGAAAAGGAAAGAGATGGGCAGAGGTTTAAAAATATGTTGTGGCAAAATATGGAATAGGATTTCAAACGTATGTAATCCAAACAGAATATTCCAATTTTATGTTTAATCAGACTCGTAGAAGTAATTAGTGGTTACTATTGCGTACATTTATAGATTTTTCACACAGAAAACTAACAAGAAAAAGGAAGTGCTTCGATATTAGAACAATTTCTAGGATCTCTATTTTGATAATATAGAGTTGTCTTTCCAATTCCAGTTTCTTGCCCGCGCATGTAACCAATTTTCTTGAATGCTTTACCAAGTTGTATACCTCGAACAAAATGACCCACCCAAAGGAGATGGCTTTTGCCCTTCTGAGTCGGCCCTACGAAAAGAAAACTTTTTGTACGTTTGTGTAAAGCCAGTCGGCCATTTTGAGTTGAACTTGTGAATTTCATCAGAAAGGCCCATTGTCTTTAATGGTCACGTCTTAACCCTTTTTGTATCTGATAGAGAAATTCATTCAAGATTATTTCATCATTGGCCAACTCAAAGGTCAAAAATCGGGGCGGGCTATCGCCTAAAGACAAGCTTGAATAAAAACTACCAAATAAGATATTACACTTTTTGCATGAATGTTTCAACATCTTCTGCACAAACAGCTGCCTCGTGGCTCTTTCAAATTGCCCCGTGTCCATGCAAAAGCCACGTTGCTGTGTCAATCTTCATCCTCCATCTTTCCCCTTTAAATCACTCCTTGTAACGGCCTCATTTTCTCATTTCTAATTACTTCAAAAATCTTTAAAATGTCTAACAAAAGACTGTTCTCAGCATCTTCATTTCCGCTTTTATGCTTCGGTTTATGCTTAATTCTCTGCGTGCATGCAACAGCTTGGGAAGATCAGATTATTCCAGGTGTAGGACATTTAGTAAAGAGAGATGAAAGGCAGTCAATAATTTCAACTGAATTTGGAGAAGTCTCGGGGGTTAGTGTTAGTGATGGAAATGAGACGTTTACTATTCACTTCATCACCTTGGAGCCCAACTCCTTGCTTCTTCCTGTTATGCTGCACCACGACATGGTATTCTATGTTCACACAGGTAATTTTTTTTTTTTTTAAATGAGCTTGTTCTCGGGCTGAACATAGATTTCTTTTAATTTACCGATATCTAATTAATTAGTCTTTATTTACTATTTCTAAGTTAAAAACAATAACTATATTACTGGGATTCGAGTATAGATCCAATGGACAAGGGTACAAGAGTTGGGTACATTGGAAGAGTTCGATTAACATAGAACAAGAATCATCACTAATTATGCAAAAACTTGTCTTGATAAATGAACCAAATTGTGGGCAGTTGATCTTGTTTGCATACAGGGAGTGGGAAGTTGAGCTACAAAAATGAATATAAAAGGAAGAATGCGAGTTTAAGACGAGGCGACACTTATCGGCTGGAATCAGGAACTGTTTTCTTCATTCAGAGCGACTTGAATCCGGAGAGACAGAAGCTGAGAATTTACGCCATTTTTGGCAATGCAGGGGACGACTTGAGAGTAAGGAATTGAAAGCACTATTTTGATCAGTTTTCTATGATTTGACACTGAATGCTTTTAGTTCTCAGATCTGATTGACAATGAATGTTGTACTTCAACATCTTAACCTTAGGAACCAAATGAATACGGACTGTACTCAAGCATACGTCACTTGGTTCTTGGATTTGACAAGAAAATCCTCCAGGAAACCTTTAAGGTATGTTTTCTAGAGTCTGGTAGAAAGAGTTAAATAGTGAAGACGCTTTCTTGAAACTCCCTTTTCGACGGTGTAAGTTTTAACTTCTGGTGCAAAATGCTTTTCAACTTCAAGGTCCCTGAAGAAGTAATACGAGAAATTACAAGCGGAATGAAGCCAGAAGCAATAGTGCAGGGATTACCAGCCTCAAAGGAGTACGAATTCATGGAAGGCATTTTCCGAAGCAGAAGTACTTTCGGCATTTTTGAGACCAGCAACAAAGACAAGAAGAAGTCCAATTTATTCAACGTTTTCCATGAAAAACGAGACTTCGAGAATTGCAATGGGTGGAGTACAGTAATTACCAAGAAAAAATACTCTGTTTTGAAGGACTCCAAGTATGGCCTTTTCATGGTGAACTTGACCCACGTAAGTGTATCCCTAAAATTCCTTCCCATTTTATCGTTGTTTACCAGTAAAATAATCAGTAGTTCAGTGCTAGTAGGATCAGGTAATTACTGATGTACTTTTTTTCCAGGGAGGAATGATGGGTCCTCACTGGAATCCGAAGGCGACTGAGATAGCAATAGTACTGCAAGGGAAGGGAATGGTTCGTGTAGTTTGCCCAAGCCTACCAAACCAACCTGAGTGCAAAAATGCGAGGTTTGGGGTTGAAGAAGGTGATGTTTTCGTTGTGCCAAGGTTCCATCCCATGGCGCAGATGGCATTTAACAATGAGACATTTGTTTTCATGGGTTTCAGTACGTCGACAAAGAACAATCACCCACAGTATCTAGCAGGGAAGGCATCGGTCCTCAGGACTTTGGACAAGTACATCTTAGCAACATCTTTTGGAGTAAATGAAACAACATTTGACAGGCTTGTAAATCAACAAGGTGAATCGGTTATCTTGGAATGCATCTCGTGTGCAGAGGAAGAATGGAGGATAATGGGGGAAGAAATTGAGAGGGAAAGAGAGGAGGCTAGGCAGAGGGAAGAGGAGGAGGCGCGAAGGAGGGAGGAAGAGAGCAGAAGACATGAAGAGGAAGCTAAGAGGAGAGAAGAGGAGGAGGCCAAAAGGAGAGAGGAGGAAGCAGCTAGAAAGAGAGAAGAAGGGGAAAGAAAGAAGCGAGAGCAAGAAGAAGAGAAGGAAGCGGCACAGAGGAAGAGAGAGGAAGAGGCGGCAGAGGAAAGAAGGGAACAAGGAGAAAGGGAGAGGCAAGAGCAAGAAGAGGGGAGACAGAAAATGAGGGAACAAGAAGAAAGGGAGGCCAGGCAAAAAGAACAAATGGAGGCACAGATAAGGAGGGAGCAAGAGAAAAGAGAACAAGAAGCACGAAAGACACAGAAAGAAAGAGAAGCAGCAGCAAGAAGGGAGGAGGAAGCAGCTAGGCGAGAAGAAGAAGAAGCACAAAGACGGCAACAAGAAGGCAGCCAGGGAGGACGGCAACAAGAAGAAGGCAGGGGAGAACAACCGCCAGAGAAAAAGGGAAGAAAAGGAGAAGATGCCCAGCTGGAGGAGGAAGCTGCAAAGCAACAAGAAGAAATGGGGTAAGAACAGGAGCAGGGCAGCGGCCTAGGAGGGGGAGGAAGAATCCTGAAGAAAGCATCTCGACTGTCTAGTAAAGCTTGGTAGATATTTTCAATGAGCATAAAGCTGAATCAGCAGTTTTGGTTTAGCCCTATTGTCATGTTTGCTCGTGAAATGCTTTTTCAGATGAGAGCTTCATTAAGGCATTGTAAAGTCCTTTCCTACTTGCTTATCTTTGTTCCTCCGAATAATGCTTGTATTTTTTTCGCGATTGATATCTTATCTAAAAACTGCTCGAGCAAGAATTGCACAACCAAGGGAACATGAATCCTAAACTAGCAGTAAAGGACTGTCTATTCCGTTCTTATTTTTGGATAGGAAGATTACACATCAATATCTTAAAACACTAATAAGGGGCCTGTTTTCAAGCTATAATAGCAAGTAGAGGCGATTTCCCCAACAAGCTCAGACTTCAAAATTTCACTCATCAATTTGTATCTAGAGACAACCAGTATGGTACATCAGCAGCTCAAAGAGAGATGAAACTACATTTACATATCTTTACACCTGTTAATGGAGTGTGTGTATAAGAGAACAAACTCCAGGTATTCAAAGGACAAAATTAAGAAAGGATTGTTAAAAACCTATGCAACAGTTGAGCCAGAGACATAAGAAACAACGACAGTAATGTCGTCAAGTTTTCCACCATAATAAGAAAATCCAGCTTCTTGTGCTGCAGTAGAAAATGGAGTTTGCCTTTTCCTGTCCTGAGCTCGGTGGCGTGCCAAGGCTGCTATTTTTTGTGCTGTCAATTCAGGGCCGAAACCTGATGTAACTGCGGCCCCAACAATTGTAGCTATTTCATGGTTATACAAGTTATCAAATAGTCCATCTGTTCCGGCAACAATGACATCTCCAAGTGAAACCGAAATCTTGAAAACCTGGCCAAAAACATTGAAATCCCAATTTAATATCCAGCCAGAATAAAATAGCAAGTGACTTGTAAGATATACAAACATCTGAAAGAAATTTAGGAAAGGCTTCTGTTAGTACAGACGGAATAAACTCTTTTAGCATAAACAGGAAAGATCATCTTCTTTAGACATTCTTGATTATGTAATGTTTTCAAAGTCACTTCGGCAAAATTAGCAAGCGTTAATCCTTAAATTACCTGACCAGAACTTGGAAGGTCACCTCTATTTCCTCTTTCCAGTTGGTAGGTAAAATTGAAGCTATGTTGCTGGACTGGAGACTCAAAAGTGGTGCTTCCATCTCTGACCAAAATAAATCCACTATCTCCAAGATTTATGGCATGAAGAAACTGTGAATGAAAGCAAATATCCATAGATAACCATCAGTGACAACAAGGAAATCTTCCCAACTTCAACCAAAAAGAAAAAAAAAAATGATGGAGTTTAAGCAACCTTAGAACAAGAAAAACAGTCTCAAACAACCATTTGCTTTTTCATGATGGTTTCAGGCTATAAGAGTGAGTGTAAGGAGACAGCCAAACCAATCCAATATGCAAGTGTGTGTCTGAATAATTAGACATACTAAACTAACAAAAGGTGTGTCCAAAAAAAAATAAAAAAAATTGGAAGGGAGAAGAAATCATGAAACTAGCGCTTTAAGGCAAACTACTGGTGCATTGTTCTTTTTGCATGTATTTGAGTACCATAACAGAACCTCTTCTCTTTTTCTGTTATTTTTGGGTAACCGCAATGTTCAAGTGGGCCTCAAATATGAAATGCCTTTGTACATGGACACAGTCGAGTTTCTAGCAGCAAAAAATACCAAAGCAAAACTGCCAACTTCACTCCATCACTTAGGAAAGGCAAACAGAACTTCCCAGCTTTGCCTCACCTCTGTCCATGGCTCATTGTATGTCTGGCCCAAATGTAACATGAGTTGTCCACAAACATACACCACAGTCGCAGTTTTACATTTTCTATGCACAACACACTTAGAATGACATATTTTGCAAATTTACAAAACAACCAGGATAACTCCCTCTGATGAACTCAGCAAATATTCAATCAGTGTCACATATAAGTAGAAATGCTATTGCAATGTTTTGTTCCATGCAAGTTGAAGCAAATATTTTCAAAAAATGTAGCATGAGAAAAACACATTTGCATGGTGAAATAGTCAAATGAGAAATTAGTAAGACCTGGTCTTTTAGCACAATGATGCAGGCTGTCGAGGAACCCATAGCATTTGTGTTTGAGTGCGCTTTCTCCAATACCCAAGCAGGATCAATGAACTCTCTAGGCTCACCTTTAATTGCATTCACAGAATTAGACATGAGTTCACGTGCATATTCTCCCGCATTAATCCCCACCTCTGCCCAACCACCAACTCCATCTGCCACACCAAGTGCTTGCTCATCAGAACAGATGAAGTGAGCATCCTCTCCACCAGTTTTTTCTTTATCAGGATGGGGCAGGTAGCAAGATCCAGACAGTAGCTTCAGTGCTCTATCACCTAGAGTTCCACTGGATTCAGCAGCAGCAGCCAAGCCACATTAAAGAAAATCATCATGCTACATCACCAAGGTTGTTGCGTGCACAAAACATGCAACTCCAATAAAAAGAAGATTGACATTATTATTAACTTAATGAAGTACCCATTTAGTAGAAAATTGAAGAAGGTCCTTGATTATCTTTGACATGTAATCAAACATCAGGTAACATTCCTTATAAACGTTCTTACAAAACCTTGTTTTAATTTGAAGGGAAAACAATTGCAAGAGTCTGATATTCGCTTCCCTCCATGAAAAGCCTGAACTAGAAGAATGCATCTATATAAAAATCACAAACTAACGATATTCAAATCTTCTTAAAGTTTGGTTATTTAAGCTTAAAATTCTTATATGCTTCTGAAGATCGTTAAAAAAAATTCTTTTTAGATGACAGATAAAAAGTTTCCCTGTTTAGGTGAATTGTTTAACCTTCAGTTCAGAATCACAAACCATTCACAAAAGAGGAGGAATAGCTGTTCAAGACCCATAATCAAGTTCCAGACCATTTATTTTCTCATAATGGGTTTCACAAGTTCCCACTTTTATCATCCGTGAAACTCCATATTTACGGGAATTGGAATCTTAACCCTAACCATCTTTACTTCCGAAACTTGGGACGTGGATTAAAGTTGAATATCCATAGTAATTAATGGCCATCTAACTTTAAGTAATACAGCATCTTGAATAAATCTAAAGTTGAATGAACATGAACTTTTGCGGGTAACCACTAACTTCTGGATTAACAGATTTATTCAAACATCACCAATCTTCATGGATAAAGCATAGTGGTAAGAACAAAGCATATAGGAATGTGCGAGTGAATTTTTTTTCTTGAAACCATGAAATATATGGAAACGAGACAGAACAAAAGGTTGGAGCATTTACTGTTCTGGTGAAATAGCAAGACTTGATAGGTGTTCATCAAATGAGGATCCATCACACGATACATCAGATGCAGCCCTAGTCGAATAACATGATGATAATGAGGCACTCGAGCTACCAAACCACGACCCAACAAGAGCATTCGACCTCCCAGATTTCCTTCTAACCCCGAGAACAGGACAACCACGAACAAAACTACTGCTTTTGCCTTCTCCATTTCTCAAACTCAGACCAGCTTTTTGACAATTATTGAGACATCTATTACGAAAATAAACCCCGGCAGGTTTTGCAAAACTCGAAACACTCCCACAGCCCGAGATAAATGAATCAACAACAAGATCTCCAGGGGCCGCTGTTGAACTAGAAGCAGCCATGGCTCTACTAAGTTTCCCAAGAACTTGAGAAGACGAACGCAATACAGCACCTCCACCACCCCGTGTTTGAGAAAATGCCTCAACGGAAAAACGCTTAATAACCTCAAATTTCTCCCTTCTTTTTACTGCCAAAGCTTCTATTAACTTATGGGTTCGTCCTAGTTTCACTCCTAAACCTCTCTGAACCCCAATACACAAGGCAGAATTCAGATTCGGTAGTAGCCCAGATGACATATTTTATCCCCCTCTCAATTCAACTCAATTTCTCCATTAATTAAACTTCCAAAATTAGCAACTGAGGCCAATTCCCGAAATCTTTAGAAGCCCTTATATTCCAATTTAAAGTAAGTTTCTTTGGCCAAGCGAAGCAGCAATATCCTTAACAACTCACTGGAAGAACCCAGCCAAAAACAAAGGGGGTGGCTCATAATTAAGCAAAAATTTCAGTTTTAGTCCCTTGTGATTGAATTGTGTGCCAATTTAGTCCTCTCAAGTTTATACTCTGGTTCATGCAAGTGCAAGTTGTTTACCATAAATAAAGTGTCCACGATGGATGGACACTCCAACGGTTCAACATGCATTCCATTTTCAACGGATTAATGCATTACAGCTTAGTTTAAGGTCAATAAAAATCTCATGGGAAAATAGAATTTTTTTTTTATAAAAAAAAAGGTGAGTTTGGATATTTATTATGTTATTACCTGTATCTTTTTTTTTTTTTTTGAGAAAAATATCTATTGTTCTTCAAAAATTAAAATTCATACATCTGATCAAACAAGTCATTTTTAAAAAGTTATCATAAAGTATTTTTCAAGTACTTTTGTAACTTACTTTTTATATTACGTACATTTCATTTCAAAAAATACTACACTCCAATCCAATAATATGTTTAAAGAAATGCAATCAAAACAAAATTGTAAATTTATTTTTCTTTTAAGTGACTTCAAAATTTTACCATGACCATCATCATTTTCACCATTTTCACTTGTACATGCAAACTCGTGCACCAAGATGCTACTATTAAAATAATAGGCGAGCCCTATAGGTCATGCAACATTTGCAATTTGTTTAATCCTGGAGATCGATGTGCTTCCAACAGGATACTCAGAAGAAGCTAGTACGTGCCTGAACAACCTGCCGTCCACACGCACAAAGAACCACTTTTTGCTTTCCATGAAATGGTCATCTTCAAAGTGCATCATGGTCGATTAGAGAAGGCGACATTTGTCCTAATGATTGATAGAAGAGGCTGTTCTATTATTTGTCTACTAGCTAATAGAAAAGGTTACTTTCTTCATTATTTTGTTTTAAACTAGTTATTGCAATTTCTGCATGCTGATGGAGTAAATAGCATTTTGTATGGGATTTAACATTTGTTACCCCCTATTCCAGAAGTTCAGTTAAAAGTAAATAACAAACACAGTTATTTTGTCTCTTATTACCCTATTCAATCCCTTTTGTTCAATAGTTTTATAAGCGCAAATTGTATTAGAGATCAAAGTCCCCCTTGGCTCCTGTCCAAGAATTCTTTTAAAAAGTCAATGTGTCATCTATGTTGATTGGTCATCAACTTAATCAATCTAACAAGACAAATATTAAAGTATTTGCTTAGCTGCAACCATTTTCTTCTTCATCATGGCCGGCATTACTATTTTATTCTCTTGCTTTTTTGAATAATAATCACGGCTTTCCAACGTATCCTATAATTCAGATAATTGAAGCTTGAAGTCCCGACGCAAGCAATTTCCACACATACTCAAAAGTCCCTAGTAAGTAATGGAAAAAAGTTATGATGTCTCCCACTGCAGCGTACATAAGTTACATGGTTTACTATTTTCGACAAATAGACAATAAGTTACATGGTTAACTATTTTCGATAAATAGACAAGTGCTCCTTAGATGCTTAACTATTTTCGCTTAAGGAACCAAGAAGACTTCCCACAGGCAAAAGCCAGTGATTAATGCTCTTACGTGTCCATTTGCTAAGCTAAAAAATACTAGATTGTCTTTACAAGTTTCAAAAGGCAAATTGTCTGCAAAAGCAAAATTGAGATTGGTTTGTTTTTTTATTGTCAAGTAACCAACTTCATTTCGATGGTAAGTTTTGACTTGAATCCCACCAAATCCATTAGTTCTATTACAAAACTAACTACTGCTATTAAGAAATGTAAAAATTCAAGGTTGGGTTAAAGAGACTTGAACAACTGTTTTTAAAATGGATTCTTAATTGATGGCCGATGCATTTTTGAGCACCAAGGTAACCGTATCTTGAAACTAAATCTTATAGTATAGTCTTTCGTTGTACCGTTTACATCATGAAAATCAGGTAATTATTTCCGCAGAATCTTGAACCTGGACAGCAATATAGGACCTTCTACATTCAAATGCTTGCAGTAAATTTCCAGTGTTCTGTCAAAACAAAAGTTCCAGAGAGTAATATCCTGCTATTTCTCTATTTAATTTTGAGGAATAATTGAAACAAATTGAATTACATAGATCCAGATCTACTGAATACTGACCATTTAATAACATTGTTGCTAATTGATTTTACTCCTATCTTCTACTATTATACTCACAAAGTGCCAGCATTCTAACATCATCTTACATATAATGATGCCAGCATTCTAACATCATCTTACATATAATGAAGTGTAGAAAAGGATTCGGGACCTTCGGCTAGTAATAGAATATTTCACGGACAAGGTCCCTTCCTCCTTGATAGGCAGCAGAACAATATTAAAACTGCTTACTGTCTCACTCCCTATACTGTCATGCTTAATTTTTAAGTGCACTGCTTGGCCAAAAGTTGCAAATTGATGCTGCAAGATTAAATCATAGAAAACCCAATGCCACCTCACAAATCACACTTCCATAATGTCAACCATGAGAACCTTGACCTTCACGAGAGCAACTGTTCTATTCAAGTCATGATCCCCTTCCCATGTCTTTACCAGAATACTCGCCACTGCCACCAAATGAGGCCGCTGCAGCAGCAACATCAAGGCCACCACCAATAGATGTCATTAGAGCAGAAAATCCGCCAGTTGGGCCTCCACCAGCTGCCATCCCCAATCCAAGAAGGTCAAGGGTAGCATGCTTGGGACCAAATACTGATGGAGTTCCCAACATTAGTTCTTTCAAACTAGATCCTCCATCACAGGGCAGGCCGAGTCCTAGGCCTGCTGCCAATGATGCACTATCAGACTCAATTGGCCTCCCACTCCATTCCTGCTGCCCGCCAGAAGCTGATGAAGAAGAAACAATCCCAAATCCTCTCAAAAGTGATGCATTGGTTGCAGCTGCTCCAATCTGAGCAGCCTTTTGTAGTAATGCTGTTGCAGACATGGCAGGCTGTGGTGCAGGCGCATACTGCCTACGTTCTTGCCCTGCTGTTCCAAAAATTGATGAACCGTGATTTGTAGCAAGACAGAGGGATATGGGTTCCATAGAAGAAGATGGTACAACTTCAGATGCATTCTCAGGACGAGCCACAGCTCTAAACAAGTCAGTGAATCCAGGTGTTTGAGATTGCAAGCTTCCTGATGATGTTGATGAGGCAAATAAGCTTGCAAACACACTACTGCTAGTACTTCCATGACTGCTTGAGCTGCTGCTGCTACCGCAGCTTACAGTTAAGCTGGTCACAACAGATGCTTCCTCTAAAATCTGAGGTGAAGTGGGACTTTGTTGTGGATTTTCAGGACCCTCTGTAGAATAAAACCAATCAAATAAAAGGAATGAGAAAAAAAGCATTCCCATACAAAGAAGCAAGAAAGTAGAGCCTTTCTTATTAAAGAACCTTGTATGTGATAAAAGGAGATTCAATAATAGCCTCCTTTCTCACTCACTAACTTTACTCTCCTTTTAGCTTTTGGCTGGATCTCTGTCCTTAACTTTACCAAAAGATTGCTTAGATTCAATCTCAATTTTTTATTCGTTGTTAAGATTTGTTTTCCCCCAGCTGAAGGTATTAGTAGTCCATCCTTGTTCCTATTGCACCAAACCTAGTCAAAACATATGTGCAGATAACAACAAAGACGAGGAACAGACAAAAACAGCTAGACACCAAAATTAATAGGCAAAAAACAACAAAAAAAATTTTGTTTTTTTACAGAACTATGACATATTTGACAAAATCCAGATTACAGAAGTACATGTATGCCCAAATTGGCAGTTTTCGAGCTAAAATACCTGGATTTTGAACAGATAAAGCTGAAGATACCAGAGCAGCTGGTGGAGGAGGCTGAGCTGCTGCTGAAGGGGGTGGTGGTGGTGGGGATGCTGCAAGAGTTTGAAGCGTAGGCTCCTCATCAGCAGCAGTAGAAGCTGGAGGGGCCTCAATTGTCTGTGCTTTTGCACTCTCCTCAGCTAATGCATCACAAAATGCCCTGTGTGTGATAAAGCTATCCCTCCTGCAATCATCAAACTAATATCAACTTGCTCCTCAAAAAAACACGCTAAAATAAGAACAAGAGAGAAGACTTTATTGTATCAATAGAGGAAAAAGATCAATTAACCTTGAAAACAGAGTCCCACAATCACATTTATATTCTCTAGTACCACAAATCTTTGAATGAGCTTTCCAATCAGACTGAACAGCATATTTCTTCGAACACTTGTCACATTTCCACTTCTTTTCACCATGTTTTCTGCAGAAATGCTTCTTAATTCCAGTCAAATCGCCTAACGCCCGTGAAGGATCATGATGAACACAGGTTGGTTCAGGGCATACATAAACTCTCTTCTTGACTTCTTTGCTTGATCTCTGCCTAAGTTTCCAAGGCAAATTGTGACCCCTCCTATGTAGCTGCAAATTCTGGTCCCTTTGAAACCCTTTATTACAGATTTCACACACAAATCTATTTGTCGCCAACAGAGTCTTTGGTGATAAGGCTATCACCTCTGCATCCGGATCTAACCAAAAAAAAAAAAAATCAAAAGACCAAATTAAACTTCAAGAATCAAGCGAAAACAAACTTATCAGTCCTTTTTTATTTGGCCTTACCTGGCATGCCGGGAAGATTTCGTTTCTTCTTGGCGGATGATTTAGGAGGGGCTGCTGCTTGATTGCCTGAAGAAGAGGCACTAGCTTCACCAGAAGCTGTGGAATCATTCATGACAGAAGAGTTATCCATATCGGCAGGCATGGAAAAAGTACAGGAGTTGTATAAAGGAATTTTAGTCTGCTAAAAAGGGAAATTTTGGGGCACTTACGCTGCCAAAAAAAAGCTTTACGGCTTAAAACCTCTTTTTTTTTTTTAGGCCGGGGGGGGGGGGGGGGGGGCAAGGGGTAATGATTAAAGCTCACAAGTTGTGTATCTATCCACCAGTCAATCTAGTAATTTTATTCCCAACTACCAGCTACAATCAAGACCAAAACCCAGATCAGAAAATGAGCTAATCAGCTAAACCAAGTTCACAGAATCAGCTGTAAGCTCTGCAAGTGATCGGAGCAGAGTCGCCGGAAGCTGATCGCAGGTGAGCATGACAAGCTATCTTGAAAAAAAAAGATGAATTTTTTCTACGATTAATGAGGCTTCTGGATATATGACTTAAATCTAGCTAACTGTTCAGCTATCTCGTAATCAAAGGAGAATTAAGTACAGAGTCTCTTGATTTTCCGGTGAACTTTTCTCTAACAAAAATGCCGGAAATTAGACTAGGAGAAGTAGAAAGGTGTTTTTAAGAAGAAGGTTCAGAAAACTAGGAGGAGGAGGAAATTTAGGAGGAATGAGAGAGAAGTTGTTAAAGTCTTCTTCCTGAGTTTGGTCTGCAAATAGAACAGATAGTATATGGACTTAATTTAAAAAAACAAAGGGTGCTAAAATCAATTAGAAATAATCTAAATGCAAATGGGGAGAAGAAAAGAAAGACAACGACAAGTTCAAGATTTGTGGCTTACTTCAACCGTGGTTACATTGCTGACCCTTGGGTAGAGTTATAGAGGATGTAAACATGGTAAAGAAGAGTTTTAACATCGTTACATGGTACACTGTTACTAAATATCTCTTTCATATAAGTGGAAACATTTATATACCTATGTAATAAAATGTAACTAGTTTTAATTACTACATCACGCAATAGTATCAGATGATGATTTTTTGGCCATTTAATATTTTTTTAGAACTGCACAGAAGTGTCGTTCAAGTATTCATCTTCCCATCCCAATCTTCGCAATTGTACATTCCTATTGCACGGTAAGTAATTCATTTTTAGACAACATGTTCGATTTTCTAAGGAAAATCTTGAGAATTGAGTTTCGCATGATAAAATGCATATTCCTAATGATATAATGTATATTCCTACACAACTCTGAAATTGTATATAAATGCACTGCCCATCATCTAAAACTGCTATAGTACATTGGCATCTATGAAATTGTATATAAATGCACTGCCTACCATAATCTGAATAACGTGCAAAAGTGTACATGAGCAATTAAATTTTGCAGTGATCTAATTTGGACCATCAACAACGCCGACTAAGATGCATGCTAGAAATCCTTCCTTGATTTACCAACTAGGATTAAGAAAATTAACGAGATTTTCAGTTGTACTAACTTTGCAAGTAGACTATAGTACAAGTAGAAGATTACTCCCCCAGTCATCTTCCTGGTTTCACGCTCTTTGTCCAGTCTCCATCTACCAATCTAACACATGCACTGTACAATCAAGCAAAAAATGAATTTCGCGATCTAATTTCATGTCCTGATAGTTTTAATAACCTGCTTTGTTAGCATAGATAGATAGATGGATAGACAGATAGCATACTGTATAGACACACACACAGATACACGTAGAAGTCTTATTTGACAGTGGAAAGTTTTGTAGCTTGACTTGCAAAACTGACGTATCAATTTTGTTGCGAGATCTTGTCCGGTTATATTTTTGTTGAATACATTTTGGCAGAGTAAGTGCCCATATCCTCAGTGAATTACAAGACGAGGGCGATTAATTGCAGTCAGGACTCAGGAATAGAATTCAGGAAGCTCAATTTGGATATTTTAGAGGCCAGTGAAGTTTTACTGCAGCAATAAAGAAAAACTCAGGTCTAAACCTGAAAATAAACTTTTTTTTTTGCTATGATTATAAATTATAGTGATTCTGCAGTATTGTATCATCTATAATTGTTGTCTAATGAACCAAACATATTATTTTGGAATTTCTAATGGATGTTTGATTTAGGGAATTCAAAAGAGGAATGGGTGTCAGTAGTAATGGCATCCATCGTTGATGTTTTGAGAACAACTATCACTATATGAAAGTAATTAATTAGGATCTCTATGATTTCCCTTCCAAAACATTACTCTATCAAACTCATTAACATTTTTGAGAGAATGATATCCATACAATTACTAAATCAAACATGTCAGGAGAAGTCATCAAAACCAATGCTCATAGTAAAGTTAATGATATTCAGTGATAATAGTTGAGAAGTTTAAACCAAACGACTCCTAAACCTACATCTTATTGGCACTCAAGTGACATGCTTGTTACTGAGTTCCGCAAAATGCAATCCATCATAATATTTAGTCAATCAAGTTTTATCTTCGAAAAAGTAAATATTAATCAAGTAATTTTGTTCTGCCGCTTGCTAAACAATTTGTAGAAGCAGCTTATAGTATATTTCATCTATAAGTCCAATTACCGGTGGATGCTTGATAGCATGGCGACGATCGTTTTGCATCCTATTGAAACTGTTGCTCACCGACTTTATCCTTTTCTTGTCGGGCAAAAGATGTTGAAAATACATTAGAGGAATCGTATTTTAACTTCTATAGCTATTTCTTACTCGTTTTGCTAAGACCAATTGATAAAAATAAAATAAAAAAAGGAAAGAAAGAAAAGGGCGGAAATAGAGACCAATGACCGTGTAAAAAGATGGCTAAAACGAAAAAAAGGAATCGAACATCATTTTCTAATTACTGATTGCATTTGTAGATGTCGTATAGATTTATTATTTGTTCTGTTTTAATTCCTTAGTAATTGAAAGTCCAGAACTTCAAGAAAATAAGAGATATTTATAGGATTTGATTTGAGATAAACACAAGAATGGTAGTTGAAATATCTATTTGGTTTTTTAGTTTGCTTAGCCTTGCAAATTTTGCACCACTAAAGATATGAATCCCTTTTGCTGTTTCAAGATGGTAAGTTTTTATTCCTTTGGTGAGTGAATTTGCTGTTTCAGTTGCTTAACCAAGGTGTATAGCATTCATTGAGATTCCAAGGAAATTGACCTGACATTCAATAAAAGTGGCTAGCTGATCTCAAAAGTTCCAAGCTCTAGAAAGTTTTACTTTTAGTTTAGAGGATGGAGGACCACCCCAATAATCATGATGCTCTTTTTTACTTTTAAGTTCCCATATAAAGATGAGAAAAAGCCTCTACGTATATTTTCTTTTTATTTGAAGGATGATTCTGCTCCACTTAAGCATTTCGGCAGGAACACAGTACAATAAATACTTGTATGTAATTGTTTTTAAAAATTATTTTTAACAAAAAAATTTACACGTTTTTCAATTATCTTTTTATTATGAATCACATTAACGTAAAAAGATATTCGCAAACATATTTTCTTTTTGGGATAATTACAGAAACCTCTCCTGAGGTTTCTAACAATTACATCTAACCCCCTAAGGTTTTCAATATTACACTTACCTCCCTTGTGTTAGTTAAATGACTATACTATACTTTACATAATTCACATAGCATCATAATATTGTAAAAAAGAAAAAAATAAGTATGATAATATTGTAAAAAGAAAGAAAAAATTCCTTTACATAATACTTAATTCACATAGCATCATAATATTGTAAAAAAAGAAAAAAAATAAGTATGATAATATTGTAAAAAGAAAGAAAAAATTCCTTTACATAATACTTAATTCACATAGCATCATAATATTGTAAAAAAAGAAAAAAAGTAAGTATGATAATATTGTAAAAAGAAAGAAAAAAAACTCCTAAATCTTACCTCAAGCCACTTTCTCTTTTTCTCTCACTTACTTTCTTTCTCTCTCTCTCTCTCTCTCTCTCTCTCTCTCTCTCTCTCTCTCTCTCCATAAATTTCACCCAGCATTATTTCACATTTTTTCCTAAATTTCCACTGGTATAGTTTTGCATTTTAATTTGCATTGGGGGAGGGGGTATTATTTTATCCATCTATGTATTTGTGTGTATAAAAAGATGTTGCAATTTTTTTTATAATTTTTGGATCAATGGAGGGGTAATTTAGGATATTCATGAGATTTTTTTGCTTGCATAAGCAATAGGGGGGTTTTTTGTTATAAAACATGTAGAGATAGGGGGTGTAAGTGTAATATTGAAAACCTCAGGGAGTTAGATGTAATTGTCAGAAACCTGAGGGGAGGTTTCTGAAATTATCCCTTTCTTTTTACTTCTTGTCAGAGTAAACTTATAAGCACAGTGGAACTATCATTTTAGTGCTCTGAAATGAGAAAGAAACGGCAAAAACGAGACATGTATTGTCAAAATTAAGGAACGAGGAGGATGCGACAACGATTCAGCTAAGTACAAAATCTAAAGCCTGTCGTCGTTTGTTATGTTTGTAAAACGAAAATGAACACTTGCTTTACACTAAATTCAAAACGCAATAGAGTAAAATTTTCCCAATTTCAGAAACGTTGCATAATCTCGTACATGTACAAAATTACTACTTGTAGTTTTATTTGTTTTCTTAACTATGATTAATAGTACACAAGTAATTTATGTGGAAGGCACAAGTATAAACTACAGCAGAAATCATATTCCATAAACATAATATACCATAACAACAACAAAGCCGGCATACGACTTTTATCAAAACCCACATAATTAATTGCATTGACTTGGAACGCAATTGCTTTACTTTTTAGAAAATTTTTCTTATCATATTCAAACTTCTTATCATGCTCGACAATAATGAGGGGCCCTGCCATGTTGAGATCTGGAACTGCTATTGTGAGGTTTTTCTTTCAAAATTTGCTAAGTTTCAGATGGGGGCCCTTTTCTTTAATTTTATCAGCCCTTTTATCATGCAACATGCTTCTGGTGGGTTAGGTCTCGATCGATCAGTAATCAACCAATGAGTCAGTTGCCACACCACCAGCTGAGCAGTTTCTTTTCTGAGCACAACACATGCACCTAATATTACAATCCAAGGCCAAGGGAGGAAGGGGTGGTTGGTTTCTGGCTGTTGACTAGAGGGTGGGTGACCACTTCATTGTCAAGTATGGGACACGACGGAACGCGAATATCGTCGCCTTTACATGTGGAGACAATTAGGTTAATCACTATTAACCGGTTTGATGATCAAATTTCCCACGGAGAGGATGATTTTTCTCACACACATTACATCGACATGATTGTTAATAATTACACAGTGTGATTGATTAAATCCTCCTCTATCTGTCGGGGTCAAGGGCTCCTTCTTGCGCCTCTAATTTACATACTATAGACTAGCAATGCGGTACAAGAATTTCCCGACATCTGAAAAGTATAAAAAAGACTTCTATTTAGTGACCTTAGTATCTTGCTGCATATTTGATATAGTTATATAGTATAATTTCACCACACCTTATACTAAATTTAAACTCTGATGATCATTAGAAGAAACCTAGAGGAAGACTACGTGCTTTGGAGAAGTTGAATGGTAGCACCGATGGGTTAGTTTATTTAATCTCGTGCAATTAATAGTTTCTAATATATGGAAATTCTGATGTTAAAACCCATTTAGATTGTGGTTACAAATTCCAAATAGCAGCACTTTTGTGACTTTTTTTAAACAGGCGTCAAACTGTACTGCAATGCAGCGATACGCCCTTACTCTCAACTTCTCAAACAAACCTCTTACAACGGGTGGCTGCTCCTCTGCTGCAAATTTTTAAAGCAGAAAGCACAGAATAATTTTCAATTCATTGACAGAACTTTTTTCCCAAATGCATCACCATGCATTTCTGCTTCCAGCAGCACAATTTCAGTACAAAAAATAATTTCCAGTTTTACATTAGTGTGACCAAGAATTACTGCATTAAGTACCAGATAATAATACCAGAACAATGCAACATGTGAATTCATGAAGGGATGGCCCAACCGTAAAGGGATCATCCGACCGGCACTGAATGTAGGTCCAAAGCACTAATGTAACTGTTTCACCTTTTATGACTTCCCAAATTGTTGTAGAATTTAATACAAGAAAGAAAAGCATTGTACTAATTTATCTGAAAACATGATTTGAAAAGGAAAGACCAACATGCCAATGATAGAAGATAGTATATGTAGAATTTAACAATCTTCACTAAGATTATGACCAAGCCATGGAAACCATAATAGATGAATGACTAACGGATTTAGCAGCAGTCCAGACATCGCGGTACGTTATCTACTGTTGTTGGGATAAGCCCTGTATATTTAATAATAGATTATCCAATATTTGAAGCATTTAAGACACTAGCTGGCTGTTTTATTCATGATCGGCCCAACCAAGTATAAAGTGACAGATTATGGGTTACATCTTCCATGTTGATGGACTGCTACATTCGAATAATGATACCGGGCAAAGCCAATAAAAAAGCAAGAGATCCAAAACCACCTTTACGCCTTGATCCCAAATTTAATACATCACTGTCTTGGCACAAGACGTGAGTGATAACCGCAAGAAAACAACAGTGATCTGCAGGAACCAAGAAGTGAAAAGGGCATCCAAGATATAGCTGACAACAGACAACAATGACCATATACATCCAACAGAGATATGGCTCTCGATAGATAATCAGCTATGACGTATGAATAAGACAAAGCATGAACCAACATAGAAATGTTAAGAGTGGGGATAATCTATTCAAATGAAGGATTCGTGAATAATTATAAGGCATTATAATGAACTTGTACACAATCTAATGTACAAAGGTTTCAGCTTTAAATGAAAGTTCAACAAAACAAGTAGTACTAACAAGGAAGCTGATCACAAGAATGCCCAAAAATCCACCAAAGTTTTATTGAAACTAAGAAGCAGTGAGCAAAAATAAAGTCGGAAAAATGTCGAAACCCGTTGCAGGTCACGAACCAAATCAAAACAACCACCAAGGTATCTATTGTTTAAGTTTCTCACACCCATCAACTCCAACAAAGATCCTATTATAGCGTCATAATTCAAGCCAGTGCACACTCTAATATGTGTTCTTAAATTAAATATAATTGTTGATTTTTTTGGAAGAAATTTATTGTATTCAATTTAAGATCACAGGAGAGATAGAACGGGATGTGAGTAGCTAAATTAACTAACAAAAAGATTTTTTTGGTATAATGTAGAGTATCAAAAAAATGTAATGCCATGTGCCAAACTCCCTCTTTATATAGTTGGATTGAATGTAATATATTTCATTAATAAATGCCCAAAAAAAAAAAAAAACTACTGAAAAGGTCACGTTTCCACCAGTCGAGCATTTAGAGTCCGAAAAGAACATTGTAAATTAGCGCTGAACCCAATTCATTTTTTCAATTTGTGGAGTTGTTTAAGGGGACATATCTGAGAATTATGGTGGAAAATGGTAACTCAAGGGGGAGTTTCTATTAATATCTAATACAAATGTGGCTAGTAAAGGTAAATAGAATTAAAAAGATGTTAAAAAGGGAATGAAAAAAATCTACTGCATATTAGTGTCAGATAAATAATTCCCTCATCGCCCCTTAACAGTGACGAATTAGGATTCTCTTGGTTCTAGATGAGCATGTCTACATCCACAATCCACTTCATGGTAATAATATTCTTTTGCAAGAAAAATATCAGCGTTTTATATTGAATGCAAAAATTTTGAAATTGTAACTCGTGATGTTCAAATTCAACTTAATTCCAAATCTTGAACAACATCAGATTTTCAATAAATAGACATAAATTTATATTCAGTAATACGTAAACTAAAAAAGGACACTCGTTTGCATATTAGCAACTAATAACTACTGCTAAAATGATTTTGTATGTAATTAATTTTTGAATACATAAAACTGTAGGCACTTTCTTAAATTCCAAATTCCTATTTCTTTTTCTATTATACTATTCTCCATTTACGTAGGAATATAAAATTTTGGGAGATAGTTTAAACAAAGAAAAGTCTCTATCATATCTTAGTGGATTAAACATAATAACAATTAAGGCGGTGTCTGGTTTAGGGGAATCGGTATGAGTAGTAATGTCACCAATTGTTGATATTTGTAAAGCACCTATCACTATCATTCAATTGAAATGAGAGTGATTAATTGGAGTATTTATGATTTCACCCAAAATATTACTCTATCAAACACATGAACTCTTCCAGAAGAATGATATCCATTCCATTACTAAACTAAACATGTGAGGAGTTTTCGTTAAAACTCATACTGATATTAGGGTTACTGATACCTATAGTGATAGTAATTAAAGAATGTAAACCAAACGGATCCTAAATATATCAATATATCCAGTTTCATATTGTATGAAGAATTAAAACTTTTCTAACTTTTAGGCCCATTTCTAAAAGTAAATATATGCAGTATCGTATTGTATGAAGAATTTAAAACTTTTCTGAACTTTTAGGCCCAGTATCATATTTTATGACGAATTAAAGCTTTTCTAAAATTTTAGGCCCATTGATTGGCTGGGGGTATATAAACCCCCTGCAAGCCCTAGAAACGGAGCAAACCGCTCGAGTCGAGTGCGCAACGCGAAGGAAAAACAGCCGAGAAGAGAGTGAAGAAAAATCAAGTAATCCTCCTTATTAATACTACTGAAGAAAACTGATAGAAACGATGCCGGATTACGAAGGCAACGGCGGAGATGATCTAGAGAACTACGGTGGCTCTTCCCCTCAAGCACGTACTAACAGTTACGGCGGTGCCGATGATTTCAGCGACTCTAGATCTCAAGAAGTACCTTCTAATTCATGTTTAAATTATTCTGTTTTTTTTTTTGGTGTGTGTGCGGAGGCACAGAATTTACCAGATTCCTTTCGTTTATCGAAATTGTTTTTTCGCTTTTGCTAGGGTTTTTTATACTGCCCCCCCCCCCCCCCCCCGAAATTGCAGTTCTTGTTCACTTTAAATTTTGATTAATTAGTGATCAATTTAGAAATTAGGTGTTCTGAGAATCTCTCGTTACGTTTAATTCAAATGTTGCAAAAATCGGGGTTTTCGCTGTTGTATTTTAGGATTTCTGTTGTATTATATACTTATGACTCAGAGAAATTAGGGGATTTGACTCTTTCATGTTTCAATTGAGGGATGATACAAAAAAAAATTTGATCTTGGTTAATTTGATTGGTAGGTTTTCGCAACGGTGCTGGTTATTTAATTGACGGCACATTTTTCTGTGTCTGGAAATAAGTTTTTCCTTTGTACTTTACCACCTTCCGTTATATTTGTATGCTAATACCATTTTTTGTATCTTTAGCAGCATTCTCGTGATGGCGGTGATAATAAAGAAAGAGGGTCTTCCAGAAGCAGGGAGAGGGACAGGGAGAGGGAAAGGGGACGAGACAGGGGTCGAGAAGGTGAAAGAAGCAGAGACAAGGACAGAGACAGGGATAGGGACAGGGAGAGAGATAGGGAACGTGATAGGGATAAGGATCGTCCCCATAGGGATCGGGATCGGGATCGTCACCGGGACCGTAGTGAGAAAAGAGAAAGGGAGAGGACAAGAGACAGAGACGATGATGGCTATCACCGGAATCGGGAATATGACAGGTGAGAAAAGATGATTTGAGTTTATCTTTCATTACATGTGTTTGGGAACTATGTAATATTTGAGTACTTTACAACTAATTCAATATTTGTTTGTAAAAGGCGAAGAGATTATGACAGGGATCGTGAGGAGAGGCACAGACCCAGGTCCAAATCTCGAGAGGGGAGGTCAGAAAACCGATCAAGGTCACGGTCTCGATCACGCTCCAAAAGGTAGGTTCCAGCTTCCCATTGTTTGACTGTGAGTCCGCATCTCCTGCGCCTTAGATTATCGTAGGCCTAATATGTAAGCTGCAGATTATTCTTTTTCTTTTTGGTGGTTTATAATGAAGATCTTCGTTATAGAAACTAAATGATTTATTTAAACATTTTATGATAACTCTTCCTGTAAAATAACAAGTGTAAGACACATAAGGAATAGATATCTATTGAGCTAAGCGTGAAGGTAGGCTTATTGGAATAATAAAATATGTTGCATCCTTTCTGTCTTTAGAGAAATTTTACCAGGAAATTAGACTTGTCTAATTGGAGGAAAAAGAAAAGAGGTTGCATCCTTGCTTTGGATGTAAAGTGTCAATGGTTAAGCTTTTGAAATTTTTTGTTATTAGGATGGTGCAATGTGAGTGTGTCACAGAACTGTCCATTTAGATATATTTGTGTCGCAGAAACTGTCAATTTAGTCAAATAATCCTTGTGTTTTCGTTTTTGGAAGTAGTAGCTGAGGTTGGAAAGAAATGGTAGCACAACAAGAGTCATGTGTAAGGCCTTTTTGTAGCTTAGTCCCTTCTAATTTGATGTAATTGTGGGTATGCTGGGTAGACTAGGTACTTTGGGATAAGTGGCAATTCCCAACCCAGCTTTTGAAATCGTCTGACGTTTCCTCTGCTATTCACCAGTAGAAACCTAGCAAAATTTGTCGGGGTGTTCTTTTGGATCTGATTAGCATTATGTTTGTATTTATGTTAACCGCTTCATCCTGTTTCTTTTGCTGTTTCTTTGGTATTAATGAAGCATCTTTACAGCAAAAGGATCAGTGGCTTTGACATGGCACCTCCTCCTGCTGCGTTGATGCCCGGTGCTACCTCTCTCCCAGGTACATGTTCTGTCTGTTAGTTTTCTATCTAATTATGATAACTGTTTTGTTTGTCTTTGACATAGTGAGGAAAGTCCGTACAAAATTCATGGTTTCATTTTGGTAAGCGTCCCTGGTTCTTTGATCTGCACCTGCATTGGTATAAAGTCTGGCTACTGAATCAGTTGTTCAGTTTTTGTTCTTTTCATTGCTTATACTTGGTGAAATAATACTGAGACTGAGAGGATTTTTGGTTTTTTTGTTGTGTTTGGTGTTTGTTTGTTTGTTTTGTATGTCTTGTCTTGTGTTCTAAGAAGGCAATGTTGGGCTACTAGCCCCACTGTGCTGACACTGGGCGTGAGCCGACTTCTATAGCTTTTATTTCAAGGAAGAATCAAACAGGTTTTGTTCATCTTCAACCAGGAAATGCATGTTTGGTAGTTTCTAGATACCCAGTATCCGAATATTTTATATCCTTTTCTGATTATTATTATTCACATTGGAAGAAGAATTTGATTCTGTTCAATTAGTAAGTAGAATTAAGAATCATTTGTTGGATTATAATTTAAAAATTCTTAAAGAAAATTGCTTTTAATTTTATTTTCTTAGATGAATTGCTCTTAGACTTTGCAGGTCAGGTAACTGGAGCTGCCCCGGCTGTTCCTGGAGTGTTTCCTAACATGTTTCCTCAGTTTGGAGCTCTACCTGTTATGCCAGTTCAGGCTATGACTCAGCAGGTCGGTGGTGGTTGTTAAAACAATCCCTGTGCCCCCGGGGAACCCCCCCCCCCTTCCAAAAAAAAAAGTTTTTTTTCCCCTCCTTGTCAATTTTTCTCTTGGTTATCTACTATTGTGTGTTGTTTAACCTTTTCTCATCAGGCTACAAGACATGCTCGGAGAGTATATGTTGGTGGACTTCCTCCCACAGCTAATGAACAGGTGCTTATCCCCCTACTGTTTACTGAATCATATTTCCCAGTTGGTTAGTTTGTTGTGCTTGCTGTTGTTCTTCGAAAGGGGATGTCATAATAAAGTATTGATATATAGTTTTTGGGCATTTGATGAGAATTTGCACGAACAAAATGACTATGGGAGTACCTTAAAAGCTGCTAGCTTCTAGACTATTACTTCCTTCACTTAATTTAGAGTGATACAATTTCGAAGTTGGATTCACCTGTTGAATGTGTTATTTGTTCTTTTCTTTCTGATGATGTTTTCCATTTGACTGTAACTTTAAAATCTTTAAATCATTCAGTCTGTGGCAACATTCTTCAGTCATGTGATGTCGGCAATTGGAGGAAACACTGCTGGTCCAGGTCAGTTTACATATAGTTTGCCTTTTTATGTACCAGTGACTTGTTAAGTTTCAGAATTTTAAACGTTCCTGGTTGCTTTTCAGGGGATGCTGTTGTAAATGTTTATATTAACCACGAAAAGAAGTTTGCCTTTGTGGAGATGAGGTCGGTTGAAGAGGCCAGTAATGCCATGGCATTGGATGGCATTATTTTTGAGGTATTTAATGAGATCGTTTATTTATTAAATCTTCCATTGACTTCATAATAATTTCTTTTTTATTTTATCTATTTTGGATTTCTTTTTATTTTATATCGTTCCAACTCTTTTTGAGTAGAGAATAATTTATTTGCAGTATGTGCATGTCTTTATTTGTTATTTCTATTTGCTTCTTTGGTGACTTCTTTCAAAATCTTCTAGGGAGCACCAGTTAAGGTGAGAAGACCCAGCGACTACAATCCTTCATTGGCTGCTACTCTTGGTCCAAGCCAGCCTAATCCAAACCTAAACCTTGGTGCTGTTGGACTGACCCCAGGTTCTGCTGGTGGGCTTGAGGGCCCCGACCGTATTTTTGTGGGTGGTCTTCCCTATTATTTCACAGAAGCACAGATCAGAGAGCTGCTTGAGTCTTTTGGGCCACTTCGTGGTTTTGATCTGGTTAAAGATAGGGAGACTGGAAACTCTAAGGGCTATGCATTTTGTGTCTACCAGGATTTATCTGTGACTGATATTGCTTGTGCTGCACTTAACGGGATCAAGATGGGTGATAAAACCCTTACTGTTAGGCGTGCAAATCAGGGTACATCACAACCTAAACCTGAGCAAGAGAGTGTTTTATTGCACGCACAGCAACAGATAGCTTTGCAGGTAAAATTTTTGGTTTGTTTTCTTATTCACAAGTCTTGTTTAGTAAAGTAATTGGGACTTCACACTTTCTCTCGTGGTTATGAATGTCTGTTGTGCAATTCTTTTGCAGAAACTCATGTTACAGCCTGGAACACTGGCCACAAAGGTTTTATGCCTGACAGAAGTAGTTACTCCTGACGAGCTAAAAGATGACGAGGACTACGAAGATATATTGGAAGACATGAGAATGGAATGTGGAAAATTTGGTATGTGTCCGCACCTATTCGCTCTTTTCTGTTTCTATCTTTGTGTATTTTGTTCGCAAAGTATTGATATTAATTTGGTCTTTTTCGATTTTTGTGGTATGCCTTTGTTTTACAGCCCTTGTCTAGTCCTGCATTGTGCTTGTCAGAACCATCTTAATAAGCTGACAGAGGATTCCATAGCCTTCTCTATCTATCTCTCTGATCTGGTTTTGTTTTTGTGTCTCGTACCTCTGGGTGCTAATGATGTAGTGCATGTCTTTTGCAGGTGCTTTGGTGAACGTGATTATACCACGTCCGAGTCCCAATGGTGATCCTACACCGGGGGTTGGAAAGGTTAGTTTGGGCTGCATGCTTCTCTTATTTTACAGTGGGATCCTTGTTTGATTGAGTTGGAACTGTGACATTGGGCTCACCCACTCTCTCTCTCACACACGTGCGCGCACACTCAAAATTCAATTGCGATGAAACATTTTACCTTTTTGGCAGGTGTTTTTGGAGTATGCTGATGTTGAGAGTGCTTCAAAAGCTCGTCAAGGATTGAATGGAAGAAAATTTGGTGGGAATCAAGTGGTCGCTGTCTTTTATCCAGAGAACAGGTTCTCGCAAGAGGATTATGATGGCTAAGCAGCCGATGCTATTTGTTTTGATGCTTACCTTAGGGATGTGCTCAATTTCTGTTATTGACTTGCGTGCTATTTGATGGTTATTACAAAATTAGGAAATGATACATTATTCGGTTTATCCTTCGTACTCTTGGATTCTATTTTAACTTTTTGAGTAATTACATTGAACTTAATGTAGAATTTGAATGCCATCTTTGTTATTTGTATTTGAGCTTGATTGTAAGTTTTAATCAGCTATTTCTCTGACCGCAATTGAAATTGTACAAAATGATGTACGAAATGAGGTTTCTCTAACAGCCAGTCTTGATCTTTAACTGGGACATACGGAAAAACAATTTTAGTTATAACGGGTATTTAGAACAAAGTACTTTAATTAAATAGCATTTTTGTATGAAATCATCTGCGTCATTCTTTTTGTGATCAAACTGGAAGAAACAAACCTTTATCAGTGGCAATAAAAATTCCTTAACATATTCTAGACCAAACATTTGAACCGGGCTCTATTCGAAAGGTTAGGAAATTGAGTATGTAGTACTCAACGAGTTATGGATAATTTGAAAAGTAAATAGTTTAGGGTTTTACTACACATTATTGAGAGCTTCACTTTATTTTGGTGAGGTGATAAAAATTTGTAATACGATAGTGTTGGCTTAGGGAGTGAGTATTGCGTGCACCACACGCGCCACGTGGCGTGCCACGTGGTGCACTAGAACCAATCATACATCGCCAAATAATATAAGGTATGACCCACCATTGCCACATGGCGATATGTGATTGATTTTAGTACACCACGTGGCAATGCACGTGGTGTATTGTATACTTTTCCTGGCTTAGGGGTAATAAAAATTTATAATACAATATTTTTGGCAAGTTTTGAATGATGGAGTGAGGTGTAAAAGGTTTAAATGATGCAAGAAGTAGTAGGATTAATACTTTTAAGTCATGTCAGTGTAGAATTCTAGAAGTGCTTGTGTTAGAATTTAATAATCCTTATGTGTTAATACGATTGTCAATATGGTCGAGTCGTCCGAGCTCAGCCCATTCAGCCCGAAAAAACTCATAAATTTAGTTTTATATTGAGTTGAGCTAAATTTAGGTCGAAATATTAGATTCGAAATATTTCTGAGTTGAGCTTGGGTCTCAAAAGGCTCAGGTTCGTTATAAACTCGGTTCAATATATACACACACACACACATATACATACAAATATATACACATAAACATATATACACATATATGTACACACGCACATACACATATGTACATATGTCTATGTACACACACACTATACATACATACATACATACATACATACATACATACATACATATTATGTACATATGTATATGTACACATATAATATTATATACACATACACACTATATTATATATTATACTATATTATAGATATTGTATATCATAGTATTCTTTTGGTGTTTATAAGCCTAATGAATTAGTGTAAGTGAAGCTTTTGTATCATATATGTAATGCACTTAACTTATTTGATAGAGTAACGTAGAAGATAATACTTTTTTGTGCCAAAAATTTTTGTTTGCTTTTTAGTTAAATATGTACATCAATATGTAAATGAGCTATTTATGCTTAGTAGTAATATCTTGCAGATGTATTTTGTGAATTTTTTACTTGAATACCTGTTAGTACACATTTTGAGACAGTCATTTTTTACTTAATCACTTCAAAAAATTTTGCTCTACTTTTCAAAAATAATTTTACACTAAAGGATTGTGTTTAGACACAGTAATATTAATTTGCTAATTAGTTTCTCTTCATTCATCATTTTAGTGAGATTATTGAATTTTAAGAATATTTCAATAGTTTTAGGCTCATAGACCCGTGAGCTTAGGCTCACAACCCAAATATTTTGTGAGTTGAGTATGAGCTTCACATTTATAAGCTCGAAGCTCATATTCCGAAACTCATAACCTGATTAAATATATGAGCTAAACTTGAGTTTATTGAAGCCTTAGCTCATAAAGCCTAATTGACACCCTTATATATATGTGTTAATAATTCAAATCCATTTGTGCAGTTCTTTTTAATGTAACAACATTGTATAGAATCATAGTTGAGTTTAGAATTAAATTTAGAGTTAATTTCAAAAACTCCTCTTAACGTTTAGTCAAAATTACAATTTACCTCCTAATTTTTAATTTTTCTCACTTCGTCATCAATTTCAATCCACGTCATTAATTTAACATTTAAAACATTATGAATTAACAAAAATACCACATCCTAAACAATTTTTCAAATTAAAAATTGTTTCTCACTTTCATTTTTGCAACTTTATAGTTGAAAAAAATTGTTCAAAAACTTTTAAAGATCATCACCCATGGATTTATTTGATAAGTCTTAAATTCTTATCATATACTAAGAGCCTGGCAAAAACTTGTGTTTGATTAATATTACAAAAATTTCAAAGATCCAACCATCTAAGAACTTGTTTAAAAAAAAAATTACTATAGTAGATTAAAAAAAAGACTTTTTCTTGATTTTTTTGCGAAAGAATTTTAACTTTTAGGGCTTGTTTTTGAAGTCTTGGATGGTAAAAAAAGGGAAAAAAAATACTAAAGAAAAGAAAATGTGTTGTTTTGGAGTTTAGAGAAGAGAAGGAAATAAATTTGGTTATATATTTTCGTTTCATAGTCTTTGGAAAGAATTGGTAATTTGAAGAATTATTTAGAATGTGACATTTTTGTCAATTCACAATATTTTAAAAGGTTAAGTTGATGAAGTAGACTGAAATTAGGGATAAAATGAGAAGAATTAAATATTAAAGGGTAAATTACAATTTTGATCAAACGTTAGGGGGAGTTTTTGAGATTAACCCTTAAATTTAATTGGACAATTATTGTTTTTATAAGTATATCTTATTTCTCGTTTGATTTCTGTAGATTATTGTGTACATTTTACTCATTCCTAATCTAAAACGTGTATTTTCTCATTAATTTGAGTTGAACTATCGTAATCGAGTTTGAAGTAAAATAAAATTTGCGTCAATTTTTATTTTTTCCACCAATTTGAAGAATAAAATTTCCACCAATTTTTAAACTGAGCTACTCAGTCACACCTGACCAGAGTTTTTGCACCATAGTTAGTTAATGGTCGAAAAGGGTTATATTGAATTTAAATTTACGTCCTTTTTTTAAATGTTTCCCAAAATCCCAACTTTTACATATACCCTCAGAGGATCATTTCCTCACGAGCTTAGTCGTCAGCTACACAAAACCCCTAAAACCCTAGAACATGTCTTCCCGTCTCGTCCTCCGCCACGTCCGCCACCTCTCAACAACCGCAGCAGGCCGCCGCCACAACAGCCGGCGCAGGCTCCACAAACCCATCTACGATCACCACTTCCCGAGCCAAATCACAACTCAAATACATTTACGACCCTGACAAAGCCCTCGAAATCTACTCCTCAGTTTCCCCTAACTATACCTCTCCTCTCTCGTCCCGCTACACCCAAGAGTACGCCGTCCGCCGCCTCGCCAAATCTCATCGCTTCTCGGACATCGAAAACTTCCTTGAATCCCACAAAAATGATCCCAAAATCACCCAAGAACCCTTTTTCTCTTCCCTCATTCGATCATATGGTCTCGCTGGAATGTTCGATCATGCCCTTAAAGCTTATAATCAAATGGACGATTTGGGTACTCCCAGGTCAAATGTTTCCTTCAATGCTCTCCTCTCCGCTGCAAATTCCTCAAAAAATTTTAGTCGAGTCCCTGAGCTGTTCGACGAAATGCCTCAACGATATGGGTTTTTGCCGAATAAGTTTTCATATGGGAATTTGATTAAGGCTTATTGTGAAATGGGATCGCCTGAATCAGCTATGGAAAGGCTGAAGGAAATGGAGGAGAAGGGTATCGAGATCACAGCTGTTTCTTTTACTACGATAATGCATTCCTTATATAAGAAAGGGAAGAACGAAGAGGCAGAGCGGATTTGGAGTGAGATGGTGAAAAGGGAATGCCAACTTGATGTGGGGGCATATAACGTGAGGATTATGCATATTCATGGAGAGCATCCTGAAAGTGTGAAGGGACTGATTGAGGAAATTAGTAATGCCGGGTTGAAACCGGATACCATTAGTTACAATTATTTGATGACTAGTTATTGTAAGAATGGGATGATGGATGAGGCCTTCAAGGTTTATGAGGATTTGGAGGGAAATGGGTGCAAACCAAATGCGGCAACTTTTAGGACGTTGATATTCTATTTGTGTAGGAAGCAGAGGTTTGAGACAGGGTATAAAGTGTTCAAGGAGAGTGTGGTAATGCATAAGATTCCAGACTTTAATACCTTGAAACATCTGGTGGAAGGGCTGGTGAAGAGCTCGAAGAAAAAGGAAGCCAAAGCTATGATTAGGACGGTGAAGAAGAAGTTCCCTCCTAATATTGTGAAGGCTTGGGAGAAGCTTCAGAAGGAACTTGGTTTGGTTAGTGTTGATGCTAACGAGGGTGATATGGAAGAGACATGAAAGGCTAGTATAATAGTATTTTCAGGAAATTTTGGCTACTAGAGTTACTACTATAGGCTCAACAGAATTTCACGCGTATCTTTCTAAGTGAATTGCGAGGTTGAATTTTAAGTTGTCCTGAAGCTGGAAGTCAGCTTTCCGTGCTGCTTAATTTTCAAACTTGATTCTGAGAGCTGACTGAGAAAAGTCCCTCGTGGAGTTTTGTTATGCACCTTATAGGTGTCAAAACTGAACAAGTCACTTCATTTCTTAAGATTGTTCAGCTTTCATGTGCATGAATTGGTTTTCTATTGATATTTGTTTACCTGCTTTGAAAGGCTCTGCAACTGCCTGACAAGTTGTTCTTAAGGAATGGGGTGCCTAAACTGTTTTCTTGAATCATTTGAGCTGAATGTATGTGCAACTTTGTAGGAAGTTCATATGGAGTAGATTTTGAGGCTTTTGAAAGATTATTCTTGAGTGGTGATGGTATTATGTCTATTAAAGCAATATGCTGCAATCAAAACTATGAACAATAAGCTTGATCTAAGGTCTCTGTATGATACTTCAGAATTGTGTTTGATAAATCTATCTCATTTTAACTTTTCCCTGCCATCTATTCCCCAGATTCACCTCTATCATTAGCTAAAATGCTCAATCATGATATTGAAGATGCTCCGCGATTAGTGTTACCTCACTGACATATGTAAATCTGTGCTCTATTTGCTTCAAATCCAATTCGATCATAGTATATAATATATTGAAGAAATCGGCTGCGATCATTAATTGAATGGTAAGGTTGTTTAAGGACGTCAAAATTTCTTCAGTTTTCCTTCTTTTGATTGTTGACACTTGATGTTTGAGGGATTGACGTCAGTAATCGGAAGTATTCTAGGAGTATTTTGGCTTGGAGATATAGAATGAGGGACATGCTCCAGTACCTTTTGACTCTGAAAAATGCTGGTTTTGTGGTAGCAATGGTACTGGTATAAGCATCAAGTCAAGAAAACTAACTATTTGAGATTGTTAAATTTCTTGAGTAAATCCATGAAACAATTTCATCAAATCAAATTTATCTGAGTTGTGTAAGATATTCCTAACATGTGTCACACGACTTCAATTACCACTAATATTCCTGATTATGTAGTTTTAAAATAAAATTTCATCGACATGATAATCATATCTCCAGAAAAATAAACCAAAAGAACTTTCGAAGTAGAAATGGATACTTTCTTAACAAGATAGCCTCAAGAGGCCTATGGAATTAAATGAACTTCATAGCATATTTCTTTTCGAATGTGAAATGGAGAAAATTTTCTCACATGTAAGCTCGAGTTCAAAGAATTGCATGGATGCAAGCAATTTATTTCCAAAGAACCAAGAAAGAGAAACATGATTATTTTTTTTCTTATCTCACACAAAATGGCTTGGATTAGCAACATTTGCTTTATGTCCGAAAATCTTGTTCATATTTTTATTCATTTGAGCTAGAAATAATTAAGAACATTAATGAGCTTCAACACTAGTTAAAAATATGTTGTATGGTCCATGATTTTGTTTGTATGACGAGATGAAATGGAGTTTGTTTCATACACATGATTAACATATCAGGTACGTTTACATAGAAAAGTAAACACTAATCACTGTGTATAAGATAAATCTTTGCATGATATTCATTATCAATGGACATCAAGACAAGAAACATCTTTGTGTTTGTGGTAAAAAGACTTTGCATCAATAAATAGACTTAAGATTCCAACTAAAATAGCAAATACAAAAATCTTCATCAAAGTTTTGATGTTCTTAGCTTGCTACTATTTCACTATAATATAATTTTCCGATAAATATCCGAACCGTTTATATACAAATGTGCATTTTCTTAACTAGTCATAGAATTAAAACAAAAATAATCCAATTAAAAGAACTTATAACATAAAAAATGTATTTATATGTCAAATATTTAGATAGACAACATTTATATAAAATTAATCCATAATCAAAATGCTCTAGTGGTCTCAAGTAATTATACTTGTACTGCTACTAGCAAAGCAGGAGCGGTGGCAGAAGTGCTTGCAAGTGAACGGCGATGACGACTCGAATTGCTCCTGGCGTCGGAGCTAATCTCCTCGGCCAACACTCCGCCGAGCGCAACCAAGACGCAACCGCCTACGTCGGCAATCTTGACCCTCAAGTACTCCCCCATTCCTCTCTCTCCATCTCATCTGTTTTCCTCAGGGTTTACGCACAAAGTTCCCTTTTTTTTTTGTAGTTTTTAATGGTTTCCTATTAACTATTATCGACATCTTTTAGGACTTAAAACTTTCCCCTTGGGTTTAATTGCTCTATTCTAAGGTAGGGTTTGGTGTTAATTAGGTTTACAGCAGCAATATAATTACCCTGGGATGATAATTCATTTACCATCTAACTGTTTACTTGACAATCACTCTTAGCCATCGTATCTGGTGCATTTCTAAAATGGGTAGCAACTGATTTAAGAATCCTGGTTTCATTTACAACTCTGTTGATTGCTGAGTGTTTAACATGGGATTTATCATGGTTTCGTGTTCTCTTGGATTGTCCCATTTGTTAACACAGCTTATACACTTATAAAAGATTCATGGAGCGGATACACAGCTTTGTCTTTTTCTTTTTTTTGGTTTTTTTGTAGGTATCTGAAGAATTGTTATGGGAGTTGTTTGTCCAGGCTGGCCCAGTTGGTCAGTTTTAGCTTTATTATCGCTTATAGAGAGTTGCACATGAAAACATGTACCATATGTTTTTTTTTGTTTAAAACTGAAATTAAGTTTTCTGTGAGATTAGAAAGTACAACAGGCTGTGCTTTTCCGAACTCTTAATGAACTTTATTGTTACTAGAAAGGTCAATATTTTCCAAATATTGATATTTTGGTTTTGTATTTGTCGGTCTGACATGCTTTCTTTATTACCAGTCAACGTGTATGTACCCAAAGACAGAGTGACAAATTCACATCAAGGATATGGATTTGTGGAATTTAGAAGTGAAGAAGATGCTGACTATGTAAGTATTGGCTTGGTTATCCTTTTGTCTTTAGTTGCTTTACTTTACGTGTGTGGTATATTTATTTTCCAACTACTTCTTTGATTATCTTGCATGGTGGTTGCATTGCTTCCTATCTGCTTTTGTATGCTTCTGCCAATTATTCCTGGTTCTCCTGCATTATGAACTGTATTTCAATGCGATTGTAATTCCTTCAATTCTGGATAAGAATTCTTATGTTCTTCCCAATAACTTCGCAGGCTATAAAGGTTCTCAACATGATTAAACTGCATGGGAAGCCAATACGAGTTAACAAGGTTTGAATTTACTCTTAAGATTTCGTTTTGCTATTCTTGTAATGCTTTGTACCAGAACCATTTTATTTTCATGTTGAAGTCTCCACTACCTTCTTTGATATGTGAAGGTCTCTTTTTCGTGTTTTGGATGTTATTTTTAGGCATCACAAGATAAGAAGAGTGTGGATGTTGGAGCAAATCTTTTATTGGCAATCTTGATCCTGTAAGAAACTTGAGCTTTTCGTATTTCTTAAATATAATCTTCTTGCTTAATACTACAATTTTATGTTTCTGTGTACCTGCAATTGAGCCTGCACACTTTTATTGTGGTGAGTTAATTGCTGTAAAGCCTCATGCAAGTTCTGCAGATATTCCTGTGCTTTTGAACCAATTCTATAAACTTGCAATAACCCCCATGTCTTTGCAGGATGTGGATGAGAAACTTCTCTACGATACTTTTAGTGCATTTGGAGTTATTGTTACCAATCCGAAGATCAAACCTCTTCTCTTGTGCTTTGTATGAGTTTAGGTTTAATTGTTACTTCTGGTTTGACTAGGCATGAGCAGCTAATCTATAAGAAGCAAACTTCGTGTTCTTGATATTTTTGGGTGAATTTCTGAACTGTGATGAAACATTTGATTGTGTTTCTTCATTTCTCATTGGTTGTCTATGTTGAATCTCCCAACTTTCAAGTTTTGGAGCAATCAAATATTCAAATATATATTCTTATGTTAGTTGTGAAAAATCATATCAATAATATTGCAATAACGTTGGTATGAACAACAACAAATATGATGCTATATATTATTTGTTGGGTGGTTAAGAGAGAAATTTGGATGATACGTTGATGTTTGGGGACTTATTTGAGAGATTAATAGCCTATAGTCATAGTGTTAAGAAGGTTAATTGGACAAAGGGAATAACTCACGTATTGAGAAGAGCAAATGGAGCATGTGGGAAATATATATATCGATTTGAGTAAGGATTCTGAATGAATAGATTCCAATTGTTTATTAATTAGGTTAAAGTGTGAATGTGTTCTTGTGTGCAAGTTTTCAGTGTGTATAGGTTGTGAGGGGTATGTGTGTGTTTATGGATGTTTCTATAGGTGAGTAAATGTGTTGAAGTGTCAACAGATATTTAAATGGGTGCATGTAGATTGTTTGTCTGTGTGTCAGTGAAGGTATGTGTTGGTATGTGGCAGGTGTTTTGCCTTCTTGTATATGTGCTCGTCAAAGTGTAAATGTATTTTGAGGTGCAGGTGGGTGTGTTGGTGTATGTGGGGTGTAAATTTTTTTTTTTTGGGTGGGGTTTTCTTTTTTTTTGGGGGGGGGGGGGGGGTGGGTTTGACAGGAAAATGAACAGTATTTTTCCTCTGGTACTGAACCTTTTCCATTCGTTCCACTATGCAATGGGTTTTTTTTTTTTTTAACTTACTTTCTTTAGGACTTTATATCATTTTTTTTCCTGTTCATCCAAATAGCCATGGAGGATTTGAGCCACATATTTGAAATACAACCAAATCTTCTATCACAATGGCTCTCAAAGTTCCAAGATATGTGCAACTTGAGGGTGTTTCACAGCCAGCGAAGTTCAGCATTGCTTGACAACTCTCTGTAAAGCTGGAATACTTGTATTTCTTTACCATGGGACAAAATCTTGCTTTTCGTACAGTTTCTTGCTTTATTTTGCAACTATTTTCTCTCTGTCTAACAAATTTATAGGTGTTGAATTCTGTACCATAAGTTCATTGTTTTACCTTCAACTCGTAGTTGCCTATTTTTCTGTTCTTGTTTGATAATTTTGGTCTTGGTTCCAATTACCTGTGAGACTATAATCTTTGCTATCATTGCAGATAATGAGAGATCCTGAGACAGGAAACTCTTGTGGTTTCGGCTTTATTAGTTATGATTCTTTTGAGGCATCTGATGCAGCTATTGAGGTACTTTTTTTATCTGAGAGTTGAGACTTTATCTTCAATTACCTGAAGTTGTCAAAGGAAAAAATGGTAGAAGGAAACCGGAAACAGTTAATTTCTAGAAAATATTGACATCCTGTACCTGGGTTAGGATGAAAATATTCATGATTAGATTATGTCAAATAACTTCCAAGGGAATAAGTTTTTTTGTTTCCTTTTCCTGGGTTGGTAGCTTGGAGGCTCTTGAGTTTCGCTTAACTTGGTTTTACATACTATCATAACCTTTGCTGAGCGGCTTTACTTATCCTTGATCCCAAAAGCATGGTTAAGTTTGGTTCGACTTTCATTAATCTGGTGGATCATTTGGGCGGGTGTTGATGAATTCTGACAAACCCCTTTCTGCTATATAATTGTAATTATCTCATGGAAAGAATCATAGTAGTGCTTAAGACTATAAATTCGAACTAAAGGATATTTTCACTGGAATAAGTCAGCAATTTGTAAACAAATTATCAGGCAAAATTTAATGTCAAAATATTTGTACCGTGAGGTGCCTAATCAGGAATATTCAAAATGCAGATATCTAGTAAACTGACTGCTTTTCAGGCTCAGCATCTTTCAAATTTATGCATTCACTTGAATTGATTATTTTTGGTATTATTGTGAATATTAACCCATGTATGCTTATGTTGCCTTCATTTTTATTTAGCTGCGTCACAATTTTATGAACGAGAGTTCGCGATTTGGATGTTATAATCTTGGATGAATCTTCTTGCATGTTCTGTTATATTGGTATATTTAGTCATTCAACTAATTTTGTGCGTCTTAATAATCTTTCACCTGACAGGCGATGAATGGCCAATATCTGTGCAACCGTCAAATTACAGTGCTTATGGGTATAAGAAAGACACAAAGGGCGAGCATCATGGTACACCTGCAGGTTAGACTTTTCTTTGTTTCATTTTCTCTTGCAGGTGATAGAATAGGTGAGAAATGGGAGGCGTAAAAGCTGTATGGTTTTTGCTCATTCCAACTGCAAAAATTTCAAGAACTTATTCTCTATGCTTTCATGATAGGAATTTAAAAGTTAGTTGCGTTTTTTATGATTGATGGAGTATGAGTCTGAGTCACACTTGGCACTGCTGATGAAAGTAATGGTTTCGAGGCTGGCCAATAATTTTAGTTGGATGACTTCGTATTCATATGTTTGTAATATGTGCAACCATAAATGCATGTGTTACAACTAGCGCTTCTGGTATTTCAAGTACAGTGCTAATTTTCTGCTGATGCAATGCAGAGAGAGTTCTGGCTGCTGGTAATCCCAATGTGCAGAAAAGCAGACCTCACACCATGTTTGCGAATGGACCTCCACTTCCAAATGTTGCTCAAGCAAATATTAACATTGCTGCTTCTGTCCCTCCGCGGCCTTTTGCTAATGGCAGTGTTCCTCCACCATCTATTCCAGCATTCCGACCACCACCTCCACAGGCTACCGGTTTCCCACCAATACCAATGCCTCCGCCACAGCCTTGGCAGGGTCAACCACCACAACCAGGCCAGACTGCCTTACCCCCACCGCCAGTACAACAGTTCAGGAGTATGCCTCCACCTCCTCCTCCACAAACTGCTCTAGCTCTATCAAGGCCCCCACCACCGCCGGTAGGGATGATGACTGCTCCAAATGTTTGGCGGCCTCCACCACCTCCTCAACAGTTGGGTGGACCCCATTCCTTGCCACCCCTCCTCCCGGCAATTTTCCCCCACCTCCACCTTCATAGAGGATCGAAGGAGATGATTGTATGACTTGTCACCTAATTTAAAATCTTTTGTATTCCTGTGATCACTAGTGTAACATTACTCCATTTTGTGTTCCTGTTTAGAGTGTCGGATGAGATCTCATGGTGTCTTGTGATCATTACAAATTGAAGAGTGAACGTGAGGCCTTAGTGTTTTTTTTTTTTTTTGTTTTTTTGTAATTTCTCAGGGAAATGAAATAGGTTAGAAATTTGAATTCTGTAATTTCCAAATTTTTATTACCGTAGTTTTGTATGTGATTTAATCCGCAAAATGCTTCCCGGTTTGTGTATAATTGCCAGATAATCGCATTATATTTAATATAAAGTTAAATCCAAGTTAAATTTCCAAGTGTTAATCTTGAATATCGAATTACCGTTCGGAGTCTACTCTGACGTTTCATCAAACCAAAGAAATTCTCTTCTTGAAAGGACTATTCCGCTTTTCTACAAAAAAATGTTCTGTTGGACGCTCAGTTAACTTGCAAGACTAATTTTAGAGGATGTGGTTGATTAGCTTCGTGCATTTTCAGTATCATATTTTTTTCTTTCCAACTAAGCGGCAAAAGCAAGCCTTTTAGATGCAAGTAATACCGGTAACGTGCTTTGACATGGTTAATAATATTTCTGTTCTGGAAAATCTATTATATGAGGGCTGCCCTACGTTAGGGATACCTAAACTCCAACCTCGGACTTGAATGATGAAATGGCAGGTTTCTTTAGAAGTAAAATACGATTATCATTCTGAATCTGATGCCAACGCTTCTTGTTTTAGCTAGACTTTCACGGCTGCCTAGTTTACAAACGGAACAATTTGTTAGGCAAAGAATCCAAATCCATGAGACACTGACAGATGGATATAATTTACTACATTTGTATCAATTACACGATAATCAATAAGAATTAGATGCAAAACGGGATTAAATTGGAGCCTATGGTTTTAAAGAACATATATCATCAACGATTTTCTTTTTCTTGTTCTTTTCTTTTCTCCCCCCTCCTAGTTTTTGTGATGTAAATAATGTCTTTTCCACATATAGTAAGACATATTAAATTGGAGAAAATGGGGGAAAAAGAAAAAGCAGAACCTAACTCTTCGACTGAACCTTGTGGCGGAGTTTTAATGGTGAGTTTAGGATTAATGCAGGGATGCAACCTGGAAAGCCACAGTCCACAGAAGATGGAAGGGTTGCTTCAGTTTAGTTGATGAGCATGTGTATATCAGTCTTTCCTAATCACATTGGAGAGCTTGCCAAATATAAAGTTCGGCCTTTGTGACTAGCGAGTTAGTTTTATGATTTGTTGATTACACGCCCCGTCTTATTAACAAAGTTGACACCCTATTTATGGTAATACCTTTGTGACCTTGTGTTGGAAATGAAAGATGTCTTATAGGCCACCTTGGATCTAATTAATAATCATTAATCCTAAATGGGTCTAAAGTAAAATTAATAGACAGACTGCAGAGGTTGTCTTCTGCTTCTTTTTTCCCCTTATCCTAGGTCTTCCTTTTTTTTCCGAACGGACAAGGTTGGAGGCTGAGAGTCATTAATGACTCTGGAGGATTATCCCTATGAGAGACCCCTCATCACTTGAACAACTCTGGTTGAAACTGCTTATTTAAGTAGATCAAGCAAAACACAAAATGGACACCTCTACCTCCTATCCTAGAGCATTGATGCTGAGGCTTGACGATTATATTTGTTTAAGTATTTTCTTTAATTATTTGCTTCTTTCTTGCACCATTCCTAAGTGTGACATACTCATCACCTGCCAGAGTGCCACTGCAAAATCACTAGTCATTTCCCCACAAAGTTCCTATATATATCCACATGCTCGAACATTTTTAGATTCACTTTACACCGCTTGCTAAATTCTATAACCTCCTTCTCAGCCATGCATGTATGATAAATACCTAAAACATGTGTTCTCATCCTAGTTTGATAAGATTGAGAAATACACAAGAACTTCATGTTCTAGAATTGGTTTTTTTTCATTCTTGTCTTTGCATTATCTGAAAATCATCAATAACTGTACTTTCTTTTTACCTTTACCACTTTGTGCTCATCTTTCTTCTGTAGTTCAATAATTCACACGTGAGGTCATCTACATTTTCAGTTGACGTAATAAACCATCTCTATTATTCATTATAAAAATGAGTTCAGATTTGAAGTGTTTTTGGATTCTTGGGCCTGTGATCATTGGTGCAGGACCTTCAGGCCTTGCTGCAGCTGCATGCCTGAAACAGCACGGCGTACCCTCCTTGATTCTTGAGAAAGAAAGTTGTCTAGCATCTCTATGGAGGCTGAAAACACATGAGCATCTGAGACTCCACCTTCCAAAGAAATTCTGTGAACTTCCTTACATACCATTCCCACAAGAAGTTGCAGCATATCCAACAAAACAACAATTCATAAGTTACTTGGAAGCTTACGCGAAAGCTTTTTCAATTGCACCTATGTTTGGACAGGAGGTCCAGTTAGTGACTTATGAAAAGTCTATTGGTATCTGGCACGTAGAAACTAGTGAATTTAAATTTGTGTGTCGATGGCTTGTTATTGCAACTGGAGAGAATGCTGTACCAGCAATGCCAGATATTGCTGGATTGGGAGATTTCCAAGGCAGATTATTGCATTCAAGCAATTATAAGAATGGAGCTGAGTTCAAAGGGAGTAAAGTTCTGGTTGTTGGTTGTGGAAATTCAGGCATGGAGGTTAGTTTGGATCTATGCAAAAGTGGTGCTCAAGTTTCTCTCGCAGTGAGAGACAAGGTAACTTATCTTAATTTAATGACATGGTTGTTGCGATGTTCCTGGAACGTTACTACAGGATGTTTAACTTTTTTTCATTTCAAGACTCCCGAACAAGCTTCTGCTTTTCCTTCTTTGCTTCTTTTCAGATGCATATCTTGCCAAGAGACATGTTAGGCACATCTACCTTTGCTCTCTCAATGCGGTTGCTAAAATGGTTTCCAGTAAGATTAGTGGATTATTTCCTTATCCTTTGTTCACAGCTGATTCTTGGAAACACACATAAACTTGGTATTGTTAGACCTAAGGTAGGTCCCTTGGAACTAAAAAAGGCTGCAGGAAGAACTCCAGTTTTGGATGTTGGAACTATTGCCAAGATCAGATCTGGTGATATCAAGGTAAACTAGGAGTTTTTTCCCGTTTTTATGAAGTTATAGGCCCCTGTTACAAAATTTCATGGCTTGCATGAAACAAAACAAATATTTCCTCCCAAATTTGAGATTACATATAATTATGTAACCTACTCAGCTTATATATATAGGAATTACATCTACTGATGCTTGTTTAGTTACTGTATTTAGCTTAAAATATGTTTCAAATCCTGGTTTGGGCTAATGGATTCTCTTGAAAGTTTACTCTATCCTTTGTGCACTGAACATGTTACTGTATTTGAGATTTTCAGGTAGTTCATGATATTCATAGATTTGTACCTCAAGGTGTAGAATTTGTGGATGGGAAAATGGAAGAATTTGAGTCCATAATTCTAGCAACAGGTTACGGAAGCAATATAGCATCATTGCTCAAGGTAAAAGGAGAAATTTAACTTGAACAAGACAAGCTTCTTTGTTACTGGATTTCTTTCAAGCTCTAAAGACTACTCTTGTTCTTACTTATTACTATTCCCAGTATTTTAATTGTCTGCTAATAACACATCAATGTCCAGGTTGACCTCTGTAAAAAAGATATTTATCCTAAAAACTTGAACCCCTATAGCTGGAAAGGTGAATGCGGATTGTATAGCGTGGGCTTTACTGGAGAAGGCTTGTTTGGAGCTTCTAATGATGCTAGAAGAGTGGCAGAAGACATTGCAAGGAAATGGGACTCAGAAACAAAACATGTGTATAATGAACCTGATTTCTGTATCTATAATTAATCAAGAACAGATAGCAATAGTGGGTGCAGCTTTCAGCCTGATCAATACTGCAGCAGGAGAAATGCATGTTTCATATTTTTGTGAAGAGAAACATTTGAAACTTCCAATTATCAATGAATCCTATCGAGAACATTGGCACGGGATAGAACTGTAATAAAAATTCTTTGCATTTTATCTCTTGGAGCATATTAAAGCATAGTTTCATAAATCTTGCAAACCATAATTGATGAAATAAAACGGTAAGATTTTTTATTCCTCTTTGACCAAATGAGAAATTTGCATTCCGGATTGAGAAAGCCTGCTATTATTCTAATCATTTGTCTTGTACCACGCAGCAGACCTAAAGGAATACTTCATTACCTCGTGTCACATAGTTGTGATGCACTTTGTGACCACTAACAATGGAGAAAACGGTCCAGACCTTAGAGTCCAGAATTTATTTCTTTACTCCAAACAACGTCGTCGGATTCTTTTCCAATCATAAACTGATCCCTCCAATGACAGGACCGGTCCCTCCCACTTTCACTATGTATTCTGCCAAGAAAAAAGGCTGATTTTGAACCCTTAGCTCAAGGAATCCAGTCAATGAAGCTGTTCAAATTGAGAGAAGTACCTAATGGAATATGGATAGCTCTGTAATTGTAGCAGTGCTCGTCATATTCCATGTATCTTACCTTCTTACCTGTAGTTCAATCATTTGTAGGAGTATTATTAGGATTCTCTAGTGTCAAAACTCTTCATTCCACTCGCCCTATCAGATAAGCCACGATTCGAGCAAAAAATTCACAGTTGCTGACAGGAAACAATAGGAAAAGATATTAAGACCTTTAAACAGGATTGAACTTGTGCAAAAAGCTCTAAGGTGAGCTGCTTGCAGGTTTCCCAAACCAAACCTATAAGAAGAAATTGAGGATGCCGTAAATAATCGACTAATACTGAATAACTAAATAGACGGCCAATATGTTGGATCTGTACATCATATTCGAAGTGTTGATCAGATAAACTTTCAGAAAGATTAATTGGATCAATTTTCTATTTCTTAGCACCAAAAGTCCAAAACATCAGATTTTTTAAGAAGCTTTTTAGTTAACTGCCCTACCACTGCCATTTGTGAGTATGGCCATTAGCTAGATGTTAATATTGAAAACACTAAAATGCTAGTAATATTTTTCTTCTGCATAAGCAACAGATTTGCATGCTTCTTCAATTTTGATGTGCAGGGGAAAGATCTGACCTCCCATTAAAAAAGAGGTGTTAAATATTTTTGTGTAGTTCTTAGGAATGCTGGACCACTACCACTTGCTTCTTTTGGCAGTCAAAAGTTTGATTTGTGTACATCATTGCTTTCTACATATAAAGCACATAGCCAAGTACACGAATAGGATGATGAATCTCATTTTTGTACTAAAACTAAAAAATTTAAAATTATGATTAGTTATGCGGAGAAGGAATTCGGATCACGAATGCCAGATGCATTGATCTCATAATACAAAAGTACATACCCATAGATGGGATTGGATAATAGCCAACTAATTTAGCAATCTTAAAATGACTGCTAATCTGGACACTTGCGAATGTTGGACAAAATAGCTTTAATTACGGCAAAAATGTGCAGAGGAGATGACTTCAGAATCAAGTTGGTGATGAAAATACAAAATCTTGATAGTTCAGTGTGTGAAAGCAGACGTCTTCAGTGATGGAAGCATACCATCAGTACCAATTAGAAGTGCTGGCCCATGCTGCAAAAGCAATAGCGGGGGAACCTTCTCGATCGAACTGCGGCTACAAATTGGTCATTCAACACAGTGTCAAGATTCAAATAGGCACATCCCTCTTTTCCTTTTTTTGGGCCATGAACTGGGATATTAAGTAAGAGATGGAACTCGTCACATTCCGTGCCTAAAATATAACACCCGTCATGCCAAGATTACGTTACGACATAAGGCTAACAAAACAAAAACTTAAACTAATCAAAACAACTATTTCATTGAACTTGACTCAAGGGCAAAGTTATGTAATACATTACAAAGATGGTCCTCAAACAAAATTAAAAGTTCATCTTATACATTTCTACTAAGATCACAAAAATACTGCTAAGTGGAAGATTCTATACAAAATAAATTACAGGAATCTTTACTAAGTATCACATCCTATCTCCTAGACTAATAGCATGAGTCGGTCCAATCCTCCTCTACAAAAGCATCATCCTTTGCATGAAACAATTAGGGGAGGTGAGCGAACTAAATCACTCAGTAAGTGGTATAAGTACTCCTTGTGGCTTAAGAGTGTTATTCATACATATACATTTCATCCATAGGTCATTATCGAATAAGAATACAAAATAATAATATGGCAAAGTATACTTAAACCAAAACATGTATTTCCCAAACGAATAAATGAGCTCTATCAAAGGGTTCCATTTGACCCTAAATATCCAGTCGTTAACTATTACCGGTTAACACGGTCCCAAAACCAACTTTAACCGGTTGGTACGGCCCCAAAACTAACTTTAACCAATTAGTATGGTCACAAAGGCATCAAGCATACAATTAAGGAATTAGTCCCGTCAAAAGAGTATCACATTCAAGAACTCAAATAATTCATTTCCAAATATTCATTCATATAGGCCACATTATCATCTTTATGAACAAAAAGTAATTAACCACGATTAAGCCAGTCATTTATATAGCAAATAATTCTTTCAAACATTTATCATTTCATAAAACTCATTTTTCAAAAGGTCAAGGAGTACTAACCCCATTTACCTCGATTTAAGCTAACTAAGGTAGCTCGAGAAGGTATGGTCGACGTCCTCGCCTAAAACACAACAATAAATACTAAATTAATTACTATATTCATTGAGAAAACCATATACGAAACTAAATCCTTAGAGTCTAGACGAAAACGGAACACAAATGACCACTGTTGGTGATCCGCGGGTGAAACACACCCAGCCCTGCTTGCGGATCCCCACGACTAGCCCCACGAATCACTCCAAAGAGCTGATCCACGGGCTGCCCCTGGCCAATCGTGGCCGCAACTGGCCTTGGCCAAGCCGCAACTCGGCAAGCAAAAGGTTGACGCGGACGAGCTCTTGCGAGCTACCGCCGCGTCTCGGCCTAGCTACTTGCGGCTCACTCACAAAGAGTTGCCACGGGCAACTTTCCTCGAGCCGCAGGCGCGGCTCGGCAACTCCACCAGCGGGTCACTCACAGAAAGTTGACGCGGGTGAGTGCCAAGCCATCTCCGGCCATGGCTCGCTTCACCATACCCACGTTTCACATACGAAAAACTTGCAAAATCACCCCCAAACACTTCATACTTCCCACACACCACAATCATTTCATTTTCCAGATTTCAAACATAACTACAAGCTATAAACAAGCATGTATGCACCCAAACCTTCACACAAACATCATATAAACACATAACCTCCAATTACCTACTAATCATTAAATAAGGTTTCTAATTAATTCCCCAACATATATAATCATCCCATTCTACACATTTTCAAAAACATACCATATCCAAGCTTACTATCTATGGACCCAAAACACACTCACTACCTCTAATTAAGAATCTAATTGAAGGAATGAATAAATACCTTGAGTTGAAGATGAAGAAACTCTTCCTAAGCTCTCCCCACTTGATCCTTCTTGCAATTCCTCTCTTCTACCTTTTTCTTCAAGAAATGAAAACCACTAAGAATGATGAGAAGAATGGAATTTGGGTAGAAAGAAAAATGAGATAAAATGGGAAGAAGAGGAAGAAAAACCCTAAACAATTGGGATATAAGTTTCTTCAAATTGCAACTAAGGCCCTCATCTATTAATTAATCATCTATCATACATTATACATTGGGAATTTTACAAAATAAATTCCTGCTGGTGTTACAGAACTGAATCATTTGTTCCAAGATGCTTATGAACTTCAGATTCACGTGCCGAAAGCTCATTTCATCAGTTTTCCTATCATGTCTTTTTCTTATTTGAATCCACCAATGTCCACTATATTAACATGTAGTGATTTAATTTCTCTTGATGGAACTTTATATCAACTTATCTGCAACTTTATATCGATTTTCCGAAGGAAAAAAATAAAAATACCTGGAGGACCATTTATTTTGGCTGAGACTGCCATGATGGTAATTGGTAAGGACATTATTTCTTTCACACAAGCTGTACGTTACCATTCTTGAACAGATAAAAAAGGCAAGATATTTTGAATACCAAATGATGCATCCAATTGTACATGTTAACACAACTAATGAGCCGTGTTGTAGTTATAATACTGCATATGATGTCGGCAGTGGCATGACAAGGATGAATGGTTGAGAAATTCATTTTTAACTATTTTCGGTTGGTTGCATTGGAGAACCTCTGTCTGAAACACTAGCAAATTGATATTGCTTAATTCTATTGGTTTCTTTGGCTGATATTGCTTAATTCGATTAGCTTCTTTGGCTAGAAAACATAACACTGGACTATGCCTTTCCTCCACGAGCATAACAAAGAACGGGTGATTTCAGGTAGTTCGTGGCAGACCTACTAGTTCCTATGCATTGGAGGCTATAAGACTTGTTGCAAGTCTAACAAGTGGGGCTAAACGAATCGAATTGAGTCTAACTTTAGAATTAATTTAAAATTTTGTACTCGAATTTGAATTTTAGCTCGAAGTCCTTACGAGTTTAAAATTTGAGCTCAGAGTTCGATACAAAAGTTAGAGTTTTTATTTTATTAATAAAATATGCATTATATATTAAAACAATTTTATTTTATATAAAAAATTACTGTGTATTAAATAAAAAATTACTAAAGAATTATTCGAGCCAAACTTGTGCAAAATATACATATACTCCAATTCGATTCAATTGTATAATCAAATTCTATTTTTTATTAGAAATTATTTTATTCGAAATTGTCAAAATTTGAATTTAAATCGAACCCAAATTGTTTGTTGAAGCCTTGATTCATTTAAGTGCAAGCCCACAGCAATACTAGAATTTAGGGCGTTGGCAAAACGGCTTTTCTAGAACTGTTTTAGCCATCCGGACAAGCCCACAGGAAATTTGGAACTTTGGCAAAATAGCTTTGCTAGGATTGTTTTAGCCATCCGGACCTTAAGATCATAGTAGTCACTCTTTCCTAAGTACTCGCTTAGTCGTTCTTATCCTCCGCAATCACTCGTTCTTTCATGTCTTCTCAACTTTGCAGAATTCAAACAGTAGCAGAGCAAAAACAATAAACAAGAACCTGCATCCTCTAGTTGATGCTTCCGCCTATACAAATCTTGTTTGGATAATGGGGGGGAAAAAAAAAAAGAATCGCATCATGAATGGGCACATTTTGTGTACTGGCTTTAATAATCCCAATTGCATTTATCCAAGAAATAGAGGAGCATTTCGTCAAGTATCAGAGAGAGCGCTATCTTTGAGAGAAGATAATTTCTTTAAGGGAAATGAAATAATAATCCCAATTGCATTTATCCTAGAAACAGAGGAGCACTTTCGTCAAGTAACGCTGCCCATCAGAGAGAGTGCTATCTTTGAGAGAGTATAATTTCTTTAAGACAAACTGTCATTTCCAATCTTAACATATTAAGGCAGTATATTGTATGGCAAAAGTAAAATCCCGACAAATATGAGGTATAACACCATGCTAAACACTGACTAAGTGATGTGGACAATTTATGCTTCACAGGCTGTTCAAACAGAAATTTTACAGATCAAAATTCAGGGTACTTTCAGCACTTAATATTGGAATCTTCGACTCCTCAGCCAAGTTCACAGCCGCGGATATCTGACAACATAAACAGATATCAATAAGCAAAGAGAAACTGATACATTAGAAATATACAATTTCGTTAAGAAACTACATAATGACAGAAATAATGATGAAGTACAAGACGTAAACCCAAATTGCAAGTCCCATTGCATATATGAACAAGACCAAAAAGGAATAAATATAAATTTGGATAAGCTTAAAAGTATAGAGTACGTGATTACAGTAAACAGTTAAAAATGCAAGCGAAAGAAGTCTTCAATCCATCCATATGTCCAAAACATAAAGTGGGGGAAGAAAAAATAAAACTAATGACATTGGAGAAAGAAACCAATTCAATCACCGTTGCCACGGATATGATTTTGTCAATTACAGAAAATACCTAGCAGAAAGTAACAGTAAATGTAGTGTTGATCAAAGGCAATGTCACAAGTTCTTGCTTTCATTTTCAAGTTTCGACTGCTCTCATACAGAAATTACTGGAAGGATTGAAAAGTTCCTTGAAGAGAGAGTAATTTGGCACAAATTTTTTACTGTAGTATCTGCGCTTGTTTTGAACTGATTTTTCATAACTTTGACATCATCAAGACTTGATAATAATCCTGTCTTCAAAACTTCTTAACCTTCGCATGGTAAGATATTGGCTAGAGGAAGAACCGTTCAACTTATAATCCATCCAACATGGTCAATTGGATTGCTCCTCTATTTATAATTCACCCCAGCAAGGCAGGTATCAAATGCAAAATTCTAAATGGAACAAAACCAGGTGCAATACTGAATAAATATCATAAACCTTATGTATCAAAGGGCTCAATATACTAGATTGTTCACTACCTTATCCAGCAAATGTACAGGGGCTATCGTGAACTAATAATTTCGTTTGCCTCAATTACAAGGAAGATGTGACAGAAAAAACAGTTCAAAAATCAAAATATTGAAGTATAATTTGAAAGATAGCGTATTTGACACATTCTACTCCTAAAATTAGTAACTGCTAATCAGAGTTCATCGTGACAAAACCAAACTCAAAAACCACACCTCTCTTAGTTTACAAATCCAAAAAGACCAATTCCACCATGAATTAGTAACAAAACATCAATCAGCTCCTAAACCCCACCTTCACTCATTTCCCAACACATATTATAACGACAACATAAAATTCAAAACCAAACACCCTTCAAAATATAAAATAAACAAACATTAAAAGCATACCATGGCAAGAACAGTAAAACAAATGACAGAAATATAATTATACTACCTTGAAACTCCCATTCAAGCCAGAATTCCGAGTCCAATCCAATCCCAAAACCTTATTAGAGCTCTGATAGGAAGCTCTAACCTCATCATTCCCGTAAATCCTACGGGAAACAGCCAAATCCCACGCATTTTTCCCGAAATCATAGCTGGGCTCCACAGTAGTCAAACCCTGGTGAGTATAACTGTACTTCAACTTACAACTATTCTTACCCGCCGAATCAAAACCGTAACTCGCCGAAACCATGTTAGCCCAGTCAATCACCAAAGTCCCATCCAACTCCGTCACGTTCTCCCCCTTCCAGTGCGTGTACTTCACGTTCAACGGCCTCCCCATCACGCCCAGCATATTCATAAATTCAAACCTCACATCCTTCAATCATTCAAAAAGAAATCGTCATTTTCATTAATTTATCAAACCCAAAAAAAAAAAGGGAAATGGGAATTTATGCACCCACTTTCTTGTGGAAATTGTAGTCGATGACAAAGGCGGCGGGTTTCTCAACGGAGAGAGTGAGGCCGTTTAAGGAAGGTCCGTTAACGAAGCAGGCGTCGGAGATGGAGGCTTTGAGTTTAACATCACCGCCGTCTAGGGTGACTGTGCCGACGGCGCTAGTGACGTCGCAGTCGTAGCGTCCTTTAAGCGAAGCTTTTATCATTATTTTTCTCCAGAAAATAAAAAATTTTGGGGGGAAAAATAAAATAAATAGGGAGGAATTGAAATTTGAGGAGGAGAAGTGGATTTTGTGGGGTAGATGTCAGGCTTTTTATGGGGTGGTGGAGGGAAGGAGGGAAATGATATAGCGAGAAATTACTGGCGGATTCGGTGCATCCACATATTTTTTTTTTCTTTTCTTTTTTGTTTTGGATAATTTATAAATAATTTGCCATATAATCGTGCACACTCAAATTCTTACCTATTTTCCATATGCATTTATTTAGTTACTCAAATTTAGTTTTATTAATCCCAAAAAAAAAATTAATGGTTTGTATAAGTTATATCTAGGCAGAAGTTTTTGCGGATCAAATTTATCAATCCCTTAATTTTATTTTATTACCAAATGATGTAGAGATTTAACAGCTCTTACATATTTAATTTTAGATTTTGTTACAAAAAAATGTGGAGATTTAATCACTCTTACGATTTTAATTTTAGATGATATTACCAAAAGATTTAGAGATTTAACCCCTCTTAAAAATTTGTATAAGCTTAGATTTCATATCTTAGTATGTAGACATTGAATCTAAATAGACCTATGTGTACCGCCTAAGTAGTGGGAAATACCAGAAATTAATTCTTAAGAGTCCCAATTAACGAGTGATTCAAAATTTTACCTAATAAACTTGGGTTCTATTTAACCAATTAACGATTCATTAAAAAAGTTTACATAAATAAACCCATGTCCATGGGTGTAAGTTAGAAGAACCCAAAAAAAAAAAAAAAAAAAATTTGTCCCAAATAAAATGAGTCATTCAGAGCAACTTTCCTTAATGTCTTCGAATGTCAGAGACGCTAGTCAACAATCATAGTTACAGTGACTTTTTATTTTAATGTTACTATCCTTTGTTTTGGCCCAATTGAGGAATGTGGACCCAATGTTGTGAACTTAGGCTATTTTATTGGATTTTAAGCTCCTTGTAAGTGGACTCAGAACGTTGGACACTGAATCTCATGAACCAGTGGACAAGGCAGGTAGGCTTGAGGATGGGAAAGTTTCAACTAAAGCCCCATTGCTAAGAACCTAAATTTAGATAGTTTTACACCAAGACTAAAATAATTGTTGAGAAAATTTTATAATGTAAGCATAATCAATTTAATTGGTAACCTAAGACCAGTGAACTTTTTGTGCAACAAAACATTGGAAAATTAAGTTTATAGTTTAATTTCCAAAATGGAAAATAAGTAAATGCACAATAAGTTTTTGTAGATATAATTATGAAAATAGTTAACAACCACATTAATCGACTTTAAGAAAATGCACCGGTGATGTAGAGTTAAGAAAAAATGCATAAATTTTTTCAAGAAAGCATTTCTTTATATGAAAATTTGTCATTTTTAACTCGTCATCATTACACATTCCTTGACTTCAACCCCTAGCATACGGGTGGACAATTTGTACTCCAAATTAACAAAATGTTTACTTTATATGATATACTAATTAATATCATTACCAAAATCAGTTAGCTTGCCTCTCATGTATTGGCATCAAGAACACCAAATGCTTGACTGACAACATTTATTGTCAATTATTTAACGAGAAAAAAAAATGACAAAGAATTGTTGTTTTCCTAAACCTCAGATATGAAGCTCATAGTATGGTAATCAATTCGATATTTTTGTCTGCTTTTGGGCGGTGCTGGGGTCTCCCTTGGTTCACGACTCAAAGCATAAAGATATGGTCGCTGGGGATCCTCAGATCCTCATCCAAATTATTGACTCTCCATCAAATCCCTAGTTATTCTTGCCCAGATCAATGCATGAAAAAGAATGCTGATCCAACGGCCAATTATTAGGAACCCCTCGAGATTGCAGAATCATGTACTGATGTCTGCTAGCTGATTCAAATTTAGCAAGCAAAGCAATCCAGAAAGAGCTAAAGCCAGAGAATTCAGAGCCCAGGTAGTGAATCTGAAAAATAAAAGCTCTCGAGTTTGTAATTATGCATACGCAATCCCAAAAGAAAAGACATAAAAGCTTGAAATAAGTTTTTGTGAAAAGTTGTGCTTCATCTTCGGTCAGTTTCTTGAGAAAAAGTGAAGAATCTCTTATGCCATATGAGTGCGACACTCACTACATTCCACGAATATTGGAGCAAAATGGATTCATGCAAAAGTGCACACGCAATATCTAAGCGATCCAGTGGCGGATACAGTTTTACACCTTGAGTGGCGGATACAAGAATAAAAGTTGATACGATTGAGTGGCCTATACGGACAGAATCGGCACTCCATTTATACAAAATTTAAAATACTAGTCTCAATATCCCTTGACTTTTACTGTTAGAGATGAAGAAACATGGGAAAGCAAGAATTTAGCTGGCTATGAAAGGGCCTTCACAGGCTTCCTGTTCTTGTTTTTGGGAAGACAAGTTAGATTACGTCATTTTCAGACGTTTGGGGATAAACAGAGTTGATCAGTTTTCAGCTAAAGTAATGTGCATTTGGCTGCAAACTCTCTGCTACATTTTTAGGCAATTTGGCATTATCTCCTTGTTTTGTTGTCATTTTGATTGCATGTATTGAGTTCATGTGTGTTTTTTCGTGCAAGAAACATATCTTTACCTAAATATTTACACAATCACCAGAACGTACTAAAAATGGGACCAGATCAAGTATTCACATTAGATGATCAACGATACATACTGCTACATAGTACTAGTACTAGTAGATAGGATTCCATCTTCTAGCAGCATATTGGTACATTCATACTTGTAGTTTCATATTCCTGACTGTATACTATCAGGTTGGGTGGTCGTTTTAACAATGATTACTACAACACATTTTCATCCATAAATTTAAGTAAACACTGAATATTTACTACAATTAGTTATAAACCCTTCACACCAAGAACTCAAAACACGGAAGCACGCTTCGCTGGAAATTTGTTGTTCATGCATCAAAAGAAATGCTCGAGCTTGAATGTATCATCCCGTAACCGAATTTAGCCCCCAAAAATTATATATGTAATAAAATGTGTATGCGTTAGCTTTGTTTCCCTAGATTTGTCTCGACATTCATGGCTCTTTTTTTTTTTTGCCTTCAGAAATTGTTATTGGGTTCGAGTAAGCTATACTTGTAACCTAAGCGTCCTGCAATGACATGCACTGTTTTTTTGTGCCGTATTTTTACGTATTTTTTGTGGCTGTGCATGAAAAGAAGAGACACACCTGAAATTCCCGTTAAAATTCTAGTTATGAATCAGAGATTAAAACTTATACAAAGATTGAAATGAGAGAGGCGGTAAGCAAATTGAAATTTTACATACTACTATCTGGAAATAGATTAATAAGTAAATTTTACTAATTAAGCTGGAAACAATTAAATTAGTACTAGTACTCTAGTACTATCTTCTTAATTAAACCTTATTTGTATTTCTCGAATTAACACGTCCATGATTATGATAAGCACTCGAAACTTGGATCATCACTAGCACAAAACATGGCCTCCCAAATCTCGGCAAACACCTGAATGATGAGGGGATGATAATGCCTCGAATTCAACGACAAAAAACACAGTAGCAGCTGCTCCAAATCTCTCTCTTCAAACATCTGCTTCTCCAAAATCATCTCCATCATTGACCTCTTGAAATCCCCATGAGGGTCCTGACTCTTCTTCACTATTGCAAAGCTCTCCTTCACTTTCCCATCCACGCTGCACGGTATCAGCTTCTTCAACGCCGACAGCCTCGCTGGTGACTCATTCGTAACGCTGCCTTTCAACAACTCCTCTTTGTTCTTTTTCTTGCTGCTCCGCATGTGACGCTTTCGCCTGGTTTCCGAGCGTGTGAATTCGGATGAGGGATCATTATCAGTAGAGAAAGATAAATTTCTCGAAGAATTTACCAAGGTTTCAGTTTCTATTAAGTTCTCTTCTTCTTCGTCTAATATCGTAGCTTCCCCACCTTCGCTGGTAAAAACTACGCTTTCATCTGAATTAGTACTCACGCGGATTCTAGTCGGAGCTTTTTTCTTCTTTCCTCGTCGTTTCCTTTTCGGCGGCGGCGGCGGTATGACGTCGGAGTTGTCTATCATTTTACTAGGGGTTTGATTTTTGTCGTCATAGATCTTAGCCACCACGTGCCATTTCTCTTCTTTTTTCCAACTAAACTGTTGTTTGGATGATGATCTGCTGCGGTGGTCATTGGAGTCTTTGGCGGCAGTTGGCTCTAAAGGGGTGAAACCAAAGCCAGCGGACGCGAAAGCGGAGGAATCGTGGCGATTGATGGACGACGAGGGGGAGTTCTGGTGGGGTCTTGTGTAATGATCAACGGTGAGGAGTTTAGGATTGACTGGGGAATATCGTAAGAACAAAGGGACAGGATCTTGTGGGAGAGCGGAGGGGTCTTTAGATCGACAAGATTGGAAGGTTGTGGTGATAATTTTGGAGATGCGAAACTTTAAACTCTTGGCCATGAATTGAGTGCCAAAACATGGACTCTTTGAAGATAGAGATGAAGTTTATATAGGAGAGCACTAGGGAGAGTATGGACAGGTAAATAATATAACAAGTTATGGGGATTAGCTAAGAATAGGTATTAAGAAACTGAGCAACTCCCGAGTCAGTCTATTGTTCGACTCGAGTTTGGTGTTGATCGAACTCGAGTCGAGCTCAAGTAGCTTGTTATTAAGCGAGCTTAAATTCAAGCAACAAAAGGTGAGTTCGAGTAATTCAAAAAAATATATATATATATATATATTAAATGTTATATATATATAATTACTAATTTATCCATACCAATTATATATGACTTTTGAATTCGAGTTCGAGTTCGAGTTCAAACTTGATTGTGTTTTAACAAGCGATCTCGCGTCGAATTCGAGCTCTCCTTAAAATCAACTCGCTGAGCTCGAGTGTCATGCCCCGTGCCTCGGGACATAACACCGCCGTAACCAGGTTACGCTAAGTCACAAGGCACAAATAGTCAAAACATCTAATAAAAACATCCTTAACATCACATAAGTAATATATACATCAATTCAAATTTCGTAAACCTCAATCTTAACAATTGAAACTTCAACTACAACTACTAGAGTTTCAAGCATATTCTAACAGATTCTAAACCATACTACCAATATGTTACTAACCAAGCCATCATTTTCAATCCTAGCTCCAAGAGCTAATCCACATCCTTGACCCCAAAACCATCATTCTCTGCATATAAAACAAAAGGAATGAGTGAAACTCACCCAATAAGTAGTACAAGTACCACTCTATTGGCCTGAACATGTTACATATACATATACATGATATCATTCAAATAATCATCATTTCAATCATAACACATATAAATAAATATGGTCCACAAAACATTTCATATAGATACTAAAGAGAGAGCCCAAGTAATAAAGCACATTGACCCTGGAATATCCAGTTGTTAACTATTACCGGTTAACATGGCCCCAAAACATTATGCTAACTCTCACCAGTTAGCACGGTCCAATATCATTTCCTTCATACCAAATTTAAGGAACTAGTCCCAGTCAATAATTATCTTATACAAGAGCTCAATCACAAAACATTCATTCATTCATATTTGACCACATTTACATATTCATGAGGAATCATCAACATATGCATGCTCATGCCACTTTAATATATGCAAAATAATTTAGAAAACATTATTGTAACAAATACATTTTTCAAAAACAAAAAGGATACAGGTACTATTTACCTCGGTCCAAGCTAAACCAATTAATCTGAATAACAACAACCACTGTCTTCACCTAAATCACATAATAAACTCTCAATCATCTCCTAATTCTATCAAGAATCACAATTAAAGCTTAAGTCTAACTTAAAACGCAAAATGAAGCAAAGAGAGCAAAACTAACACATTCCGCGGTGTCAGCCACGTCGTGGCTGACGCCGATGATGGCACCAAAAAAACCCAAGTCGAACCGTGGCGTCAGCTGGGCCGCGGATGAGCCCAGACAGTTCGATTTCCCCAAACTGCAATATACCAAATTAGATCCAAGATTTTCCAACTGCATCCAACATAATCTAAGTACTAAACCAACTCTAAAAGGGCAAGATAAAGCAATAATAGGGCACACAAACATAGTATGCATCACTAATCATAAATTACACCCACCAATTACACATTATTTTCAAGGTTCTTCACCCATAATTCATCACCATTCCACCAACTCACACACACACAAGCACTACTACTAAAAAGCATAAACTTATAGGAGCATAAACAACTCCATAATCCTCTAATTATGCACTAAATACTCTTAGCTACTATCTTAAAGAAAACCCATAAAGAATAGAGTAAAATGGAAGAAGCATACCTTGAGTAAAGGGTTGAGTTGAAGCCCCCCCAAGCTTTCTCTTCTTTTAGAGCTATAATAGAGAGTGAAAGAGAGAGAGTATGGAAGAGAAGAAGAAAAGAAGAAAGGGAAAGATGGAAAGGGAAAATCGGTAAAGAGAAAGAGAGAAAAAGGAATGTAAAACAAGGAGAAAGGAAACCTTTTATCTATCTGGCAAGGCACCATTTTCCCCAAATTGCACTTTAGTCCCCCAAGGTCTTGGGTATCACATCGAGTTTCAAATTATAAACTCAATCAAGCTCGAGCTCAATATCGATTAGCAGTAATGTTAATAAGCTCGAGCTCGAGGTCAAGTGTAATAGTATTTGGGTACGGCTCGATTTAATTACACTTGTAACTGAGAACATGATTGAGAAAGAAAATTTTATTTAAAATGAAATTCTTTTGTACCAGCTGGTTAAATGTTTAGCTTTTTTGACTAAATACAGTACACCCTCGATAATTAAAGAATTTATTTTTGGCAACAAAAACATCTATCCCGTTGCAGAGTTTGAGAAGATTGAATGCACGTTTTACTAGCTTATACAGTAAGTACATGTTACGTACACTTTAATGAGGTATAAATCATATGAGATAGCCACGAAATTCCTCGTCTTCTTGAGATTTACGTTTGAAGACAAAATTTTAAAAAAAGAACTCTGTGTCTCCAGCGAGAAAGGGAATTGATTAAAGTGAGTGAATCTTTGTGTATCCAATCGTACCCCGATTGATTTTTTTTTTTTTTTTTTTTTGGTCTTCCAAGAATTTCTGTCATACATTCAAATACAGCGTAGTTTGAAGGGGCAAGGCAAATGCTGAAGTGCAGAGATTGCGTGTGGAGTTGTGTTGGTTTTTGGCCAAAAAGAAATTATTCTTTTTTGCACTATAATTTTGAAGCCAAGTCAATAAACAGGCAACAAAACACCTGAGTGGAGACTGTAGTCGCGTATACTCGTACGTTGGTGAGTAGCTTGGCTGATGAACTGGAAATTATCAGACTATCGTTTCTTTCCACAAATATATAGTACTCAAAGAAATACAGTTCTGCAAATTTTTTTATTTATACGGTAAACTTCCTTAATTCAATAGATTATTTTGTTGAATGATATATAACCTAATACTCAAAAACCAGTCATTGAACCTTGTAGACACTTTCAGCAATCGAGCTGTCTTAAATGAGGAAGAAAAAATATAAAATGGAAAAAAGAAAGAAGCAGCTGTCCCAACTCCCACGGACTGTCAAAACATGTGGATAATATGTCCGAGAAATAATCAAAACATGTGATTTTAATTTTTTTTTTTTAAATATAATTTCAGCAGAGACTATAAAGCAGAGTTGGATAGTGAGAAGAAATAAAAGCACCCTTTGGATTTTCTAGTCGCGGCCGGCCTGTTTTTGTTACTGGGCTCTAGTAGGTTCCATCCACTCATAAGATCAGTTCTATTTTTGGGCCCAAAAACCAGTCTTCAGTTCCATAACAACTTGTCTAGGACATGTTGGTTGTTCTAGTCGTGGGCGGCCTGTTTTTAATTTTATTCGCTGTTAAACTTAAAATACCTGTCTTGTGGGAACATTTTGGGAGCGGTTGCCCTAGTTGTATATACTTTTGTAACCACAGCTTAAAATGAAATTCAAGTTGCACCTTGGAAAAAAAAAAGAAAAAAAAAGATTAACTGTATTCATGACAGTTTTTTGTTTTTTTTTTGACCCACTTTTTTTTTTTTTTACCCACTGACAGTTTTTTGTTTTGAGTACAAAAACATCATGATGGAACATGGCTTAGGACTCCAAGGCTCCAGCTGAAGAGAAATCCTAGGCGCCTAAGGAGCTTGTGACAAAGTTTGACATTCGGTTGTATAACAGACACTAATTTATATTTATTTTATAATAAAATTGTGTTAGGTTATATGTTAGTGTTATTCCACATTAGTTTGAAGGGGAAAAAAAGCGTATAATATACAGTTAAAAGTCTAAAACTTACTAGATTAAGCTTTTGGGTTAAATTTGAGTTTTATATATTGGACTTTTTTCAATTTTTCATTCCCAACAAATAATGTTATAACCCATGGCTAATACCTTGGACTGTGCATTGGCAAGTATTTCTTCTCGATAATAGACTTGTGAATTATTCGATATTGGTTTGGACCTTGAATTATTCTACATCTGTTACATTGGTTTGAAAAAAGAAAGAAGAAATTTGGTTGCATTTGTAGGGACCGAATAAAAGAAAAGAAGTATTTAATATATAAGTAATAAGGGATCAAGATCTAGTAGTTTAAGCTTTTGGATTAAATTTGATTTTCAACTTATTTTCTTTGGGGAGTTAAATTAACACAAACAAAACGTACTTGAGATTGAATTAACACAATATCTTATACAACTAATACAAGAGATTACATAAATGCTTACATACAATAGTTTAGAACTCAAGTCCTAAAGAACTTTCTCGTTTGAGACCGCTTGATATGGCCAACCGGCGTGAAAGAGGATACGTGAGCTCGTTACATTTGGCATGCCTAAATTACGTTATAATTTGGGCATTGCCAAAGCCAGTTTACTATAATGGAGACAAAACTCAGAAGCCATCCTCCAATACGAAAGATGTTTTCTGATGCTAGGTACTATAATAAGACTTTTCCCAAAGTACCAATTACGTCTTAAGTCACATAAATTTGACACGACTATTTCAGATATTTATGTCTAAAATCAATTTGCAGACATGATTCCATACTTCTAATCTTAACTTCTGGAGAATTATGTTTACTATTTATGGAAAATAACTCCTCAACAATTATATAACCCCTTTGAAATCTCATCTTGAAAACACTGCAACAAACCATCCAAATATATCTTAAGCATATAACAATATCAGTTTCGTAGTTTAGTCGAATTCCAACAAGTTATGATCGAATCGTCAAAATTTCAAAGGCAAATTTACGTCATGGACCATGTAATACTAATTACGTGGTCAAATGAGAGTCGTCACCATCTAACTCATTTGACAGGAGTAAACATTGTGATTTTGTGTTCTTGCACCTAGTTGCCTTTGTGTTCTTGAAAGAAAGAGTAATAAAAGCGCCCAAGTGCACTAAGGCGTAATACCGATGACGAAAATCTCAACCGCGTTAGGCATCCAAATCCTTATTTAATACGAACTACTGCTGGTCCTGCTAATATAGTTTATTCCCACTCAACTTAGGAACTATGAAAGTCATGTGATTCAAGATCCAAGAAAATCGTGTTGCACAAAAAGCCAAATATATTTTAAGAAAAAATAGTCTTAATTCGACTGCTAGTAGCCGGAGTTGGAGCAGCAGTATAGTTAAAAATGTCTCTTTTCTGCTAGTAAGTCAACTTTGGATATCTTGTGAGAGAATAAGAAAAAGAAAAAGAGGTCAAACAAAGTAACCTCTGGCTAGCTCACAACTTGCACATGTTGTCTTGATACGTAAAATTTTGTAAAGGGATGCATGTGTGTATGTGTTCCCATCTCTCCGTCCACCCGGCGCACTAGGACAGAGAGTTGAAAAGAGGGATGGATCGACTCTTGCCGCCATGACCTTATGAGTAGGATGATACTACCAGGTAGCATCGCCCAGCTTCTATGCTAGTAATCGTAATGAATGAGATCAAATATGCCACATCAAGCCAAGTTAGATAAATTGAATAAATTGGTATGGTTTATATTAAAGAAAACAATCCATATTCGTTGTTTAATTTTTTATGATGTTCCTTATATTCAATATAAAACTATGTTATATTAATATGAAACTATACGAAATTACATCATATCACATGTGGTACGATAGTAATTTTGTATTAGACACACTTGAATACTAAAAAAATTAAATGGAGTATCTGAATTGATCTTATTATTGTGATTTAAGAACTCAACCGAGAACAATTTATGACAATTAAAGCACTAAAATAAATAATTATCTAATTGTCAAAATTGCCAAAAAAAAAATGCTCTATTTGGGTAGTGCATATTTTTGGCAAGATAATTCTTCAAACATATCTTTTGAATATTTTCATTTTAGATACATTAACTAAAAAAAAAAAGTGTCATAGTATTATTGTTTTAATAATGTATTAAACAACCACACTCCAAATAGAACATTAATAAGCCAAGAACTGTCTCTTTTATTGGCGGCTGTGAACAGTTCAATTATTTCCCTGCTTTCTCACGTTTGGAAGAAGATCCAAGGGATCAAAATCAACAAGTCCCATTATTTGCTACTAACAAAATATCAAAAGGATTCACTGTCTGGTGTTTGTATGCCTTGAAACCATGGACCATTTCTTTCTTTCATGATTAAAACCGACAAGTTCCTTCCCCGGTCCAGTGCCCCACTAACGATTCAGCCTGCGACTGCCAAGCACAAATGTGATTAACAAGTTAACCGCCCTTGCTCTGATCCCACTCTCATCCAATCCCACTTGCCAAATGTTAAAAGTATTAAGTACTGTCACCTCAGAACAGAGAAATATAAAGAAAAAAACTTTGACTGCTAATTGGTGCCAACTGGAGCTCTCTACAATCTATTGAAGAAAAGGCCAATTCTTGCCGCTATTGTAAAAAGGCCGATCTTAACTGGCATGATCGATATGCGCTAGCCATCGATCAGAATGGGGTCACATTTCATGTTTCTGTGGCGGATTCAACTTCATATGGCCCCGCTTAAAACTATGCTGGAATGGATGGCTTAATCACTTGTGACTATTTTTTGTTGGATCAGAGTTTGAGATAAGTTTGGATGTTTCACTCATTTAAGGTTTTAATTACTTATTTATTATAGATGTTTATTCGGTTTCTTATCCTATAGGTCTTATAAATAATTTCAATGGATTTTAAAATGTGTGGAGAGCTTAGTTTAAGTCAGCTTGATAGTTTAAGACTGAGCAGTTGTGATAATTTGCAGTCTTTGGGCCTATTCTTAACTGTTTTTTCCACTTGCTTTTAGTTTTTGATTTCGAAAATTTTGGCTTTACAACATCATCAACTGTTTTTTTTTTTTTTTTTTACCATACTTTCGAATTTTTTGAGCTAAAAAATCAGAAGTAAATGATTTTCAACTTTTAGTTTTTATTTTAAAATTTTTATTTTACGATATTCTCAACTTTTTTTAACCATATTTTTGAATGTTTTAAGTTAAAAAATCAAAAACTAATGATTTTTAACTTTTTTAAAATCAGTTTTTAATTTCAAAAATAAGAATCTGTTACGAACAATCCCAACTAATATGTTATGATGTTTGTGCATGTATATCTACAATCTCAATTAGGATATGATACTATGTCAAAAGATGAATAATGCTACAGTAACTAAAACATCAGGTAAATATACATCCAACTGAAGACTTTTAAGCATTATTGAGATTGTAATTATTTTCCTAATTTTGAGGTTAGCTAATATTTAGATGCCATAGACATATTTAAGTTTTGTTTGAAGAAATCCACATATTAACCTTCGTTGGCTACCATTACCGGATATTCTGTCCAATTTCTGGGAGGAGAAGTATTATATACGTTAAACTTTGGCGGGTAAGAGTAATTATCTATGGAGTGAGAAGCCAGACTGGCAGACGCTGAGGCCCAGCGGCGTTCGATTCGGTCCCAACTTAGTTAAGATAATATTATTCTAATTTTCTTTATTTTTTTGCCCAACCATTTTGTTCTCATCTTTATCCATAAAAATAATCGGTCAACCCCGTAACATCCCTTTCACGAATAAAATAAAACCCCATTTGCACTTGGAGGAAGGGGGAAAAAAAAAAAAAAAAGAATACAGGAAAACAAAAGACTGTTTTCCTTCCTCTTTTCTGGGTTTGAGGGTGTGAATGGTATTCATTATTCATTGACCAATTACTTATTATTTGCTTAATCGTTTTCTCCACGATTCTTGAATTCTATTTTTCTTGCCCTTTCCCAGAAAGAATCACTTTTATGTGGAAAGTTGTCCTTGTACAAATTTAATTAAGCTAATTATATACTAGTCCACTATCTTCTTTTTGTGGGTTTGGTCGGTTTTTCTATACATCATGCATGTATCTATCAATCGATAAATCTTACACGTGATAAGAGCTAAAAACTATTATTTAATCAGCAGAGAGTAAAGCCTTCATACTGTATACAGTTACCTTTTTTGTAAAGTCCGAATCATACTGTTTATATAGTCCGAATCCTATTGCGAAACTAATGAGGATTGCTAACGAAAATTGTATATATATAGCTAGTACGTGGTGACACAAGAACCCGCAGAAACTACGAGTCCTTTTGACAAATGAAGAAGGTTGCAATTCTTCTTAATTAGCTGAGAAATCAATATCAGATTCAAGATCAAGAATTCCATTACCACCAATAAATTTCTCCTTTAAGATGCATTCATCAACGGAGAAGGGGATCGGAGAAAATAGCTCAAAGCTTAACGCCTATGCCTGTGCATGTGCCGTAGTTGCATCTATGATATCCATCATATTTGGCTATGGTTAGTTTTTATTCTTTCAATTTGATTTCTCTTTATTTTTTTTTTCTTTGTTTTCCGTCATTCTTCATGTTTCATTTTCTTAAATAGAGATCCAGTGAATAGATTCAAACATCTTTGCGTGAACTTTTGGATTATGAGTTTTGGGTTTTAACGTTATCCACAATAGAAAAATAAATAAATGTGCACACATGGAAAAGTTTAGATAATTTAGTTATAACTGTATATACAAATCATAAAAGATTATCCATAAGGATATCCAATATCTGCGTTTAATTTGTTAACCCTGCATTTGTCTAGGATGAAACATCAGTCAGTAGTTGTAATAATGCATTTTTCCATATTTGCTAATTTCAGACACTGGGGTGATGAGCGGAGCAATGATATTCATCAAAGAAGAATTCAAAGTGAAGGAATCACAACTTGAAATCGTTGCCGGAATCTTAAACATGTGTGCTTTGATTGGTTCTCTCTGTGCCGGAAGAATATCCGATATTATCGGACGGCGTTACACGATCATTGTGGCATCCCTGATTTTCATGCTTGGTTCAGTCCTGATGGGGTACAGTCCAAATTATGGTGTCCTACTAGCCGGAAGGTGCACTGCTGGCATTGGCGTTGGCTTTGCACTTATGATTGCACCAGTTTATTCTGCGGAGATATCATCTCCATCCTACCGAGGATTTTTATCCTCTTTGCCAGAAGTTGGCATTAGTGTTGGCATATTGCTTGGCTATATTTCCAATGTGATCTTCTCGGATTTGCCTCTACATCTTGGCTGGAGAATAATGCTTGGAATTGCAGCCATCCCTTCTCTTGGTTTGGCTATTGGCATTCTCAAAATGCCTGAGTCCCCTAGATGGCTAGTATTGCAAGGCCGTTTAGGAGATGCCAAGAAGATTTTGCACAAAGTCTCGAATGATCCCGAAGAAGCCGAATCTCGATTACTAGACATCAAAAAGGCTGCTGGAATTGATGAAAATTGCAGTGATGAAATTGTTAAACTACCAAGTACAAGAACCACCCACGGCGAGGGGGTTTGGAAAGAACTTTTGTTAAGACCAACGCCCGCTGTCCGTTGGATTTTGCTGGCGGCTGTTGGAATTCATTTCTTTGAGCATGCAACTGGAATCGAAGCCGTCATATTATATGGCCCGAAAATCTTCAAGAAAGCGGGCGTTAAAGCTAAGAAGAAGCTCTTACTCGCCACGGTTGGGGTGGGGCTTACAAAGCTTACATGCATAACAATTTCCACTTTCTTAGTTGACAGGGTTGGGAGGAGAAAGCTCCTGTTAACAAGCGTTGCAGGCATGATTTTGGCATTGACTGGGTTAGCAACTTGCTTGACGATTGTCGATCATTATGGGGGTCAAAAGGTTGTTTGGGCTTTGGTTTCAAGTCTTGTTGCTACGTATGCTTATGTGATGTCCTTCAATCTTGGACTTGGACCGGTGACATGGGTTTATAGTTCTGAAATTTTCCCATTAAAGTTAAGGGCACAAGGGGCTGGAATTGGTGTAGCTGTGAACAGATTGATGAATGCTACAATTTCTATGTCGTTTTTGTCACTTTCAGAAGCAATTACCATTGGAGGAGCCTTTTATTTGTTTGCTGGTATATCAGTTGCTGCTTGGTTGTTTTTCTTTTTCTTTTGTCCTGAGACCAAAGGATTGGCTTTGGAAGATATTGAAGCTCTTTTCAGCCGTAGCCGAGGGAGCTCACCCGCACATGCAGCAGATAAGCCTAGCAAAGAAGTGGAACTTGCGAGTGGGACAAACTAGTTGACTAGTACTATTAGTTGTAATGCTACTTGAAGATCCAAATATCATAGGTTCAGTTGTGTAAGCCGAGGATTGCTACATGCTCAAACACATGGATGGCCGAAAAAGGCTATTTGGTTATTATAATATAATTTGGTTTGCATTTAACAATTCAGATTTCGGATCCAAAAAGGATATCGATCTAAACAGTAACCAACCATCCATCGAGACTGTTTCAGACTTTTTGTCAGCTGTTTGCCAATAGTGTGACGAATGCCCCCATGAAAATCTTATAGTCTGTACATCGTTGATAAACAATAAGCTTTTATAAATATGCATTTAGCTGCCGGACAGATTAAAGCATATAAGTAGTTTTTGTAGAAGTAAAAATGTTGTCAACCCAGGATCTTGTTTTATGATCATGTTGACAGTTTTTTTATTTCTCAGCGTGTAAAATGGATAAATGAGAAATACTCTATTTCCATTTTAACTCCTATTTCAGTTTCAACTATTCTATTCTCAAAATGCAACAATCAAAAAGCACAATCTCATGAAATCTTGGATCATACCTAACCCATTAGATGGGATGTAATTCAAGAAGAGTAGCAATTCTCTGACAAATCGCGTCTCCCCCTTGCCTTCAAAGTCTTAACTGGCTGTTTTAATGGTTATTAACACCGATTGGCCCTACTTCCAGTGGGAAAAGACTGTATTGAACCCCATTATTAGAGGAAACTATGCATTTAGAAGAATCACTATCAAGAATACTATCACCATTTACATTTGGCTTGTACTATAAATTGTAGCAAAAGGGTTCTCTAGCGAGTGTCTTTATAGCAGTACTGATTATGCAGTGCTCTAAGTGTTAGTTTTTGGGAAAATAGAGTTAGATCATAAAAAGTGTATTAGGACATGAGTTAGAAAAAGTCAATGGTGAATAATTAACTTATGAAAGAGAAAGGACCATATATTTCTAGGTATGGCGATGAAAAGTTTAATAATAATAATAATAATAACTGCTACTTTCATAAAAAGCTACACCTTTTTCTTTAGCAAGAGTTTTTATTTGCTTTATGTGATTTGTACTTTAATGATAAAAAGTTGCCTATATTTGTGGATTAATAAATTAAATTAGAGGACGAATTCAATGCTCCTATTACGATCACTTCCAAGGAACAAGTGTAAACCTCAAAATTCTAGCCAGAATAACTGTATAAGAGGTACGTGTTAAAAAAGCAAAAGCAGGAACAAGAAAATGAAATCCTAGGTAATTTATCATGCCCACACGACGTCTACAACTAAGGGACGGCCTTCATGCATGGTGACCCATCTTACCTCTCAAAAATCGATCTACAAAACACCACCCCCAACCTTAGACCTAGATTTTTAGCATCTAGCTAGAAAAAAGAGAGAATAATTGTCTCAAGAAAAGATCCCCATTTCTCTATAAACCTGCATTATTATTTCTTCTTGTCTACGTGTGTGCTTTAATTTGTTAGAATTATTCGACAAAATGACTATTTCACAATCGCGTCCGAATCGAAATACCAAGCAAAATTTCATGAGGAAACTTTGTCCAAATTTTGATCGAGAAGATGGGTTGGAGACAGTTCTGGAGGTGCCCATTCCAGAGGAAATGTTCGTGGCCATGGGGAACAATATAGCATTGCGGTGGGAAAATATGGCAACTTGGATGAAGGCTCAAACTTCTGATAAATGGTCATCACCAATTATTGCCGGGCGTTATAATGAATTGAGCTTTCTGCTTTTTATTGCGGGATCTCCTCTTATACCCCTTCAAGTCCGATTGGACCAATCTATCCATCGTCCCGTTAGGCACGCTTCCATTGTAAGACATTCTTCCTCTTTCCTCCACTCAATCCCACTAACATAATTCTTTTGTCTAGTCTTTTTCCTCAAAAAGAAAATCTTGTTTGCTTCTTAGGTGGATGATTACAAAAAAGGTAACATTTCTTTGGATATTTTATGCACTTGACAATTAATTAACAAAGTAGAATCACCAGAACAGATTGAAAGATTAGAAAAACGAGTTTTTTTTTTTTTTTTGGCAAGGAATTAATGGAAAATAATATTGCAATATATGTAACTTTATATTGATTTTTCATTTTGTTGAAGGCAATTAATAAAGTAGCAGTGCGTGATTAATTTTTTTATTATCCTCAATTGTTTTTTCCTTCTTGTAAAAAGATTATATTAATCGTCACAGGAAGCTTCAACAGCCAAATATATCGTACAGCAATACATAGCAGCAACGGGAGGACAACCGGCATTGAACTCGGTAAATAGCATGTGTGCAATTGGCCAAGTCAAAATCAGTTCATCAGAATTTCATCAAGGAGATGATTCAGTGAAAGTTAGAAATACCGAAGAGGCCGGAGGATTTGTGCTGTGGCAGAAGAACCCGGACCTTTGGTGCCTAGAGTTGCTTATCTCAGGGTGTAAAGTGATCTCAGGTAGCAATGGCAAAACTTCTTGGAGGCAATCCTCCAACCAACAAAGACCCATTGTTAAGGGTCCACCCAGACCTCTACGCCGGTTCTTACAGGTAAAAATTTTTGTTGTTTAAGAAAATTAATCTTGAAATTTATGATATACTTCCTGGAAATATGTTCTGTGTCACATTGCCCCGCGGAGCTTTTGGATTAAATTGAACAAGTTTAAGTCCTAACAAACTGCTGTTCCTGATTCTCATTTCATCAAAAACTATCCAGAGATTTTATCTGAGTTAATTTTGTTTCGTTAGGGCTTGGATCCTCGTTCTGCAGCCATTTTATTTATAGATGCAGTATGTATAGGAGAGAAGATCATAAACGATGAAGACTGTTTCATTCTGAAGCTGGACGCGAGCCAATCAACTCTTGAGGCACAAAGTGGTCCAACATATGAAATAATCCACCATACAATATGGGGATATTTCAGCCAAAGATCAGGGCTTCTTGTTAAATTTGAGGATTCTAGGCTGCTTGCAGTAAAAACCAGTAGGGACGATGGTGAAGGTGTGTTCTGGGAAACAAGCACTGAATCAGTCATAGAAGATTACAAGTATGTTGAGGGGGTTAACATTGCTCATAGTGGCAAAACATCTATGACAGTTTTCAGATATGGAGAGCAATCAGCAAACCACAAAAGGGAGCTCCAAGAAACATGGAAGATCGAGGAAGTAGATTTCAATGTCTGGGGTTTGAACTCTGAATTTTTCATGCCTCCTTCAGAAATCCCTAGGAAAAAATGATGTTGTTGGCTGATGCATTATATCTTTTATTTTTATTTTTTGGGAAGAAAGAGGATATCCGCAAGAGAAGCTGTGTAGATGTGTATAGAATTCATCTAGGCCCCCATTTTGCTTTTTCGTATTTTTCTTTTCCTCATTTTGTTTTACAAGAGATTGTTAGAAAGAATCTTTTAGTAATAGTAAAATATTTTTTCCTTCAAAGTCTCAAAGGATGAGATCCAATAGTTGTTTGTCCGGGTGGCTTAGAGCGTAGCAGCACACATTCACATTAATGGCTTTCTTTTGTTTAGAATTATATATGATGTTAAAGGCTTATGCATTGTTTTTCTTGTAGTACATGATCTCCCAAAATATACTCGTACTATGTTTCCCTAAAACGAAGAAAAGAAGAAAGAGATTACGACAACAACATATTTGTTTATAAGACCCAAATTTATGCTTTCTATACTTAATTATGCTCAACTATTATGTTTATGCTTTCGATGAAAAGAATTTGCCACAATACACAGCTATCAGTTTAGCTCCGATGGCTGTTTTTCTTTTTAAGCCCACCGAGAAGATCCTCCATAGTCCATACCCGCCCAAAAATATTTAGCCAGAGAGATCAATATTTTCCCCCTATATACCCTTTTATCTTTTTTTTTTTTTTTTGGGAGTTATATGCCTTTTATCTTTGATTCAGAAAGATGTTAGAACAAGTTGAGTCTTTCGTGAAGAAATTCGTTAGCAAGAACACAGTTCGGACTTGGGAGAGGCTATCAACCTCATATACGTTGTCAAAGGGTTTAAGGGAAAAAAAAAAAACAAAACTTGTAATTCCTCAACAAATATTGTACCCTGGCCCTAAGTTTAATTTGCGGAATTTCGGATTCGTTATTACCGTGGCTTTTCATCCTTCAGAATTGATGGAGGCTGTCCACGTAAAATTTGGGTCTCTGAGCTAATAGAACTATTCAAGAGACCTGGGAGTATAAGGAGCAAGTATTGCGTGGACCACGCACGTCGCGTGGTATGTTACATGATGTATTAAAATCAATCACACATTATTAAATAATACAAGATGTGACCTACTATCACTACATGACGATAAATTATTAATTTTAACACACCACGTGACAATGCACGTAATGCATTTTATACTTTTTTGCGTGTCAGTGATTCATGGAAAAAACATCGAACACGGTATCCCAGAATGGCAATAAATTATTAATTTTAGTACACCACGTAACAATGCACATGGTGCATTTTATACTTTTTCAAGTATCAGTGATTCATGGGAAAAACATTGAACACGGTACCCAGATAAATACTTTGACAAGGTTAGTTTATCGAGCAGCAAGCAAATATCCTTCTATATTGAAGATGGTAAACGGTTTGAGCAGTAGCGCACATCATGCAAAGTGGCAAAACTTTCTTTCAAGTAATTGAACTAGGATGATGTCTCTCTTTCATTCATCTATCTAATGACAACGAAAAGGAAAGAATCAGAGACCTAAATGAATTGTTCATTTCTGTTTCGAAAAGAGGCGAGGAACCGAGTATGAAATCTGTCAACTTCTACATTATAACTGATAATGGATAGCAAACAGGTATGAAATGAATTTTGAGTATAAAAGAATTGCAACCTTGGGAGCTAGGATTAATGTACTCTCCTAATCAAAACTTAGTCCTTGCTGTTGCCATTACCTTGTCTCCCAGTTACTTGTCTTCCATTTTCGTATGCTCTGAAAAGAAGGGAGAAAAAAAAAAAGGGTAATAAGTCAGAGTTCCTCGTGAACAACTGTGGACATTTCAGTCACTCTAAAGAGATAAAGGAAAAACCAAACCCGAATGGTTATTTTGTGCATTAGAAATAAGTCATGATGCAGCACAAATGTTAACGAGCATAAGGCATCCCCATGATATGAACAGGAGGTAAGTAAAGCCATCATTGATGAGAGTTGATCAGAAAACTCATGAACAGGACTTTCATCTGAAGAAAATATGAGAAATTTCTAGCATTGTAGCCCTCACAAGACATGGAAGATTAAAGCCTTCATTCCCCACTCAACCAAACGAGAAGAAAGGCCTCGAAAAAGAATAAAAACGATATATTTGCATTGATATTAATAAAATGTAAAAAGAACACATTCTGCTCACATGCTAAGCAGCAACAAGAAAGATACCAGTCTAATAAGATTGTAGAAGGTAATACAAATATAAGATTATGAACATCAGACCCGTTATTGATCAAATTTTGAACTAAATTCTAATGAATACGAGCAAAAGGAAGTCTCCGAATAATTCTGACAGGATTACTACTCATAACACTACTCTTTCATCAGATAAAAAGGGGTTTAAGCACCTGTCAGTCTCAAGTACTAATTTTCAGATTCTACTGTTTAAATATAATACAAGTAAGGGAAAACAAAGCCACTCACTTGTGGACTGCAAATCCAATGAGAATAATAAAATGCCAAACAAAAGTCACAGGGAAAAAAAATGAAATTCAAAGACTTCTCAACTGACATGCAGAAACTCCTTAAAATGTGTAACGCCCTATAGTAATGCTATGCTAAACTTTCGTAGTTGCGAGTATATTCATCCATCTTAGAGTTATTTGTCCAGATTCCAATGAAGATAAAATCACAGGGAAGAGAAGGCACTTGTCATCATTGTACACAGACTTCCAATAAACAACACCACGGGATGATTGAATCAGCATCCATCATAGTATCTTTTTTATTTCCCATGCCATCACCTGCTTCCCGCATGCAAGATTAATGACTATCACACTATGCTAACAGAAGCAACATAAAATGGAATAAAAAACTTCCAAACAACTAAGTAAAATAACTCCTTAAATGTAAATTGCAGAATTCCACGCCTTAATGCTATACTAAACCACTCTATCTTTAGCAAATGCATCAGTCAGGCTGAAGTTACAACTGTCTGAATTATAAGAAGAAGGAGAAAATCACAAGCAGCAGAAAGCAATTTTTCCCCCATTAACATTTGACTTTCATTTATTACCCTCATTGTATGGCAAGTCATGTGTTGCAAGTCCTAAAATGCAAATGTACATCAGAACATAAGCTAATGAAGAACAGCAGTAAAAGCAACAACATCTTCCCTTTAAAACAAAAAAAAAAAAAAGGATAAATAAGTAGCTGAAGTACATTGTCTTCCCTTTAAAAAAAAAAAAAAGGATAAATAAGTAGCCGAAGTACATTCTCAGGTATATATTCTTACACGAATTAACCAAGATATGTGACAATAAATTTGACTCTCCCAGAGAAAAGATGGATAAAATTATTCCAAGAGGCTAATTTCTCCTTCATATTTCACACCTATATGTTGATTAGTAGTCAACACACTATAACTCACAAACAATCGAGATAGTCTCCAACCACCAATCACACGTTACCTTAGTACTCGAAAGGATCCAACAACCGACAACTTGTGTTTCAATGCAAATTCACAACCAACTCAATTAAACAGGCATAAAAAAGTCAGCAAAATATTATCAAATCCAACTAAACCAATAAATTCATTAGAAAGGGCTAATTCAATTGCAAAATAATAGCCTAAGTGAATAAATTATTGTACTACCAATACTAACCAAAGAATGGGCAGTAGGAGGTGAAGGTACAAGATGGATACTCCGGAGAGACATCTTAGCGATCTCGGAGACGGCGGCATCTCGAACTCCGGCGACATCACTGCTCATATCTTCATAAGCCGACTTAAATGAATCCTCCCAAAATTTCGCCAATCTGATCCGCTGATTGCTAGAGGTGTACACATCCCACATATGCCTCACTAACTTCTCCCTCTCCTCCATTTCCTATAGCATATATTAATCAATCAATTAATAAATCAAATGATAATTCATATCAATAGAAAATAGGGTGCTTACGAGGACATCGAGATCATCGCGGAGAGGGAAGGAGTCGAGGTCGGAGAGGTTATTAAGTTGGTTAGCTGCGGACCAGCGGAGAGTGACGGTGCCGCTGAGCATGGACCAGAAAGCGAGGAGTAAAATGGCGGCCAATGCCCAGAATTTATATCGTCCTCTGCCGAATAAATGATCGGTGGAGGCGGCGGTAATTTCCTTCTTTAATGATAGAGATGATGAGGTGGATGTTGGGGTTGATACCGGTAACGAATCATCATCCCTCATTTCTCCAAGGAAGAGAGAGAGAGAGAGAGAGAGAGAGAGAGAGAGAGAGAGAGAGAGAGAACAATTAATACTAGTATTAACTAGTTATTACTAGTATTACTTACCCTTAATTATACTTATGATGCTGTAATTAGGGGGGAAAAAAAAAAGTTTTTGAGCTATGTATCTGGAATCTGAAAGTAGAAAAGGTTTGCAGGGATTGATCTGATTCTAGAGAGAGAGAGAGAGAGACAGATGGAATTCCTGGACTGGAACAGCCTGCATTCATTTATTTATTTATCCATCCATTTTGTGACGGGACTGGGGTAGGTCACCCAAGGAGCATTTGTCAAATTGTCCTTGTTTGTTTTGGGGGAGTTTTATGTGGCCCACTGGACTCCTAGAGACTCTCCGGTCGACAAGCCCAACGATGGAGATTCTTGTCTTAGGCCCTTTTCCACATTGAAAATTACAAATGTCAATTGATCCTAATAATTATAATCCACATAGCACGTCCTTCTGGTAATCGTGAGGTCTCTGGCTAAATTTCCAAACCGTATTATTCGCTGCTGGGACATGATACTCAAAAATAGAAAATTATTGAGTGGATTAAGTTTACAGCCCCACATGTGGATCTTTGTGATTTAAAAGAGTATAATATAAGTATATGATGCATACTGATGTAAAAAAGTGATGAAAAAAATATTTACGTGACCTTTTTTTAAGATCACAATATCTATATGTGACTTTTTTTTTTCCCCTTTTTTTCCTCTTTTGCTGCCAACTAATATTAGTGGCTAAATATTGCACCTTAACGTGATAGATAAATTGATAAAAATATACAAATGTTGGAATTTTGAAAAAGAAAAAAAGGGAAGGCATACCAATTTGTAAATTTAATAGTGTTTGTTATATACTTTTTTTACGTCAACATGGGCACAAAAATTTTTTCCAGTATGCTGCAAGAACTTGTATAAAGCCTTTGTACTCTTGGCTGAATTTATGGTTCTCGAGCTGGCAAATTTCTACCGGTCTACCCATATCTTGTTCTATGCTGTCGAAGGAAATATACCATATCCTTAAGGATTTAATGACCTGCACTAGTGAATTAATGGAGAAACAGAAAAAAATAAAAAAATAAAAAAATTGGACAGCATTGGTTTTGGCTTTATGAAACCAAATCCTCGTTAGTGCTGTCATTTAGTTTAACTATGAATTTTGAGGTTAAATATGCAAAGATTAAATTGTGTATGAGTTTCAGAAATCAAAATGAGATTACTGTACGTTTGATAGATTTTATCATTGAATTTAGGTTTATTTGTGTTCCCTACAAACACTTTGATTTTAAGAGTTGCGTGACTTGGATTTAAATCCGGTAATCTTGTGTTGGGTTTGAATTTGTTATTCTTATTGAGTTGAGTGCGGTGGTGTATTTTACGACGAGATAAAACTCGCCTTGGGGAAATTATTAGTGGATGCGGCCGCGGACGATAGTTCAAAGGTCTTTGTGCCTTTTTTATGTTAATTTTGAGGAGGACAGAGAGAAAATTAACTTCATTTCCACGTCTATTCTCATTTGAATATTTGAACCATTAGAAACATCTATTTAAAATTTCATCTTGGGCTCTGAGGCAGCATATTAATTAATAGTTGAATCTAAATTCTCTGGTGAATTTTTAATTTTAATTTTAACAATAAATTTTCCCAAAATTCACTCTTTAAAAATTTAGAAAGCGTTATTAAACATTTTCAAATATTTGGAATATGTTCGGAAAATGCGTACTTTTACTGGCAAATGAAAAAAAAAAAAAAGAGTAAAAAATATAATATCATAAAGATAATGAATTTTTTATACATGAAATCACTAGACAATTCGCTCGAAAGTTATCGCGAATCGAGGACACCTGCAATTCGTTTATCAATGGGCAATTAATTAGTTTTTTGACAGGAAGAGGAGGAGGAGGGGGCCATCCAATTGACTCTGGAAAGCTGAGCTGTAGATAAAGGAACGAACATAATATTTCAACAATTTTATAATAAAAAAAAAAAGGATGTGGGACCGCATGCTAGTCCTATAGATCCATGACTTTTGCCTACTAAAATCTCAGCCCAGCCTGCCTGCCTGCCTGCCTGCCTGTAACCATCATTGATTCCAGCAGCCTATCGTCCAATTCTGCAATGGGAAACCACTCAATCCCAACCGTTAGATTGAGAATATGTCCTGAAGAAGTCTATTACTATCAACAAGGGATAATTTCAGAAACCTCCCCTGAGGTTTCTGACAATTACACTTAGCCCCCTGAAGTTTCAGAAATTACACTTACCTCCCTTGCTTTTACTGTTTCAATAACAAAACTTCAAAATATATAGTGAATATCCTAAATTGCCCTTGTCTTCTTAAAAAAAAAAAACACTACCAAAGCATACTTTACCTCCTCATGATCTCTTGTTTCTATAAATTGACAATTACAAAAATAAATCTTGCAATATACAAATTTCCTTACTTATATATTAATTTATAATTTCCAAATTAGGATTTCACAAAACAAGTGCATAAATAATTTTAAGAAAAATTCCTGAGATAGCCAAACCCATACCAAAAAATCTTGCAACACCTTCAACAAGTATATAAATAATTTATAGCAAAACCCACATCATCTTTCTTTTGTGGCATTTGCGACAAGTTTAATAACCAAAACAAAAAACAAATTAACAATAAAGATTATATCACCCAAATTCTAATTTTAGAAAATCCCAAATATTCATATTTTCAACATAAATTTGTAGTTTATTAAAGGTTTTTTATGAATAGGAAGGAGGGATGTAGTGAAGAGAAAATGGATTTTTTTATAAAAGAGAAAAGAGGGAGAAGGGGTGGAGTGAAGAGAAAGTTGGTAATATGTTTTTTTAATGAGGACATTATGGTCTTTTTGACTAAGGAAGGGAGGTAAGTGTAATTTCTGAAACTTCAGGGGGCTAAGTGTAATTGTCAGAAACCTCAGGGGAGGTTTCTGAAATTATCCCTATCAACAATGGGCCAAAGAAAGGGGCAGGCAAACCCTCAAAACGTTTTCAGTACTGCTGCGTGGGCGGGGGGGTGCGATGCGATGCGGTGCGGTGCTAAGTCAAGTCGAGATGCTTGTGAACATCAAACGCACTACATGATGCTGCGGAGTAGTACTAGCAAAACTTTTAAAAGCAGCTGACACTGCACGTGATCAAAACGACGCCGATCGTCTCACCCGGAATCACACAGATATCAACAAGCGGGGTTTATATTACTTACCACCTCTAATTTAAAATTCTCTGGCTGAGAATACTTTTTTTTTTTTATAAAAAAAAAAGAAATTCAACAACTTTCTATTTTATATTTTAACAAAAGGGAGGGAACTTCAAATCTGGCTTTCATTTCTTCACTTTCCCTCCAAATTCACAGGTTCCTCAACACCTTAACCCAACCCCTCCCTCCCCTTGACCCAAGTAAAACTAAATAGATATTCCCCAAACTGAGTTTATAAGCCGAGTTGAACTCGCTCATAACTCCCATTTAAATCATCAGGCAACGGCTGTCGCAAAAAAGCAAAGCGCGAACAACATTCCTAACGACCTTTTGAACATAACATACCATCCATCATACAATTTTTCCCTCCAAAACATTGTCATGGAACATAGTCAAGAGCAAACTACCATTCTAGCTTCAACTTCCACCGTTCCTGTTCATAATCAAACCCTACCATGCAGTCAAGAGCAAGCAAACTACCATTCTGCAAAACCATTCTAGCTTCAACTTCCACCATACCTGTTCACAATAAAACCTACCATGCCATTCCCACCACCCATTACTAACGGTGCTTTGATGACTTGCTATACTCCACAACGTCGTCATCACCCTCCTCATCATCGTCATTATCATCATCTCTCCTCCTCTTCTGAGGATTAGATGGAGGCATCTCTTGAACCTCACCATCTTCATCATCCTCTTCATCTTCAACCTCTTCCTCCAGCACAGGATCCTCATCTTCGTATACTGGTTTCATATCACTATCTCCACCGTCAACCTCAACCTGCCCAACTACTGGTTGAACCAGATACTCTCCTCCATAGTCTTCTTCCTGCAAATTAAACAAATAAAATTCTCAATTGAGAAACCCAGATATGTCTAGTCAAAATCTCCAAATAGAAAATTACAAAACCATTATTCAAGAGACATAATTTGCAAAGATACAAAAATTTGCATGCCACATTTTAACTATAATCCTATAAACCCAACTGTAATCCTGAAACTGAAACAAGTACCCTTACAAATAAACCTAGACAGAGCATTGGAAATTCAACATCAGACCTTAAAAACAATCAAAAAGACACAAATTTTGAAATTGCTTCACAGTTGCAGTCATAATATCAAAGAAGAGGGAAGCAGATAACTGAATCCAACATTTTAACAATAATCCTGTGAATCCTACAACTGTAATCCTGAAATTGAAACAGGTCACCTTAAAACAAACCTAGACAGCATTGGAAATTCAATATTAGACCTAAAAAACGATAGTTACAACAAAACTTTTGAAAACGCATCACAGTGCAGTCATAATATCAAAGAAGGGGGGGGAGCAGATAACGGAGGGGAAGCAGGTTCAAAACATCAGGTAATCCCATTCCCAGCAGAAGCAGTATACACCAGCCCCATCTGACGTACAAAGACAGAAAATGGAAAAATATCCAAATTTACTGCTGCATGCATATGGAAATAGTCTCAAAATACAATATACAGAGCATCATTGAAATAGTTAATTAAAACTAAATATCAACAGGTAGTACAAGCATTAACGCACAATTCAAAGATTTCTTATGAAGCAGTGAGACTGCCCAAAATTTTTTTAATTTTTTTTTTTTTTTTTTTTGGGGAGGAGGGTGCACAGATTTAAACATGCATGACACTGGTAAAATTCAAAATCCCTACAAACAAGTAAGACTTACGAAAACAAATACGACTCAACACCAAATTCTGCAGCAGATCTATAGGAGACCCAAGGAATTTTGCATTTATACAAATTTATAAAAAAAAAAAGTAACACAGATTACAATGATCAATTACCTGATGCAATAAAAGCACGAATTTATATGGCAATTATACATTGTAAAATTTGACAAAATACCATAAAAGTAATGCCCAAAATCGGATAACACAGAATCCATATTAATAATTATTATCTTGACAGATCACACAACTCTTCTTTCAATGTATCGTAAGAAAGCACTAATCTCCCAAAGAAAATGAAGCCGCCAAGTAAACAACATGAAAAAAGTTACGACAAGATGTTCTTTACAATTTTCTGCAGGTTAATACTAGACAACATTATTAAAAAACGACGACATTGATACACATATGTAGTCTATCAATGTATCATAAGAAGCACTGATCCAAAGAGGAACATAAGGACTGATTTAAGAGGAAAACAAATCTATCAAACATTTAATGTTTAAAGTACGTTACGACCAGGTCTTGTTTCCAATTTTCTGCAGGTTAATACTAAAAAACTGTTGCTCGGTAGATTGAGCATGCAAAGACACAGAATGATATATACATAAACTAACATCTGCTCAACATGACTAATATTAAAAAGTAATAAACAAGAAGCAACGTGAAGCAAAAAAAAGGTGGTGATGAAACGTACACCAATACCACAACAGCAACAGCAAAAAAACAAAAGGGAAAAACTTGTACCCAACTAAGTCTCTCTACCTATTGCAGGAAAACATACAGATCAGTTCAGATACACAGAACAAACTATCTGGAAAGCATAATCAGAATTAAAATCAACAAACAATCCAACTTTCATTATAGCTAGCCTCAAGAGCATCAAGAAACCATTAACATGTTAAAATTCATGCTAAAACACAAGATAAATATGCAAGCAACTAAATCACTCAATAACTACACATAACTACAAATCAAATCTGCGGTTAAAACAACTTTCGAGATAATGGAGCAAGCAAAAATATGATATACCTCGTCTTCAGCATCTTCTTCATCCTCAGATTCTCCTTCCTCCTCAACACCCTGTTCATCCTCACCTGTCTCTCCGTCATCATCTTCATCCCCAACATCTTCCCCCTGCTCATGGCCATCAATTTCCCCTTCTGTGCTCGTCAACCTCCAATTACTCTCTGGTTCAACGAAATCTCCCTCATCATTATCCACCTCTTCCTCATCCTCCTCTTCGACATCATCCTCATCATCTTCGTCTTCATCATCTTGGACCCCATCTTCCTCATCATCACTATCCTCAATCTCATGAACCACGACCACATCCTCGTCATCACCTTCATCTTCATCAATCTCCTCTACAGAATCATTATCCTCTTCGTCCTCACCCTCTCCCTCATCATTATCCTCCTCGTCATCATCGTCACCATCCACCCCCTCAACCCGAAACCCATTTGTGAGATGCTGCAAAGTTCCTCCTCGGCTCAACCCATTAGCCCCTCTCCCTCTAGAAGTCTCCGTCTCCTCTTCATCGGCATCACTCTCTTCATCCTCATCCACATCAACAATCCCTTCGCTCCCACCACCACTATGGCCGTTATTCAAACTAAACAGCCTCTCCTCGCCGTCGACTTCTCCGCTTCCGGGATCATCCTCGTCGTCTTCTTCTTCGTCCTCCTCCTCCTCGTCATCCGACTCGGGTCTCTCATTTTCCTCCGCATCCATCTTATCCAAATACTTCAACGACCTAATCAACCCAAAAACCCGAGATCGGTAATCCTTAACCCTAGTTACGGGACACTCGTAAAGATCTAACGAAACAAGCCGGAGCTCCGCGAGAGGCCTGAGATCATTGATATCCTGAATCCGATTATTTGATAAATCGAGATCCCTGAGTGAGCCCAGACCAGCTTCGACGAGAAATTCGAGACCGCCGGCGATACGATTGTCGGAAAGGATTAATTTCTGGAGGTTTTGAAGCCGAGGAAACTGCTCTAGCGACGAAACGCCGATATTCGCGACGGAAAGGTGCTGAAGGTTATGAAACTTCTCGAACAACGACGGCTGAGGTAAACGGCCGTGAACACACTTAACGGCTCCGTCAAGGGTTAAGGTTCGGACCAAAGCGACGTCGGTTTGGCCGTCTAACGCTGTCTCCACCGCTCTCTCCCAGATCTCATCCATTAAATAAACTCCCCTGTTATTATTATTATTATTCTGTACATATGATTCGATTATCAATTGAAAAAGAAAGAAGAAAATATAATTAAAACCCCTAAGCTTGATAAGAATTTTTTTTTTTTTTGGGCTGGATTAACCAGTAAAACCCTAATTATGGAGGTGTATTTAGCAAAAGAGGCAGAGAAATATAGAGGAGGCTGTGCTATCTGAGACGCTTTAGATAAAAATTGGGGAAGGTGAGTCGATTCCGAGTCCGAGTCCGAGTCCCATTCAGGCTTTGGGACTGGGGTTGGGTTAAGCTGACTATGGGTTAGTGGGGTGAGTCAGTCGGTGGCTTGTGGCCGTTAAATGATACAAGGTTCGGATTGATGACGTGGACAAAATGGACGGTGAAGATTAACGGAGGCTGTGTTTGTTTTCTGATAAAGACGTAGTTGTTGTTTTGTAGTGCAATATTAGAATTTGGGTCCTTCGAGAGAGAGGAGAGAGCCAAGTCTGATACGCAACCTGGAATGTCGAAATATCGGATTGTTTGAGATATGCCTCTAGATTCCTTTCTATTGAGGAAATGCCTTGAACGTTGGATGATTAGTTTTTGGATATTTTTTTAAAATAAAAATGTAACAATTTTAGATATTAAAAATATTTTAAACCAACAGATAGGGGATAAATGTGTTTGGAGTTTTTCAAAAACAACCCTCAAAGTGACTACCACAGAAATTATAGTCAATATAAAAAACACCGAGTGAATGAGGAATGCATGCAACCAATGACCCTTGAGCGTTAACAATCATAAAGGATTTAAATCTTTGTGAGATGTGAGGTTAAAGAATTTAAATATTATCTTTCATAATACAGGTGCATAGTGTATTCGTCTGGTCAACTAGTGATTTAGTTCCGTTAGCGTCTCAAGTCCTAAAATATGCGAGATTAGACGTATAAGTTAAATAAATGTTGACAATTAAGCAAGAAGTGGGGAAAATAAAATGAGGAATGCATGCGCAGCCAAAGCATTGTCACCTAAGGTGTGATTTCTATGCGAATCAAAATGAACGCTTTCTATGCGACAAATGCTTGCACAGCCAAAGCACTGTCAACTAAGGCGTGATTATTATACGAACCTAAAAGCCCGCCTTATATTAGTGAATCTGTCCTTGTTATCAATAATTGAGTATCCCGGATTGCCTTCAACTTGAAAAAAGTAGGACACGGTGGCGTGGTTTGGGTATTTTCTTTAAGACTTTAATCAATATTTTTTTTATAGAAAATTAAAAAATTGATAAATTTCTACAAAATCTTGTCGCCCTTTTTTTAATCTTTAAGTTGACTCTTTGGCACCATAATATTGTCCTACTCCAATTTATTGTTGATTAAGAAAATTTTAATGGTCATTCATTTCTCATTTTAAACACAATTGTTTATGAAAATCACAGCCGCCCGCATTAGAAAATTTCAAACTACAATCATGATTAAAGAAGATTTATTGATTTTTTGTGGGTGCATCAAGATATTTAAGAAAAACTAAAAGATTTTATTGATAAAGAATGAGTCTTAACGAATGGCAATTAAATAAGGCCACATCTCTTAATTAAAAAAATAAAATTAAATCTAAAAGGTGACTAAATACATTAAGTGATAATAAATATAAATGTGTGTGCTATCATGGTAAGTAGTATGGGCAATGTTAACAAAAAATTCTTAAAGAATTTGAACATCAGCATAATACTACATTCAATGAGAAATCAAATCATCGGTAATATGACAGCTTTTATTATCCGAAATTTGTTGGAATCTTTATTGACAATTTTGTATAATTAATATGCCAATAATAAACAATATGTTATTTGTAATGGATGACTAGTAGGGTGTTCAACTGGGACATTATAAATGTTTATCATTTTTTTAAATAATTATAGTAACACTTCGTAGCCACTATATTTGTCCATATATTAACTTGTGCACAAAGTTGTAAACGAGTCGAGCCGAACTGAGTATTATCGGTTCGAGTTTGTGCTCATTTAATAAACGGGTCGAGTCAAGCTGAACTCGTTTATTAGATGAGCTCAAATTTGTGTTCAAGCTTGGCTCGTTTAGCTATACGAACGAGTTGAACTTGAGCATTCACAAGTCGAGTTGAGCTTTGTTTGCGAGTACCTTGGTTCAAATAAATATAAAAGTGTTATTCAAGTCGAGCAGAGTTGAGTCGAACTGAGTATAGTATCTCATGCTCGAACTCTTGTTCGTTTATTAAACGAGCCAAAATTTGCGCTTGAGCTCAATTCGTTTAGCTTCACGAATGAGCCAAACTCGAACTTTCACAAGTCGAGTCGAGCTGTATTTACAAACAGCTCAATTGGTTTACAGCTTTGCTCATGCATGTAAAAAGTCAACTTATTCAACAACACTAAAAATGCAAAAATATGCAAACATTGATAAGCTCGTGTAAATAATTAAGGATTGTGTATTTATGAACTGTGTTTGTTATTTTTAGAGGACAAAAACTTCCCGAAAATGCGACATCGTATCCAAAGATTAAACCACCAGCTGGCAGCTGCAGCTCATATAGTTGTTAACCAGAAATAGTCGATTAGTTTGCCAGGATAATCTGGAAGATCATCATCATAAATGGGGATCGTTATTACCAACCCCATTGTCCTGCCAATGAATTTAATAAATGGAACGGAAAAAGTATATAGCAATTGGAGAATAATAGTAACAAAAAAGATTTAGCCTTTAAAAGAGAGCAATGCAGAACTTGCATGTAAATATAAGGGATAATTTCACATACCTCCTTTAGATTTATCGTAGTTACGCCAAGTTTCTCAAATCATTACACTTTCCTTCCTTATTTCAAGTTTTAATAATGTGTATTGTATGTGAAATTGTACATACATACATATACACACATACATATACATACCCACGCGTTTGCGTACGTGTAGAAGATGTCGTTTACTAGGACATATGGGACTTGGAGTAAGTTGTGGAGGAGCTTGAAATCAGATTGGGTTTACTTATTAGGAATTGGAATAATACCCGAAAAAAAGAAGGAATTGTATGCTATTTAGCATTTGAATTGTGTTCGAGTGGAATTAAAAGTTCTGCCTAATTTAGATCTTATCACAAATTCCCTAAGGTTACATATCTTGAATCAAAAACCCATATCAGTTTCTTTCCCAAAAAAAAAAAAAACAAAAAAACATATCAATTTGGGTACATAAGAGACGAAATTTTTTTGTGAAATATTGTGTAAGAGAAGAAAAATTGTGCACGTTTTCTCTGTGCGTGTGAGAGAGAGAGAGAGAGAGAGATTGTGTTTGTTTGTGAGGAATGGAGAGATTATTTGTGAAATAAAAAACATTTATGAGTGAGCTTTACTATGTCAGTCAAAAAATTCAGGCAATTAGGTAAATAAAATTTTAATTAAATTTTATATACAAGTCAAGTAATGTACTTAGAGGTAGGAGATATCAATAACGCCATTAAGTAGGAGAGGTGTTGTTAGTACAATGAAGTAATGTGAGTATTGAACAAACAAAGCAAAAGTTCACCAAAATAATAATAATAATAATAATGGAGAAATAAAATATGAGAGAGAAGCAACAAAAAGAAGCAGTGGAGTAAATGTTCACTTGGTCGAAAGATTCTTATCTTTGCTTAATTAAATACTATTATTTAAGATCCATCCCAAATATCCTAAACTTTTTCCTCAGATACCTAAATCAATCAAGGCAGGTAAGTATGTCATTAACCAATTAATTTATTCATGTAGAAGTTATGAATTTTTTTTTAGCCAGTATTCAATAGGTTTTTTTTTTTTTTTTGCTACATAAAATTTACTATGAGAGGAGGTTAACTAATTTCATTAAGGCCAATACATGTCAATAGGCCAATAGGAGCACTGTAAGTACATTTAATTTATTATTAAAATGTACACGTTCACATTTATACGCTTGCCGCCGTAGATACTTTATAATTTTAACTCATTTTTTATTAAATTACTAATTACTACAACCCTCTTAACTATTTCACATGCCATGGTTTCTATTTTGCTAGTCAAAATATGATTTTTATAGTTGAAAGATCAAATAAATAAGCACATACTTGTTAATAAGTACATAATTTAATATATATTGTATTAAAACAAAATCCAATAATGAATTCCTTGTCAAAATTTGACTTGAATGGCATATAAGGAATTTCATTTTTTTATCATTTGGTGTGTCATGATTAAAGTTCAATTTTTATAATCTTCGTGCAACTTTTATCGTGAAATTATAACCAGGTAGAAAAGTCCCCTTTCAACAAACTATTAAGTTCAAATTATTTAACAACTCTCCTTCATTGCTTAAAAACCAAGTCCATATCAATGTTGTTCAAAACAGTGGCCACGTGACGCAACCGGAGGAGGTTCGATTGGTGACGTGTATACGGTAATATCTCAGTACTCGTCAGTTAGACTCTTACTCGTGACATTTTCAAGCATCGGTAGAGCCCGCTCTGCTTGGGCTGGTGGGAATAGTGAGGTGCAGGGGTGGGTAAAAATAATCGAAAAATTGTAATAACAGGTCCATTTTGAACTGAAAAATGACCGTAACCAAACCGAATTTTGAAAGCGGTTAGGTTAACCGAACCTCATTTGTAAAAGCGGTTCCGGTTCCGGGTATCAATTTCAAAAACCGCGATTAACCGAACCGGTCCATATATACGTCTTAAAGGCTAATATTTGTAATGTTATAGAGGAATTGAGGAATATTAATTCATTTCATTTTCAAGTCTAAGATTATTTTAAAACTTAAATATCGTATTTAATTTTTCTTTCAATTTAATTTCTCGATGCTAACTAAAAAATTATTTTCATATAATTGAAATACGTAAATTTTTTACTCTTAAAAAGAGCAATCTTTTTTAACCTTTTTCACTTTTAAAAATAGTGGATGCAAGAGTTTCAATTGTAATTTTATTGCTTAATTTTTAAAATAATTGAAATTGTATAAGCATTTTTTAAATTCGAGCAAAGGTTTATGTTATAATATTTTGTCAAATTAACTTAAACTATACGATTCTGGTTACCTGCAGCACCCAACCCTCTTTAACCGAGTAATCGATAAATGGTTAACCGATTAATAAGGGTCGGATACGGTTTATAAATTAGGCGAACTAATATAAACGGTTTTGGTTAAAATATTAAGTTTGTGGACTGATTAATCAGTCTATGCCTATCCCTAGTCAGGTGATTCCGGATACCCTCTAGTTGAAAAAAAAAAAGGTGGCCACGTGACGTTGATTTAAACAGTTTTCTCTTTTACTTTCTGTTTGATTACATAATCATGACAACATAAACATTTTGCTCAAAATTCTCAATTGCTATTTCTACCTCATTCAAATAGCTTATTACCTTCTATTATTTGTCTTTCCTTTTTTTTTTCCCGGCATTCTTCCCTTTCTTTAATTATATCTCTCAATAATGGACAAGGCTAAAAGTTAGTTATCAAATATCTAGCAAATTATTATCAAAATTTTCTATAAATTTTTATCAAATTATTGTTAAAATTTTACATAAACTCTATAAAAATAACGTTTTTAAAAAACGTTTTTTTTTTATTTAAAGTTATTCAATAACCATTATCTTAAACCAAAAGCCTAACGTGTGCACGTACTCTTTTTTGCCTTTTCTTTTTCTCTTTTGCAGAAAAAGTAAATTTTCTTCTCGTTGTTTGGAGATAACAATGCCTTCCTTTAAAAAAAAAAAAAAGCCTTCAAATAAAGTAATTTTTTTTTTTTAAAGCGCAGAGAGAGCGGCACCCAAAATTTCGCAGTATTTTACCCTCAATTACTTGATTTCGTTTCCGGAAATCTCCCACTATTATTTGACTTCTTTACTGCCACTACAAATTTCTACACCAAAGCCCAAAACTTGCTTCTTCAACTCTCCCCGCCATTGGGACGCTATTAGTCTCCAAATCTTGATCAAACCTCCCTCTCCTTCTCCTCTCCTTCAAGTTTCCCTTATTTATCGAGGGTAAATTTTTTTTTTTCCAGTAGTTTTCATTTAAACTCTTGTCTTTAAGTGGTTAACATGCCTTATTATGGGTTGATTGATTGTACACTGATGGTTATTCATTAGTAATGTATACAAAGAATGATTGGAATTGGAATTGGAATTGGCACTACCAATTTAAATTTATTTTCTTCCAGTTCTTAGGCCTTTTGATTAAGGGGAAACAATGAATTTATAGTTTTAAATGTAAACTGGAATTTTCTTGGCTCTTTGATTAATTTCCACTACTTTCGAACAACTTGATGAACGGCCACTAGGCTGATGATTTGTGAAGAAGTCTTAATTAAGTCTTGTACTTCTGTGTGTGGTACGTACAACCTTTTATCATGTGATTGACTTGTTACGTGATTTGCTTATATAGGTTTTTGGCAGCAATCAGCAATATCTCTGCCTAACTTGTATTTCTTTTTCTTGAGATTTCTTGAATAGAAACAAACAATAAAGGGAGATTTCTGTCTTTTTTTTTTTGGTCATATGAAAGTATGATCATTATGCATGCTTCAAAGTCCTTTAATGTTTTGGGGCCATTTATTACACGAAGCTTTTAAGATGATCGGTTTTTGGTTGTAGCACATCCTATGTCATGAGTGTTAGGTTAAGGCATTAGCTCTTACTATTAGCACTTGGTGTAGCTATGCCTAGAAGGGAAACTCTGTCAATCTCTGGCAATTATGCTTCTAAGACGGTTTGTAATATAGGAATGAGGTTCGGTTGTGGAATAGTCGATTTTATCCTGTCTAGTTTGTTACTTATGAGGGCTGTTATGGGCAGTAGAGAAAGAGAACGAGTCAAGTGGAGATGAGCCTATGTTTTGAGCTCAAGTAGCGATACCCAATTTGCACCAAAAGCTTTATTCTTCGAAATGTTGCTGCTGCTTTTCGATTTTCTTGTCAAATTGTTCTTATACTGCTCTCCCATATTGTTCTTTTGTCTGCTCTAGTTAATTTTGTATTTGTGATTTAAGTTTGAGTAATATAACTGATTTGATTTCCAGATAATGGATCTCGAAAAGAGGCCAGGTAAATTTGTTGGTGTGGGGTGCCAAAAGATGTACATGGACCTCAAGAATGTCATCAGACAACACGCGCTACAGTATCTTCCTGCTAAGTCTCTTTTCAGGTTCAAGAGTGTGTGCAGGGACTGGAAACTCCACATTTCAATTCCATTTTTTGCTCACAATCAGTCACTTTCCTTTCGTTCCATCTCGGGCCTGTTTTGTCAGACTCCTGGTGAACCAACATCATTCCTTTCTTTTGATGCAAAATCTTATGGTGTGCCGGGCCCTCTTTTGGCATTTATTCCTGAACCTGTTGAGATCCGGTCTTCATCCAATGGGCTGCTTTGCTGCCAATCTTGCTCTGGGGAGAAATCTTACTACATTTGCAATCCCGTTACCCAGCAATGGAAGAAACTTCCAAAACCAAATGCTGATCATGGGTCTGATCTTGCAATTGTGCTCGTCTTTGAACCATCACTGCTGAATTTTGATGTTTATTACAAACTGGTTTGTGCTTTCCCCTCTGGTGATTTTGATGATGCAATTGAATTTGAGATATACTCATCCAGTGAAGGTTCTTGGAAAATTTCAGAAGAAATCTGTTTTGCTGGTAGGGCTCTTGATTTAACACCCGGGGTTTATGCGAATAATGTCATTTATTGGAAGGTGAAGCGTGGCGGTGTTCTTGCTTTTGATCTAATCAAGGATAGGTCACAGCTTCTTCTAGGGCTTTACACTGGTACTACAGGAATTCTGGGAAATATGAATGGCAAGCTTTGTTCAGTTATCTCGGATGGCCGTTCACTGTTTCTGAATCCATTAACAAATTTCCATACAAACACAATGCAATTGACTAGTGATGTCGAGATGAGGGAAGCAAAACAGGTAGTTCTTGATGGTGGAATCCTTGGTGGAGATGTAGCTGACCACACTCTGGTTTTTGCTGATGGAGACATACTGGTGATTCAGTGTTGGAATGGAATCTATTCATGTGATTTGAAGACAAAAACAATTATGGTACTGAGCAATCTAATTACCTGCAAAGTAAGGAGGTGCATACCTTATCTGAACAGTCTTGTCAACGTCTAAAGTATCTCTCTTATGAATGCTGCCTTCCCCTCTAACTTCTGATTTTAACTTATAAGTTCGAACCTTGCGGTGATAAGCAATGGCGTTTAATGGTTTTCTGGTGTTATTTGACTATGATTTGTGAACACTTTTTTTGGGTTTAATGTTGCTGGAGATTTATTGTCCTGTCTTAAATAATTTCATCAGTCTTAAGACGCACCCAAATGTGAAATTTGAAGAAGCTAGAAGTATCAGTTGAATCACTAATGCCCAGTTTCTAAACACACAGAAATATGGTTATTAAATCCATCAATTATGCAATTCAGAGTGTGTAAAATCAAAATTTGCTCCATATATCTATAATTCGTGTTAGATAGGGGACGCTTATTCCCGGAATTGTTCTACTTCTTTCAAGCAAATATATGCTTCATGTTGGAATTATATTTCTTTTAGTTTTGCGTCATTACAAAAGTTTGTTTTTTAACTCTTCTTATGATTTTCAACAAAACTATATCGTCAAAGCATATTTCTAAATAGGAGAATGAAATCACCAAAAGTTTGGCTGGTCCATTGCCAAGTCAGTGCACTTCTGTTCCTGCATAACTATAACTGCTATCGGTGAAGAGTGCTATCAAGTTCTGCATAACTGCTGCCGGTGAAGAGTGCTACCGAGTTTTAAAACAGACCTGAGAAACTAACATAGTTTCAAGACCGATTTAAGAAAATAACATCTGATTATGCGTTTTTTCATATTCAAGAAAATTGGTACGTTCTCTTTCCGTGGTCACAGTTTCCAATTTATAAACTCATTTCAACAAAACTGCTAAAGAATGTGGCACGATCAAATTTGGAGACAAGGCCTTTAATTTGTTACCATATTTAATGTTCTAATGGAAGATGACGAAAATCTAGAGAAATGACTTTGATGTTCCAATGGAGAATACAAGGACAATCTAAAAAAAGGGCAATATTTGAATTGTCCCAAATTGCCAATGACTTATTTGACTTCAACGTTCCAATGAACGGAGGAGCCGCGAGGTGGGAGGAATAACAGACTCAGTGTCCGAAATTGGGGGTGTCTAAAGAAGAAGATTTGAAGAGAGACAACGAGAGAAAAATGGAGAGAAATGCCAATCTTCCTTGTTTGTAGGAGGCAAAGTTGGGACTGCTGAGCAAGCTTTTCTCCTAACATAGTAAGATGAATAATATTGCAATTCACTAGCTTTTCGCTTTCTTTCCTTTAAGATTTCTTCCAACATTTGCTTCAGGTCAGCTATTACCCCTTCAATCAGGAGAACCACCACCAACAACATTTACACAACGTTACATAAATCCTAATTAGATACTAAAAAGAATGACCATCACCATCATCTAACATTTGACTAGCATATTGCAATTGCAAATTCAGCTTGTTTTCTGTTTTTCCATCTTCAAAAATTGCAAATTATGCATGCATCTCATTTTTTTTGCTATGACATTGTTAGATTAACGTAGGCAGAATTACATATCTTTGATGAATATGGCATTATGACAAGTATTTTCATCAATGGTGTAATTTTGGATGCCAAAAATCGATTTGCGTCCAACGTCGTGAAATGATCATGATTGATTGTCCTACTACGCATGTGTTCTTAACATATTGATGAGACAAAAAAGGTTAATAATATGATGTTGTTGTTCTTGTAGTTGTAATTCAAGGGCATTAATTTTGTAGAAGCGAGCAGTTGGGGAAAGGTTGAGTTTCCGGCTGGTTAGCGTTTTGACACGTGATTATCTTTGCCGGAAGTACTCATTCAAGAAATGGAAAAATCACCAGAGGGTTCAAAATTACACCCTGGTTCGTCTATTGATTTGGAAAAGAACGATGGTGCCGAAGCTCCTTCAAATTCAAGCCCACCACCACCACCACCACCGCCACCCACTGATGCATCACCCCCTCCAGAAGCATCGCCGCCACCTCCTTCTCCTTCTTCTACACATCCAGCATCACCTCCAGCTCCTAGTGAAAATGGTAAAGCTTCACCTCCTCCACCACCTGCAGCTCCAAAATCCCCTCCTCCAAGCTCTTCACCATCACCACCCCCTCCGGAATCGGGCTCACCCTCATCCTCACCACCCCCACCGCCGTCAGGGACTGGGACAGTACCATCGGCCCCTGCCCTGTCTAACTCTCCACCACCTCCCAGAGGTTCCAATCCAATACCTCCAGGTGTATTCTTTCCACCAGCGACACCAGCGAAATCAACTCCTCCATCAAGCGAAATTCCTGCAGCACAAAGCCCCCCACCTTCTTCAGGTTCCGTTATTAACTCCCCACCTTCTTCAGGCTCCGCCAGTAACTCCGCACCTTCTTCAGGCTCATCCAGTAACTCCCCACCTTCTTCAGGCTCCGCCAGTAACTCTCCACCTTCTTCAGGCTCTGCTAGTAACTCCCCACCTTCTTCAGGCTCCGCTAGTAATTCCCCACAGTCTTCGGGCTCCACTAATAACTCCTCACCATCTTCTGACTCCACTTCATCAAATAATACCGTAATTATTGCTGGAGTCGTAGTGGCAGGAGTTGTGATTGTTGCTTTTCTCTTTGTTTGGCTATTGTGTTCCAAGAAAAAGAAGAAACAGCCATACTATATGGATCCTGGACGTCCTCCTAAAGGTCTGTCAAGTCTTGAGACAATGTTGACTTCATTTTCTATTTTGATTAATACTCCAACTCTTCAAATAAATCCTACCTATTATCAACAACACTAGACAAATAGAACTTGGGTTTGCTAATTTATAAGATTAATGTATAAAATGATCAAAAAGTTAATAGCAGTGATTGATATTGATTTATATGTATCTAATGAATACTATGTCCTAGCAAATGCTAGTAAAATTAGACATTTTGAGCTCGTATCAAGGAAGAAGAAATTAGATGAAATGGAGAATTTTGCGTGTTTGATGTATGTAACTTGATAATTTATTGTTATCTTGAAGGTACAGATACATACTATAATGGCACCACCCAATGGAGCAACCCGACCCCAGAGCATATTGTTAAGGTTCAGACATCACCAGGTGCGGTTGGGGGCCCTGGTGGCAGCTGGGGCGCTTCTCCACTGCCACCCCAGGCAAATTCAAGCATTGAATCCAGCTCAGGCTTAATGGGGCATAACCATGCACTTGCACCACCTCCATCACCAGGTATTGGTGGATTTAACAAGAGCCAGTTCAGTTATCAAGAGTTAGCAGAGGCCACTGGTGGATTTTCTCAAGCTAATTTGTTGGGACAAGGTGGGTTTGGGTATGTACACAAAGGTGTGCTGCCAGATGGAAGAGAGGTTGCTATTAAGAGCTTGAAGTCAGGTAGTGGGCAAGGCGAGAGAGAATTTCAGGCTGAGGTCGAAATTATTAGCCGTGTCCATCATCGGCACCTTGTGTCACTTGTTGGATACTGTATTGCTGATGGTCAAAGAATGTTGGTTTATGAATACGTTCCAAACAAGACCTTGGAGTTCCACCTTCATGGTAAATTCTTTCTTCCTAACACAGTATGTTGCTTTCAATTTTTTCAAGTGAGAGATAATCTGTTGATAGTTGATACTTTCCAATACTATATTTCTCATTACATAATAATTTCCAATTTGTTTAGAACATGTTTTGGTTGCAGGGAAGGGTCAGCCAGTAATGGACTGGGCAGTTAGGCTTCGTATTGCATTGGGATCAGCAAAAGGGTTGGCTTATCTTCACGAAGATTGTCAGAATTCTTCTCCACCATCTCCCCCCTCCCTCCTTATTTTCTCCATCTCTTTCTCTCCTTCTGACTCATATTTATGGCTTCCCTTTTATGCATACAGGCTATCCAAAGATTATCCACCGCGACATCAAGGCAGCAAACATCCTACTTGATGACAAGTTTGAAGCCATGGTAACGATTTACACACCTCTGATTATATAAGACCATAATAAACAGTAATAAAATGACTTACAGCACATGTTTAACTTCTGCCCAGGTTGCAGATTTTGGATTGGCAAAGCTCTCTTCTGATAAATACACTCACGTCTCCACTCGCGTCATGGGGACTTTTGGGTAAGTCAAACCGAAATATCAGATTAATGATTCTATCCCAACTTTCTCTGATGATATGTGAATCTTCAGATTATGTCAATGTTGTTGATTCTAAGTAAAGATTCAGTCTGTTAGCTGTAACCATCTCAAAAGTACGGAATATTGTCTATAAACCATTATGCAGCGGAATGAAATCTTCAGATGCCACCTCTTGCTACTTCAGATTTTCTGATTTACATCTTCTTATTATAATGCTGTCAAAACTCTTTGAATTTCTGAATGTATTATAAGGCATTAAAACGTGGTTTGCAGTTTCTTGCTGTAATGCTTGGTATCCCCAAAAAAAGAGAGGAAGTTGAATGACTCTTCTTTAATTTGGACACTTCCTGTATGAGATTGCAGGTACCTGGCTCCAGAGTATGCATCAAGTGGCAAGCTAACAGAAAAATCAGATGTCTTCTCATTTGGTGTGATGCTCTTAGAGCTCATAACTGGAAGGAGACCTGTCGATCCCACCAATAAATTCATGGAAGATAGTTTGGTGGACTGGGTTTGTCCTTGACTCCTCTCTGTGCAAATATCAAGTCTCTCAGGCTGTTTTGCATCAGTTCAACAGTAGCAGCAATTGTGTTTGGTTTTTTGGCTCTAGTCTGATCTCACGAACTTGATATCTTTTCGCATGTAACAGGCTAGACCAATACTTTCAAAGGCACTTGAGGATGGTGACTACAGCGAGATAGTTGATCCACGTTTAGAAGGAAATTATGTCGCCCATGAGCTGGCTCGGATGATAGAATGTGCTGCTGCAAGCATTCGTCATTCTGCTAGAAGACGCCCAAAAATGAGCCAGGTACATAGCTCTAGACATTTGTTCAGCAAAGAGTGATTAGAAAGAAAACATAACGTGAAACTGCACGAGTTAAGCACACAAGTCTTAGAAGCTAATTTTATTTCTTCTGTATTATCAAAATTGAACCATAACAACCTAACTGATTGCAATAGATAGCCAGTTTATTTGGCCACGTAATCTCTCACCAAGAAGAATTCCTATATTTGCTTCCACGGCCCAAATATTTAGGCTTTCTTCAGGTGATACACCAAAATGGCTCTGTTATTGCTTTAAAGTTTTCAAGTTCTGTGAAAATATACAAACAAAATGCTGTACCACTATTACGAGGTATAGAGAAGGCCTAAAACACAAAACTGATGGTAATTATGCTTGAATCCTTGAACTGGATATAACACAAACTCCTAGCGTCAAGCCAGTCTATAGTTAACCTTGGAGAACTCGGATTAGCAAATCCAGTTTGAGATCCATAATTTGGTCAAGACAGAAGTGAAATGTATAAATTCGACTGTAGATTATTCTAATTTGTTTAGGAGTGATATTAACCTGTGCTATTCAGCATAACATGCAGACCATATTTATAGTGAATTGATTCATGGCCTAAAAAATTCCTTGTGGAAACAGATTGTGCGTGCTTTGGAAGGGGATTCATCACTAGAGGACTTGAATGAAGGTGCAAAGCAAAACCAGAATGGTGCTCTCGTTTCACAAGGTTTCGGTGCTGAGTCGCAGACCTATAACACTGGCATGTATAATGCTGATATGAGCAAGTTCAGGAAGATGATAATGAATAGCCAGGAGTATAACAGCAGCGAATTCGGAGAAACAAGTGACTATGGGCTGAATCCATCCTCTTCTAGCAGTGACACCAATGACTCCCAAAGAGCATATGCAGGGCACTAGAATTCGAACCTAACTGTTTCAGGGATCAAATTCATTCATAAAAACTTATTATTTTACTCCGGCCTAGGGAATTCATCAAGCTTTTGTTCAAGAGAGCAGAACTAAAGATTTGTCAGTATGAAGAATCTTTTATTATCTAAAACTGCGTTAGATATAATATCTAACGTATCACGTATAAAGTTACTAAATAGTATATAATTATTTACGTATTAAGACGGAGGAGCGAGAGTAAAGGTTGGCTTGGGGGTAATAGCCACCATTTTCCAAGGCATGATGCCTGGTTTCAACTCTCATGTATCACTTCCCCAGTCCTCGATATACAGAAGGAAACAACGTAGATGCAAATTCAACCATAGAAAGGTGGACTTGACAGCAAAAGTACCATTTGTTACATGTATAGTGTAACAGAAAATGCAATGAAGACATTGAACATGTTACATTTTGTACTTGATTATCAATATGTACATTACTTTGTGGTTCATGTCTGTCAAAGATGGTTGCTAGTATCCTCCATTGCCTGCATCAAACATCTAAAACAGATGATTTTTTTAGACATTTTTATCAACGTTCTACTGTAGTTGGTTCGAGCAAACTGCCAAGATTTTCAAAAGCCTCGTACCATCGTACACGATTTTTTTTATTATTTTATAAATTATACACTATTACAATGAGACGAGAATTATAATGAAGGTAAAAAATTAGTGTTGATAAAATTCGAACCTCCGACTTCCGATGCATGAATTTATTCGGCTGAACATTTCTCTTTCTCATTGAAAAGCCCTCAATGGATTCTCATTTGTTTAACTTTTCATGTTTATTCAAAAAAAAAAAAAAAAAGTGCGTCCATTTCTTTACTACATGTAACATTGAGGGAAAGATGATATATCAAATGACGACTGAATCTAACGTAAAATTGTCGTCTTAACGGGACTGGGGGTAGGACTAATGATATGTCCAAGGAGTTAACAATTAAGGGTTTTACATGTCAAAGATCAACTAATTAAGAAAAAATTATATTTTGGTGTAAAAAAAAAAACCTGCACATTTTATTTTTATTCATATTCACATTTTTGTGAGTGGTCGTGTATTTTATGTATGTTAACGTACACACGAAACATGTAGCTGTGACTATGCATTTTTTTTATTGCTTTTCCTATGAAAAATGAAATATTTTTTTTAAATAGGAAAAAAAGAAAAAAAATTAGAAAAGAAAAACTCCCAACTCGTGAGTAACTCGGAACGAGTCACCATGTATAATATAAAAATATAAGTCCAGTGGAAAACCCCTCTTCACTCTCAAAGCTCGCCGCTTTCATCTTTCGTCGGCACCTGAGACACCTTACAATCGCCGTTGAGATCTCAAAATCCAACCGTCCTTTTTTGCGATCGATATCCACCGTCTGATCGTTCCATTCTCGGACCGGTTAACATATACAATCTCAGAGGAACCCTAGGAAGAAGGAGCGGCGGCGGCGGGGCAATCTCCGGCCACGATGGGAGACTATAACGATGCCTTAATGCGTAACCAAAACGCTGCTGTTCAGGCTCGCACGAAGGCTCAGAATCGTGCCAATGTTATGCAACTCAAGCTGGTCATCACTATAAACCCTACTTTTCAATTTCTTAAGCATAAATTATATTTCTAGGGTTTTAGATTTACTTGTATTATTTCATCTTGATACTCTAGCTAATCCTAGCTTAATTTAGCTGATTACTGATCCGAACTAAGTGGTGGATTGAATTAGTTTTTATTATAACAGTTTTTTATGAGGCTCGTTAAACATTTGCATGTTTAATATGCATTTTACGTGTTTTTTTTTTTTAACTTGAAATTGCATTTATTCATTACGGATAGGTTGGGGGAATGCTTTCCTAGGCTTATGAGTATCAGTTTTGTAAAATTGCTTTTATTGGGTAGCAGTGAGATTGATGCTTATGGTTCTGACTGAAGATTGGAAAAAAAAATATTGAATGTGTTGATAATGCTGTTAAATTTTTGGGAAATACTAATAATTTTCTGATTAATTACGTCTTATAATCTGTGCACCTCTTTTTTCTATCTGGTTGCACTTCATTGTTTGTTTTTATGGAAATGGTGTTCAGATTGGTCAAAGTCACCCAACTGGTTTAACAACCAATCTTCTGAAGCTGTTTGAACCCCGACCTCCTTTGGAATTCAAACCGCCTCCTGAGAAGAGAAAATGCCCTTCATATACAGGTTATGAATTGTTATGCAGGAGCTGAATTTTTCACCTCTAGTCTTGAAAGCATTTCTTGTTTGTTCCACAACTTGTTTACACATGTCTACTTGCCTTCATTCCACAGGTATGGCACAATTTGTTAGTAATTTTGCTGAACCAGGAGATGCTGAATATGCTCCACCTGTTCAGAAGGCTGAAACTCCTGTAAGATTCTATCTTTGACAGTATCTATTCATATGCTCTTATCTGAGGGTAAATGTGCATTTTTTAGATGTTTCAAAATAATTTACCTGAATTTGGAGTTCCCCTTTTCTGTTTTGATTTTAATCAGTTGTTGCTAATGCAGGTAGCTAGAATATATGTGGTTTGCCGTGTTGTGTCTTTCAGCTGGAAATTACCTAATATATATAATCTTTGTGCTGTGTTTTTTAAGGGACTTGAAGTGCTACATAATTTGTAGCTTACTTGAAATAGCTCTAGTGGTGCCTTTAGTTATTGATTTTATAACTCCAATTCCTGATATCAAATTCCAGATGCAGTTTTAATTGCTCACTTGTGGCATTGCATTGATGAATTGGTGGGTAACAGCAATAAGAATTAAATGGAATGTCAAGCAATTTGAAAATATAATGTTAAGAGTTTAGTCTTATTGATGTAAACCTTTCTTGTTTGGTGGACATTTTATTTGTTTAGAATATAGCCATAAGATTGAGCTATGTACCCCCTGGCATTTGTTTAGGAAAGATTATTACATAAACAATGGCTGAATTACTGGAAGCCCAGGAATAAAAGGATTTCTGGCACCCCCTTTATAATTCGATTACTTTCGGCTGCCAGCTGTTCATTCTTTTGCTTGCTATTTGTGGGTAGCATATAAGTTGGTGTCTTTTACCATTCAAACAATACTATATGCACCTATTTCAGAAGCACATCTTTATGAAGTATATTTTGCTGATTATTTGGTAACAACAGGCAGAGAGAAGGGCAAGGATCCACAAAATACGGCTAGAGGAGGGTGCAAAAAAAGCTGCTGAGGAGCTTGAGAAATGTAATCATCACTTTTAAACATTCATAAGCTGAAGAAAGGGTATATGCCAAATACTAACTAGTTGCTTTAATTTTTGTGCAGATGAACCAAATAATGACCCCAACATTTCTGGAGATCCATATAAAACATTGTTTGTAGCTAGGCTTGTAAGTGATTTTGCTAATGTTAACCACATTCTGAATATTTTCTTACATTCTGTTATGTAATCTATTTGACACATATTTTTCACTTTCAGAATTATGAGACAACTGAGAGCAGAATCAAAAGGGAGTTTGAGGCTTATGGGGCTATCAAGCGGGTAGGTATCATGGAGCACCCAGAGTGGGGCTCTGGTTTTTGGCTTTTGGTTTGGTAAGAAATTCACTATAATGGTGAATTGCTAATCCTTGCCTCTCCTCATCGCACCTGCCCCTGCCTTCAATTCCTGACAACCAACCCCCCCTCTCTCCCAAATAACCCAACCCCCCCCCCCCCCCCCCAAACAAACAAACAAACAAACAAAAAAAGAAGAAAAGAAGCAAACACAGGAAAAACTATGAGGGAAATAAAAATGCAAATGGCTACTGTAGTCACTTTTTTACCTGCTTCCTGTTGTCTTTTAGGCAATAATTATGGAATTTTTCTTTTTGGAGGATGCACCATTTATGCCATTAAAAAAAATTGTTTGACTTAATTTTCCTGATATTCAGCATATTATATTTCCGAAATGTGCTTTTGCTTGAACTGTTTCATTTAATTGATTTCCATCAATTTCTAAACCTTTTTTGAATATCAAAAACTTGACTAAGTAATTTATCTCCTATTGAGATCCCCGATTTTTGCGTGTCTCATTCCAAGGAACTTTGTAATAGTTTTGTCTGTACGACTAAAGTTTGTCAATTCTGATTTCAGTTGTGCATATAGTTGTCTCACAAGTACATTTTAGCATCACTGTTACTCCATAGTGTTAGTGCCCTTGGAAATGTTAGAGAGTGAAAAAGGCTGACTATTTTGCAATTCTTTCGCTGGGATTGAGAATGGTTGGATGTGTTCATCAAGATTGGGCCTCTTGCTCAGGTATCTTTGAAATTGCATGTAGGTTTGTCTCCGTTGCTCTTCCCTGCCTCTTTTGAATGTGTTGTGTGAACAAGTTGCCTTGGCGGCTTGGGCGTTGTTCTAGTTTTAGGTACTGTTTCTATAGGAGGTTTCAAAATGTTAAGGAATAACCCTGGTAAGGGGAATTTTGCTTATGGTGGCTTTTGGTTCATTCATTCCCTCGATGGTACCATTTCGATTCAATACATGGTGCTTCATCCTGCAAGCTGAATATTTAAGTTGAGCAACGTAGCCTTTTGGCCCTTATTCATGCTGACGATGGAGACTGACAACTTAATTCTTCACTGGGTAAAATATGTTGGGAGTATTAAGCATCTTTCTCCTCTTCTTTACTGTTTAGCACGTGCCTTTTCTGCTAATAAAATCTTATTTTTGGATTTAAAGGCTATCAAAACATTTCAGCAGTTCAGAAGATATTCCGGTATTTGACATATTACTTATAGTTACGTATTACTTGTAGTTACTTTGCCATTTAAAAATATCCCTGGTAAGGGGAGGTTAGTCTGTCTTGCAACTGGTAAAATGTCCTCGTCATTGTGCAATTCTAGCAGTGATGGTGATGCATCTGGCCTGCGAAGCTGTATAATTAAAAGGTGAGCACGGCTATGAGGCATTGTGCCTGTCTGCCGTGCAATAGGATTTTACTATATCTAACTTGCGAAATACACAAAGTAGGAAAGCAATGTACAATAATAATCTTATCTCTGTAGCAGATCAAATGTTTCTTTTAGGACTGCAGCTTATTTTACCAACCTTTATTTTTGCAGGTTCGCTTAGTGACGGATAAATCAACTAATAAACCAAGAGGCTATGCTTTCATTGAATATGTTCATACCCGTGATATGAAAGGTATTGCGTATGGCGCTGGCTTATCTTGCTGATTTTGGTTACAGTTTATCAATGTTAGCGTTTCTTTCCTGATGTTGTTTTATGATAATTCCTGTGTGCAGCTGCATATAAACAAGCTGATGGGAAGAAGATTGATAACCGAAGGGTGCTTGTGGATGTTGAACGTGGAAGGACGGTACCAAATTGGCGACCTCGTAGGCTGGGTGGTGGCCTCGGAACAACTAGAGTTGGAGGCGAAGAAGTCAATCAGAGGTCTTCTGGGAGGTAATGACCTAATCATCATTATATGCTCACACATTGATTTTTATGGAATAGTTAAATTTTTATTAAGATGCTGTCAGCCTTGGCGGCTTGAGAAATGAGAACAAAAGGTGAAAATGTATTTTGCTCTATGCATGGAGATTGTACTAAGGAACTTATTAGAAGAGCTGTGGTAGTCAAATTTCCAGTCTTTCTGATTCTTGAGAGGGAAGATGCATTTCTGAAGTTTTTTTCTTCTGGGTGCTAGCATCAACCATTAATGTGAAGCACCTTATCTACCTCCTGCATATTTTGATTGTAGTTAATATTTGCATGTGGATTGTGCATTCTACCTTACATTTTTCTAATCTGGTTGGTCGCATCTTTCAGGATTTGCTTCTCTCTCTCTCTCTCTCTCTCTCTCTGGGATTTTTTTCTATTCTTTCAGACCTGAGTTGTTTTACTTTATTGGATTGGTGTTTATTATCTTGATGTTAAATATTGCATGTCTGTGTTCTAAGCTGGTATAGATTTGAAATGCTGTTTATGCATGTTAAGTGTCATTCTTTTTGGAATCTCCAGTTAAAGTGCATGCTCATGTTTCTGAGTTGTTTTACTTTGTTAACTTGGAGTTAGTTATGACGCGCCTATACTTAAATGTTTGTATTCAAAACTTACTGATTCATGTTAAATGTCATTCTTTTTAGAATCTCTGGTTAAAAGTGCATTCTTATGTTACCAAGTTGGTTTTTCCTGCTAAAGGAATTTCAGAGGATAATTAAGTTAGTCTCTTGATAAATTATAGTAGCTGTCGCTGTAGTGTATGGACAAAGAAGTAATGATGATATGAATAGCAATAGTTTGAAAAAAAAAAAAAAAGGAACGTAGAAGGGGTAGCCATAGTTGAAATTGGATCTTGTTGTGTGTTCTTAGTCATATTGCTGCATGCATCACATGGTATGTTATGTATAATCATTAGGAAACGTAACAGTATTCTGTTTTGTGGTGGAGTAGTTCTCGTTTTATGGAATGCGATAAATGCTTACATCACCTTAAAATGTTCAGAGAACAAATACAGTCTGGAGGAGCATCACACTCTGAGGAGCCAAGAACACGGGATGATCGAGATCGGTAATTCACCCTCTTGCAGTCCTTCATTTCCTGTTATAATGTCTTGATTCTTGTTACCCTTTTGATATGTTGATGAAATTAGTTTAAAAGTTGTCCTGAAGCAGTAGGTTATGGAGTATTGTGTTTATCTCGGCAATTCTTGTTATCCACATCCTTTGTTAATATGTACATATTATTGTAGTTCTGCTTTCATATATGTAATGATTGTCTCAGGGAAAGGGAGAAGTCCCGTGAAAGGGTCAGGGATAGGGAAAGGGAACGAGAAAAGTCTCGGGAACGCTCCCAAGACAGACCACGGGATCGTGAGCATCGAGAAGATAAGCACCACAGAGATCGTGACAGAAACAGAGATAGGGACAAGGAGAGAGACCGTGGTCGCGATCGAGACCGTGAGCGTGAGCGAGATCGAACACGTGACCGGGATCGGGGTCGGGACCGGGACCGGGACCGTGGTCAGGAAAGATCTCGTGATCGTGATCGTAATCGAGAAAGGGAGAGGGATAGAGACCGGGATTATGAAGTTGGTGATGCTGAGTATGATCGTGGTCGGTCTCACGATAGAGAATACGACTATGACAAAGTTGAAGCTAAAAATGAGCAAGACCGGCAAGGTGAAAGAGACAGAAACTATGATCATGCGGAGCAGGAGGATGATCGTGGATGGTATGAACAATCTGAACATGGACGCAAGCGTCCAGAAGGAGAGCATGAGCACGGGCATTATGACTATTATGAACACTATCAAGGTGAGGGACAGTTTGATAACGAAGGTGCCCAGGGTGATGATGACCGCTACAAAGATTCTGATCGATATCATGACAGATATGATCAGATGGATGAGGACAACTATGGTTGAGCAAACAAAATCTGAGCCACAAGAAAATGATCGAAAGTATCAGCGTTCTGATAGGTTGCCTTCTCGCGGTTACTAGTATTGAATATTGATCACTAATGGCATGGTAGTTGGGAATTTCATGCTTCACTGGTGAGAGGTTAAAAAGGTCATAGTAAGTTTGTTGCACTACAATAAGATTCTTATGTATTAATTTAATAGTTTCTGCAGCTTTGTTTGCCCAGAATGTTGGAATCCCTTGATTGTGGTAACTGGTGGCTTTACACAATCACAAGGGTGTGATGTTGAAATTCTGTACTGGTTGTGGATTTTGTAATATTTTATGTTTGTGTGGTTTATTTTTCCTGCAACTGGAAGAAAATTGTGCTAGTTTTGGTCTATAATTTGGCTATCAGCTGTTTGTCTGCGTTCAATGATTCTATGGAATTTGTAATTATGAAATTGGTGTTGAATGGTGATGAATAAAGTTGAATTGGAAGGCGTCAATAACTTTAGTTTTTGGTAGCATAGAGATTCTGACGGGAAAGAAAAGGGAGGGTAACGAGAAAGGGAGAAAGGATGGCGTTTATTGTTTTAGCATTTGTTTGATCTTATTTGATCTTTTTAATATAGGGCGCTAGTGTTATTTTCTCAAATGTGAGAGGAGCTTCTGCAATTGCAATAGAACTTAACAGGAAATGCGCGAAATTATACATTTTAAGGAAGAAATGAGTATTGCATGGGATGGCTGTAGTTGATGATTAGGATGGTCAATAGAGTCAGGTTAATCCGAGTTTGGCCTGCTCGGCTTTAAAAAAAGCCCGATGAGCTTAATATTTCACGAGGTTAGACCTATTTATCAAGTCCAAAGTATTTTTAAGTTAGGTTATAGTTTCGGGGTTTCTAATTATTCTCTCTTTTTATCCTCCATGTCATTGCGTCAGTGAGTGCTTTCGCTTCTTGCACTTTTATATTTTTTATATGTTCGTTTACGCGTATAAAGTTAATATCTGATGGAACTTGAATGTTCAAGAATTTGGTCGATTAGGCCTCATTATAACTAATACATAAATGGGATAATTTCAAAAACCTCCCTTGAGGTTTCTGACAATTACATTGAGCTCTCCCGAGTTCCAAGAATTATCTTGTCCTCCCCTGAGGTTTATGATTTGCTAACATATTCTGCCCATATAAGAAAAAGTTGACATAAAATAGTAATTTTTGGTGAGAGAAGAAAACTTCATTCCATAATTGCCCTTTTTGTAGTTATACTAGTTACATTAGTGAAATAAAAAAAGAAACAAAAGTTGGAAATATATTAGTAAACTGAGGGGGTGTAAATGAAATATACTCAAAATAGTACATATCAGCAACTAGCAAAGCTAAAGTAACGGTTATTGAGATTCTTTTGCAACGACTAAATTTGAGCACTATTGCAATTGTATATGAGGGCATGAAGCAACATAAATTTGGAAGACATTTTTAGTTTAGGTATCAAAATTTAAGGTTTCAAAGTCAGATTTATAGCAACAATTTTGCATGCTAAGCTTGAAGGTTCATAAGCGATGGCATCTTCAAGCTTGAGCAAAGAATTATGGAATTCACCATCTGCCCTTTCCATCAAAAACAGAGTTTGTAGATGCAATCAAAAAGTAATAGTCCGAATTTCAGAAAGTGAGAAAAATTCAGACAAATTGTATTTTTGTTGTTCCAAATGTAAGTTTTTTGAGTGGTATAAAAGGGATTCAAGAAGAAGAGATCAACAGTTGAAAGAGAACTGAAGGCAACTATGAGTATGGCAGGCAAATTGAAGCAACTGTGCAAATGAGAAATCAAGAACGAGAAAGTAGAATCAAAGACAAGTTAATCACCATCAATCTTATCCTTTTGGCTGTATTTGTGTTTATTCAGATTGTAAAAGCAATTACATAAACAAGGAAAGGAGATTAAAGTGCGCTGTAGTATTGCACCAACCTGTATATTCCTTTTCTAGTTATAGACGATAAAAACAAGAAGGAATGTAGGTTGAATATATGCATGAAGTAATGCAAAAACGTTGTCAAATGACACATTCTCAAATAAAAAGGTAATTAGTTTAACCAAAAGTGCAGTGCAATATTAATGACTAGCAAAGTACAACTGCAATCCAACAAAAATATCATAATTCAACAGAAATGCAATCCAAGACTATGCAAAACACTATCTGCCCTGATCAGATTCAAACACATGGTGAGGATTGCAAAACCATTCTTGCTATTACAATTCGAGCAATCACCAAAAGACAAAAGCTGATATTAGTTTCACAGCAAAACTAAGTACAAAAGAAGAGAAATGTAAGCTTAGTTTCAACTAAAAAATGTAAGCTGCCAATGGTACTGCTACTGATATTAGCTGAATTAAGAGTTGTAGCAGTATTTATGCTTTGAGAAGTAGCAGCTTGAGTGTCAATAGGGGCTTGAGCAGTAAGATAACTTAATAATTTGTTGGTTGAGCAACTCTTCTATGAGCAATTGTTGTAGTATTTGCAATGTATGCACTTGCAGACCTTCCTCTCTGCAAATGTACAAAAAAGAACAGTTTAGATCATTAGTGAACAAAAGAATTATCATTAGTAACTTGTATTTTACAATAGAATAACTTAACCTTTTTTTTTAACTAAAGTTTTAATTGTTTGAATATTGTTTGGAACATTTAAGGCTACAATTTCAGTAGAAAGACTTGAATTGTTACTTTGAAATGCATGAACAACAGATACATTGCCCTGTACGTGTTCCTATCATAACCAACTTTATATTTTCAGCATATGATATGTAAACAATACTAAAGCTAAATGTTTAACAAGTTATACATATCCAAAGAACATATTCTTGCACTCCTAGATTTGCAATACTTCTACCTGATTTACCTCTTCTGGTTGGCACCTGTCAAAAAGAAAACAATATAAGCAGCCTTTAAAGTTCCACCAAAAAAGTTAAATTTGTGCAAATTTTGGATGATCAAACCTGTTCAGCTTCAGTATTGATTGCATTTCTTCTTTGCACTGGAGCTCTTTGACAAGTGCTCTTGTTGTGACCAAACTGACCACAATTCTCACACTTCAAAGTGTTAGATCTTTTTGGTTGAGATAATGGTCCTTCATCAACCTTTCTTCTTCTATTAACTCTTGGTCTATCAGGAGTCCTTCTCAAAGGAGAAGGTAAGATAACTTTAGATAGCACTTCAGGCATAGGAGGCTACCTCTTCTCATGAAGTATAGGGTGAATTATGGAGGTATATGTCTTCAGGTAGAATTCTTTGGAGAACCAATCAGCACGATAATCTTTCAATTTTTTCCTCTTATAGATGATGCCAAGTGCAGCATACTTACATGAAACTCTAACTATTTGGAATGCACCACAGTCACAGTGTCTTTGAGACAAATTGACTATGAATAACCTATTCATATCACCAATCTCAAATGCATCATTACTTGCCATATTCAGTTCACATTGCCTTGATACAATTGTAATTTTTTTTAATTTTTCAGTAAATTTTAGAGTAATTGCAGTGGTTAATGTGCATCCCTTCTGGTATCTCTTGTGCACTTTCTTCATAAATTTTCTTTTCAAACCTTCAACCATTGTAAGTATGGGTTGTTTTCTCAAATCACCAATCCAAGAGTTAAATAATTCTGTGAAATTGTTGGTCATATGATCACATTTAATGGTTTTTGAGAATGCATATCTATACCAGACCTTTTTTAAAATTTTGTCTAAATATTTCCAAACCTCTATGTTGATCTCCTTAGTGGTTGATATTGCCTCATTATGACCTGCTTCATCATAACTTTTTGCAGTCCTCCAGAAAAAACTAGTAAATAGCATTCCTAGAAATTGCTGCTTAAAGTTGCTGCAAATATGCTTACAGCAATATCTGCCATGCGCATTTAAAAAAATCTCCTCATATGCAATGTTTAATCTCTGCAATATCACATAATTTAGTGAACTTCAGATCATGAAACAAATATAACTAAATTATTGACTGTTGTGAGTGGTACTTTTTGTCTATCACTCATAAAAGTTAAAGGCAATTGATCAGTGAATAATCCAAAATATTCTTCAAAAAAGTGAAAGAACCGGCTTCAACTATATTTGTTCTCACACTTTGTTATTGCAAATGCAATGAAAAATATACTATCATTCCCATCTAATGCCACTGCAATGAGTAGGACACCACCAAATGAGTCTTTCAAATGACAACCATCAAAGCCTATGAATAGCCTACAACCTTCAAGAAAATCTGTTTTCTGTGTTCTAAAACTAATAAATATTCTCAGAAATCTGGACTCTACAAGAATATTTGGCGTATCATAATATATCTTGCAAATGTTTTGTGGATTATATTGTCTTAGAAGCTCAGCATACTTTAGTAAGTTTTCATAAGACTCACTGAAATTGCTTTGAATCTCTTCTTCTGCTTTCTTTTTTACTCTAAAAAGCTGCATATAACTTGGTTTAATACCATATTTTATCATCTCAGCTTCAATCCCTTGGGTAGTAATGTTTGGATGATCTTTCATTCAAGACACCAATTTCTTTGTTATCCAATCTGATGTGATTTTGACATTTTTCTTATCCATCACACAAGTATGTTCAGGTTGATAGGATTTAATCATGAAAGTGATAGAATCAGCTACAGGACTTGTGTGAATTCTACATTTGTAGCTATCTACACCACAAATAGTAGTCACTTTGGTCTTTTCATTCTTTACTTTTACAATTAAAAATCTCTTTTGAATTACATAATCCTTTAAAGCTACTCGAAAATAGTCCACATTGGTGAATATTTATCCTTTCTCAAACTCTATATCCTCTCTTGTATTGTAAACCCACATTTTTGACCTCATCATTTCTCTCATAGGGTCTGATTCTTGATCAGATTCATAATCAAGAACTACCTCACCATGATCATTCTCTTCAAAATCTGAAAAGTTAGTGTCACTCGTGCCACTAATTTCAACTAAGACATTGTCATCATCTGTGTCACCCTCCCTATCACTATCAGTTGCATGTTACCAAGAATTATCAGAACTAGAGTTCTTAAATTATCAAAATTTTCAAGATCACAAACAACTATTTCAGAATTTTCATCAATGCCTAAATTTTCTTCAGTGTTCTAATCATTATTTTGGTTTAAGGATATTTCCGGTCCAGTAGGAATGATTTCTATATTATACACATGTAAATTGATTACAATCTCAGACTGGTGTATGTGGAACATCTTAGCTGCTACATTATCATCATTAACATTATGCATTTGACATTTTCCAAGAATTTCGTACCTCATATGTATCATCCTATTTACATTTCTTGACATTTCAGCCAATGCCTTTTCAGCTACATCATAAAGCAAGTTCATGTACTGGTAGCCATTGAGATTAATATATGAAATTCCCATTTTCTTTTCCTTATAGTGCACAATTATGTCATAGACACCATTGTTCGCCATCCTGCATTATATATATTAATACTTTAGCAATAATAACTATTAAACTGATTCTTTGTTGAATCAATAGTTTTAGTCAATCTATGAATAACAAAGGCATAATTGAGATAGCCTACTTTTTATTAGATAAAACAAGAACAAAGGTACTGATCAGATTCTAAAACTTATACTTGGCAGAATGTACAACTTAAATGGCTACATGAACCAGATTTTACATAAAGCTAACTAAATAATCCATTGCAGATTATCAAGTCACTTGAACAATTAGAATCAACACAACAGACTCGTTATGATCATGATGAATTCTATCAACTTAATGTTTAGCAACTAACAGGTTATACTCGATCATATTACCCTGAGAGGTAATAGAGTCCATACATACCTTTTCTGATGTTCTTGTTTCGACTTTATTTAGCAATCAATCTGCTTGACGTTGCCTTTTATCTTCCCTCATTTCTTGTTCCACAGCTACACAATTGGATTTCTTCTCCGTTACTGATGTCACAAGTTAATGGTTCTTCTCCAGATTGTTCTAGATTAATAGCTGTTAATCGTTCATATATTTTTCACCAATTGATTTTCTTATTGATTTCACAAAGAAAGATGAATGTTATTTCAGAAAATGGCGCTTAGTTCATTCTATGTATTGGCGCCATGTTCTTAATTGTAGTTTACGGTTGTTATTAGCCTCATTCCAACCGTTAATCTATTTATTCAATTTAAATTATGTCTTTTGTTCTCTAATTAATTATTAATCACATTTTTGTATTCAAATGACACATAATGGGTTGGGAATATTGGTAATTTTACAGCTTATGATGTCGACAATTGGGCTCCTTTCTTAACCAAGGAAGGTAAGTGTAATTTTTAAAATCTCGAGAGAGCTCAGTATAATTGTCAGAAACCTCAAGGGAGGTTTATGAAATTATCCCTACATAAATTGATCCTGGGAAAAATCATTTATTGCTTGTGTTATATGTTTTTTTTTGTCTCTTTGAATAGTGCCCGTCAATCATTGCTAGTGTCATATGTAATTTTTTGTCATAGTTTCCGTTTCTAAACTTTTAAACCATTAGATCTTTACTCAAAAATGTTATTAATTATATGAGTATAGTTAGGCTTATTCATAATCTTTAACAAAGAAATGTGAAGGAGGCTCTCATATTTTTTGCAGCAATTTCCCTCAACATATGCATGGATATTAGTCGTAGAGTTTACGTTACCTTAGAAAAATAATTCCTTTATCATTTTTTTTTGACATAACAATTCCTATCTGAGTTATCTACTTTGACATAAAGGAGTTTGGAATCCCAATACACAGATCGTAATCAAAGCTCAGTGACAAGCAAGCGTGAGTGCTATAAAACATTGGAAATGGAATGGTTAATTTTTGAAGAATCGAATACAAATCATTTTCTTTCAAAAATATATACATACACTCAAATTGTCTTAATAATACCAATCAATTATCAACCTTTAACAACTCAAACACACACCAATTCCACAATGAAATCAGCGCCCCCCCCCTCCCAAAAAAAACCAAAAAAAAAAAAAGCAATATTCTTGGCGAAGAGTGAAAATCAGACCAAAACGACGTCACTAATGATGGCTTTCTTGAAGGAATGGGAAATCCTAAGGGCAGATACAAACCAGTCGAGTTTCCCGCCCGTTGCCGCTCGCTCAGAAACGGGCATTAACTTAAAAATCCCATTCCACAAATTCTAAAATAATATATTTTAATTGCACTACTAATGCCAAAAGAACAGCGCCATAAAGTCAGCTCCATCCAACCATCAATCAAACTGGAAAAGAAAGAAAAGCTGAAAACTTCTTATCATTTTTGGTCTAGTCCTGAAGCTCTTCTTCCAGCTGTTTTAATTGTTATTCCCAAAAAATCGAGTAAGTGTTTTTGGATTTTTTTTGTGTTTGATGGAATGCTAGTTCTGTATGCAGTTATGGGTCTATCTGACGTGATTTTCATAGCTACGACATCAGTTACCCCCCCCCCCCCCTTCCTTTTGGTTGTTGAGGAAAATGGATGAAGAGAAAGCTGAGGTTTTGGTGCCTGAGGTTTTATTTTTATTTTTTTTAATACATTTGTTATTTTGTTTTAGACCAGGAGTTTAAAAGGGCTTGCTTGAAAACAGGGATGGTTGCTGTGAACGGAGCGAAAGACGAGCCGCTTGCTGATTCTCCTACTTCTGTTCTTGAAGATGAGGTACAAGATCATTTTTCCTTGTTTTTTAGCTTTATGTGGTCTTTTTTTTTTTTTCAAATTTTGTGTTTGTGTTTCTGCTCTTGTCATTTCATTTATCTGCGCATATTTTTCCCGTTTAGACTTCTTTTGCTTTTGAAGTTGGGGTTTTTCTTGTTTGAAAAAAAAAAAAAGAAGTTGGGGTTTTTCTTAGGCTGTTTGTGAGAAGTAAATAAAATGGCCGGGTCATTTCTCATATGTTTGGGTTGATTATGCGATCTCTGATCGCGAGTGCTACTCGTAATTTTTGAAGTTGCGGGCAAAAGTTGATATGAGACTGGGTCATTTGTATTCTTAATACAAGTTATTGGGAGGGAGGGGGGAGGTTGTAATTTTTTTTTTTTTTTGGTGGGTTGGTTTTTGTTTTTGGTTTTTTTTTTTGGGGGGGGGGGGGGGATGTTTGAAGGAGGAGCAATATTTTTTGTTTGTGGGTTTTGGAATCTTCAATAGCAGTTCAGATGGGTTTGACATTATTTTTCTTTTAGTTAGAGAAATATATTGCAAAGATTAGTTTGGATATTTTTCATTTTCTTGTGTTAGCTCATTTTGTTGGCTGGTCTTATATGTCGTTTTCTCCAAAAGCTTGGCTAGCAGCAGGACCTTGTTTATCCCCTAATGTACTTCTTGAGAGTCAATTGACTTTAATGTCTCATCGAATACGTCATTATGTGAGGATTATTTCATGTAATTCCTTTTTTTTTTTTCTAAAGGATGCCTGCGAGGAGAAAACAAGTGTGAAGATGATGGAAGAATTATTGCTTGATGCTAAGAATGGGGATACTTCTCTTATACCAGAAACTATGGCTATAGAGGAAAAGAAGCTCCTAGAAAAGTGGGTCAAAGAAGAAGAGAATGAGAATCCAAATGAACCACACGAGACACCAAAAATGAATGACATCCAGTTCACCAAACTAGATGAGCTTCTGACTCAGACACAGCTTTATACAGAATTTCTGCTGGAGAACATGGATGACATAACAAAGGTAGTAGGATCTCAATTTTCTTGAATATCCATCGTGTGACCTGCAATGTAGTTAGTTGTATCACTAACTGCTTAGTGATCTTCATATTGTGTGCTTAGAAAGGATTGGAGGAAGATGAAAAGACTACCAAAGAAAAGAAGAAAGGTCGCGGTTCAAAGAGAAAGGCAGTCTCAGATTATAACAATGTATTTCCTTTTCTCTTGCACTTTTCCCTTTAAATCCAGCATTCATGCTTTCCTCTATATCTAAAATCTTTGTGATATCATTGGTTATATCGGAAGTATGAGAACTTATCCTTTTTATGGGTGCAAATTGGAAAATATTTACCCCTTATTACCACCTGAACCAGCCACGTTAATCATTTGTGTATGTGGTGATGCCATGGTCCTGGTGGCTATAGCAAACAGTTTCAAGTAGTTGAGCTTTTACCAGATCAACGTTCACTTGACACTTGGAATTGCTTGTTTGTCACTTAAGTGGTGTGCATAAAATCTACTTTCCTTCTCTTGCCATACTAGTATTGCAGTTTCTTCATGGTTTCATGGAGTTATGTTCATCTCTAAATGTCTCGTAATAATTCTGCAGCTTGATCTTTCACAAGTTTTGCAAGTCCCAATTCAGAAACTGAACAGTAGAATATTATTTATGGCAAGGAAAAAGTGAGCTTTAGTGAGGAGGTATCCTAGGAAGTTAGGTTAAACCGGAATTAAGGATGGTCTATTACTTGAAGATCTATTTCACTGGATGTTTAGAATGACTATCAGATGGCGCTTTCTCGATTTTAATCATGAATTTCTGTTAGTATAGAATCCATTGAACGCCAATTAGGTCAAGTTTAGTAGCTAGAAATATCTTTAACATAGATGGTGTTTTAATTTGTGGCTACGTACTTGCTCTTTGATGTCTCGGGTTTCCTAATAAAGTTATTGCCGATTCTCTGTGTCTTTGCAGAGTAAGGCCAAAAGAGCTGTTGCAGCCATGCTAACCAGATCTAAAGAAGGTGGTTTTTTGGAGGATTCAAACCTTACAGAGGAAGAGAGAAATGAGAAAGAGCAGGCTGAACTGGTACCCCTGTTGATCGGTGGAAAGCTGAAGTCTTATCAGCTTAAAGGTGTTAAGTGGTTGATTTCATTGTGGCAAAATGGGCTGAATGGGATACTTGCTGATCAAATGGGTCTTGGGAAGACGATTCAAACGATTGCTTTTCTTGCGCACTTGAAAGGAAATGGTTTGGATGGGCCATATTTAGTTATTGCTCCTCTTTCCACTCTCTCAAACTGGGTGAATGAGATAAACCGGTAAATTTGTTTGTTCACTATTTTCAATCCTGTGATCACTTTTGGATTCTGTAGGGTCGTTTTAAACTGGGACTTTTTTTTTTTTTGGCTTCTTAGCTTCCTACTTTGATGCTGAATATTTCCCCCATCAAATTTTATAGGTTTGCACCATCGGTAAATGCAATTATATACCATGGTTATGGGAAAGAAAGGGATGAAATAAGGAGGCAGCACATGCCAAAGACAACAGGTCCCAAATTCCCCATTGTAGTTACTTCCTATGAAGTTGCAATTATGGATGCGAGAAAGCACTTGAGACACTATCAGTGGAAATATATGGTGGTTGATGAGGTATATTAAAACCTCTACTTAGTTTGCGGATAGTACCACTTTTCATGTCATATTTTCTGTACTGCCTCTACATCATGTAATTTAGTTTTAAAATACTTCTTCCTTTTGCTTCGAAGTTGATTTATTTCTTTATTCTTGAAGGGGCACAGGCTGAAAAACTCGCAATGCAAATTAGTCAAAGAACTTAAGCTCTTGCATGTTGAAAACAGGCTTTTATTAACTGGAACACCTCTGCAGAACAACTTGACGGAACTTTGGTCGCTGTTGAATTTTATTCTGCCAGACATATTCTCTTCTGACCAAGAATTTGAATCATGGTAATAAACTTTTATTCTACATTATCTCCTAGAATCCATGTTAGTATGATAACAACTAACAATCACTAAAGCCTTGTTTAATATAAAACTTGTGTTTATTACATCCCTTCTCTCGGCCAGATAAGATGCTCTTGTGTTTGTTCCATTACATGATAAAATGTCTGTCTTCTGTTCTATGTATATAAAACTTTGATCTCATTTTATTGTTTTCAATGGATTCTCTGTAAATCATGGCATTCGGTTATACTTGTATATTGTTGTGTTTTTGTGCTTGTACGGTTGTCACTATGGGTGAGGTTTGATCTTCATTGATTCTACAGCTGTTTAGTTAGGCGTACTAATTTTTATGATTATTTCCATTACAAATTGTGAAGCATGCTTAAGAAATAATGAATTTCATAAGTAAATTGTAACAAAGTAAGCACCTAATTTATTTATTTTCTAGATTTTATGGCAACAAAATACAATTTTCTATTTTTCTTTTCTTAGTAAAAAGAATAGGTTGCCAAATGGCACATAAAGTTTGTACTTTTTCAATATTTTACCTTAGCAAGACAAAGATTGTTGTCATTTGTTGCATTAGGATACCTGCTTTGAATGCTGAGACAAAGGTTGTCTTTGCTTCTTGAGTTAAGAAAGCTACATGCTTTGAATGCTGACAAGACAGATTGTCGTCACTTATTGCATAAAGATCACTTTTAGATCTCCTCTCGACTGATCTCGTGTTGTCCCTTGTGCTAGGTTTGATCTTTCTGGGAAGTGCAACAATGAGGCTTTAAGGGAAGAATTGGAAGAGAAGAGAAGAGAAGAGCTCAGGTAAGTACTTGCTTTCTAATGGAGCTCTTCTCCCTAGAAGATTTATTTGCATTTTAGTTGTAATTGGTCTTTCCCAAACCTGAAGGTGGTGGCAAAACTGCACGCTATCTTACGTCCCTTTCTCCTGCGGAGGTTGAAATCTGATGTGGAACAAATGCTCCCTCGTAAGAAGGAAATAATCTTATATGCAATCATGACTGATCATCAAAAGAACTTTGCGGATCATCTAGTTAATCAGACACTTGAGAATTATCTGCGAGAGAAGACAGCTTCTGGTAGTTCCGAAGTCTTATCTACAGTAGAAATAGGGTACATGTTGAGCTGAATCTGAATTTCTGCATGTCAAGCTGAGTCTGAATTTCTGCATGTCAGAGTCGAACAATTTTTTGCAATCTTCCTTGCTAATTTTGTTAAAAATGCAGGACGTGGCATGAAAGGAAGACTTAATAACTTGATGATTCAGCTTCGGAAAAATTGCAACCATCCTGATTTATTGGAGTCTGCCTTTGATGGTTCTTGTATGTCCTTCACAATTATGGTTGTAATTTACGATGATGTCCTTGTTGATTTTAATTTTTTTCATACTCTTTTGACAGATTTCTTTCCACCCATAGACCAGATAGTTGAGCAGTGTGGCAAGTTTCGCTTATTGGACAGATTGGTGGGAAAGCTGTTTGCTCATCAGCACAAAGTATATGTGGAGTTATTTAGTTCATGTATGTTGCCATTATGCTCTCCACTTTGTTGATCTTTAAAATTTTATTTCTATGGTCATTGCAAAGCAGGTTCTGATATTTTCTCAATGGACCAAGATTCTGGACATAATTGATTATTATTTTAGTGAAAAAGCTTTTGAAGTTTGCAGAATTGATGGCAGTGTGAAATTGGAAGAAAGGAGAAGACAGGTAATTAACATTACAGAATGGGATCTCAGAACATTCTGATTGAGTTCGGATTTCATGAAATGTTTTAACAATATCTTGTGAGCTTAACATTGTATTCCTTGAATTTAACTCTGGTTGTTTCTTGGTGTTTGTATCATACCATTGGGCAGGTTGCTACTCTTTCCTAGTTTTTCTTGAGTTCTGGTTATTTGATTTTTATTAATGCCCCCATTCAACTGCAGATAATCCTGGTTTGACTTTGAATTTTTTTGTTTGTAAGAGCGAAATTATAAGTAAAATATGGCAGCTAACTCGTTAGTTTGATCAAGAAAGTGAAACAGTCATGTATTGAAAATGGAACAGATGTTCATTTGGTAATCTGTATGTAGTTAATGGTGCATATAATGTTTGGAATTGTTGAATGATAAGCTAATATATCTGAATGAACAGATACAGGAATTCAATGATGTGAACAGTACATACAGAATCTTTCTTCTTAGCACCAGAGCTGGTGGGCTGGGTATCAATCTTACTGCTGCCGATACCTGCATTTTATACGACAGTGATTGGGTACCTTCTAACATGGATCTCTCCTTTGTTATGTAATTTGAATGTGGACAGGGATTATTGCAATTTTTTCTAATCGAACAGTTTTATGCTTCAATGTAGTTGACTAATTTCATTTTTGTAACAGAATCCTCAAATGGATCTACAGGCAATGGATCGATGCCATAGAATAGGTCAAACAAAGCCTGTTCATGTTTACAGGCTAGCAACTGCCCAATCGGTGGAGGTATCTATCTCTGTGAATTTTGTTTCGGCTTTCTGTTGCTTTCTTCTGATTAAGATACATTGTAAACTGTTATCAGGGTCGTATGCTAAAAAGAGCATTCAGTAAATTAAAGCTTGAGCACGTGGTAATTGGAAAAGGGCAGTTTAAGCAAGAAAGAACCAAGCCCAATTCAACGGAGGCAGTAGAGGTTGTGCTTTGAACATTCTATGATTTGTGTAATTTTATTTTTAATAAAGATTTTATCTTGTGGTTGTTTACATGTTCTAGTCAAAATGTTTGAACTACTTTCTGACCTAAAATGGGGGGAGCTAAGTCATTTCACTCCTGGAAAAGACAGAAGATTTTTTTCTTTTTTTATGATTCAGTTCCCTAAGATGCATTTATCTAGTTGAGAACATGAGATTTGATTCTTATTAGTAGTTGAGGTTGTGACACTGAATTTTCTTCAATGCAATTCCTATGTTCAGGAAGAGGATTTGCTAGCACTTCTCAGAGATGAAGAAACAGCCGAGGAGAAATGGATACAGACGGATATCAGTGAAGATGATCTAGAGAGGGTTTTAGATAGGAGTGATCTTGTTCCTACTTCTTCTGAGGAAGATGGAAAGAATGGCTCTGATTCATCTGGGCTTCCACTTAAAGGGCCTGGTTGGGAGGTGGTGATCCCAACTGCAAGTGGTGGCATGCTTTCCACCCTTAACAGCTGATGAATGTTTCTTGGTGCTTGTGTTAAGTTGGCAGGTTATTTCTGGAGTGCTGGGACTTTGGAGGTTTTTCTTTTGGGTTTACACATTTAGCTTTTCTTTTTTGGGGGGATAAATATATTTGAGCTTTTAACGATTTCGAAGAATGCTCAGCATCTTCTCTCATTTTGCAAATACACGAGAGAAGTACTATTTTAAGTGGTGGTTAGACTCCTACAGACTACTGTAAATGTCTCGTGAAGCAAGTTGCATGGAGCAGCAACTGTAATTGCATAGTCAATTGTCTGCTGTAGAAAACTGGTTTGACTGACTGATACAAAAAGCATAATTTGATGCCCCTGTTTTTTGGGGGATTGTCTTTGGCAATACTTTTTTCGCCAGTTGTTGGTACTGCATTGAATTTTTTTTACTCATGCTGATATCCTCATGTAATGTAAGACGTGCTTGTAATGTTACTGCTGCAGGGTGCCCGTGACAATCACCACACAATGAAAGATTTCGGGGGTAAAAAAGAAAAATATTCCGTTGCCGGGAATCGAACCCGGGTCTCCTGGGTGAAAGCCAGATATCCTAACCGCTGGACGACAACGGATTTATTTGTTCATTCTCTTTCTTTGACTAATGTTTGGTATCCCTTTTTTTTTAATCTGAAGTAAAGCTTCGATGCGGTAGGATTGAGTCGTCGTTTGAACTCGTCGGAGGATGAAGGCTTCTCAAGCTAATGAATTTCTACACGAACGATTCAAGTTTGTCTAACGTCTTTCTGAATCAAAGCGTTCAATATTGTTCTCTCAGGAAATATATTGAATTACCGTTGTGAGTGCTAAGCTCAGGAACAAGGAGAAATACCATACGTGAGCTAAACTAATGCTTAACTACGGTGATCTTTTGCCCGAATGAGCTATGATCCTCGTCAAATTTTCTTTTGTTTCCTAGGGCATGGTAAAACACACATTTACTTGTGGGGCGCGGTGCTTATTTTAGAATAAAAGAAATCGGCAAAGTGGTTCTTGAATTGAATACCAAATGCGATTAACTAACTCGTATGATCCCCGAAATGCATTTTAAAGAATAGTTTTAATTTGATAAACAGGATAGAGACAAACAGCCAATTTCAACTGCCATGTAGAAGTCGCAACCGCAATTTGCCTATCATTGTTCGGTTAACTAATAGTAACACAGTTAAAAAATTAGGAGAAATGGATCTCCACAGTCTGTGAGCAAGCAAGTTGAGGCTTTACCATGGCTCATCCAAATACTCCTAAATACAGTGTTATAAAAAGTTTTTTAACATTTGTAAATCACCATTAAACTTGTGGAACAGCAAATTTCCCAACTCTTGGTGATAGAATGGATTGCACATCCACTATGGTCAATATCTTTGGTACTGACATGCCTCCAGAGATGACTATCTCTGCAAAGTACAAAACCTTAGGTTGTCATTTGCATAATAGTTGGAAGAAAGAACAGTATGCAAGAAGTACTTCTATCTCAAATTCTTACCTATCCCCTCTCTAACAGATAGATTAGGTCTCATTATATCTTTTGAGTTGATAAGGAATATGTCTCCAAGATAAAGGTGGTTAGTGGGTATATAAACACAGCAAAGCTCCTCTGAACCTGAACTCTTGCGGAGGATGACACTCGATGTAATGAAGCCGAGAGCATACTCCCCAATACGTGGATGCCTGACGATTGCTACTTCCTTGAAGGCTTGCGAATTCTGATCTGGAAAAGTAACTTGTGTGAAATGCTTATGCTAGTGTTTTTGATGTAACTGAAGTCCTTTTTTTGCATGATTTTGGTTTACCTGGAGAAATGGCAGCACTGATTTGCTTTGAAGCGGTATAAATGTAGCTCATGATGGGCATTTTCTTAATAAACCATTCTCCCAATCCGAGAACAGATGCACCCAACCATGATGACATGAAGACTCCAATCAAAAAGATGAAAGTAATGGATGTAACAAATCCAAGGCCTGTCAAACACATTGAAAGTTTAAAAAATCACCGAGTTTCATTGATGTATTTTCTACCAGCAGTAAGCATTCGAATATCATGTTCAGCCATCTCAACAGGGAAGTGGTATTCCTTTATATTATTTGTAAACATTGTCTACTCAATTCGATTATCTCAATCAATTATTTACTTCAACTACAATAATGCTTTCATCTGTAGATAGCATACTGAATGTATACTGCATAATCCAAGGCTCTCCATAGTACTCAATTTGCCGTACCAAAAGATACTTTGTCAGTTTATAGAACTATTACTTGTGGTTTCATCCTAGTATGGGTAACCACACAGAGGAGCTCAGGAAAGCTTAGGACATTCATTTATGGGATTGTTTAGAGTACATATATTCAGATGCCCACTGAGCACCTTCATACCAAAAAACAGGGCAACAAATGAGTAGGCAAAAAGGAAACCAAAATTACTTAGAGAAGATATAATCTGATATTGCAATTTGATTTTAATAGCCAAAGCAACATTTCAACTGCAGACATCAAGATTATTTTTGAGTACACTAAAGGTGGATCTTGGGAACTCAGGGAATTGGTCAACTTGCTATTTTCTTTCAAATGAAATAAAAATATTTGCCATTTATGAACACAGCCCCAATATGTATACACAGATAACACACTAACCAAATACGTTAATCCCCAGATGAGCGTAGATTGGGGAGAAGAATCCATCCACAAAACGAATGAACCACCAAGTGATATAGAATGTGATGGCTATTGGAAACAAGATGACACTGCAAGAAAAGGTCAAAATCATGTTATTACCAAACATGTAATTATGCTTGCAAGAATCTGCTACTTTTTGGTAGATGTATTTAAGCAATGGAGAAGCCTATCTTCCCAGTGTGCAATGTGTATTAATTGTGTGGCAACTAGGCAGTAATTTTGCTTTTAAATGGCACCTAAATATTGTTCTTGCACGAGTCTACTAACATGGAATGCTATGACCAAATAATTTTACTTTCTGCACTGACTAGTTGATCTAAGTATTGAAATAAGTTATCGTGAGCTTCTGAAATAAATGTCACCATTCCTGCATCAGGACTGGTGGCCAAGAAAACTCAGCTGCAATAGTACCACATGCTGCTTTATTGCACCCTTCTAATTTCTAAATTCCACCAATTCATACTTGAATGACTTGAACCAAATTATCTGTTTTTAATCATAAATATAAATATAGCGGATACATGATAGAGCATTAAAGAACTTACCATCCTGACATAAACTTTTTAGAAGCCCAGCTACGAATGACTTTGCTAAATGCCTGCAAACAACGAAAGAGAAAATGAACCATCATTGAATGAAAATTTTTCTTCAGCATGAATCAATCAAACTTCAAAGCTATTTGAGTATCCATTTAAACATCAAAGTCCACATGAAGTTTGTGAAATTTCAAATTGTGTAACACAATAAATATCATGTTAACACACAATTGTCATTATTGATACAAGTTTAACTTTTGGGACTCCTTACCTTAGTTGCTTGAATTAACGAGCTCAAGATTCTCTGGTATGATTATTTATTCATCCTGATTCCTTAGTAAAGCTCAGGACCTCATTACATACTATCTAGTCCAGCTGGCAACATGAATCGTCATCTAAACAGATTTTGTTTGGACCACAAGAAATAAGCAGAGAAGAAAAAAGCACGAGGAAAAAGTGTAAATTTCTCCTGTCTGGGAACTTCAAAATCTTACGAGGAGTGAGATAAAACTTTCCACTGAACCCAAATTTACAATGTTTAGAGAAGTGAATAGAAGTAAAATAAATGAAAATTCTTGTTTTAACTAATTTTTTCTTATCGAAAGTATGGGCCTAGAACCTCAGCTAGAACAATTTTTATAAGACTAATCCACTCAAACAATATTCCTTTCTGTTCTTTTCCACTCAACTCCCCCATAAACAGACAGAAACCAGTAATTTCTTTTAGGTACTTCTTTTCCTGTCCTTTTGTTAAGTGCCACCAAAGAAAAGACAACTGATCAGCTAATCTTGCCTCCTCTTCTTTTATCCCGTAATCATACTGAAGGTGTTTTTAATCAAATATTCTTTTAGTTATTGGCAACAAAACTTTTTGGAAAGAAAAAATTAATCTAACAAATGCTTTTTCAATCTTTTCTATCCCTCCGAAGAAGATAAGGAACAAGGAAACAACGTCTCAACATGCGTTACAAGATTTCATGTATTAACTTTTAACAATGTAAAACAACATGTGTATAATTACCGATGCGCAAAACAAATACAACATGCAGGTAAAATACGGACTAAGGGAAGAGAAATTAATAAATAAAAACACCTCTTTGCCTGAATGATGAGAAAGAGAAGTGGAAGCAAGTGGTGATTCCGAAGGCGAAGAGGATTTGGAGCCAATCCCATTGACGTCATCGGAGATTCCTAAGCTTCCTATGGGTATCAAACGTTCCAGATCTCTGTCTTTGTCTCTACTTGCCATTTCTCTCCTCCTGATCACTTTTTTTTTCTCTCTCTTCTTCTCTTCCAAGTGTAACTAATTCTCCTCTAATTCATTCCTCATGGGATAGAAAATACTAACAGAAAATAGACACGTCCGGACGTTAAAACTTAGACCATTTAGTTGCATTACAACGTACTAATTATTGTTCTTAAAATAAACGTAAAAACGATGAAAAAGAAACAGAAAACATACGAAAATGCATTTTTTTTTTTACTTGTAGTATTAACTATATCCATTAATCTTCATTTTGTGATTAATTGGATCACCATTTAAGACTCAGCTTTTAGTTTTGATGGCATAAGAATCCATTTATGCAAACTCAAGGAGTTCTGTCAACCCAAATAAACAATCCAAAAAAAAAAAAAAAAAGAGTTTTTTTTACCCCAAAGTAGTGAATTCGGGCATCGCAATTTACACCCTTCTATTTGCTTGTTGCGCATAACACATTAGCAGGTAGGTATAACGGTGTAACTTTGTTAAAGTTCAGTGTATCTATTTATCACTTAAAATAATATTATTTTTTTTAATTTTAAATTTAATTTGTTAGTTCAATTTCATCTATATATCTTTGCTTCTTTAAATCTGAATCATTAATTTGTAAGAAACATAACTTGTGAGACCAATATAATGGTGTAATTTTATTAAAGTTCAGTATAACTATTTATTACATTCAAATAATATTATTTTTTTTATTTTAAATTTAACGTGTTAGTTCAATTTCATCTATTTATCTTTGCTTCTTTAAATCTGAATCATTAATTTGTGAGACCAATATCCTCTCAAGTAGTTGCCAAAATGACATGGGATAACCCTCACGAATCTCGAACCGATGGGAAAGTGTGTCACCCCTCTGTTTAAACCCATAATCAATTAATCTCATGACCCAAACTCATTTCGACCATCGAAGCCCAAAAACTAGACCATAATACCCTGATGGATTGGGAATATATGTAAAAAAAAAAAAAATTAAGAAAATAGTCTTTTTTTTTTTTTTTTTTTTGAGGAATAGTCTTTTAAAAAAATAATCAAAAGAAAAGATTAAGGAAAAAGAACAAGAATAAGCAATCTTTTTCTTCATCTTAATTATTAGCGGCACGCCAACGGAAATAAGCTTGTCCGTCCGTCCGTCCGTCCGTCTGTCCGTCGATCATCGGAATTTGGTTATTGAGAAATTCTTCTATATAGATATCTCTCCCTTCCTACATCATCGGAATTAGAATTCATTGGTGAGATGATCACTCGGTCTAAACTGGTGGAGCAACTCCGAGATTACCAGATCCGATCCCAGCATAAGTGTCCCGCTCTCACCGTCTTCTCTCCTAAACCCTTTATCTCCACCTGGTATTACTACTATTATAATAACTCTTCCCTTTTCTCTGCCTCTATTTATTTATTTACACAAGTACTAGTTATCATATTAGTTCTGGTATGATTTTTGGTGGGATTGTATTTATATAATATGTGAAATTTTTTCTTTATTGATCAATTTCTGCTGAGCCCATTTTGGTTAGTTGATCAGATTGAATTTTTTTCCCGACATAGTTTTGATTTTGCTCGTTGTATTAGCATGCATCTGAATGACTAGTAAAGTTTGTTAAGTTCAATTTCTGCTTGTGAATAGTCCCTATGTATCCACTATAGCTTGTTTTTCGATATTCTGCAGTCAAAGATAACTTATGAACTAGGTTTGAGGTTTGCCCTTTCGGAGTTTTGATGGGATTTTAGTGAAAAGGTGAAAAGGTAGACTACAATGGATATTGAGCCCGAATACCAGATGACTGCTGAATTTTTTACTCTATTTTATTCTTGAATGCGTAGCATATTCAGTATATTAGTATTTGTGGGAAGTTAGCAGTAGTGGAACTAAAGATCCAAGTTCATCGGGCTTTAATCATCTGAATACAAGTGGAGTGGAGCGGAGCGGGATGGAGCTTTTTTATAAGTAATCCGATTTGTATATTAAAAATATCTTCTTTCCGGGATTATTGGTTTAAACGTTTGAAATTTATGGGTTCATGTGTGTATGTGTGATGACTCTGTTAAAAGAACATTTTTCCAAAGTCTAAACCTCGTGGACTTGGGTGGTTTGAGTTAAAAAGGTAAATATTACAACTGGGGAATTTCCTCAAGTGGATAACTGAATCACTGTAATAATTTCTCCGGAACTATTGCTAGTTTGTTAATTGCCAGTGACATAGAAATTTTCTTTTCCACACAGTTATTTACTGAAACCTTGATTTGGATACAGAAATATGTTTCTTCAAATTGAATGAATGGATGTTGTGAACGAACTTTGGTGTAAAAGCAGCTATTAATTCTTAATATGTACAGTGATTCATTTAATATTAGGTTAGAGCTGTAAGTGGTTTTGAAACTGCTTATACGTCCATTTTGTTAAATCTATTTGTAAAATATTCTTCCCATCTCTATTAGTAATGAAGTTTTCTAAATCTATTTAAAACTGCTTTCCCAGTAGTTATTGTGTTCAGTCAGTCGGAGTGTGCTTGCATGTACTTTTTCCTTTCATACATCTTGTCTGCTTTCGATGCCTAAATCTAGTATACCAAAGTTGTCGCACAGGAGTACATTCTGGGTGGGTTGAGCAGAATTAAACTCTAATATTGGTATGTTAATGAGACATGTTTGATGACTTGGATGTGCTACATTATGGCCAAAATATTGTTACATAATGAATAAATGGATGAACATTGTTGAAGCTCCAGCAGTGATTATTCCATGCTAAAGGAATGAATGTGAAAATAGTTCTCCCCTATTGGTACTGTTCTGTTGCTCTGAATTGGGAAATTGTTCCTTTCCAGGCTACCTAAATGTTATTCACATTTCCACTTCTTCATTTTAGAAAATTTTCCTCAAAAGAAGAGCCCTGGAAATGTATAGCTTTTTCTTTGAACATTGTTTTCCTGATCATAAATCAGTATTAATACTTGTTTCTCCTTTAAGATGGTGTATGGATGTTGTCAGCTTTGTGGAACGCCATTTTTGACAATTGAGACTTCTCTGCTTAAACTGATAAACAATGAGCAATCTTATTCTGCTACCAGTAGACTTTCTCTTATTTATTGGGGTATGTTTCCATAACCATATGCGAATTGTACCATCTTCATGGACCCCTTCCTTTAAAGGCATAGTTGCTTGTATTTGGTTTTGATATGTGCTCATAGCTATTTATAATATATTGATGTTAATACACATATATGATCCTGCTGTTTTTGTGCAGGGCTGATCTTTTGGTGGCTATCTTGTGGGCATCATTGTTTAGTGCACTGGTCATATTATCATATGTGACCCTGTATTTCAGATACTACTGGCCTTCTTTTGTCATCATGTTCCTTGGTATTCTTCTTCCAGTACGTTTAAGAAATTCACGTCAGGCGCTTGCAAGGAAAAAAGAAAGACTATTACCACTGTCTTTTTGATCACCCTCTTCTGTTGCTGTAACTACATAGCAGTGTTTGACTAACTGGTACATTCGCTTTCAATAGGATCTCGATCAATTTAGAGCTCTGACTCAGTTCAAGTATCTTTATTACCTCTTGTGACGAAGGTGGCGCAATATTTTTTTCTCTCCATCTTTTTCAAGAGGCCCTGAAAGTTTACTAAGCAATTCTGTCCTTCACTTGTTAAACTTCTCAAAGGAGAATAAGCAAAGGTTCTCTGACTCTTAAGTTTCAGAATCTCTTCCAGTTGTTATTAAAAGTTAGGACAAACATGTGCGATATGAGCAAAGTTTGTATGAATTCAAGAACAATGTATTGTTAGGAGAACCTATCAAGGAGTTGGAGTTTAAGAGAGGAACTCCCTTTACATGACAGAATTGGTCCATCAATTGCCATTGGGTTGGCATGTAGTGAAGGCTATGGCTTCAGTTAGAATTTTTTTTTTGTTTTTTTTTGGGGGGGGGGGGGGGGGGGGGGGCGAGGCTACCTTCCGTGCATCTGTTTTCCTTTCATGGATAAGCTTCTTATCTCCTTCCACCGGGCTATAATTTCATGGGGAAAGTCCTAAATATAGACGTCTTTAGTTACTGCTATCAGTAGAGCATGAGTATTTTAGTTATTGTAATTTGGAAACAGAGCTAGGGTGCGTTTCTTCTTGAATGTTTAACCAACTAAATCAAAAGAGATACTGTAAATAAGTAATCTTTCTCGGAGACGTTTCACACTTCCTATATTTCGGAAACCCTGAAAATGTTTTGACATTCAGAACTGCCAAGTTGCAGCAAATCATATTTTTGATTACTTGTATGGGCTTTTATGCGACTCTAGTATAGTCTTTAAGAATCCGTTCAATATTTCCTGTATCATTGTCCAGTTTGTAATTGATCTATCCGGCGTTGGATTTGGCATTACATCACTGGACCAAAGCGAACCCTCGGCAATTTGATATACTATGATCTTCGAAATTGTATTTCAAGATTATGTATTTTGAAGTGATTATTCATATTTATTGAGAGAATGAGGTCGATTGGGTAACATGTTGAAAACAGAATTATTATCTCTCTAAATAAGCCACTAATGTTTATATAAAACTGAGATTATCCGCAAGGCAGCTGCTTGCGTGTCTGTACTTGTATAGGTTTACCATCCAGCTCCGTCAAGCTTTCATTGCTTCTCAATTATTCAAGATTTACGTCTCTGTTAACAACTTAAACACAATGCAAGAAACCAGGTATGGAAATTAACCAATTAGCAACTCTGTTTAAAGGTGATTAGACATGACACAATCAGTTAAACTACTAGTGCCAAAGGCCGAAATTATCGGGCAATCAATACTACTCCACTAAGCAGGAAATTAATACTACCATAAGCTTCCACAATCCGATTTATAGTCTACTATAAATTAGGTCGATACAATCATTGAGACCTTTGCTTCCTTGACTGGACTTTGATTTTAACACCATAGAAATCGATGCTGGTTTTACATCTCTGTTAACCAAAATTATCACGGTATTACTATTGATGCGTCATTCCTGACGGTCTGAGTGGGACTTCTCTTGGGGTTGGATTTGACTTTGCCGAAAGGAAAAGCTACACAGCTCTAGAAATAAAGACGCATGTTTATGTTATTGTGTTGTTTAAAAGGCTACCTTTATGCCTCTTGCAGTGCAGTCATTGCCCTAGTTTTGCTTTCTGTTTATATATTCTTCTAGAGGGGCCAAAAAAGATAGTATTAAATGTTGGAGCCTCATACAAAACTACACTCATGCCTTTGTGTTGTTGATATTCTTCTAATGATTCTGAAAATAATAGTTGAAGTTCCAAATTCGTGATTAAACTTGTATTACAGATAATGTTGCTCGATGCATGATGCACTAAAGAATAGAATTTAGCTATGAAAAGTTTCAAACAGTTGGGGTTTGAATGATCACCTTCTCGTAATCATCTTACCAAGGTGATCATTTTGGTCAACATACTATTCTGATTTCCCTAAACTCTGAATTCTAAAAATTATTGAGTTAAGCATACATAATAATGATTAACACGACTACTAAATAATGTCTGAAATTTATACTTTGCGCAACAAAAGTTTACAAGCTGTAGATATCCATATAAAAGATGCGGGATTGAGTTTATGTTGTATGAGTATGGAAATCATTCCTAGATTGACTCCCATTTATAAGCTTGATTGGAGGAAAAGTAAAATTGTATTAACAAGCTGTCCTTTAGTACAGACGAAAGCAATAAAGAGCTAATTAATGAGCCTTCTGTTTTAGTCGCACTTCCAACCAAATGTTACCTGCATTTTAGTAAAGTAGTCACTACCTACTGCCTAGTCAAGGCTCTTAAACTCGATGACAATTGCCAGCATTTTTCATTGATTAAGTGGACCTAATAGAATAGACTGGATATTATTTGTTCACCTTTCTCTACAAGACCCTTGAGAGCAGCGACAAAATCATCCCCATCACATACAAATTGAGGGCTCCAAAGTCCAAATCATTGCTTAATTAATTATACTTAATGTGGCATTGATGCAGAAAGAAATTGGTTTATCTGGAAACACTAGGATAAATTGGTCAACGAGTTTAGGATCATGAAAAGCGCAAGCCTTAGTACTGAGTACTATCGTTTGAACATCATGCGGCCACGTTTTTAGCTATTGAAAACGCGTGCGTGATCATTGCTGACTCTCTTTCTTTCTTGTGAAATTATGATACGTGAGTTTTTACTCCTTTCGTAGTACTATTTTCTTTTGGCAGCAGCAGATATAGACTTGTCGTGCAGGCGTTTGGTTCATGTTGGAGACCGAAGAGCAACTGTCGGCTAATACAACAATCACTCGCCTAGTATTGTTCATCTTGACTAGATTATTTGTATATGAACAAAAGCAGCCCCTTTCATGTCTATGTCTTCCACTTGGTTTTCTTCAAGTTATTAGTCACAATTGAGATCATAAAAGGGATAATTGGTGTAGCTTGCCAAATGTTCTTGAAAAACTTTGCCTTTAGAGAGAAACGTGTATTTGTGTCATAGTTACACCAAACGCTGTTTTGTGTAATTTGCGTGTTATTTAATCTCATGTTTTGTTCAGCAATCATTGCAGTCCAACTCTTCTTCTTTTTGCCTTCATTTAATTGCATGATTTCACGGAGTCCTTATTACACAATGCAGGAGACAATAATTGTGAATGTGCGTGTTTGAATGAGAAATTGTGTGAACCAATCATTATTCAATAAAATAAACTCTCAGCCAGAAAATTTTGGATCCGGGACTCAATTTGAATATGAGACCCCACAATTTGAAAACTTTACAATTCGACAGCCCAAATAAAAAAGTTGGCAAATGGATGACTCAAATCGAATACACTTTTGGTGAATCATTTTATTTGCACTGTACATTGTCAAATTATCAAAAATAGGGGTGCAATCGAATTGAGCTGAACCCAATGCTACTGAACTCAAGCTCGAGCTTATTAATATTACTGCTGTTTGAGATTGAATTTGTAATTCGAAACTTGAGATTGGCTCGTTAATTTTAGAGAAAGCTCAAGTTCAACTCGACAATGCTCGTAAAAACATAATCAAACTCGAGTTCGAGCTCGAATTCAAGCTCGAACTTAAAATTCATATGTAATTTTTATGGATAGATTAGTAACTTTATATATCATTTAATGTATATATTGCGAGCTGCTGAAATTCACTTTTTACTATTCGAATTCAAACTCTTTTAGTATACGAGCAACTCAAGCTCGATTCGAATTCGGTCAACTCCAAGCTCGCGAGTTGCTAGATTCGCTAACACCCCTAATAAAAAAATGGCACTTGTGAGGTCACTCTCCCAATTAGATCTTTCATTTGGTTGGTAAATATTAGTTCCAAATTTTGTTCTTCATTCCTGAGTTGTGGCTCTTCTAGATTTCTTCCCAATCTCTATTTCTGCCATGGATCCTATTTCCTTGTCAAGCTTAATCAGATGATCAAATCCATTTAGAGAAAAGGAGTTGCAATAGCAATCATTTTGTCATCACCAAAAGCTGAATGGGTGTTGTTACATTTACAATAGCTTTCTTTCACTGTTTCCAAATTTAGTGACTTTTCTTTTACATTTTAAATTCAATAAACCTCTTTGATGTTTTTGGTATCTGAAGTAATAATAACCAATCTCCTAATGTAAACGTTCTTTAGAGGAAATTTCTGGAGGTAATATCACCTTGCTAGCAAGCCCTCCTTCATCATCCTGGTTCCTCCTGACCTAGCACTTCTTTCTATAGAAACCCAGTCGGTGCGCAACAAATCCCCTTTCACTGGTCCAAAAGCAGCCGCACGTGTGACGCGTGTTGACACGTGGAAGAGATATGATAGCAATGATTGGATAATACACGTCAGCACTGTGGGAAAGCAGGCCACCCGCACGAGTGGTTAGCTGTTTTGTTTTGTTTGGTTTGGTTTGGATTCGTTTTTTGGTTTGGATTCGTTTAAGGCCATCCTTATTCTTTCATGGGTTTGGGTTAAATAGGCGAAACTATTTGGTCCAGGTTATTTTCTGGAAACTTTATTTATGTTTTACACAAATTGGAACAAGACTCCCACAATCTACGACAATAAAATAAAGAAACTAGAGGCAAAAGGAATAGATGAGAAGGAAAAATATTGTTGGGGTGGAGGGGTAGGGAGAGGGGAAAGGGAGGGGTTGTTTTTCTGTTAAATTATTTGGGGTTACACTTTGATTATATTGCTTACGAGAGTGACATGCATTCTTACTGATGATTCTTAAAATAGGAACATGTGTCTTTTTTTTTTTTTTTTTTATAATGTAATATGATTGCAACACAATAAAATTTAATAGAGAACGACTGAATATCATTCAAACCCCTACTACCCTCACCACAAGTTGGACTAGATGGACATTGTTTCAACAACTTGTTTGTATTTAACAACTGAAGCAAATATAAAATTTTTGCTGAAAAGTGTGCGTTTGGTGAGCATGTATTTATAGGACTTTGAATTCCAGCCTCTAATCCAAGAGAGATTAAGTCTCATTAACTAGGTGGACATTTTTTCAGCCCTTGGCTTATATACACTTCAACAAATAAAGCAGAGATTAAACTTTACTTCGATTTAAAGCATAAGATTTCCATTGAGATAGTGTTTGTTTGAAATTCATTTTTTATCCTTTTGTAGGAGTATCACAATGTTGTGAAATTAATTAAGTTCAAACTCAAAATTAAATCAAAATTGACGCTGAAAACATTAGGGTATTAAGGGTTCATTTGGCGGGATATAAAATGTTTGGTGTGGGAAAATATTGCTCGTAAAGGCACTTAAATTACAAGTTTATCCTTTGTTACATTACAGAAATTAATAATATAGTTAGCCTCTTTATTAGAGATAGTCCAATATATATTAAATAGGCATCATAATGCGTTTTACATTAGATAATACAACAACCCCAAAAAAAATGTATAAGAAAAGGGTTATTCTTGTCCATTGATGTGCATTAAAGAGAGAATAAAGTACCATAAATAAATTAACAGGTGCAATGTCAATATTATTACCTCAAAGAAATTTAAGAAAACAAGGATAGGACGTCCGTGCTGTCGTTCTGGTAGGCCTCATTTTAGAACAGACAACACATATCTTCTTTCAGGAAGACTCTTTTACTAATTCTCAAGTCACAAAATTATTGGAAGCAGCATTATTGCTGGAAAGACTAAATAAAGTTATCACAGAAATATAAATTGACCTCAGAAAATCAATTGTGAGAATTTTTAGAGGAATATATGGTTAGGGAATATAAACCGACAGAGATGTTATGTGGTAACAAAGTTATGTAATTTCGGAAAAAACAGTTATAATAAGATTTTCAAAAATCAGTGGTGAGTTATAAAAAAAAAGTTGAAAAATAATTTATCAACTTTTTTTTTTTTAAAAGAAACTTACAATTTTTTCTTAAACAGTCCTAAACTATGGGCATCATTACTTTCCTCGTGAAATTCATCAACCCCGCGGGCTGCCTAATGTATGAAACTCATGCCAATGACGTCCGTAAACATCAATCGTCAAAGATTCTTATGAATGGTTGTTTTTTGAGTCGTTTTTTAAAAAATATTACTGTAATAATTTTAAATATTCTTCTCGATAAATATGCTTGTGAGATAATAATTTAGTTGAAAAACGTGTTTAAAATTCTTAAAAAATATATTTTTAAAAAACAAAACCAAACAAATGGACTCATCATATTCCAAGTGATCCGAGTCAATTCTTCAAAGAGATGTATAAACATCAATCGTCAACACTTGAAGGAACTTTCTTCACATGTTACATAAACTTGGAATGGGGGCAAAAATAAAGTTGTTTAATTTCTTGCAAAAGTTCCATTCATCTAAAACAGATATGACTAGTTGTTGTATGTTCCTAGTGTTTTTTTTAGTTTTAAGTTAAGGTTTACTCAAAGTCGTAAATAAGGAACTAAACAGCGAGGAAAATGAGCGTAGCCGCCCTTAAAAAGTTATAATTTTATTCTGTTAAATTAATAAAATTTTGAAATAGAACCTCAAAAGAAACAAAATTAATTTGATTCTGCTTCTTTGTTTAAGTTTTTTAAAAATTTTCAAATAGATTTTTCAACCGACATTTTATCTCACTTATCTATTTATCAAAAAAAAAAAAAGATAAAACTATCAAAATACTTGTTTCAAAAAAATCTTCAAAAACAACCATTCAAATTTAGTGACACACAAAATCACGACCATTATGCTGGTTTGGTCAGGAGTCAATTCTACCGTACATTCGACGACATGATAATAGGGGCTGTCTACATGTGGATCGGGGCGGCAGTAGTTCTACTTCTGTTTCCAAATTACTTTGTACTTATATAGCATAAAGAATTTTTTGTTTAATTAGGCTTAGAAACGGCCATGATTGGGCATGCATTTAAAGTGATGAGAAAATTTGTCTACTCTAATCCTTTTACCTTTCTTTGGAGGTGGTTGGTCTAATTAAGTGCCTTTTTTTTTCTTTTGTGATCGATCACTTCTTCATATAGAAAGATTTCAATCTGAAGTCGTTGCCATTTCATTGCTAAGTTGTTTACAATTCACTGGTCTCTGTTCTTATTGTAATTTGGATGAATTAACAATTACAACAGTTCCTCAAAAAAAATACAGTTACTACAGTCAATTTTTTCTGAACAAAATATTTAAAAAATCTCATTCTTGTTTTTAGCTAGAAGGTATAAAATTAAACCTCCAAGTTTTCTAAATTGTTTAAAACTTATTAAAGATTTTGAACACCAATTCAGGTATGTTGTTGGGTGCTATATAGTTTGTGAATCATAAGGCTGTCGGAAATGCTTGTATCAAGTTAAAGATCTTCGTACTAACGTGGTTCTTTTTATCTAGCAACCTTTTTGTGAAGTATATCAGGTTTTTAACTAAGCTTGAATAAAATATTTTGTGCATTTTCTAATGCAACAAAAAGAAAGAATTAAACAAACAATTTCTTTTATTTTTTAAACCTTTTGTCTCGTTATGTAACTGTTAATCATTTCTCTCAAAGCTAATTTATTATAGTTAAGCAATTGCCATGATATGGATTAATTACTAAATGTAGGTCATGAAACATTTTTTATGCCATTTCCATCTACCCTATTAGTTTGATGGGAAAATGTAATAAAAAACAAGTCAACATCAAGTGTTGGTAAAGGAGGTTGGGGTAAAATAAAAGACTAACACAACAATGTCATGGGAGGCACATGAAATTCTTTATGCCACTTTTTCCAGTACCATTCACAAAGAATTGTCACTTTGCATTCATACTCTAATAATTATCTAACTTATAGGTGTGAATGCGAGGTGACAACTGCTTATAAATGACACTCAATTGGCATTGGTAAAAGTGATACTAAGAATCCTAACTGCATGGGAGGCAAGTGTAAATTTTAAAAGGTATGTTGGCAAAGGGAGAGCCCAAATGATGTTGTACCCAAGACTTGCGGAGAAGTCAAAACTTAATAAATGCGTTATTAAATTTAATTTAATCGTAACACGGTATCGATAGCTAAGCAACAGAAACAAAGCCCTATAAATAAAGCATCTTGTTGGCCCAAAACTTCCATGAATTTGTATTCCTCCCTCATAAGTCCAGAGTCCAAAAGCACCAGCCTCAAAGAAAGAGAGTGAGAGTTCCTTTAATTATATAGCTGAAAAGCAAGAAACCAGAAATCTGATTCAACTTTTGCCAACAAGTGTTAAATAACATCAAGAACTGCGCATATCAGGGTTCAGGAGAAGGAGAGAGAGAAGTAGGAGAGAGAGGATATGCCAATCTCCATGTCTGACTTGGAATTTTCTCTCCTTATTATTCCCTCCATCTTGGGTTCACTTTTCATTTTTCATCTCCTACTAAGGAAAAAACAAAAATCCTACAATCTTCCACCTGGCAACATGGGCTGGCCTTTACTTGGTGAAACCATTGGCTACCTGAAGCCGTACAAAGCTACCACAACGGGACAATTCATGGAGGAACACATATCAAAGTATTGACTCTAAATACTTTCCTTTTTGCATAAAGTTTTGCCAAGGTTAATATACCTGAGATTGTTACTATATTTGCTTCCATGCAGGTATGGAAAAATTTACAAGTCCAACTTATTTGGTGAACCAACAATAGTTTCAGCTGATGCTGGGCTAAATAGGTTCATTTTCCAAAATGAGGGAAGATTGTTTGAGTGCAACTATCCTAGAAGTATTGGCGGAATTCTTGGGAAGTGGTCAATGTTGGTTTTAGTTGGCGACATGCATAGAGACATGAGGATGATATCTTTGAATTTCTTGAGCAATGCTAGGCTTCGGACTCATCTACTACAAGAGGTTGAAAAGCATACCTTGCTAGTTTTAGGATCTTGGAAGGAAAATTCTGTTATTTGTGCTCAAGATGAAGCAAAGAAGGTAATTCTGCACCAAGAACTTGTATATTCTATGTTTTTATTCAAGTGTTTGTATTGTTTTGAATCACTAATCCTCAGTTCTTTAAAAATTATATGTGCAGTTTACGTTCAACTTGATGGCTAAGCATATCATGAGTTTGGATCCTGGAAAGCCAGAGACTGAACGGCTGAAGAAAGAATACATAACATTTATGAAAGGAGTGGTGTCTGCTCCTCTGAATTTTCCTGGAACTGCGTACAGAAAAGCCTTGCAGGTAATAAATTTAGTACTCGAATCGGTTTTCTGTACTGATAATAAGCAATAACTGCTGAATTGATCCAAAAATGCACTTTCCTTTTACAGTCTCGATCAACAATCCTTAAATTCATTGAGAGAAGAATGGAAGAGAGGATCGAGAACGAGTGCAAAGAAGATGATGATCTACTTGGATGGGTCCTGAAGTATTCCAATCTTTCAAAAGAGCAGATTCTTGATTTGGTGCTCAGTTTACTCTTTGCCGGACATGAAACTTCATCTGTATCCATAGCATTAGCCATCTTCTTCTTGCAGAGCTGTCCTATAGCAGTTGAGCAATTAAGAGTAAGCATCAAGCGATCAATATCTTCATTTTATTTCTATCACCGATTCTTTGTTTTCCACTCAAAAGGCTACCTTGTTGATCATTAAATTCTTCGTCATTGATCCAGGATGAACATAAAGAAATTGCTAACGCCAAGAAGCAATCACAAGAAACGGAATTGAACTGGGATGACTACAAAAAGATGGAATTTACCCAAAGCGTAAGCTAGCTCTCTCTGCTCTCTCTCTGTACCACAAAAAATAACATGCTCAATTAATTGAATTATGTGCTAATGACATTTATCTTTCTCAAGGTTGTCAATGAGACTCTACGACTAGGTAATGTAGTAAGGTTTCTGCACAGAAAAGCTCTCAGAGATGTGCGGTATAAAGGTAGGTGCAATTTTGCTTAATGCAAGTGTTCAGAGTCTATACACCAGAAATCTGATGTGCCGTATATTTGAAATTTTTGTTTATTGTTTTTGTATGTGATATAAAAAGGGTATGACATTCCATGTGGATGGAAAGTACTACCAGTTATTGCAGCCGTGCATTTAGATCCTTCACTTTTTGACCAACCTCAACATTTTAATCCGTGGAGATGGCAGGTTTGTCAATTTAACTGAAAGAGTCAAAACATGCTTTTAGTTGGATGTTTTTCTTTTTTCATGCCTGATGCGATAAGCAATTGAGTGTATCAAGATTCTATGTGAGTGCTTTTGCCTCCAGGGAGTGTTTAATGGAGGTTTAAGCCGGAAAAGCAGTTTTACGTACTCGATATCCATAAACCAAAAAGTAGATGATCTAAGGAAATCAGAGGGTAAAAATAAATTAAATATCAAAAAACAACTTAAATGGCAAATTTCTTCTTTAGAATAAATTGTGATGAGAAAAACCTTGCTGCCGAAGAATGTGCCCCACAATCAGTCAAGTTTTGAAAGATTTAACTATTCTTAAAGTTCATAAATTACTGCATGCAAACTACTGTAGCACGCTGAGGAAAATTAACAGTTGCACTCAACTATCCATTATGGGGAAAATTCTTTTGCAGGCACGGTTTATATGGATTATGTCTCCCAACAAAGGTAGGCTTTATACTAGAGAGGCTCACTTTTATTCTGAGATGGTTCATGTGAACTGCAGTCCACAGACGTTCTTGATAAAATTATGATTTTAGATAATTAGGTCAATCCGTATTCTTTAATTAGGAAAATAAATACTAATATTTATTAAACTTCAAAAGACACCCTATTATCTCTTTTTAAAATAAAAGGAAGAAAAATGTATTCTTGATGGCTTTAATTAAGTTTATAAATCTTCGTAGAGAAGGCAGAAAAAGGAAGTCCTGAAATTATCGGTATTATGGCTCCAATAATCTCGAAGACACGCCAAGGGAAGTGTGTTCGTGTTAGCTAGGCTTCATGGAGAAAGAGAAGATTATTACCCAATGCATGTTCTATTCTATGTAAACAGAAACAGTACATGCATGCTCATTTGCATGTGTTAAACGTTGCTTAGTTGACTATATAGCTTCATCTGTTCAATTGAATTCTGTATCTAGCCTGGGAGGGATAGGTTTGATGGTTTTTAGACGTAATTGTTTTTGTCCCAAAGAAATTCACAAGCTTTGATAGGCATTTAAAAAAATAAGATAGAACTTTTTAGTGTCACGCTCTTGTGTCTCGAAAATTAATATATTGGAGAAGAAAATAAGTTAGAATATTTTAGTGTTACACCCCTATATCTCCAAAATTAATATATTGAAGAGGCAACTATTTCAAAACCTTTATCTCATATAACACGGGTTAAATAATGCAGAACAAAAAGAAGATACCAATCATGTATTCTATGTACATATTCTTTCGATAGTACGCGATTTACTTATTACTTATTTACTTATTTGTATGATTAAATAATTTTGGAAAGAAGTTTTTAGTGAATCTTGATGATTTGAGGAAAAGGGTAACTAAATTTAAGATATCAAATCGGTAAAATGTCCAATCTTATTTTTTTCACATTCCAAATTCCCAACCAATTGGACAAGAAAAATACTAGACCAATTTCGAGGCAAGTCATAAATGACTCGTGATTTTTTTTCTTGTTTTCCAATTACAAGAACTTAATGAAGGTTAACATACATGCTTAATCACCATAAGACCATAATTTGGCAAAACCTTGTCTGTCTTCGATTCAATTTGATTAGTCAATTTTTAGCAGATTAGTCGATTAGTCAATTACAAGAACTATTCTCAAATTTAGTGAAGAATAGTCATGAAATTCTTGTAGTACTATGGTACTAGTACAGTGGATAAGTTCGTTCATGTGCATGTACTATATTTTAGATAGGCATAGGGGTCCAAGGAACATTCCATCCAAGCCGTTACTTTGGTCGGGCATCATCTCTCGTGGTACAAAAAATCAAAATTGATAGACTCTCTTGCAATCATAATCCATCCACAGCCGTTGGTCCCACTACAGGAACTGTCATGATCGATGTTACAGATGTTTGACATCGTACGCATCATAGGACCCATCAGCATGCTATATTTAAGAACGCGAAGCGCTGTTGTGAATAGGATGATGTTATTTTCTGATTTTCCAAAAGAAGTACTAGATAATGCAAAATTTGATCTGATTTATTGAAATTACATGTTTTCCTCCAAAAAAAAAAAAAAAAAAAAAACAGAGGGAGAAAGAAAGAGGGAAAATGCGAAGCACTCTGCAACTTCTTTAGGTAGAATGAAAAAGGAGGGTAGAGTAGTAAAAGCTTTTCCCTTCGACTTTTGAGGGTGTTTAGTTTACACTCGAGAATCGGACTCAAAATTGGAATCCATCCTTTTGAGTTTATAATGAAGTAGCAAATTTCATTACATGTGTTTAGTTTAATATCTAGAATAAATATCATTACTATAATTGTTGTTTGGTTTGTTAGGAATCAGAATCATATCTACAAGTCAATCGGACGTCCGCATGCCTAGAAATGTGAAATTGCTACGAATGATATTCGAACAAGGTTCCAAACATCCAAATGGTTAATGTAAACTTCTGGATACAAGAATTATTAGTGGGTTTTTACCAAAACCCATTATTTGGTAGATTTTATGAAACCTCAAGGGGTTTGATTCTGATATTCAATCACTAAACAACAAATATGGGATTGATTCTGATTTCTGATTCTGAAATTCTCTTACCAAACGTACCTAGTTTTCTGTGGGGTGGTCTAAAGCCCGAGGCCCGAGGCCCGGGAAAAGATGATTAAAGCATTCATGTAGATGTGGGCCTGTAGGGTTTGCGCGTGCACGTGCACCGGTGCTTTTCTTAGTGGGACAGTACCTTTGCTGGTCCAACTGATTTCCCAACCCAACATAGATTTTCTTTCTTCAATTGCAAACATTTTTTTTCCGCGGGGGCGGGGGGGAATGAAATTCTCAACTTAAGTTTTCTGATAACATTTTTCCCGATGCCCCCTCAAAAAAAAAAATTTAGATCTTGAAACCTTTTTTAGAAAAGAAACAATTGAATGAAAGGTAGAAGATAAAGAAATATTTAATCTCAAAATGTTATTAAGAAATAAGAGAAATTTAGAAAGTCAATACTCAATACCTCTCTCAACCTGCCTTATAGCAATTTTAAATTTTGCCTCAGAAAAAAAAATTTCTGTAAGGAGCGTAACCAATCTTTATTGAGGTAGACCATAAGCATAGATAGCCTATAGAATAGCTTACTGCATCCTATAGTATTCTAGAATTACGAAAGCAACAGGTTTGCAGCTTTGGGGACACATTTTTTTGGCTGAGAGCATGGGCTAAGTTATAATTATATTGTTGTCCCCTTGACTCTTTCTTCCCTTCTCAGTTTGCCCCACGAAAAGATGAGCATATTATGCATGGATCTAAACATAAATTAATAACTTTGTCATTTAAAAAATTTTATTGTGTCTCGCTTTTTTTGTTCTGCATGGCCATTTGTTTATACCATCATCTCCATCCTCTTCTATTTTAATGATGAAGAGGATATATGACTTTCCTCAAAAACATGTGGCCTTCTCCATTATAAGATGGAGACATTATTGTAATCAGTTAGAGCATTGTACAATGTTTGGTAGTTCATTAATGGTTGTTTGAACTTTGACCTATTTTAGAAGGATTATTTCCCACATAAGTTTATTGCATATAGGGGCTGAAAGATGAACGAATTTATTTGAAATTGGAATTGAATTTGACTTGATAAGAGTTCATTTTAGTTTAATTCACTAGCTAATCAGTCTAAATTTGAACAAGATTTAATATTCATTAAAATTTCAAACTCAGCTCGAACTCAGTTTGATAAGTGTAATGTTTCAAATTTATATATAAAAAATACAAGTTACTATTTGAGTTCAGTTTGATAGAGCCTTGTTTGACTTTGACTTGAAAAATAATCAAGATAATCAAGTCAAATTTGAACACATTTTCAGAATGGTCGCCAAAACATTAAAGACTCGTTTACAACCTTAATTGCATAACAACAATGTGAAAATCATCACACCTAAACAATGAAGAAGCAAATTGATTGGAGGTGTTTCTTCAATGTATTGTTTTGCAGGATAGTCGAGAATCATATACCAATGGTTCAAGCACGAAGAACAGCAACAGTAACTTCATGCCGTTCGGGGGAGGACCGCGACTTTGTGCTGGATCTGAATTAGCCAAACTAGAGATGGCAGTTTTCTTGCATCATCTGGTCCTCAACTACAACTGGGAATTAGCTGATGTGGATCAGGCTTTTGCTTTCCCATTTGTCGACTTCCAAAAAGGCCTACCCATAAGAGTACAACACAAACCGTTTTATATAGAAACCACATCAACTACTACTCTTCCCTCAGAAAATTGAACTGCAAAAGGGACCTCGACCTCGACCTCGGCCTCTCAGGAATTGATATCTAGGCAACAAACATCATATTTGAAAGCTGAAGATAAAGAAGTTAACGAATTGAGTTCCTTGGCATTTCCAACGACAAATGTGAAGGTTCTTTGGACTTCTATTTTAAGGTCGGATGCAAGGGAACATCTAAGGAACCATGTCGACGGATCCCACTATCCTAGTGCAAAGATTTTTTGTTATAGTTCCACCCCATCTCTATAAATTGTTCTTTTCTCATTGTGCCCGTCCCTCTTCCCTAGTAGTAAATTTTCATTTCGTATGTGATATAGTAATTAAATTTGTTTAACTACCATAAGTTACTTAATTGATAAATTTAATTCTTTTTGCATTACATTCCATCTATCTGCGAAGATGATTAAACTTTTGATACCATAAAATCAATATTGATATTCAAGTTACAAAATTGACAGTCAAATATCACGGATCGCATTTTATACCTCACAATTCATTTTTTACCTAAAAAACACACAACCCATAACACAAAACATGTTGGATATTTCCTCCCCTAGTTCCTATGTAATCATATAATTTAATACCTATTCCATAAACGTTATTCTGTATGTCGTGGCAGAAGGGTTCAGTCGAACTAGAGGAAGTGAACCGCACTTATGTGAATTCTGCACCTACACACAAGAAAGAAGAAAGCAGGGTTATCTCCCAGTGTACCTCCAGTGTTTAAGTCAATTGCCATTGGAAGTGATTTTAATAGTTCGGTAGTTTTGTAAGCGTACAATAGGTTTATGAAATGTTTTTAGACTCTGCAAGAGAAAGAAAAGAGAATAGTGAATAGTGATCTGGACTGGTACCTAGTTTGTCTTTTATCTTAATAGAATCTCTTTGAGTACAATTTGGTCTTGTAAGCTGTCAGTATGTCACTAACTTCTGACACTAACTTTAGTTAGATGTAGCCTCCCTATAAATTAGTTCAGCAATCTCTCGTTTTCGAGTTGCTTAGTCAATTAAGGCAAATTGTCGAGATGTCCATCTAAAATCTAGCTAAAGTGCCGAAGTCTAGCCGAACTGGCCGAAGTGAGATGAAAGGACGAAGGTCCGGCCTAGTTGACCAAAGTGGAAGATGATAAAATATTGACGTCGAGCCCTTTGATGACGTAATGATAATGCACGTAGAGCGGTTAACTCTAGGCCCACAATACCCAAAGATATTAATCCTTGTTATGCATGGGATTGCGCTTAAAATGTTGCACTTGCTGGGTTGGGGTTGAGAAGCAAAAGATTAGTGTGTCATCTTTCTAATTTGTAACTCCATATATGTTGATTCCTCCATGCTTTGCGAGTCCTCCACAATAGACCGTGCAGTTCTGACGATCAGGACAAGAAAAAGTATCACAGTAAATGAGATATGTTTGGGATGTTGTTGGTATACACAACGAAGTTGAAAAATAAAAAATCCAACATATGACATAAAGGGGAAAAAATTCATCCAATGTATGACAAGGTTGAATTTTAGGTCATAATTTTCAACTACAGCCCAACCCAAAAAAAAAAGGAAAAAAAAGGAAGCCTCAACTACAAATGTCTATGACCCATTAACAAAACCAACCAGCCCAATCTCTTGATTTTTCGATTGTTTGAGAGGGGATTATTTGTTTGGGTTCATCTCACCTAAAGATCAAAATGGTAATAAAAAGGAAGAAAACATCCGAATTCGAAAATTTTAATCAAGAAAGAAAATGTTTGAATGGGAAATGAAATCCAAAAATGATCCAGTGTAACGATTTAAGCTGAAAAGCAGGAGTCCCGGAATAATATCGCCAGCCAGCTCCACCACCGCCACTCCGCCTAAACTATTCTATTTTCCGGCTCCTCCGTCTCCATCCCTTTCCTCGTCCCATTTACCAAAGATTTTTCAGACGCGAATTTATTGAATAGAGAGAGAAGGAAAGAAGTGAGGGAGAGAGATGTGGCGGTGCGTGTCGCGTGGTCTTGGCATTTCTTCTCCATCTCCCGGGAGATCCATTTCCGCCCACTCTTTCCGCCCTCTCCTTAACAGACTCTTTTCTTCTCAATCGGTATCTATATTCATTCAGACTCGTTTTTAGTATTTTCGCAATAGCTCATTTCTCTTTTTAACTTAAATTCCATTAGTTTTTTTTTTTTTTTGGCATTTTATTTTCCCGTTTTATTATAAATTTTGTCTCTTGTCTATTGTTGCTAGATGAGCTTATTTTTAGCTGTAGATAATTGATAGTTACTGATAATAGATAATTTTGTTTTTTTGGCTGTTGATGGTTGGTTTGAACGAATAGAATGTGGGAGGGTCGGACTACACTGTAGTCGACCATACCTATGATGCGGTGGTGGTGGGCGCTGGTGGTGCTGGCCTCAGAGCAGCAATTGGTTTGTCGGAGCATGGATTCAATACTGCTTGCATTACCAAGCTGTTCCCTACTCGTTCCCATACTGTTGCTGCTCAGGTTCGTGACTACTTCCAATTTTTCTTCAAGTTCTGTTTTATTCCTTTTTTCGGTTGCCCTTTGAATTATTATTTGCTGAACATGTATTTAAGGATCTTATGTCTCAGTATTCGATTGGACATATTAATTATTGAATTTGTGCAGAATCATGGTTTTTGACATAAATATTTGGCCCCTCTTCCTCGGGGCTTTCTAAGAATGGAACATACAATCTATGCGTAAGCCTGTGTTTACATTTTAACTTCGATCAAGTAGTTTTTCACGATGCCGTTAATTTTCGTTTACACCAGCTTTAACTGAAATATTTTGGTATAACTTGGCAGATTAACATAGTTAAACTAACCTTACCCGTACAGCTTTGCATTATGCCGCATTGTTTCCTTCCCCAAACTTTTCTCTTCCACTGGTTGGTGTGGATAGTGCATATGTTGACTTACTTTTTCTGGGACCATAATTCCCTTTCCCTTCCATTCTCAAGGTAAAATGCTGTAATTTAGTAGAAATATAATCGAAAATCGATGTGGACATCTGGAGATGTAGGATATCTCTCCAGGCAGTAATCCGTCTATTACCTTTAAAGATATGGACATCGTGATTTCTTCTACAGATGAAAACAGCATGCTGGCAATTCTTTTGCAGGGGTTCAAACTATCAGTTTTACTTTTTCTGATATTCTGTGATACTGTTATAATGAGTTACATGAACTGCATACTGTATCTTGCTGCTGTTTGAAGTTCTTTTGCTATGTGCGGGATGCATTCTAATCCTTGTGCAAATCTGGCTATATAGGGTGGTATAAATGCTGCATTGGGAAATATGACCTGAAGATGACTGGAGATGGCACATGTATGATACTGTGAAGGGAAGTGACTGGTTAGGTATGTTTCCATGATAACATCGCTTTTTGAGCTATTGAAAATTCCTGTTTTATCTGGTTTAGTGTCTTTTCATATCCTTGATCTTTGGAGGTATATAGGATTAGGAATGTGTATTGTGGTTTATTTATTACTTCTGCATCATATCTTTAGTCAGCAAAAGAATGTCTGGCTAGGAGCAAAGCATAGCAGGTTCCACTTATCACGTGCATAACTTGTCTCTTTTGCCTTTTCATTTGCCTTATACTAATAAGACTGCTGTTTTATTTCTATTAGGTGATCAAGATGCTATCCAAGTACATGTGCAGGGAAGCACCTGAAAGCGGTTATAGAGCTTGAAAATTATGGTTTGCCATTCTCTCGAAACTGAAGATGGAAAAATATATCAGCGTGCATTTGGTGGTCAAAGTCTAGAATTTGGAAAAGGTAGTCCTTGTGAATGTTCGATTCAGATTACATGTATTTTCATTCTAAAGGAGAAAACTTTTATGCAGTTTTCTCTGGTTTACTGTTTCACAGGTGACAAGCATACCGGTGTGCATGTGCTGCTGATCGAACTGGACATAGCCCTGCTGCACACACTTTATGGCCAAGCCATGAAGCATAATACACAATTTTTTGTGGAATATTTTGCTTTGGATTTACTGATGGATGGTGATGGTAAGTTATATGTAGCAGTTTCTGATATGGTTGAGATTGTGCTTCTTTTATAATTTTTGCTCTTACAGAATCTATAGTTAATTGTAACATAACTAGTAGTAAAGCACACTTTTGAACTTCAATGATATTGCGCAGTTGTAAGGCTATACTAGTGAGTAAAAATACGAAGATTTTCTTGTGGTTTCTTTCACATCTGTATCTTTGTAGTATCAGCATTATTTCCTAACATGCTAAGGAATAACAAATTTGGTTGTTTTTTATGCTTGCTTTCTGTGTCAGGTAGCTGCCAAGGTGTAATTGCACTAAACATGGAGGATGGGACTTTGCATCGATTCCGTGCTGCTTCAACTATATTGGCAACTGGGGTATCATGATTTGAAATATTTTTGCTTTTATATTAAAATCCATACTCAATGGATCTAAGTTTAAGTTTTCTGACTGTTCACAGGGATATGGCAGAGCTTACTTTTCTGCAACCTCTGCTCATACTTGCACTGGTGATGGCAATGCTATGGTTGCACGTGCTGGGCTACCTCTTCAGGTGTCTTGCATGACTCGTCTTCTTTTCTTAATTAACTCTCTCTCTCTCTCTCTCTCTCTCTCTCGTAGCTCTCTCTCTCTCTCTCTCTCGTAGTAGCCTCTTGCTCCTTCACTTGCAGGATCTTGAATTTGTGCAATTCCATCCAACTGGTATATATGGTGCTGGGTGCCTTATAACTGAAGGTTTGTGTTTTTCAATCAGGCTTCTTGTGCTTTTGTGCATGTTTATTTATGTTTTTTCTTTTTCTTTTTTTTGTGTGTGCATTTGTTTGTCAAAAGGGCTGAATGCTTTTTACTTTGATTATCAATAATATGAAATGAAAGTTCTGATAGAATTCTATTATTTGATTTTGTAAATTATGTTGCTGCTTGTTTATATGGCTATTTCAAGCTTTATATAATCCCTTTTTAAAGTTATTCCTTCTGTAAATCTTTTTGTGGTATCTAGGATCTCGTGGAGAAGGTGGGATTCTTAGGAATAGTGAAGGAGAGCGATTTATGGCACGGTATGGAACTGGTATGCCCTGACAGCTAAGGATCTCGCATCAAGAGATGTTGTTTCAAGATCTATGACTATGGAAATCCAGGGAAGGGCGTGGCGTAGGTATCCATAACTCTTTGTTGTCACAGCAAGATATAGCTTATAATTGACTATTTTTTGCACGTCTTCCAAAGTTATATACTTCAATACGTGATTCTCTGGATTGTGCAGCTATAACTGGAAACTGAAAGAGCTATATCACCCCTAAACATAGGTCAGGATCAGGCCTGAATATCGGTATTCCACGACTGGGAAAGACTGTAGGGAAGAGATCCTGGGAGGAGATGGAAGACACAGAAATTAAGGAGAAAGAAGGAAACAAAAGGAAGAAAAGAAATGGGGAAATAGGGAAAAATTTTGGAGAGAAAAATGTTTAAGTTCTACTTTTCATGCCATGTAGACAAAATAAGGCAGAGGGTTTGGCAATTTCTAGAAAATCAAGTCTTTCATAAAGGAATTCGCTCGAATATCCTGAAAAAAATGGCAGTACACGTGATTCTAATATCTAAACCAATGTATATAAACACCACAGATCATGTCAATTTTTTTAGCATTTGCAAGCTTATTAAAATTTATGTGAAGCTTCGCATGTATTACTTGTGGAAATAATGAAAGAAGAATCAAGAACACAATTGGACTGGGTGCTGCATTACTTTGTTGTGGATATAAAAGTTTTAATGAATGCAAAAAAAGCCTGACTGATGAAAGTCTATGAAATTTGATAAGTAATAGTTCTCATCGTTAACAATTCCATAGTATCCTGCAAACCTTATCTATCAAAGAGTCAATTCTATGTGAAAGGGTTCAATTGGATGTTTATTGTCCATAACTTGATGTTTTTTACCTGCTGGACTCTTGACTGAACTCCTTTTGCTTTCAACAGGGCCACTGAAGGATCACATTTATCTCCACTTAAATCACTTACCTCCGGAAGTCCTCAAAGAGAGACTTCCGGGTATTTCTGAAACTGCCGCCATTTTTGCTGGGGTTGATGTCACAAAGGAGCCAATCCCTGTTTTACCTACCGTGCATTATAATATGGGTGGAATTCCCACAAACCATCATGGGGAGGTAAAACAAGTAGATTACTCCCAAGTAAAGGACTTCTGTTGGTTTATATTGAAAAATTTATTCCATTGCATTGCAGGTGGTTACCGTTAAAGGTGATGATCCTGATGCTGTAGTCCCTGGTCTTTTGGCTGCTGGAGAAGCAGCTTGTGCATCTGTTCATGGTGCTAATAGGCTTGGTGCAAATTCTCTCCTGGACATTGTTGTTTTTGGTCGGGCTTGTGCAAATAGGGTTGCGGAGATTCGGCGACCGGGTAAGTAGAATTAACTTCATTGCTTGTCAATTTAGTATCTTTCTGATCCTGTTCGATGGTTTTATGAGAACTGTCATTTTCACTTGCATAGGAGAGAAACAAAAACCATTGGAAAAGGATGCTGGAGAGAAGACTATTGCATGGTTGGACAAGCTTAGGAACTCAAATGGCTCAATTCCTACCTCAAAAATCAGGTTGAATATGCAAAGGATCATGCAGAACAATGCTGCTGTCTTCCGCACACAAGAGACATTAGAGGAAGGTAGGTGTTAAGTTTTTCATTCTTCCTATTGGTCTATTGAAATTCCTAGAAGTGTGAGTTTCTGTTGGATTTTGATTTCTGACTTCTATCCGTAATGCATTCAAATGGCTTTTCCTGTTTTCCTATTCATTGTGCTTATGTCCCGGTAATTTAGATGCTTTTTGGCCTTTATAGTTCTGTGACGTTTAAAGCATATATAGATTGTCAATCATGTTAAATGAAATTTTATACCAAGTTGATTCTTCCGAAAATGAACAAGTAAATGCAGGAATGGTGAATAGTTTAAAATGAGATGTTATTTTGGATATCAAATTCGACTGAATCTGAATTGATAATTTAGCCAGTAAAATGCCAGGATCATCTAATTTTTTGCTTAAACATTACCTTACACTTGGTGGCAGTTGAGAAGTTGAAATCATGGGAGCTTTTAAAACATCTAAACGACACAAGGTGATATCTTTGCAGGTTGTCAGTTGATTGACAAAGCATGGGAGAGCATTCATGATGTTAAATTGAAGGACCGAAGTTTAATATGGTACTCTTCTTTGCAAGCATTGCCTTGTTGAAAATGTCCAAATACATTTGCCTTTTAATCATGTGTCCTTTCACCTTTCTCATCCATGAATACATCTTTCCAGGAACTCAGACTTGATAGAGATGGTAGAACTTGAAAATCTTTTAATCAATGCTTGTATCACCATGCACTCTGCTGAAGCCAGGAAAGAGAGTAGGAGGAGCTCATGCTCGTGAAGATTTTACGGTTAGTTTGGGGTCTTTTTGGCTCAATGCTTTATTTTCCCATGCCCTTCTGCCCAATAACAATTTGAACTTTGTGTTTCCCGCAGAAAAGAGATGATGAGCTCTGGATGAAACACACGTTGGGGTAAGTTATTCTTATTCTCTATGTACTACTATTCTTTTTTTTTTTTTTGGCCCCTCGAAGGGTTCTTTTAGAGGTTTGGATTTCGAAGGTTCTTTGAATATCCGCAAAAAAAAAAAAAAAAAAAAAAAAAGGTTGAACCTATTCACTAGGGAATTTGTCAACTGATTGATTCACCCCTAAATCCTATTCTAAAATGTAAACTCATTGCTTCCTAGTGATTTTGCTGAAAGTGTATAATAGCCGATTAATTTAACAAAATTTTATGTTCGTCTGTAGATACTGGGAAAACGAGAAAGTTAGGCTGGATTACAGACCAGTCCACATGAATACATTGGACAATGAGGTTGAGTCGTTCCCACCAAAGGCTCGTGTGTATTAGATGGATTTATTTGCTTTTTTCCAAAGTATTCAATAGAATTTTGAATAATGAAATTTTCATAATAATTTTTGCATTCATCTGTGCTAATATGATGCAACCTCTCAAGTGTGAATACATTTCCAAGCATGCAATAACTTTAATACCTTAATTGTAGACATATTGTATATTTTATCGGATTTATGCTTTGTGGCCTTTGTCAATGAAATTCACTTCCATATTATGGACATTAGAATAAAAACAGCTATTTTCTTAATTTTGATAAAATTGACAATATTGATGTCAATAACCCTTAACTGAATTTTAGCACTGCTAACAAGGATCTTGTTAGGCTAAAGAAGCTTTTCAGAATATTGCAGTCACCAGATGTATTATGGTACAAGATTCTTTGCAGACAACAACCAGATCGATCCCACTGCATCTGGAGTCTTGCCTGAACACTGCCATTCCCAATGTCGGATGTTTAATTTAAAGCCGACTCTAGTTTGCCAAGAATTCCCGAGTTTCGGTTTGTGTAATCTTACAACTCTAAATTTTGTTAAGCAATTTTTTTATTCTCCAATTGAAGCAACGAGGGGCTGATGTATTCGCTACATTTTTTAATCAGTTAAATGATAGTCATGATGTGAGTTTTAACAGAAACCTTCAATTCGAGAAACTCCTTCGGAAGGATGGAAGGAGAACCATTTAAGCCCATGATCCAGAATTCATACTTGATCGATGATTCTAAGAACAGGAAAACAGCAGAAGCAACAACAACAGCAACAACAGTAACAACAATGGCCTTAAACAGGTCGACCATTTGCTTCATCTTTCACCAAGCTTATAACTGATCATTGAGGTGCGATTGTTCTATGGTTGAATTACATTGAATCAATTTGAGATCCTTCATGATGATGAGGACTCCATCCACTTACTTCCCAAGTTGGCTGTTCTCTTATTCGATTGGGTCTAAGACACGTATATCGGCTTCAGCAGTGAAAGACCAATTAACGTTTTTCTTTAGTTATCCATTTCGGTGGAAAAAGTGTTGGGGGGTTAACTTCATTGGGTCCATTGTCACCATAATAAAGCAAAAGCACAGCATGAGATAAGTAGTTTGCGTGAATGTGGGCAGTAGTACGTAGACTTTGCATGGATCATGCGCAGCCAAGTCTAAAAATCTCACCTCACCTCACCTCACCTCTGCGAATTTGAATATTTTTCTCACCTCTAATAATTTCAAAGCAAAAATAAACCACCCATTGGTGCCCCTCAAACAACACATGTCTTTATAATATTAATTTGTCAAATGTACAGTGTAGTCCACTTGCCAACGTCTCTGAGTCCAAAAGTCCACTCGAGAACATTGAAAATCAATAGAAATGTCTCAATTTTGCTCCTACTACGTACTACACCAAGTAGTAGTTCTTCCACTAAAGCAGTCTTTGGATCAATAAGCCAATCTATTACAACTTTGACCAACAACCTTTTTTGTCATTTTATGGATTCATTTAACCAATACTTCTACTACTTCCCACTCTCTGCGAATGAAATTGTTAAGCACTAACTAATTTACTGACTAAAAGCTGAGGTAGGTGTGGAGACAATGGGATCAGCTATCAATGTCATCTGTGTCTTGCGTCTTTCACCAAGAATGTAAAACAAACTAGAACTCGTCTGCTACTTGTATTTGTGTTCTTTGGCACTACTTTTTTTTTCTTTTTTTGGTAAGTTTATTCTCTTTATTTTTTTTTTCATTTTTTTTGAGATTATATTTTTCTTGAAGATATATAAAAATAAAATAAAAATTGGGATGTAAGGATCCAATCAACCATCCATAAAAAAAGTTAGAAAGAAAGATCTTTTGTTTTCTCTCACCAAACAATTAAGAGTACGCTTGAATTTATGTAATTCTTGATTGTAAACTAGTATATTAAGGTGAGAATGTTGCACTACACCTATTTTCATGTTTAATCAATGGTTTAATATCCCAATCCGAAAGGTGTGAGTGTGGTTTTCTCAATAATGACATACAACTTTGGAGATAGAGATGTTTAGTAGAAAACGAATTAGAAACAAACAAATTCATCGACCTTAACTGATAGAAGCGCTTTTGTCAAAGGTTGAATGTCTTAGTCATTGAATGATGGCCTTTAGAAAACAATAGTAAACTTTGAATAATCAATAAATTTCTATATGAATTTGTTTCCTTTTTTTTGGCTTCAGCAATAATTTTAGTGAAACAAATCAAGTTTACGGACCAAACAAAATAATTGAGGAATTACCAGGGACCTAATCGCTTAATTGAAAAAATGTAGAATGAAAAATAATTAAAGTACAATAAGTAAGAGAAGATAAGCCTATTAATCACTTCAGCCCTTGGTTTCTTATCCTCTTTAGATAGTGTTGATTGACAGCAATGAGGTGATAAAGACTACTAATCCTCTACTTTTCTCCATATAATTCATCTTTATTAATCTTTTCAACTGGGCTTATTTAACTACCGCTGTTTTGCATGGATGCCTCATAATTTCATATGTTCTGAAGGATACAAAAAATTGCCTTCAATTCATCACTTCCTTGGGGTTCAATCAGAGCAATGCATGATCCAGGAATTGATGTCCATGGTTCATATCATTTTCTTGCTTTCTTATCGAAAATGAAATGACAATAATGAGAATTTTCTTGTCACAAATTAATGAATGCCTCAGTGGTCCAGAATAACCATATTTAAAGCTATTACCTCGAATTAACTCTACTTATTCTTCTCTTAGCTGTACTATTTATCTCTTAAAAAATATTTCTATACATAAAATAATCACAAGAAAATGCCATATGTGATCAGATTAAATTTACCATCATTGGCAGACCGAGAAGGGATAAGATAGCCGCCCCCGCAACACATTTCCTGTGGATCTTTTATAATAACTTATTAAAATGCAGAATTTTTATCCACCAAGAAAAAAAAGAACAATAAATAATGAGATGCAAATATACACACACTTGTGTACTAGATCCGTGCCCATCAATTATTACCATTTCCAATAGCTCCTAATCACCTTATCTATACGTTAAAAATATGGTCCAAAATCTACATTTCGAAAAGTGGAAAGCATAAAGATGCAGACAGATAAATAAATAACTGCAGAAATTGTGTGGAACCTCTTTTGCATTCAGCAATTTAACAATTTTAAACAAAATTTTTTTTTGAAGTTCAAATTAATTACTCTATTTATGCAAAAATGCATTTCTAGTACCAAAACAATGTTTATGAACAAAACAAAATATTCGACAATTCAAAAGAGTAAATATAAATATGAGTGGACTTAGGCCTTTTTTTAATACCTGATTTGGAAAAATCAGTATTGTAACGTTCTCAACTGCTTTTTCCCCTCTTTCTAGATTTTTAAGTTACAATCATAAGCAATTAAAGATTTATGTTAGATTCTAATCTTCACCTTTTCTAAAATTAACTTTTACACCTATCCGAATAGACAACACATCCTGGAAACCAATTCCTTGATATCCATTCCTCCCCTTTTTTTTTTTCCCTACCAAAACAAACAAACCCAAAGAGAAAAAAATTTAAAAAAAAAAAGAAGAAGGGAGAATTGTGAGGTACATGGAGGTAGGCAATTAAAGTCAAAATCCATGATGGATGATATACTTATCTGTCAAAAATATCAACCATGTCCACCATTGCTTTTCCGTTGCTGCACTACGTTTGTCTGGTGTGTGCATTTCCTGATGTGGTCCTTTTTCCCAAGTTTAGCCCCCGGCAGGTGGGCCCATTGGTGGTCCATGCCGACCCAAAAGCCGTCCAAAAAGAACGAAGCCCGTTTATCATAATTCAACCATTCAACTTTCTCCCATAGGCCTTTTCCTTTTCACTCTCCTTCTATTTCCTCCCTCCTTCCGGCGCTTTTAACTTTTCTTTTTAAAGCGTAAAAGTCCTTTTTTTTCCCCCCTCTCAAGTCGTTTAGGCAAAATTTTGTTGAACAAGCATCGTCCTCGTCTCTCATGTCACATATATTACTCTCTAAATTAAATCTTAAATTTGTCTCAAGTTTGCTTTAAACATCGAATGCTCCATCTCGTAAAAGTTTAATTTCTCTTGCAAGACATGAAAGTAAAATGATTTTTTTGGTAGAATGTCAAGGAAATATGAGTTGAAACAGAAACAAGAATATTTCTATTAGAACGTCTTTCACAATTCTTGGAGAGATGCTTCACTAATCTATGGAGGGTTAAGTAATTTGATGCATCTACGTGTTATTCATAAATATATTGAATCCAAATATATAATGTAAGGAGACATTGTTTTTACTAATTCAAATTTAAGATGACATAAAATCAATCTATTTTTTATATTATATCCAAGATTAATGCATTCATCAAAGTTAGCAGTTCAACATAGAATCTTCCATTTATGAGTTGGTGATTTATCATACCATTTCAAGAATGACATATGACTGATTTGGCACAAATAATCTCCCACTTCTAAATAGAAAGTTTATCCTACCATTTAAAAGTCATGAGTTGTAAATGATTTAGCACGAATATGACTGCTATTCTCTTCACTTGTAATGTGCATAAAGGCTGGCTGGCTCCTAGATTGTTCAATGGTTTGGCTTTATGATCAAGTGTTGACAACTCCAGAATTTTAAGTAAAAATTAAAAGTTAAAGCTATAGTTAGACATTTCTTTGGTAAATATTGTCTATGTCTAATGGCTAGGGCTATTAATAATGCTAGTATTAAGTACTAGTCAACACTAAAATCAATATGGTAAGTATTAATTTCCCTAAAATTAATAATGCTAGTATTAAGTACTAGTCATATGTTAAGGATAATGATATAGTTTTATGCACTCATCTTTTAGTTATAATTCTTTTTTTGTTCGATTTTGTGAAAATACTATAAAACCCTCATTCCTAAGAAATCTCATCGTTCCTGCATGAAATTTTGATATGTTAGAATTCATACGTATATTAATCATCTACATATTAAAAATAAATAGAAAAAGTGTACGAACAATCCATGCATCTTTCTTACATTTAGAGTGGAAAATTTTTAGGTAGATTGAGTTCACTGCCTTACATGTGGATTTTATGATCTCAAATAATGCCACATAAGTATAGTGATGTATGTTAATAAGAAAAAGTGATGTAATAATGTTTTATATAGTATTATTTTAAATCACAAGATTTATAAGTGAAGTCGTGAATCGAGTCCATTTAAAAATTTTCTCATCCAAAAGCATCAGAAATCAACTAGAAGTTGCCAATGAATTCCATAAAGGGCTAATAACACTTCCCCCCAAACTTAGGGGTTAGTCACACTTTACCCTCCCTTAACCTTAAATATATACACTTTACCCCCTAAACACTAGTCAAAGTTAGAAATTCAAAAAAAAAATTAGTGTTATGACTATTATTATCCTTTTATTCATGAATTATTTATAACTTAATATCATTTCCTTTTAATTTCTAAAAAATTTATATCTTCTCTACCGTATCAATTACATAAAAATAACAAACTAAAAAAGTTAAAGACAGTTAATATTTATTATCTCCTTTAAAATTTTTCTTTTGAATTAATATTTACTCCTATGTATGTTTTGTTCAATTTATTAGACTTTAAATCAAATAAAACTGATAAATAACACAATACTAAAAAATAAATTTAATTATCAAAAATTATATAAAAAGATAATACCAAACTCATTTGTTTAAACTTTTAGCAAATTTCACCTTCCAAATTCTCCTGTGAAACGGTAAGAGAGAAGCAGCGGTTGATTTTTACTTTTTTACTTTTTTCCTCTTTCCAGATTTTGAACTCCAAGATATTAGTTGGTCAGCACTGAGCCGTTGCCCGTTGAAATAAATAAGGCAACACCGTCGGATTCCTTAATCGGACGGTCATGATCAGCATAGCCAAATTCCCAAAACATCACAAGCAATGATGTCATGTGATCAGCGATGTTGACGCGCCGTAAAATGACGTGTCACAAGCTAAGCCTAGTGAGCCCCACGAAGGTCCGCGAGTAGAGCGGGAGGAAAGCTCGGTACACGTGGACGTTCGTGACCTGGTGTTGTCATATGAAGGTCAATGTGGACCCCACCACATTATGGGCGCCACGTAATATCCACCTCACCAACTGTGCAGCTGACGCAGACCCCTCCCTCGCTCGATATTTCCTTCGCCTACTTATTAGACTTGTACCGGATATTTGCATAATTTTGTTAGTGAAAAATGAAAATTATATCTCTTTTTTTTGCTTTTGGGCAATTATTTCCTTTTTATAGCTAAATGTACACCATTTCACGAAACACAGGTCAATAAACTTTGGTTACACATTGGCAATGTTTCTATTGAAATTTTTAGATATCGTTAAATGACCATGAAAAGAATTCGAATTTGTGGCTTGAGAATTTTTCTTAAAATTTGACGTGACTCTCAAGTAATATTTTTAAATATCTAGTGAATGACCACCTTGTATGTTTTTCCCTTTTTTGGGAAAATTGGCTTGTATTTCTTGCCATTCCAAACCACTTCTAGGGGAGAAATTTTTTCTGAACTAAGAAAAATCATTGCTTTCATTTTAGTATAGAATGGTATACTTGGTTTGGGAGGAAGGTTAGATTAAGATGTGACTAAGACAAAAATGAATATGAAATTAGACTTTCCAATTAATTAATCCACATTTGAAGGAAAACTTGAAGTTCAATAAATTCAGAGACTGTTTCTCACTCCATTTTTTACTACATTTAATATTTTCGTTGATTATTTTATTATGCTCAGTTCCAGGTCGCTAGTTTCCATATTTCAGACAAGCACAATATGGTTATTTTAATGTAGTCGTGGCATAGTTAAGCTCTATTGTCTTTGTTTCTTTTAAGTAATTGTATAATATACTGTGCTAGCTGACGTAGGGAATGCAGTCAAAGCATTAAAATTTTCGAGGTGAATTTATGGTTTTTCGAATCCATATGCTTTCTCAAAACATTAACCAAATTATTAATAGATTGAAATTCATACACTCACTGCGATTGTGTGCATTCATTCTATCTTCGTTTATTGATGCGCCCAAACTTTGTACTTCCTTGGATATGTTGACTTGGATGCACATGTAAACCTGTAACACAATAACTATCAGAAATACATGGAAATAATCTTCTAAAGTGACTCCTATTCTTGAATCAGTAGTCAGGAAAATTGTGTTGATCGGAGGCTTAAAGAGAATTTTGTAAGTGTGCCTTGTAAATGATGCATAAAGACAGTTGAATATTGGTTGGATGGAGGAAAAATCATAAAAAAATGTGCAATAGTCTGACAATTTATAAATCGTAGGTTAGTTAAATTATGCATAAAGAGGGTTATATATTGGTTAGATAGAGGGAAAATCACAAAAAAGTGTGCAATAACCTGACAATTTATAAATAGTAGGTAGATGGAATCAGACGACAGAGTCAACGTGTCAGATGTTAGAATTATCGTATCAACGTATTTCCAGCACCTCATCAAAGGAGTTCGGTAATTGTTTTATTAACTCTAAGTAGAGAACAGTTCAGTTCTTGAGAGAATAAGTTATGCCAAGGTGCTGTTTAACCCAAGTTGACGTGAAAATCAGCTAATATCTGCATTTACATTTATCAAATTCATTTGCATTTTATTCAATTGATTCAACACACCCTTGAATGAAAGTTCATTGATTCTTTAATTAAAGAGTCCAAATTACAAACACAATTCAAATGGTTTTCTTCACTTTTTCCTTTTTCGTCGTTGCATTTTTATATCTTCCTAATGCTTTTAGACATTTGGAAATAAACACAAACAATTCATATGGCATGTAAACGACAAATGTCCCGGTCCTTAATTGAGTTTTACTAAAGGTACACGAATTTAAGGTCATACACGGTCTGATACTATACAAAGCTCTCCGTTTTGATGCGAGTCCTTCTAATTCAATATAAACAATTTATAAAAATTACTTGATTACCTCTACAGTTTGATTAAAGGAACATTAATGTTAAGTCATGCAGTAATTTGTTATTGTATACAAGTCAATTAGGGGGTACAATTAGCGTTGATTAATTAAGTTAAACACACACACACACACACACACACACTGTAGGACTAAAAATCAGCTAAAAGCAAAAAAGAATGAATGAAAGAACAAATACTATGCAATAGTACAAAAAGATTTGTGACCCTCGGGTGACTCTAGAAAACATTGTCCCTCCTCTTGGGTTTCATTTGAGCTTTGCACTTTCTCAATTCCACTCCTCTCTCTCATTTGCTCAGTTTGCTTATCCATCCTCACTTGAGCTTCTTCTTCTCCTTCTCCAGTAATGACTGTAACTTAAAAGATTGCAGCAGCCAGTAAAGTAAAGATTTGGGAGGAGAATGGCATATATGTGTACTGACAGTGGAAACCTAATGGCTATAGCTCAACAAGTAATTAAACAAAAGCAGCAGCAAGAACAACAGCAACAGCAGCAGCAGCAGCAGCAACAACAGCAGCAGCTTTTGGGCATCAACCCGTTTTGCCTAAGTCCATGGTCCACCACTCACCAGAGTTTAACCAGCACTCCTACTTTGGGCTATGGGCTTACTGGGCCCGGGTTCACCGACCCTTTTCATGTCCCCGGATCCGGAGGTTGTCCAGACTCCGGTGAGCCCGGGTTTCAGTTCCCGCCCCTCGACCCCCACTCCTCCACTGGGTTTCGGTTTGCTGATTTTTGCGGCGGTCCCGGAGGAGGCGAGTTTGATTCGGATGAGTGGATGGAGAGCTTGATGGGCGGTGGAGATTCGACCGAGAGTTCTAATCTTCAATCTGGTTGTGACGCGTGGCAGTCTAGCTCCGATTTTAGTAATATCTACGGTACCGATCCGTTTGCCGCTTGCCCGAGTCGACTCAGTATTGGCTCATCTCCACCGTCTGATCTTAACCGCGTCATCTTCTCCGAAACCGCTCAGAAAAATTCCACTACAAACGCTCCCCAAATCCATTGCTCCACTTCCCAGTGGGCCCCCCCTTCATCCTCCCCAGCAGTATCACCACCACTACACCCAACCATTAAAGAACTAAACTCCGCTTCCCAAAACGACGCCGCAGCAGCAACTGCAGCTGCAGCCTGCACCTCATCCCCGTCACCGGAAGCTTCACTACCGAAGCCATTAGTGAAAGCGTTATTAGACTCCGCTAGATTGGCCGAGTCAGACCCGGATAATGCAGTGAAATCATTGATTCGACTCAGGGAATCGGTCTCCCCGCACGGAGATCCGACCGAGCGAGTCGCGTTTTATTTTCTCGAAGCTCTTTACAGTAGAGTTTCTCGACAGCCGGAGAAATCTCCGACGATTTTCGACACCACTCCGGAAGAGCTCACTCTCTGCTATAAAGCTCTAAACGATGCTTGCCCTTACTCGAAGTTCGCTCATCTAACTGCAAACCAAGCTATTCTTGAGGCAACAGAAAATGGCAAGAAAATTCACATTATCGATTTCGGAATTCTTCAGGGAATTCAATGGGCTGCTCTATTGCAAGCTTTAGCTACCCGACCCGCCGGAAAACCCGAGAGAATTCGGATCTCTGGAATTCCAGCTTCTCTGCTGGGGAAGTCTCCTGCAGCTGCTCTTTTGGCCACCGGAAAGCGTTTGAGCGACTTTGCAATGCTTCTAGATCTGAATTTCGAGTTCGAACCGGTTTTAACTCCGATTGATGAATTAAGCGGGTCAAGTTTCCGGGTCGACCCTGATGAGGTATTAGCGGTAAATTTTATGCTTCAGCTTTATAATTTGCTAGATGATGAAAAAACATGTGGAGTAGAGGCTGCGCTGAAGCTTGCCAAATCACTTAACCCGAGTGTAGTGACGTTGGGTGAATATGAAGCGAGTTTGAACCGGGTCGGGTTTCTGACCCGTTTCAAGAATGCTCTCAGGTACTACTCAGCTGTATTTGAATCTTTGGATCCGAATTTGACCCGGGACTCAGAAGAGAGGCTGCAAGTGGAAAGACTATTACTTGGCCGGAAAATAGCGGGGATTGTGGGCCCAGAAGAAGAAACGGGAACCGGAAGAGAACGAATGGAAGATAAAGAAGAGTGGAGGATTTTAATGGAAAAGGCCGGTTTTGAGCCGGTAACCTTCAGTCATTATGCAATGAGCCAAGCAAAAATACTTCTTTGGAGCTATAATTACAGTTCATTGTATAAATTGGTCGATTCTCCTCCTGGATTTCTTTCATTGGCCTGGAATGATTTGCCTCTTCTCACTGTTTCCTCATGGCGTTGATTGGATTGGAAGTTGGAAAAAAAAAAAAAAACTCGATCCTTTTCCACTGCCTGGTAATTTTATTCTATGGTATGGTGGATATATTTATGATGATGATGATGATGTGGAATTGTATCTCTTGAAGATGGTATTGAAGCCTGGACTTACCAAAAAAAAAAAAAAAGAATATCTCAACTCTAATTGTAGAGGATTATACAGTTAGTATTGTTTGATAATTGATAGGAGTAGTTTGAAGACATCTTTGACCCAACCCGACCTATTGTCATTTGCAGTTTGATCTTGCTAGTCTTTTGTTAATATGTTTAATTAATATTTCATATTTTAGTGTATTTTGATTTGTCAATTCATCTGGTTGGTGTTTTTTGGGTGGGGAGGATTTGAAGGTTGGAAAGAAGGGGATATTTGTGAGACTGCTTCAGTTGGAGGAGATCATTTGTACTTGTGAATATGATTAAGATTTGCTATTACTTGTGTCTTTAATTTGTGTTTAAATCATGAAAAGAAACTTAAAAGCCTAAATAATCAACAGTTTCTACTTGGTAGGAAGTTGTGAAAGTAATTTATGGAGGTTGGGGGTAACGTTATCTTGATTATATAGTATTAATTCTAGTTACTTGCACGATTAGCAAAACAAAGCTCTTTGTCATGTGATTTTAAGGATGTCGTTCTCTCAGGTTTCACATTGAATTTTTATGACAAAGACATACATATCGGGAGCACAGCGTGAAGCTTCCTAATTTGTTGTTTTGAGACTTTAGAGGTCTTGTTTGCTATTTTGTTGTGTCCCTTTTCAATTACGCTGCCGTGCTACAATCCAATGAACTTCAATTTTTCATTGTTTTCTTTTTATTAATTAATACAGCATTGCGTTGATGGTTGTCGTTTCTGCTCTGCAATTCGTGACTTCTCGTCCTCGTTCTTGTCATGAGCTTGGGAGGCAGCTAGTAAAATAACCCTTCTCTTTAATGGCCCAGATGAATAGGATAAGTACCGATTTCCAGCTTGTGAACCACTCCTCTGTACAAAATATTTCCAATCTGTCCTTGGCTGAAAAGTTGGGAGTTTCCTCCCCTAGGTCCCTCTTTTTGACTGTCCTAATTAACATGTAGTGTACCGTTTGTACCAAGTCTGGGTCTACATGACATTTTAAGGGGTCTCTGAGTCTTTAGTGCCTTGTATTCTTGCTGGTGATCATTCCATTTACTGATGTTACCATTGGATTTGCCTAGACCTCTTCATCTATATTGGTCAGACTCTGAATTCTCTTGGGATTGGTTCTACTCCCGTTTTTGCTACATGATTTGCTATATTATGTTGCTTATCTTACTTGAAGGCTGAATAAATTCTTTGCTAGTACCTAAAAAAGATACCTCTTTCATGTGGTGGAGTATAAGAATTGGAGTGAAACATTAGTAACATATAGAAGGGATGCTTCTTTGATGTGCCGGAGTACAAGAACTGTAGTTCTACTATAATTGAAGTAACAAATAGTTCTTTTTCACTATTTGCTATCTTTAATTCAAGTATTTTCGTGCCATGGAAGAAAAAGAACTACAGTTAGTAAAGACTGCAATTTTTTCCCCTGTAGATCTTAACTTCGCAATTTCCTTGTCAGTTTGCCAAAAGTTCTTTTACTAAAAGGAGTCCTGGGGTACCACTTCCACAGGATTCGACTTGTCAATAGAAAACAGTAATTCAACTGCAATAATACGTCCCCAGCTCCCCCCCGGCGGCTCCTTTCTTTTTCTCTTCTCTCTCTCTCTCTCTCTCTTTTTCCTCCTTCGGTTTCTGGGGCGTACTGTACCTGCAACTCCGCTCCATCCATATTCAATGTATCAATTAATGTTGTATTAGTATAATTTATTCAGGAACCATCTGCGTGAGAGTAATTTTCACTCATTAGTTGCTTTAATTAGTTTAATGTCGTTAGGATAATTAAGGTAAAAATCGATGTAGAATACCCCAGAAAAAAACAAAGGAAAAAAAGTGGTTTCCACTTTCCAGTGGGTTGCAGCCGCGGGGGCAGATGGCAGCTCGGGACTCTGGTGAAGAAATCAGAGGCTGCCTCCCTCAACAAATTTCAAAAGAAATGACTGAGGAGGGCGTCAGCTTGAAAGAGACGTTGGTAACAGTGATGCCAGCAGCGGCCAGCAGGGTCTTTTTTAACCCAATGTTGAATGAAGGAGGCGGCACGTGCATGACTTTGTCAGTGAATGCAGGATTACCGCTGCTGACGCTGCCCAAGTTCTTGAGCTTTCGCCGTGTTGTTTTACTGGGATCGTTCCATCTGTTTCCCCAGGGTCGGTGGTTGAATGGTGTATGACGTCAGTCTCTGCCACTAACGGTCGGATGGTCCAACTCTGCCAAGATCCCTGACTGTTCTCTCTCTCTCTCTCTTTTCTTTTTAATTATGGTTGGTCCAACTCAGCCAAACGCCAAGTAGGCTGAGGCATAATTGGGTGCTCAAATTTTCATTTTGGGCTTGTTCGGCTCCAAACTGGAAAAGTGCCCAAGTTGAATTCCTTCCTCAATGTCTCTAAATGGCGAGAAGAATCCAAACAAGGCTCTTTTTTATTACAATGGGCGTGTGAAATTGATATTAATAAGATTCGAATCTCGGTTAATTTTAATTTGTACACACAGAGAAATATATATATTTATATATATAATGCCCAGAACAAACCAAACAAGGACGGTTGTAACCTACGTAACCAAAGCAACTGTTTTCTGGCAGTGATTTCGTGCAATTTTTAATCTCATACTCACCTTTGAGTTGGAAGTCTGTTAATGGGTAGCCAATTGAATAACGTGGCAAATTCTAGAGAATTAACAAGAAGCAGCATCCAGATGTCCACTATTCTGTTCTCCAGATCCTATGACTATAAAAATATACTTGGTTAAATATGTGTTAGTAAATTAGAGAATTTGATCCAATAATGCTTAGAGCACTTAAACTACAGAAACTATGGCCACAGGCCTTGTTTGCCTCCCCTTCGCCATATGATATTTCTCCTAAAGTTTCTGGTATAAGGTTCCGGCAAGCTGTACAAGGTGCTAATCACAATCGGCCAGAGAGTTCTCATAAGAGGGCTCAAGCTCATGATGAAGAATTGGAAGTCGGGTTGGTACTTGCTACCTAATTTTTTTACATTTCTTTATGTGCTAAGGATCAGTTTAATCTGGATTTTATCTACATGAATAGTATTTTTGTTGTGTAATTATCTGAAATGTCTAGCTATGAAGACATTAAATTATTCTTTCTTGAAATTCCTTTTGGATTGACAATCACTTTTTTTTTTTGTTTTTTTTTTTTAAATTTTGGGAGAAGGGATCCTTTAACTTCTCTGGGAGAAGAATATGCTACGCGTTGTGAGGGGGAAGGATTTGGAGGTGTCATCTATGGAAAGAAGGAGAATAGTTCTAAAGATGAGGAAGAAAATGCAAAATCTCAAGGTACTATTTTTTCTGATTGCTGTCGTTTTCTCCCTTGCGCATCATGCAAAGGGTTCCTTCAATTTTTTCCCCAGAAGTCCTAACAAGAATATATTATAGATTTCCAGTATAATTTGTGAGTACAATTTTCGGTACGACGTAAGAGCTGATGATGTATTTACTCGACAAAATTTATTGTTTGACGACAAAACTTGCTTGATCACAGAACTTTCTAATTTTCTTACAAAATTTATCATTTAACTTAGACAAAACACTTATTTTGTTATACGTGCATGAAGGGAGCAAAGGACAGGTGGATGAGAAAGATCAAAATAAAAAACAAGGTGGCTGCAGAGAGTGATGCTTTCCGCACCTGGTTTTGTATGATTTGATGGCAATATTGCAAGCATCTTTTTACTCGTTTTGAAGGAAAGAAAACAGACTAGGAGGAGAAAGCAAATGACAACTCTCAGCCTAACATTCTAGCATCTACCTTTCTTTTTTTTTTTTTTGTGTGTGTGTGTCTGTGTGTGTGTGTGTGAGAGAGAGAGAGAGATGAAATTGGATCATTGGGTTAATGCTTGGTTGGTTCTTGTAATTATTGTCTTCTGTTTTTTTAGATAAACTTTCGAACTTTTATTAGTGGAGCAAATAAGGATCCAGTATAATCTGTGTACAGCAAGAATTAACACTTCAAACTCAGAATTAAAACTATAAATTTATCTTTCAAATCTGACTTTTGTTAGGAAATTTTTCTTTAATTTCCTAATTAGCAATATCCTTGTGCCAATAAATATTCGAACTTTTTTAATTTGTTGTTTAATGGTTTCTTGTTTTCCTTTTTGAGAATCAAACCTTTGTTACTTAAAGCGTTTAGACATGAGATGACGTTGAGTTGAAATCCAACCAGTCCAGTTCTCATCAGGTATCACTTCTTTATTTGGGTCCTGCTGGTTTAGTTCTATTGAGAGAAAGCCCATTAGTGATGGTTGCTGCCATTGTTTTTGCACATTGGGCCTGCTGGATATGTTAATTTGCCTTATTTTAAGGCCACCTTTTTTCATTTGTGTTTTCTCGCCCGAAGAGTAAATCTTTTGGAGGACGTGAGAATCCTCCATCCAAGATGCTAAACAAAGAGGGCTAGATTAATTTTTAAGATTTGGACATGTTGTTGAAAAATTACTATTCAAGATAAGAAGTAAATCCAGAAATTAATTGAAAAATTATTCTTAATAGTAATTTACTAGGCTTAATAGTTTCAACTATTTTTTCTTTAACATTAGGCATAAGTAGTAATGATATCCATTTGGACAAAATAAATAAATACATAAATAAAGATGTTTCAAAAACAATTATTACTATCTCTCTATCAAAATAAAAGTGATTAACTTGGGGTTTTTATGATTTCCTTTAAAATACTATTCTATAAAATTTATTAATCTATCTATTCCATTACTAATTTAAACATGTTGGAGGGAATTGTCAAAACAATACTCATAGTAGGGTTAATAATAGTTATAACGATAATTATTGAAGAACTTAAACCAACTGTTGTCGCATCCCAAAATCGATAAAGTACCAGTGGGGTCGTTGACTGTCGCGCCCCGAAAGGCAATCCAGTCTGGTGACCTTTTTTAAAAGAAAGTTTTTGGAAAAACTGTGCGTGTATGAGAAAAAGTGAGTTTTTAGTAAAAAAAGTGTATTTTAAGAAATAGTATTTAAAAATAAAATAAGGTTGGGACTAAAAGTGTAACAATTTTGGCCAACTAATTTTGAAAAAGGGTTTTATTTTAAAAATAGAGTCGCCACTTGGTATTGAGTTAAGGTGTACCAAGTCACCCGGAAAAATCATTTAACAAAACAAAATAAAAATTTTAGAAAGGATATTTAAAAACCTTTTTTCGACTCCGGTCTACGAAAAAACAAGAGAAAGAGATCTGAGAGTCACATTTGAAGAAAGGGAAGGCAAAGGCTCGCGCCTAAGACACCCTTTCCACCTAGCTAAGGCTAGTTGCAAGGTTTAATCAAATTTGTTTAAATTAACCCTAAGTTCTATCGTGTTCGGATGTGTCTATATGAATGTAAATCCTAAATTTAAGGGTGAGTATCGAGAGGGTTGAAATGTTTTGTCGAGACTTGGTTGGGATTATCGCATTAATTGCAAAACTCGAGTCGAAAGTTCAAAGGAGTCACGAGTGTGAATGCAAAATGAAATGCAAAATGAAAAAAGAAAAATAGTAATATAGAGAATAAGTGGCCGAAGAAAGTGGGGATGCATCTTAATGGGTATCGGAAGTTAGTAACTCGTGACTTTGACTTTTTCTACTCACGGAGGGGGAAACGGCCTGTCAATCCACTACTTTTCACGTAAGTAGATGACTATTGCTAGTTGAATCACACAAATGACCTAACTTCTAAATGAAATGCAACCTAAATGTTATACACTTGAAGATATGTCAAAATAAATAAATAATAATAATAATAATAATAATAATAATAATAATAATAATAATAATAATAATAATGCAAAATGGAAAGAAAACTAAAAATGTGTGAAATGGGAAGTGACATGCACACAAATAGTGATACTAACACTAAAATGACCTAAGGGTCTAGCGTTGGATTAGCTCTTTCTAGAGACTCTCGCTAGTGTTGGACTAATGGGAAAGTGGTAAAGCCACAACTAGCGTTGGACTAGTATGGTGACGGTAATAACAAAACTGATAAAATATGAATTAAAACAATAAAGCATGAATTGAAAGCAAGTAGACACATAAAGACATAAAATAATGCGTAGGAGCAAGTAACGCGTAAACATGATATTCTAGATGCAAATCCTGAAGAAAGCGGTCAAACATATAAGTACGTAAGCACGCAAAAGCACACAAGCCCTAACTACTACACCAGTGAATTTAGCTACAATTAAAGAGAGGCAAAAGCAAAAATGACCTATCTATTACACTTGCTAGCTAAATACAAAATTTTGCTAAAAATGAGATAAATGTAATCTAACTATTACATTGACTAGCTAAATATAAAAATATTACACTTTTTGTCAAAATAATAAAATTTTAAAATTAAATAGCATAAAGGAAATAAATACACAAAGAGCATACAAAATAGGAAATATATGAAGAAAATGCATAAAAATCACATAAGGCACATTAGAGCACATAAAGAGAAATTAACGAGGAATAGGGATACCTCTCGAAGACCCGGTACCAATGCTCAAGAAATGAACACACGTTAAGGTATCATGACATAAATGAGTAAAAGCACGAAAATATGTAAGTATTGACGATTTGGGGTAAAATAATAAAATTTAGCAACTAAGGGGACTAAAATAAAATTCTATAAAACTTAAGGGGTAAAATTCGAAATTCACATAAATTTAAGTGGTAGAGATGCAATTAAAATGAAATAGGGGGCAAAACAATAAATTCAAGCAAAAGTGGGACAAATTGCAATTAGGGGACTTAATTGAATGAATGTAAAAATCTAGGAGGGACCACTTTATAAAAAGTAAGGACTCAATTGCACAAATATGAAATCTTTAAGGGCATATTAATAATGTTAAAAAAAAGAACTGTAATGAGAATATTTACTTAATTATATGTCTAAAAAACTGAAAGATGAAAAATGCTAATCACACTGGAAAAAACCCTAAATCAATTAAATTACATTAGCCTAATTAATTAACCAAAATAGTGAGTAGACTAAAAAAATAATTAAAAAAATTTAGATTAAATTAAACTAATCAAATGAATCAAAATGACTCAAATTAAAACCAAAGCAATTTAGGAAAAGTAAAATACTAAAACCCACCCCCAAATTAATTTTTCTTCTCTACAAAAATTTCATTTTTTCTCTCTCAATTTCTTCACTAGATTTTTTTTTATTTTTATCGCCCTCTGCTCTCTTCTTCATTCTCTCACTCGCCATCTCTCTCTTCTCTCTCTGTGTCTATTTCTCTTTGTCTCACTCTGTAGCGCCAACTGTATCTTCTCTCTTTGTCTTTCTCCCTCTGTTCACTCTCATCGTCCCTTCACTTTCTTTTTACTCTTTGTTTTTCCATCTTTCTTCTCTCTATCTTCCGATCATCTGTTCTCTGGTCTCTTATCTACTCATTGCCTGCTTCTTTTCTTTCTTCATTTTTTTTCTCTTTTCCTTTGCTTCTCACTCGCATTATCTCTCTCTATGTCTCACCGTTCTCTCTCTGTCTATGTAAACGATATAAAACAATTTGGCCCAAATTGGATTATTCGATGTAATTGTGATGTGTGTTTTCGGCAGTGAGCTGATTTGTGGGTGTTTGAGGACGACAGTGCTTAAGGATGGAGATGGAGGCTTGATTGTTGACTTTTGCAAGTTTTATATGGGTGTGGTTGGACTGATTGGTTATGATTTTAGGCTGTTTTGTGAGATGTTTGTGTGTGATTTGCTAGTGGGATGATGACTTTTGTGCAGGTTTGTGGTCATTTGTTTGGTTGTTTGGAACTGACATTTGGTTTTGGAGAGGCAGTTCTTTGTTGTGGTCTGGTGATTGCGATTGGGCTATGGCTAAGCTAGTGATGCTCTGTGTGTACTGTGTTTGTTGTCTAGAATTGTGGTGCTGTGATGGGGATTGATTGACTTGGTGGCAAAATTTGGTTGTGTTGATGGTTTGGGGTCATTTGGTTTGGTGGAGTTGTGGATGATTTTTGGTTGTTTGCCGTAGGTTTGAGGGATAGCAAATTCTAGGTAATGAATTGTTGGGTTTGGTTAGTTGTGGTGACTGATCTGTGGGTGATACTAGTGAAAGTCGACTGGGGCTGTTGGTTGTGACGGAATGGTGGTTCGACAGTGGGAAAAGGAAAGGATTGTGGTGGGATTGAGTTTGCTTGACAGAGGTGATGATGATTTTGGAAGGTGAAAGGGGAATTTGAGATTCCAGTGGCTTCGGGTATTAACTGGTGATGTTGGAGTGGAGATTGGGTTAATCTGGTGATTATGGGTAAATTGGGTAATGAATTGGTTATGGTTTTTGGCTTCGATTGTTGTAGATTTTGGATTTGGCAGGAGAGAGCTAGGTAGTGAAAGAGACTTGTGGTGTTTCAGTGGTGTTTGAACAGTGGAGGAACAAAGCTGTGGGCGGTTGATTTGGGTGGATTTTTAGAAATTTGCAGGTTGCTATTTTGAGTAGAGGCTCGGAACGATGGAAAAGGGAGGAAGCAAACAATGGAAAAGAGTGGCCATGGAAGATAAGAACTCAGAAAAAGAAAACCCATAGAATTTCTAGAAAAGAAAACACAAACCAAAATCTAAGAACATCTATAAACAAATTTGCTTTATATTAAAATATAATCAAACAAAAAGATTGAAGATAAAGAAGTACTGCTGATTCTTGATGATGAGAATAGTCCTAGTTGAACTGATGATGAACCGTGACCAAGAATAAAAAATGGCAGCTTTAGTGTGTGTATATGAGTATGAGGTAGTGTGTGTGTTTGATCCAGAAAGGTGTGCTTTTTAAGGTTTTTTTTCTCCCCTTTTTCTGATTTAAGGGGGGTATTTATAGAGCCAAATTGTCTTGGTCTCCAAGAATACTACAAAATAACAAAAATGCCACCGGTAATAAAATTCTAATTTTATTTTAAAAAAATATTGTTAACCAAAAAAATAAAAAATTAATACCAAGGAATGACAGTAAACTCCAAAATTTGCCAAAAAATTCAAAGTAGATTTCAAGATTTAAAAAAATAAAGATTAGAGCTTAAAACTGGTCAAAAATACGTTCGGAGTGTGAAAAGACGATTTTGCCCCTATAATGACAAAATGCACAGAAAGATGGCTATTGGCCAGTAAAAATTATAAAAAAAATTAAAAATAAGCCTAAAACCTTAGAAAATGCATATATGACTCAAAAATTGGTGAAAAATAGGTTAAAATGTAAAATGACGATTTTGCTCCTGGTCGAACAAAAATACACAGAAAAATAGCTATTTGCCTCGAAAAATTATCAAAAATTAAAAATAGGCCTAAAACTCTAAAAAATGCATTTATGATTCAAAATTGGTGAAAAATCAGTTAAAAATGTAAAATAACGATTTTATCCCTGAATAATGAAAATACACTGGTTGTTGCCTTGAAAAATGATCAAAATTACAAATGAACTTAAAACTCTAGGAAATGCATTTATTACAAAAAAATTGGTGAAAAATGCATTTAAAATATGAAATGATAATTTTGCCCCTAAACGCAGTGTTTACAGAAAAAATAGCAATTTTCTCTGAAAAATTAAGAAAATTTAGAAACATGCTTAAAGAGTCAGAAAAATACATTTGGGACCTGAAATGAGCGAAAATGGTATTCGTGAGGCAAAATTACCATTTTACCCTTATGCTGGTAAAATATAGAAGAAAAATACCAATTAAACCTGAAAAAATCACAGAAAATTAAAAACACACGTATGAAAGTAAAAATATGAATTCAAAACCCCCAAATCTAATGAAAAAATATTTATAGGTAAAAATTACTATTTTGCCCCCGAGGTTATTGATTTTGTTCTCCCTCTTTTTATTGAAAAATTAGAATTTGACTCCAAAATATAAACACCTCTCTAATATTTGAAAAATAAATGTTGTGTCAAAATTTTGTGTCTACAACTGTTTCATAATACAATGGACAAATAAGGTTAATAATATTTATAATAATAATTATTGAGGAATTTAAATCAAACTTTTGCTTAATACAATTGACAAATACGGGAGCTGCTCTACTTCCTTATTCCTTCCCTAAGAGGAAAACTTCTTACCCTGGAATTAAATGCTGCTTCTTCAATTAATCGTAGCAAAACGACTTTTTAGACTTTATTGCAATGGTTGGTTTGGCAATTTCCTTACAATTATTGACTTCATTGTTGTCAACTATAGCATATTATGTGTGAAACCAACTACTACTTCGGTTGTCTTTGGTGATCTCCCCATTAATGGAAATGATAAATAGTCTGGGGAAACTGAATACGACCAAGCAGCTCATATCCATCGTGCTTTGTTGCAATTCTCATCTAGCTAGATACACGTGTCTTTGGTGATATAATTTTTTCGTGGGGTAGGATTAATTTCTTCAGTGCAACCGTGGGATAGGATTTATTCTTGAATCTTGAATGCATAATGGACTCTTTCATGGAGAATCCGTGCTGCTCTTTATTTTTGCTCGTATCCTTTTCACTAACGTACATATTTTTACAACCATAAATGGAAGTAGAAGCTTGTGTTTTCAATAAAGATTTTCACGAGTATTGCTTCGACTACCTAACACTGTCTAGTATTATTTAATAACGAAGCAAATATCAGTAAGAATTCGTAATCAAGAAAGCCAGCAAAGTCCGTTGAAAGACCGCGCAACAAGGTGTCAAGTAATCTTCAAAAAGGATGAGCTGAGAATTAGAAAGAATTCCATTTGATTCTTCAATTTCATCCAGAAAGAAAGGACTAAGCAGTCAAAGTATTGGCAACTTTGGTGGGCGAATTGACGAAGTCAGCTGCAATTTTGGGTCTGATCCCAAAAACAAATTGTATCAATTAATGCTTTAGGCCTCCAAACATAGAAAGATTTTAGAACAGGTTCGTTCCTGGAGAATAAGACACGTTTTCAGCTGTGTTAATTCATACACTGCCTGTTCTTTTATCGATGTGGCTTTTATGCGTTTGGGCTTTCAGCTCCATCTAAATAGTTATTTTTTAATATATTTTTTAAAAAATAATACTGTAATATTTGAATTTTTTTTTCAATAAATGTAATTATGAGATAAAAAGTTAGCTAAAAAAACGTGTATAAAATTTTTAAAAATATGTTTCTAAAAAACATAATCAAACAAATGTATTTCTGAAAATTGTTTAATACATAGGGGGGATATGGGGCTTGAGAAAGAATTAGCTTAGGTGCCATTTGGTAAAATTGAAATCTGAAATCTGAAGTCTGAAATTTAAGTGCTGAAAGTATTAAGTTGCTGAATTGAAAAAATTTTACATGTTTGATAATTAACTAAATATATGCACTGAATTTAAATATCTCCTCTCATAAACATAATTATTTTATATTAAAATTTTAAAATAATTTATTAATAATGTATATGAGAAAGAAAGATATTGTTTGTTTGTGAGAGATAAATAATAAGTGCATTTATGTATGAGAAAGTGTGTGAGAGAAAGTATGTGTACATGTGAAAAAACGTAAGTATGTAAGAGGAAAAAAATTAAAATATGTGCACGTGTATATAAGAAATACAAAATGTATATGTGAAAGTATGAATGTGTGTGTGTAAAAGTGTATATGCAAGAAAGTATGTAACTGTTGTGGGAGGAGAGAGAGAAAGAGAGAGCATGTGTATGTGAGAGAGAGAGAGAGAGAGAGAAGGAGAGAGAATATATGTGTGTTTGTGTGAAAGTAGGGGTGTGTGTGTGTGTGTGAGAGAGAGAGAGAGAGAGAGAGATTGCGCACGTATGTGAGAAAGAGTATGCATATGTGTGTGTGTGTGTGTGTGTGTGCATGGGCGAGTGTGTGTATATAACGAGGGGAGGGGAAGAGTATCAAAATTCAGTAAATTAAGTAAAAAATTTTCACTTAAAATTTTGTATACAAATTAAATAAATGCTTAATGTGTTAAGTGGTAAAAGAATTTTGTTATCAAACACATTGAATTCAAAAAGTACTTAATCTATTAATTTTTAACATTAAGTCATATTATCAAACACCCCCTTAGAGTCCAAGCCATTCAAATTCAATAGGAAATATTAGCTATTACTACTGTAATATACCTTGCTCGAAATAATTAAAACGTAGAATGCTTAAAAACATTACTAGCTATAAAGTCTCCCAAAAAGTTGTCATAGACAAAACAACAAGAAAAAGCTCTAAAGTAGTAGTAATATATTCCACGTTAATCATTTCAAGTTTACTCTTAAATATTTCCACACCTTATATTGCGTGTAAAAGTTACTTCCAAGTTACAAATTATTTTCTGTCAATGTAAACATCTAGTTGGTTTTCTAACCACCATATGACGCTTTGAGGGATGTTGACATAATATACAAACAAGACAGAACATTTTATGTTACACAATAATACAAATCGAGAAGATTAGCTATTCGTCTAATAATTGGAATCTTTACTGTTCAAATGTAGTAACAATAACAAAGAGATGCCACCTTGTATTTCCATTTATCAAATGACAATGGCACTAAATATCTCAAATGCAATAACATAACCATATGAGGCAAATGTGGTTGTAGGATTTTCCCTTTTTTTTCCTCCTCCTATAATTGTGGTAACCCTAGCGGACGGTCACCTTTTTAAGTGCTCACCTAGAGATGGGGAGGTAATAAATTTCTTTCCAGCAGGATGCCACCTATCCCAAGAACCTAGGGCGGCAACCCAAACAGGTGCAGCGGGGCCACGAGAAATGAAGGAAATAAAAAGAAATTAAATCTGTTTAGCCTAAGATACTACTCTCAGCAAATTACATCTGTTGTTCATGATGATGTCTTTTTTCTTGATTCTTCGTGTTTAGGATCTGCACACCAGAAGCATGTTTGACAATAGGCCTTAAAGGAGTCTACACTTACCCATACGTTATCTAATTTTTTTTTCCAAATAATAAAAAGGAATATCATCATGTTTATCTTTAGGAAAGGTGCAACTGTTTTTGGTTCAAAAGTATTTCCAAAGGGCCCAATAAAAAGGTATAAAATGACGCTGGATGACAAGATATTAAGGTGAAATATATATCATGTACTTACTGGTTATATGGTTATTAAGGTTTATAAGGAGGAAAAGATACCAACTCTGCAAATCCAATCCATCGTTCCATACAACATGGACTATAAAATGTAAATTGTGCTCGTTGTACAGGACCAAGGAACTATTGTACATCATCTCTCATCTAAAGGACCACTTGAGATCATTTGAGCAAGTTTCAATTTAGGTGTGTACGTGAGATAAACACAGAGGGATAGATTTAAGAAATTGCCAAGATCCTCAATTCCCAATTTCATCGTGATCAATGACTTTCTCAAAGTTCCAGATGAAACTATACCTTTAAAAAAAAAAAAAAAAAGGGCAAAAAATTGAATCAGCTTATTAACGGGCAGGTGTAATTTCTTTCAACCAAACCCGAGGTTGACTTTTCTTTCTGGTCATTTTGCAAAATGAAACAAGTACTCTCTCTACATAAACCACCAACCGGTTTGTGGTTTTTTAGTTTTGATTCCATAACTAAAGCTAGTTCTTGAGAATTTCCTACTAAACTATACAAATGTAAACATGAAATGAGATAAAAAGCTACTTCTGTCAAAAGGGCATCAGTTGAATAAATCGCTTAATGCATGACATACATGCAATTAACCAATTAAGTATTGCCAGCCGTATTGGTCAAAATTGACATACTTCTAACTTATTTGGCAGTAGGAAAATAGCCATCGAGACCACAGCGACAATCGATTTGACTATATACTTGTTCAATAGCTGAAGTCCAATTTTACGGGACAATCTTGTCATTTCATCAGCACATAAAATAAGTCTTCTCCTCTATAAAATGTTGAAAAGAATTATAGTAGTGCAACCAACATTGAATCGTTAAGGCAGAGGACCTTTATTTCTCGTCCAGCTCTCCCCTAAGCGAGTCCTCCTCATTGGGTCTCTGTCAGGTACTAAGCCGAGATCAGGCATCCTCAGCTGCCAATCCATCGGCCCATATTTCTCTACATCTCTCTGACTTTGTGGATTTTAACGATCGATCCTTCTTTTTTGGCTGTAAATAGAGAGAGCCTGAAAGTTGAAGTTTGAAGCTCAGAGCATTTTCTTGGTTTCTTGCACAACTTTGTTCAGGTCAGGTTTCTTGATTAAGTCACTGATTCGTTATGCTGAAATACTGTTATGGTATGTCTTATTTTTTATCATTTCGACGTTTACATGGATCGATCCATCAAGGATCATTTACATTTTTTCATGAACTTAGATAAATGTAATTTCACTCGCGAAAAAGGAAAAAGAACAAATAAAAGATTTTAATGTCTTCTGTAGACTCTATTCTCTGAATAGGAGACCTGGTAATTCCAGTTTTTTCTTTGACGATTGATATAATATGCAACTTTATGACTACCTAAACTCATACTAGATCAAAATATTTGGCTAACTGATGGTTCATATGTTGTTTTTGTTAAAACTTACTATTTCTTTTTTCATACTTTTTATTATCGTTTGAAGCTTCGCTTGAATATTTCTAGTCATTATTCCCTGTGAAAATTGAAAAACATTTTAGGACTTTTTACTCCCTCTTCTTGTATGGCAACCCAAGAGCCCAACTACTCCAAGAGCCTCCTAATGCAATATAATATCTGAATGATTCGTTTGCTGTTGCTGTTTATATAAATAAATATTTGGTGTGATTCACGAACTCCAATTATTATAGTTTATTTGTTCAGTGAATCAAGTAAAGGAGTTAAAAAAGAACATGAAAAGTCAAAAAACTCATCTTAAAAATTGAAACATCTCATTTTCAGTAACAGCACACATTATCTGCAGAGTCAAATTAACTAGAAATACTTCAATCGTTTATAGTATTACAATTTTTTTTTTCTGGTAGATCAACCTATTCATAAGGTTCGAGTCTTAAATCTTTTTGACTTGACAATAGCCAATAGTTGTTGACTGCTTCTGGAATTACAGTGCTCTCACCAAAAATTGTCAAAACAACGTGGTTGACTCTAAGAACCAGCTTCTCCACTTTTCATACGGAGTTAGAGCAGTTATTTTTTGGTTTCACATGCTTCTGTATGGTGCTAGATCTAATTTTGAAGGAAATGTAGATGTAATACAGATTATGTCTGCAGAATAGTCCCCATAAGATCTTTTTATTTTGGGGTTTCTAATAAGTTTTTTTTAACGTCATAATATCAGAATCTTGAATTTCTCCCAAGACAGAATTATGGATCACACAATTTAAATTATTAAAAATGAGAAAGGAAGTTACCTTGGTTCAATCATCAATAGCATAAATAATCGTTGATGTCTGAGCTCTGATCATGAAAACAAACTACTGCTATGGATTGCTGTCTTGTTTATAATGGCCATTTAAAACATATTGAGTATTTGGGCTCCGATTCAACTGATCATGGAAACTAGAGAAATTATCTTATGTAGAAGCTCAATGTAATTATCAGAGAAATGTGTATTGTCATTGGTTTACCGAATTAAGTTTCCATGAACGTCAAGAAAGGTCTTCATTTTTGCAATTTCTTCTTTATTTGGTCTTTATAAAGGTTATTGAAACGCGAATACTTCATTCTTGTTTGCAGATTTAACATTAGCCATGTTCTGGAGAAGGCAGTCTAACAATCATGAGGAGAATTCTGCAGAGAAAGATGCTAAGGTCACAGAATTGAGGACTGCCATTGGACCTCAATCTGGACGCAGCTTAAAGTACTGTTCTGATGCTTGTCTGAGGAGATACCTGGAAGCCCGAAATTGGAATGTTAACAAAGCTCAGAAAATGTTGGAGGAGTCACTCAAGTGGAGAGCAACTTATAAGCCAGAAGAAACCCGTTGGGTAATTTATTTTACCTTGAACAACTTCATAACAATGCAAATCCATTAAACTATGACTTCCTTGCTTCTCTTCTTTCCTTATTTACATCTTTGAGTATCTCGAATTCTCCGTGGTTCTTTAACTGACCAAGCAATTTTTCTTATCATCTACAGCATGAAGTAGCACATGAAGGCGAGACTGGCAAAGTCTCCAGAGCAAATTTTCACGATCGACTTGGAAGAACTGTCCTGATAATGAGGCCAGGAATGCAGGTGTGGTTCAAATTTTTGCTTTTCCTGTTGATAAAACTTAATTTGGTATCTATTTCTTTGGATTGTACTGTTAAGTTTTTAGCATGATAGTTTTCTTTGATTACAGAACACGACATCACCAGAGGGAAACATTCGTCATCTGGTTTACCTGATAGAGAATGCTGTCCTTAACTTGCCAGAAGGCCAAGAACAGATGTCATGGCTCATAGACTTCAATGGATGGTCATTGAATACTAACATTCCCATCTCAACAGCCAGAGATATCATCTATGTTCTGCAGAACCATTACCCAGAAAGACTTGCGGTAGTAATTCTGTATAGCCCACCAAGAATTTTTGAGGCATTTTGGAAGGTAGTCAGATACTTTGTGGATCCAAAAACTTTTCAAAAAATACATTTCGTGTATCCAAACAACAAAAGTAGCATGGAGGTGATGAAGAACTTTTTTGACACTGAAAACCTTCCCAGTGAGTTTGGAGGAAAGGCGACCCTGAAGTACGATCATGAGGAGTTTTCAAGATTGATGGTGCAGGAAGATGTGAAAACTGCTAAATACTGGGGATTTGACATTCCAGCATCGAATGACACGAATGGACACTCTGAAGCTGTTGTAGTTCCCGAACCAGTGAGTCTTGCATCAGCTGCAAGCTGAGTAAAAGTGTCTAGATTAGTGTCAAGAAACAAATAAATGTATCATGTAAGTAAAATAATTTCTCCTGTCCTTGCTTGGCAATCAAACCCTTTTCCCATATTAACAATGACGAGTTAAACGATTCAATATTTGAATTACTATCTTAAAGTACTTTAATACCCCTTCAGTATATGTTCTAACTCGGTCACTAGCTGAATGAAAAGCCGTAGAAATGTTGAGAAATCAATGTTATATGTAAAAAGAGGCGATCCTTTTGTGAACTATAGACCTGAATATATATTTATAGACAGGATTCTCAATTTGATACTTGTTGGATGGGTTAAAATTAAACCAGACAATTTGTTTTCTCTTTTGCAATTTTCTAAAAAACAAAATATATTAATCTATATTTTTTCCTAATAGACAAACCTCTATGATTTAGAGAAGTGACATCGGTTTTCACTTTTCACGACACTACCTATATATTTGCCTTTGTGAACTTGCTGCCCTTTCTTCATGGATACTATTGCTTCAAACTTTTATTGATTGAGAATTTATTTCCCAATGCTGGCCAAAATATAAGCAATGAGAATGAGAGGTTCAAATGGAAGGACAGGAGAGATTTTGTTGACCATGGGGGGTTTGTTTGCCTGCTAGATCCAGAATGAGGAAAAGAAAAAAAAAAAAAACAAAAAAAAGGGTAGAAGTAGCAATAGCTATCCTGCTTCAACTCCACAACCAGGAAATATAAGTAAATTGGAAAATCTGGACGCATCAAAAGCCTCAGAGGTCTCAATGTCATCTGCAGCTCCAATAACAAAAACATTACAAGATGGAGAGGATCGGCATTACTCTCACCAGAATCATTAAACAGCAAAATTTCAAATGGCTTGAGATTGATAATAAAGGAGAATGGACAAACAGAAACACAGATCAAACTAAAAATATATATCATCTTAATCTAGTGAAGCATGTTGCTTTATAGATTGCAAAACTTTTTATGCCCAGATAAAACCAATTTCCAACTATTTTCCTGACTTCTTTCCCTGCTTCTTCTTTATTACTTCATCAAGGTACATAATACCTTTACCTTTGTAAACTTCTGGTGGCTTACAACTACGGACAGAAGCGGCGAACTGATGAACCCTTTGCTTTTCGATCCCTGTGCAGCATACTACATTGTTTTTGAAGCAAAATACACGAACAGCTGGAGGCACAGTCAGTTCAACTTCATGGCTGTAACCTAGTTTTAGGTACAAGAGACGGCCTTCAGATTCAGCTCTGGCTTTGAAACCGACTCCGACCATCTTAAGAAAGCGGAAGAACTTTGCTTCCATTGCAACAACTTTTTCAATCACCTGAAACAAAATAATCGTCAAAGAGGAAAGATAATTAAATATGGTACACTTGATAACCAAAAGCACAGGCACACATACATGGGTGAATTACTTCTTCATTTCATCAGCAAAATTTTTGAAAGGACTCTTAAGCTTTGGAGATATAGCCATATGTTGACCACAAAACCATGTTTAAAACATTTAAGTTGAAACAAATATGCTTTTGAGCTCAATTTTCCATAGATTTTTCTGCAAAAAGAGAAAAGGTTTGTGCTGCAACCACACATCCAGAGTAAAGAAAGCCTCAAGAAAAGGATGACAAGGAAGCAAAAGGCCTCGGCTCTAGTGAAAACAAATAAGCACCAAAAGAGCAAAGTTGTTGAATTTGGAAAACAAGAAGCTATGTTGCTTGGACTTGGAGAAGAATCTGACATAAGTATGCCAGGACAAAGTGACGAGTCCGAGCAACACAGGCCAGAAGCAGTAAACATGAAGTGGCAACAATTAATGAAACACTAGCATTCTCGCTTTTAATTGTTAGTAATAAACTAAAGATCCCAAATAAAATGCTCTCCTTGACTGTGAACAACATTAATTACACGACACAGAACCAAAGGAAGATGCCCGAAAAAGGTATAGATCAATTCAAACTAAAGCAGAAGCTAATTTGCACTAACATAGAACAGATGAGAATAGATACAGTTAACCATATAACTCCTAACAAGACAACGAGCAGAGCAATTGGCAAATCATAATAATGCCATTATAAATCTTTTGAGAAGCTAATTGGGAACGGAATTTATGAAAAGGAAAAAAATATAAAGAATGTGACAGCACATTATCAAAGTTGGTGCAGAACTTGGATAACTACTCGAATGCAGTTTTCTTTCCTTTCCAACTTAATGGGTTTAAGCACCTTTCGCTCACTAATACACAACTCGAACAAATAGCTTCACATTTTCTCATTGGCATATAACCAAGCACCTCGTACACACAAAATTTTGGATGCAAATAATTTTCAATCAACTCAGGAATTGCATTGTCTAAACCTCACCTTGAATCAAATTGAACAGTATTACACAGACGTCGAATTGCATGTGATAATTACTAAGAATAAGACTGAAGTCAGCTCAATCCAAAAAGTTCTCCATAAATGTTTTCTAGCATTGCAATTTGTAACCTACTTATTCAGCAAAGAAAACTAAAAGAATCAATAAAAATATACGGAACTGAAACATGAGAGTGAGTTTCTTACAGATTTCGCCCGCGACTGTCGAACCGCGGCTTTAGGGTCGAAGGCTCGAAGGAATGAGGAGGCAGCCAACGCCGGAAAGACCGAGTTGAAGTTGAACACGCTTGAGAGAGTGTTTCGACCTGGAATTTGGGCTTGCTATCAAAATGGGCCGCCAAGTTTTGAAAGCTAGACCCATGAAAGATTTGAAAATGGGAGGCCCAATAATTAAACAGCTATATCTCTTTTTCTTTTTTTCTTTTTTTTTTTTAACTTTATTATTCTTTCTTCATCCCGGGGGAGGGGTAGGGGGAATGTTAGGATAGTATATGGATGTGGAAATGTTAACATGTTACTGTATTTGTATTCAAATACACAGGTTGATTCTCTCTGCTTGATGTAATAATAACAAATAAAGAATGAGGTAAAACAAGCAGGACTGAAAGATCTAAAAATACTGATTTAGCATGAGGTCACTCACATTAGTAGTTCTTCATTTTTCAGAACTCTAACAATAAAGGAGACAGTAGTGATTACAATCTTGAAATCACAATAATGATTTCTACTAATCATTGATATTGAATCAGTATACAAAACAAAAAATCTATGTCGAGCCTAAAGATATCTGGAAAGGCGAGTAGGACCTCGAGGATTATGGCCATTTGTGAGTACTTAATGTTCAGCTGTCACGATAATGTGACTGACTACATTGTGGTAGAAGCTACAGATGTAGATAGTAGTAAAACAAAACTGCAGCAGCTAAAGGGCTTCCTGAATCAGCTTCTCTGTGAGAGCTTTCGAAAGCCCCATGACATGATCAGCAGTACCTATCTGACAAAAATGGAAACTGTGTCAAAAACAGACAGGAACATCATGCAAAATATTCACTTGAGCATCTCCTAGAAGCTTAATTCAGTAGCAGCGTTTATTTTATCAATCATCTGAAAAGACATTCTATTGATATATACTTATATTCTGCTATTACTCCTTAGAATCATTGTTCAAAAACTCAAGGGATCATGCTTTACTTGATTACTAGGAAGGTGTCCAGGATTGTCAACCCTTTAGGTCAGGGAAAATGCAACTTGAATTGCATAAGGACCAACAGAATGACATTTAAGTTCACAAAAAGATAGGAAAATCAGAGAGAGCTAACCACTGTGTCAACAAAAGGCAATGTCAGCGGATGTTCAAGCATCAAAGCCCCAGCGACATTGAGTATTATACCCTCCTCGATCTGAGGAAAATTTGTAAAATTTAAGGGCAGTTAAGCATATTCAGCACTCAGGTAAAGTTTTTGCGTAACTTACAAGGCTATCGATGATTTTATCTGGTATCTCATGGAAATAAACCTGCCAAAAATAAAATAAATAATAAAGTACTGCTCCCCCCAGTCACAAGCGTTATAAACCCATTTGTTTGTGACATTGGAAGTCACACTTAAATAACCTTATTAAAGATTTGCGTCTTTTTCTGGGGCTGCAGGTATAGCTACCTCAGATTTCAATGTATTGTCCAACCTTCATGACATCCAATAAACAGGTTCACATGCATTAACAATGCTTGCATGTTTCAGGTGTGTCCAAGCACTCAGTTTTTTACAGGGTACTCTATTTTATGGAAAAAAAAACCAAATAACAATACAGAATTTGTAAACATATTGACTTTAGGGTACACGGATCAATCAAGATGAAGCCGTCATTGTGCATGGTATTTCCATCATACTAAAAAGAAATTAGAATGCTCTTAGATGTCAAACTTGGTATTTTATCACTGCAAGGTAAAATAAATTGAGTAAAAGGAGATTCCAGGACAAACTAGAAATTGTCGTGTCATGAACCTCAGAGAAAAGCTCAGCACAAAGAAACAGATCCTAATCCTCCTCTCCTTTCCTCACAAAACCCCTCACAATGATTCAGGGCCAATCAATAATGTATCAAAAACAATATACAGAAGCCACTTCAATGTAAGTTCTGGATTTAGTAATTCACGCATGCCAAAATTAGGGACTTCAATGCACGTGTCCCAAGCCTAAATGAATGTTATCGCTAAAATATGATGGTAATCCAAATGAGAACAAGATGGAAGTACCTCTGCTCTATCCCATCCTCCCTTTCTATTACCTGTTGTCAGGTTGGATACAACAACAGAACCCAAAACTGAAGTATGACCTCTGGAATAGTCTGCGAGAAATAGCAATAGTAGGCCTGTTTAGATATGCCAGAAAGTGGAAATAACTGATAAGAAACTGCATTAAGCAGACCTTGGAGATACTTGCGTGCCTCTTCCTTGCTTGAAGGTTTTTCTCTGACAGTCCCTTCAAACACCGCTACCTTAATACCAGTTAGATGTGGTAAGAATAAAGCTATAGTAATCTAGTTTGCAAGCCAATAAAATAAGTAGAGAATTATTAAGATATTAATTCTAGATATATAGCAGATTGATAATTGCTCATATTTTTAGATGCCTGTATCAAATCAAGAAAAAAGATCTCATAATCATTCTTCAGAAACAAAAGAAGTAGATAATCAATAGGTCTTGCTTGGCACTGTCTGACCAAAAAAACATACTGTGTCTGCAGTAATTAACAGAATGGGCTGTTCATTTTCCCCCAAATGACTTGTATCCTTCAGCCTCGATATAATAGCATCCGCCTAATATAAAAAGGAATAAAAATCACATCTCAAGCTTTAAGATAGCAGCAAAGAATGAGTTCATTTTTAGCAGAATTTTGCACACCAGGAAAAAATGGAACAGACGGTTTCTGACAGAAGGATGACTTGAATAAGCAACTTATAGACATCAAGCCTGCTAGGCTATATAAAAATATTATTCCACAACTAGAAATCAGAATGGAGTCCGAGTGGTTTTTTTCCCCGAACCCCCGGGGGGTGTGGGGACTTGATGTATCTTACCTTAATTACTTTAAAGACATCTGTATTTTCCTTTAACATTAAGACTTTCCTATTCCATCAGCAAAAGTATGCAAACCTCACATCCGAACTAGAAACGATAGTTGATAGTAAACTCGTATCATGCATAAAAGCAGGCAAACTCGATGCGCAGAGCCACGGGAAATAAAACTAGGAACAAGCATTTAGCTACAACATTTCTCATAGAAAATTGCCCTATATAAAGAGCTTAATTTTATGGTCTAACCTAACCAAGCATTGTACCCATCCATACCTTGGCCTCAGCTAGAGCCATCACCAGTTCCTCTGGCTTTTCTTTCCGTATGCTTTTCTCATCAATATCTGCAGTCTAAACCTCACAAAACCATCAACGAATTAACGGCTTTGCTCAGGAAAATAAAAATATAATATTTTTTTTTGGTACTGACTGAACAATATGTGCAGAAATAATTGCTTCAAGTTAGCATTACTGTAAACCCATAAAACATGCTAAACCTTTGTGGCAGGATTTAGACTTTTCCTTTTCATACTTCTAAGAGAATTAATAGAAAAGGAAAAATCATCAAAAGAAAGCAACCCATTTACTCAAAACGGAGTCGTAATCTAAGCAAAGCTGCGAAATGTACCATGACTGTAAATTCATAGCCCATTTCAGACAGAATTTGTCGACGAGCCATCGAAGAGGAACCCAGTATTATCTTCTTGCATCATTTGAAAGCATGTATTATGAGTTTACATATTTCACAATATGCATGTAACATGTACTAAACATAAATGGTAGCAAAATTTTTTTAGCAAAAACTGTGTAATCTGAAACTAACTCGGACCATATTAAGATTCCCTAACCTTGAATGACGCGTTCTTTGGAGCCATCCCTCTCTCTCCGCGTCTAAGGCCAATATTGTGGGACTTGCGCAGAGAGATATAAGAGCCCAAAAAGGCCGCGATATTTTTCCATTTCCTCTTCCATCCGGTCTTAGGCACCATATAACAACCGAGAATGACAACAAAATTGCTCCTTTTGTTTTAGTTTTCCTTAATTTTTGTAGTAGTCCTTGTGCCCAATTAAATCTATTATTTAGACTCGATACAAGTAAGCATTAGATAAGGGAGAGATAGAGTTGATTTTAATAGTTTAAGTAGTTAATTAGTTATTATACGACGTTTTATAGTATTTAAGAATTTAAGATATAATGAGATAGTAAAAAACACGTAAGGTTATTTACACTTGTAGTATATGTAAAATATTTGAAAAATAAAATTATTTTAAGATTTTAATTTTCAATTTAAGTAAGGTGGACATTATTACTTTTGAAAGAAAATTATAAATAATATAAATAAGGCATTCAATTTGTATTTATTCGTTTTTTACCATTTTTTGGTAGATTTGTCAATAGAGACCGAGGTAGCTTGAGGTCACCTATTGGGCCTACTAAAACTAGGGCTGAACCATTTATGTATTCGGGTTTCGTTAGCTTAGGCCTGAATATTGGCTTGGTTAACAGCTGTGTAGCTTAAGTTTCGGCCATCGAAAACCCCACCAAATTAAAGCCTGACTCTTTCTACCCAAAGAAAATGTAATTATTCAGCACTAATATTACTAATCTATGTATAATACTCTATTAATTGACATATAATTTTTTAAAAAGATGATATTTGATAAAGAATCTAAGAAACTAAGTAAATTCTTCTTGTGTTGAAACCAAATAATTCGTTTCCTTTCATAATTTTTTACTTTTGACTATTAAAATATAATGTCTTTAAAAATTAAAAAGGGTTTCAATTTGGGCCAACATAATCGTGAACGTAGGCCCAACATTGCATATACATGGGCCAATTTTGGGCTTTGATGTGAGCTTTTTATCTGGTCACTTAGGAATAACAAAACTTGACCCAGAAAACCTTATTAACGCAATGAATTTGGAGCAGTTATCCTTGTTGATCTTCTTCTTGGGTTTGTGGGATTAAATTCCAATTTAGATTTATTGGAATTTTCAGCTTTTCCCCTCTCATACCATAAGAATGCCACCTTTAAGGATTAATACCACATGCCTTTTTTGTAATCTGACTATGTTACATATATGATATATGCCCATGAAATTTGAGAATCATACAAACCCCCTAACCATTATTAAATCTAAGGGGTTTTTGGTTTAGAGGAATCAAGGAAGAAAATTGGTATGAGCAGTGATAACGCTCGCTGTTGATAATGAAAGTGATTAATTGAGATATCTATGATTCCCTTCAACATACTGCCCTATCAAACTCATTAAGTCTTTGGGGAGAATGATACCTATTTTATTACTAAACAAAACATGTTAAGGGGAATTATCAAAACCCATACTCCTAGTAGGATTAATGATATTTATAGTAATAGCGATTGAATAATTTGAAGCAAACGGCTCCCTAATACAATGGAACATTTTACGGATGTATCTCTAAAAATTCGTGGAGAAAAACAGATTGAAAAGAAGTTAAAATAGAGGAAAATGGACGAGAAGTGTTACACTTGCCCTTGCTTATATTTTATACTAATATTAAAGGGAACTACATGTGTACGCATGTGTTCTTTATATTTTTCTCTATATGTAATTTGGACAATTAAAACTTTGTCAGCTAAGACAAATTTACCCAATTAATACACAATTCATATTACCATTCCAAATAACTAAATTTGCAATTGATATATTGCTAGAATTATTTTAAGATAAATAAAAGAAGCGAAAAAGCTAATAAAATTGCTACATTAAACTAGATGAGCCAACCTTATGTGGTATACGAAATTAAAAACACAATCCGAGCCGCAACCCTATCGCACTGGGCACTAACTTCCTCTCCAAGATTTTATGACTGACTTCTTTTCCAAGATTTTATCTTATTTCGACTCCTTTCTTTTAAAACCAGTTAGCTAAAACTGTATTAAAGTGCCTTAGCAGTAAAATATTGGACCCAAATATACATCTGCCCTCTTCAAGAATCGCCGCCCCCGCTGCAAGGTCTTCATCTCTTCCTTCACAACGATTTGTTGTTTCATCAGGTAATATTTTCTAGTTTTGTCTACATATAATTTTCAGCCTCTTGGATTTCTATGCTCCTCAGGGGCCGGGCAGGTCGTTTTGAGTTATGACAATAATTAGATTCAACATATGTGTTGTTTTCTTTCTGGTGTTTTCAAGAAATTTCTTTTGTTTTACTGTAATTATTCTATATATGTAGATGTGTATATTGTGGGGGAAAAAAAAAGTGGTTAGAAAAACATTGTCTTCCGGGCTTTCTAAAAACATATTTTTGGGTAGATCTGAGAGTGAGATAATATTTGACGTTTCCAACCTCTGAACGTTTTCTTGAATTCTATCTACTAAGTTAGGCCTGGTTAATCTGACGGAAAAACCAATATGGACACTGCAAAAAGTCCTACCGACGTTGCTGCGGCAACAACTACAACGGCAACTCCTGCAGTGACTTCCTGCCCGAGGATGAAGTGCGAAAACGGTGGTAGCTTTGTGACCAATGTCAAGGATTACTTGAACGAGTTTATCAACACCCCCATGGAAGACCACAAAGTTTGCTTGAAGATGACTATTCAGAAGGTACGTATTTTAGAGAAAAATCTTGCTTCTTGGAGAAATAATTTGAAGCCACCAAAAATCTTTTTCATGGATAATAATTGAATACAAAATTGTTTTGCCTAATAATAATAATGATTTTCATAATTTTATCTATTATATTACGTGCAGATGGTTGATAAATTTGGAGGCATGACTTCGAGTCCAAAAGAAGTTGAAAATTCTGCCACTCCTCAACAGGCTGCAAAAGAGGGGCCTTGAAGTCCAGAAAGATTCACAAATTCACCATTGTTATTATTATTAGTGCTTTCAGCATTTAATTTTCCCGACTATATTACTGATTGGCAAACTTAATTTAGTGTTTGCCCGGAGCTTTTTGACATCATCCTTAGTCTGAATTTTTATGTGGCTATTTTGCCATTTATCGAGTTCCACTTCTACGTGATTTACAACTGATTGGAAATTGAAAGTTGAGTTTAGTCGAAATCAATGTACATGGTCTAGAGTTGCAAGTTTCAGAAGGTTGAATTATGAATCCGATTTTCCAATCAAACTCCAGTTCTTTTAAAAGCTGATAGTAATCTTTCACACTGATTGTATATAGTTATTACGAAGATTTCATTGGTCACAAATAACAAACTAGTGTCAATTCTTTTTCCAAAAAGACCTTCACCGGTTTGTCCGCCCTGGACCTGCAATGTTGATGATGCACTCACCCCAACCAACTCCCCAAGTAAACTGAAAAGCCCTTTTGGGATAGGAATAATGTTAGATAAGAGAGCAATAAAACATTCATTTTGTTGCTTGTATTAATGATTGCTGCCAGGTTTAGTACTCATCAAACACATGATTGCTACTTTATTTCATTTGCTTATGAAGTTAAAGCAGGGAAAATTTTTCATCGCCAAAAACACCCACATTCCATTGCTATGATGATTAGATATATGCTTTCGACTGCCTCAAAATTAATTAATGTGGGAAACTTTCTGTGTTTTGCCAGCTTTGGAGTTGTTGTAGCTAATAAACGATTTAAGACTTGGTGCAGAACATGCTTAGCACCAGTTTAGCAGAAATTAGCGTTAACAATGTATGCATGATTTAAACCTTTTCCTTTTTCATCACAAGTTTTAATGTGCATATTTTATGCCCATACAAAAAGATTTAAAAAATGATTAGATCAACCAACAAAACGCTGGAATGCAAAAATCAGATAGAAAAGAGATACATAACTAAGAAAATTAACTTTCTGAACAATACATATCTATATGTTTATATCTCTGAAATTTCTAGATAAAAATGTGTTGGTTACCATGCTTATAGTAGCTAGGACAGCTAGCCCTTGTTACTTCGTGCATCTCCGGAGGGACTGCTCTTATATTGAGGAATCGGAAACTTATCTGCTTCAATGAGTGCTATATCATTCAAAAGAAGCTGGTATTGCATCTTTACCTCCTCCACAGTTTTCCCACCAACGGCCTTTGCTATATTGTGCCAACGATCAGGAGTATCCTTGTCATGTATTGCAAGAGCTGTTTCAAACAACTTATTTTGCTCCGCGGTCCAAGTCGATTTGGTGTTAGAATTGCTAGATGCCATTCTTGCATAGTAAATTTGTAGGAAGTTTGAGCTACAAAAGGAAGTTTCAGAATGATGAATAGGATTTAAATTTGTAGGTTATGAGTCATCAGTGAGCACTTGAACAGAAAAGAACACAAGGTAGAAGGCATTGATAAATGCATGGATCGAAATTCAGGGCCCTGTGAGAAGGAGAGATTATCAAAGATGGACTGCCATCAATTTGGCAACTTGTGATTCAAGATTTGCAGACAATCCCATTGTTTAATAGTTACCAATAAACAAGCCTTAACCTGAAGCAGGAGCATTAAAAGAAAAATATTGGGAAGAGAACAGAAATATGTTGACCAAAACAGGGGCATCAATTGGTCACATTTTCTGTACTTCATTTGTCTGTAGCTTCTCTGTTTTCTACTTAACACATTAAGAAATCTCGGAAGAAATGAGCACGCTTAGCAATGGTCATTCTTTAAGATCAACTTGTCATATAAAATTACATTAATTCCATGGATGCAAAATTGCTGCAAGCAGACGGTTTCGACTTTCAACTTGCGAAATTCCTTTCATCACACTTAACGTGCAATTGACAAAAGATTGTATACGCTAGTTTTCTAAAAATCATTTCATCATACTTGTGTTCAGTTCAGAAGAGATTGTAAAAACTAGTTTTTTTTTTTTTTTTTTGAAAAAAAATTAATTCTACTATATTAAGATAGGCTTATGATTTCATTCTTGTTTGTTTGTTTTTTTTTTTTTTCCCTCTGAAATTGGAAGCTATTAGTTACATATGGTTTGGGTAGTTTATGAAAGACATGTTTAAAGTTTACTGGTAGTTAAATCTTATTTTTTTCCTTAAAAATGTATATATTAAGTTGGAAACATTACAAAGAATTTCCCGTTCATAACGATTTCAAAGGACAGATGTCAAGTTAAGAACCAAAATCAGAAATATAATACATTGAAGATGCATTTGAACAAAAGATTTATACCAAAAAAGCCAAACGTAGTACTGAATGAATGATGAATGTTGAGAAAAAGAAACACCCATTTTCAGCGAACAAAAAGGCAAGGACGATGCACAACATTAAAAAGGAAACCCGGAAAAAGGTCCCACCGAGATTTGAACTCGGGTTACTGGATTCAGAGTCCAATGTCCTAACCACTAGACCATGGGACCGCTTGATGACTGGAGGTCAGTATATTAAATATTAAAGCACTCTTCATAGAAAACCACACAACTCCGTCTGCCGTCACTATCTAGATGCTCAACTAGCAAAATATCATGAGCTAATCGGAGATCATCTACCACATTGTTATTTATTAAGACTATAGCATTATCATCGTTAATTCAAGTTCTCCGATATTTCGCCATAACTCATGTGTTGTATTCAAATTTATGAATTAGTAAAACGGCCTATACATTTTAGAAATTGATTGGTTTAGTCATCATGTACAAATGTAAGATTTTAAAACCAATTATACTTAATATTTTACAAGTTGATTCGTTAATAGACAATGTTCATGGAGCATACCCAAATTACATTATATAACCGATTCATCTTTTGAAGATTTATAATTTTTTAAAAGTATTAAGTCCATATATTCCCATCTATTAGCTTGCAACAAATGCAATATGCAACCGGTGCACTTAATATTTGTCTCAGTTGGTCATCTTTTCTACCATCTTTGCTCCAACAAGGGACACAAACTATTAGTCTAATCTGTGCTCCAATAAGGGGCACAAACTGTCATCCTAATCGTTCCTGATAATTGAGAACCAAAATTCTGCATTCAAAGCCAAAAAAAGGTGTGAGCCCTTTGTTGCTGTGAAAATTTAGACTCGTGTACAACAAGCACATGTAATTATTTATGAGCCTGACTGTGTTTTATGTAAGAGGAGAGAGGAAACACTTGATCATCTATTGTTTGAATGTGAAATCACTGTCGCAGTTTGGATGAAGGTCTTAAGTTTCTGCTCCATACAAAGGAGCATTGGTTCTTGGCAGGAGGAGATTGACTGGATGAGTAAAGCCTGGAAGCCAGACTCTTATGCAGATAAGTTTAAAAGAGTCATGTGTGCTATTACCATTTACAACATCAGGAGAGCTCGAAATCAGGTGTTGTATCAAGGCAAGAATGTGGACGCAGCTAGTATAGTTGAAGCAGTGAAAGGAACAATGGCTGAATTAGTGTTAGGGCGGAGTAAAGCAAAAGTTACGCAGTAGAACTGGAGATTAATGGTTGATTGGGGACTTCCTGTAAGGATTTTTGAAGATTAATCTTTTGTTATTTTTGTATGTTTTGTATAGATTGAGGGGAATCAATCTTGTATAGGATCTCCCCTAGACAACATTGTTAATGCAGACCTTCTACCTTTGTACTGACTTTTCATGTTTTATCCATTAATACAATACATCTTACTTTTGCCTAAAAAAAAATTATTTATGAGCCGTTTATATTTCTTGATTCTTACATTATTGTTTAGTGTTTTTCCTTTTTTTTTTTTTTAAGAAAGGAGAGGCCTTAAGGGATAATTAAATAATTAAACTTGGGCTTTTGTTGTTACTTGCATGTTTTACAAATTTGGCAATGGTAGAAATCGAATTCTCAATACTGGATAGAGTCGTAATACTCAAATCGATCAACCCACAATTCGTTGCTCTTGTGTAGTGTTTCATTACTAAGAACAATGACATAAACAATGGGGTGGACAATTATTCCTGGCTCAGTTCTCGTGGGACAGTTGATTTGCGATTCAATTGAATAATAGATGAGTCATAGCTAGGGCTGTCAATGGGTCGGGTTCAGACCCGGATGTGATCCGAACCCGTTAAATATTTTCGGGTCCAGGTAGAGGTAGAATTTCGTTTACCCTAATCCGGACCCGAACCCGTTTCTTCTAATAAAAAACGAGTCGGGTATAGAATAATCAATTTCGACCCGACCCGGACCCTGACCCGTTAATAAAATAATATATATATATATACACGATAAGGTGGGCTTTAAAATAAATAAGACATGGTTTTTAAATTTGGATTCTAATGCTCAAAAAAATAAATGGGCTTTAAAAAGAAAAAAACTTGGGCTTAAAAGAAAAAAGAAACAAATTTGATAATGGACCTTTGGGCTAATAAGATATGTATGTATATATGTATTATAAAGTGGGTTTTAAAATAGATAAGTGAATAGTTTTTAAATTTGAGATTTAATGATTAAAAAATAAGTGGGTTTTGAAAAGGAAAGAAACTTGGGTTTAGAAAAAAAAAAAAGACCAACTTGATAATGAATCTTTGGGTGATAGGTCTTTTTTTTTTTTGTGTTCAACGGAACGGGTCTACTCGGATCCGGACTCGGACCCGATCGATTCCGAATTCAGACCTGATTTGTGAAACCCGTCGAGTATAGGGCCCGGATCCGAATTCGGATCCAGAATCTCTCCTTCCAAGCGGATCTGGGTCCGGAATATCTAATTTCGGTTCGGACCCGATCCGTTGACAGGTATAGTCATAGCGAGGAAGACCGTAGAAGACACAAGTAAACGACACATCAGTGAGAGGGTGAGGCTTATTGAGGTGTCAAACTCAAAAGTACGATAAGAAATCAAAAAGATGTGGCGACAAGTTCAACTACAACTTAGGAACTTCAGCACCAAAAATGCCACCGATTCTTCCATTACGAGCTTGTTAAAAGCAAAGCAATGGGACGCTTTGGTTATTGGCGGCGGTCACAATGGCCTCACTGCCGCCGCCTATCTCGCTAGATCCGGCCTCTCCGTCGCCATTCTCGAGCGCCGTCACCTAATCGGTGGAGCAGCTGTCACTGAAGAACTCGTTCCGGGCTTCAAGTTCTCTCGCTGTAGCTACCTCCAAAGCCTCCTCCGTCCTTCCGTCCTAAAGTACTTGCTTTTTGATGATTGATTTGGTCCTTTTTTTGGTTTCATTTTTTATTGTTTTTGAGTTTGATGATTTTGGTTTTTTGGATAGGGAATTGGAGTTGAAGAGGCATGGATTGAAACTATTGAGGAGGAATCCGTCGTCGTTTACGCCTTGTTTAGACGGGCGTTATCTTCTGCTTGGCCCTGATAAGGAGCTAAATCATGCTGAAATTTCAAAGTTCTCCAACAAGGATGCTGAGGCTTACCCCAGGTTGTTGCTCTTTTAGTAATTTCTCAAAATTCTCGTGGGTTTCAGAGATACTAACAAGTGATTTAAGTTGATCAATGAACATGATAAATTCGAGGTCTGCTTGATGCTGTAACCCAGACCTGTTTCTTCCATTTTATGTGATTGCATGCTAGTATTTGATGTTTCGTGTCTTCCAGTGCTATGGAACAGCGGGGGATAAAAGTTAGTGTTTCGGAGTTTGTTATTCCATCTGCCATATATTCTGTATTTCAGGATTAGATGATTGGTTTAACCCATTAGTATGCAATCTAAAATGAACAAAATTTTTGTTTTTTATAAGATTTAGAGAATTGTACTAAGAATAAAATCTTTTTTTGATCAAGTGGTTTGAGCATTAGTGTATGCAATGTAGATGATGTCCTCAACGTATAGGGCAATAAGCAGAAAAGCTTGTGGAATTGGTTTCGGCTGCAGTAGGAAGGGGACCACAAGTTTTTGTATTTAAATTCCTAGAGGAAAAACTGCTTTGATCTGACAATTCAGTAAATTTTGCTTCTTAATTCTTGTTGACCCCACATCTCTCTAATCGAAAACTAATGGCAAGGCATAAATTTATCACTATAATGGAGCTTTGATGAAGCATGCATTTGAATGTGAGCTGACCCTGTTTAATTTTCAATTTTAGCCCCAAACTCCATGCTAAAGATAAGACCAATACTTGCAGCAAAATTAGGAGATTTCTTATAGAGCCAAGGTGTAGGACAACAAGAGATGCAGAATATATTAAATATGAAAGAATAGCACAAACCAGTCTTTGAGCGTTCAAGCATTAATTTCTATTAGAAACACGAACAACAGACTTTGCTGCATGCATGGTTGTTTGTTAAGGGTGTAAATTGATATGACTATTGTAAGTTTTCCAGTATAGACACCATTACGTGGTTTGGAGTTAAATATAACTTGCTTTTGTGTATCTTTTCTTCTTCATATCAGGTATGAGCATCAGCTAGGGAACTTCTGTAAGTTCATGGATCCGCTTCTAGATTCCTCTCCTCCTGAAACTCTTCAACGTGCTTCGTCTATTAAAACTCGTATGAAGGATAGGTTAGATAAATCGGCCTTTTGGGCTCATTGCATGCGAAGAGCACTTTCCATGGGCCAAAAAGAGATGGTGTAAGACTTTATTTCTTCGTCTAAGTTGGGTCCATCTATATTGCATTTTGGTCTTTGGTTTCGTGTCTTGCTACCACACAGAACAGTGGATCACAACATAGGACCATGGTTAGCCGACTTTGTTCAAGTTGGCATAGATATTTTTAACTTCAACTTTGAGGCTCTATCTATTGTGACTGTGGTATTTACATTTTCAGGGAATTTATGGATCTTTTGCTCTCTCCAGCATCAAAGGTTCTAAACAACTGGTTTGAGGTTGCTACCTGAAACAGACTATTGTTCAGTTACCTTACAGCCTCAGCTAAAATCTTTTATTAAGTCAGACTGTTATTGAATTTGAAAGAGAGAGAGTATAAAATTATTGCCTCCCACACTTCATGTTAGTAATTACTTGAACTGTTCTATGGACTTTAGATGCATCAATCCCAAATGAAGCAGTCAATCTATATTATTAATATTCAGAGCCATCTAACCATTAATATAATTATAGATGCGGTGAATAGATCAACATAGAGAGGAATAACCGAGAAGAAGGGATGTTTATGCATTACTTGCCATTGACTACTTCATTTTCTGATTTACTTCACAGTCTGAAGTTCTGAAGGCAACACTTGGAACGGATGCAGTAATTGGAACCACGGTGAGATTCACATCACTTGTGCAGAGGTTGTAGGTATTATTCATGAAGCTTCCATGCCTCTGTATGAGAACAAAGTAAACTTTGATTTGACAATATACAGTCATGTGTGGTGGTTACATCCTGATTTTCATTCTACAGCTGTGTGAAGTAATTGTGTCATTGTTTTTCTATTGTATACATCATCATTTGCTGGTGAATCCATCTAGTGTTCAAGCAGAGGACGCAGTTTCTTTCTAGTCTAACCTTGTATTATTTATTTATTTTTGGTGCAACTGCCTCATGGGGCTTATCAGTTCATGCAAATGCTGATGTGTCATGCATTTTTGAACCTGTTTCACGCAGGGAAGTGTCCATACACCTGGGAGTGGCTATGTTTTGCTACATCATGTGATGGGAGAAACTGATGGTGATCGTGGAATTTGGTCGTATGTATATGATGTAGTATATTAGGAACACTTTACTCCTCCAATTACAAAGAACAGATAGCATGAGCTGTTAAAATTTCTCAATACACGTTTAACCTAGAGCAAAATTAGAAGTTTGTTTTGGGTATGTTGCTGGATGAAATTATGTCAAATCTATTCTTCTTATGAAATATATTACCTTATTGCATAGAACTTATACCTTTTCAATTTTCCTGGAGTAGTGAAATCTATTCTTCTTATGTTTTATAGTTGTTTTTGGGCAATTCTGTCCTGGCGTGCTGTTTATTGTGTATTTAGGAACTTCTCAATGGTCAAATGACTTCTGCATCATCTGTGATTTTTGTGGTTTTAAATGGACACCTTTGCTTTCTCTGGATAATATGCCTGCTTGAGAACTAACATAAGCTGTAGATATGTTGAAGGTGGGATGGGCTCTGTGTCATTGGCTATTGAGAGTGCTGCAAAGGAAGCTGGGGCTACAATACTGACTAGGGCTGAGGTAATCTATGCACAATTACTCGTATATCCATTGCATCTTCTTCAAAGCAAAAGAAAAATTGCTTGAGAAATTTTCACACTTGAAGTTTCACTCTTTTGTGCTTATCTTATTTATTCAGTTTATGATCAATTTAAAGTAGGCACAAGGAAAAACTGAACTCACACTACTTGTTTATTTCTTTATGTCCTTATAATCTCCACCTTTGCAGGATCTAATTGATAGGAGGTTTTTGTTATTTAATACCAAATAGTTCTTTAACCACTTAAGATCATTTGTTTTACAATATTTATGGTATATTGATTTTAATACCAAAGGTCATGATCCTTATTCCGTTAAATAATATTCATCAATCAAACAATTTTTTATTTATTTTTTAATTTTTTAACACTTAGAAATTCGTATTTATAAAAAATGATGTGTTGGTATGTCTCTTGTGCTTACAGTGATTATAAGCAGACCTCTCTTCTCCTCTCTATAGGAAATTTCTGCGGCTATCGTACATCTTGAGATTAATGGAGATACTATTCATTTCTTAATATTTAAGCTGTTAATGTTGTTCATTGAACTATATTATTTTGCTGGAAGTTACCTCCATACATGATTTTATCTTTTTTTTATTCTATTTCCTTCTTTATTTTCATGAAAAGGTTTGTTTGTGTGGATAATGCATTTCAAATAATTCCTTGCTAATCAGTATAAAGAGTTAATTCAACCCTGGCTTTCTTTGTTTCTGAATTTTGGCTGGGTTATTATTTAATACAAATAGATCCTAAATACTTGGTGAACTTCTGTTTTTGTTGGATAGGTCTCAAAATTGCTAATTGATGATTCAGGAAGAGTAAATGGGGTTAGTTTTGCAACACGAGTTCTTTCCCTTGGATTGAAATTTAACCTTGTTTTCAACTAATTTTGACATTGGGAAGCTGGATTCAATCATTTAGGTGTTGCTTGCTGATGGAACTCAATTGCAGTCTTCTATTGTTTTGTCAAATGCAACTCCCTATAAAACTTTCACAGTAAGATTTGCTGTTATGTTTCATCTCTCTCTATCTCTCTCTCTCAAGTAAAGTTGTTAGCAATTTCTCTTGCAATAATGTCTAGTAATTTCGCTCAAAGCTATTAGTTATCTGTTATTATTTCTACACAGGAATTAGTGCCAGAACATGTGCTTCCTGATGATTTTCTTCAGGCGATCAAGTACTCTGATTACAGTTCTGTAAGATCTCATACAAATAAATAATTTTTTCTTTAGCTGTTTAACAAAGTAGTTTGTTCTGCTCTGCATACTGAAATGATCTTACTTCAAGTGCATTTTTTGAGCATTAATTTAGCTGCAATAAAGAGGACGCTTTGCAGTGTTGGACTTATTCTCTCTTGAACTATTTAAGTGTTTGAATGCAGTTTCTTATCTATTCCTAAAATAAATAGCTAAATAAATCCAGTTTTTTGTCAAGGTGTATGCTAGTTGTATTCTTGCAAAATACATGGAATCAAGTGTTTGACGAGTACCACTTGAACCTCACCCTCATTATGGTTTCAGTTCCCCCCCCCCCCCCCCCCCCAACCCCAAAACCAACACCCAAAAAAAAGAAAAATTGCCTTGATTTGTAAGAATGTGTTGCTTACTGGATTAGGCAACTACCAAAATCAACTTAGCTGTTGAACGAGTGCCACAGTTTCAGTGCTGCAATATCAATCATCCTAATGCTGGTCCGCAGCATGTGGGTACCATTCACATTGGTTCAGAGAGGTATGCTGCCCTTTAATTAATTTATCTTTCTTCTCTGTCCAGAATCAATGTTTTTAAGAGCTTGGTTCATTGAAAGGAAAGAAGTGAAATAGGAACTGTTTGACATATATCTATAGGCGTGAGCCAGTGTCTAATCCATGTAGAAGAAGATAAAATATACTGAAGGTCATGAAGGAGACTGTTCATTGCAGTGGTCATTAAAGTCCGATTACTTGCAGCGAGTGGCATGTTTTTTAATATTGATCCTTTCTCTAACCAGTCAAATTATCAAGTCCTTCTTATCTTTGGGATGAAATTGAATTAGATGGATGCTTACCAGGATGTGCTCTTTCATCCTTTGGTGGGCCTGGAAATCAGAAAAATTATGACATTTCCACGGAATGGTCCTTTTTAACCTTGTATGATGATGTTGCTGGTTTGTTTCACATTCTAGACACGCCTATAATGTTTAAATTTCATACCAAATTAATAGATTTTACTCGACATATGTGATGATGGTGAAACAAAATTTTCAGGTGCTGAGTGATTTATTGTCTCAATTTTTTAAGCCAGTTTTGTATGCTTTAAATAAGAAACAAACTCTAGCTGATTGACAAATGGAGATGGTTCTTATTTTCTCATTTATTACCTATGTCATTTAGCATGGAAGAGATTGACTCAGCCTGTCAAGAAGCTGCAAATGGTTTTCCCTCTAAAAGGCCTGTGATTGAGATGACCATCCCTTCTGTCTTGGACAAGACGATTTCTCCCCCTGGTACATTCACAACTTCATTCTTATAGCATCGTCATGCATTACCTCACATATCACTTTGATATATTTTGCATTGAGTAATCTTTGTTTTCTGCAATCCAATTTAAGAGAAGAGTATTAGATTTTGAGTGAATCGAGGTAAAGGAACTTAGAGAGTTTCTGCATGTCTACTATCTGATGATTTGCTTCATGACATCAATGCTATGTGTTTATTTTTGTCATGTTCTCTTCATTGTTTCATTGTTATGGCTGGAAATGTGGAGGCATTGGAGGCTTCAAGAGTTTCTGGGTCATGGGAGGTCATTTTGGGAACTTAATCATTTTCTGTAACAAGCGGTTGGAAGTAGATGAGTTTCATTAGCCATGTTGCAAATTCATGTGTTTGCTATTTTCTAGGAATTTACTCTTGTCAGTTTACATTATTCATTGGTATGCGTACTGCTAGTACCACCTGAGTTTCTTATCGGAATTTGATTCTCCTTACAGGTAAGCATGTCATCAACTTATTTATTCAGTACACACCTTATAAACCATTGGATGGTTGCTGGGAAGACCCTGCATACAGGGTGAGTAGAATTCTTGAGATTTATCTCCTGTTCTGTTTGTTGGTTGGTATTTTTGGCTGCATAATACCATAGAGATAAGTACCTTTTGGGCTTCTAATTTCAATGAGTCAACCTGCTTCAGTAGAACTTTTTATTTACCTTTTCTTCAAGCTTATCACATGTGTCTTGATTGAGCACAATGGCAACACATGGCCAACTAGTGGGGTAAAGGCTTAGTTATTATTGTTGTTGTTATTGTTGTTTTCTTCAAGCTTATCACATCTTTCCTGGTTGTATCATTTCCTGGTTAATTGCATTGTAATTAATAGAGAAATCTTTGCTATAGGAAACATTTGCCCAAAGATGTTTTACCTTAATTGATGAATATGCCCCTGGCTTTAGCTCGTCGATTCTTGGATATGACATGTTGACTCCACCAGATCTTGAGAGGGAAATTGGTTTGACAGGTACTCTTGACTTTTGAGTTTCTACATTTTCTTCTGGCAGCAGCTGCAAATACTATGTTGCGTTGCTGCTGAATCTGTATACCTATATGTAGACATCATGTTCATTTCATTTGGCTGTGGATGTCTGTAGGCACTTCTGATACAAGTTTGTCGAGAAAAAACAGCTTAGTCACTTGGGGAGGACAGTCATAGAGAGTGCAGTTGTATTCCTTGGGTTGATTTATCTACATGACAAGATTTATATGTTGCATGCACGTTTCTCGCACTATTTCCTGTCAAGATTGATTACATTTTGTTCTTACGATGCTTAATTGCTTATTCATCATTTCTGTATTTTGACAGGAGGGAATATTTTTCATGGTGCCATGGGATTGGATTCGTTGTTTCTCATGCGACCTGTTAAAGGATGGTAACAAACATAGACAAATCCTGAATGAGATTCCCCTTTCAGAATGCATATTCGTTTTATCATGAGCGTCATATGATGATTATGCATCCACTTTATATTGTTGCAGGTCGAATTATAGGACTCCATTACAAGGTCTATATTTGTGTGGAAGTGGAGCTCATCCGGGTGGAGGTGTGATGGGTGCTCCTGGACGTAATGCGGCGGGTGCGGTTATTAAAGACCTAAAGGAGATGGCATAATTGATGTTTCATATTCACTTCAAGACATCATATGGAGTCATGATATTCTTCATTTTGCTTCACAGGAAGCTTATTTTGCTGCTGTACGGTGGCTAGAAATCTTTCCCTTTCTTTATTTCCTTGTAATAGGACAACCCTTTTTGACACCCACAAATTTTGAGAGTTCTGTCCGGGGGGTGTCTGGGAAGAATTTGCGCTGTGTTGCTTACATTTCTCCGTGTACCATGACAGTTTACAGACAATTGCTTTCCAAAGAATATAAGCTTCTGAATGCACTTACATGGGGCTGATAGTAGTGTTTTTTCTCCCCATATTTAATGCATAGGAGCTGTTAGTAATTACTTGTATCAAGCTTTGAAAGAAAAGTAGATCAATTCCACTGTCAAGGCACAAGCCTTCTACTATGAATGTCAACACTTGATCAAACGTATGATGTTAAAAAATTCGTTCTGCTAGTAAGTTGCTTCCAATCAGCAATTCCCATGTAGAGTTGATTTAATAAATAAGTACCTCTTCATTGGCACTGTGATAACTTGACCGTCTTATCCACATCATTTTACACACAAGCATAAATTGGGAAGTGATTGCTATTTCTACTATACAAAAAAAGCACTGCCTAAAAATACATGTGCGGATTATCTCATTCCACACCAGCTCCAACCTCTGAGACAACCATTAGCCAATTATCACTCTTCAATCGCTGCTCTATTATGACCTTCATAGCTGCCCTATCAATTTGCACTCGTGTATTCTAGAATCTCTCCAAGGTTTTCGAATCAGATGCTAACGATGTCGGCAACAAAATTGCTACCTACCCTGCCAAACAGCAAAAGATCTAGATACCAGTGTTGCACCACTTGAGGATGTTTCTAACCTGTGCAAAAACGAAAAGTTAGGTCTACAACTGGAAGTACTTCAGAATTCTATATTGCAAACGAAAGAGAGACAACAAACATGAGCACCTTGATATATCTTCAGCAGTCTTCATTACTTCCATAGAATTTGTTTCTAGCACTTGCCCTGCAAAAATAATCTCATCCAAGATGGTTTGCATCTGCACAATGTATTTAAAGCTTAGATAAACATTTATGAATCACACACTCTGAAATAGATGAGCTTACTAGCAAGAAGGCAATGACCAAGTTCCTAGACAAATGGGAAAATTTCGGAAAAGCATTTTGGATTGAGTATCTACTGAGAATCTTGAAACAAGAAACGGAGTCAGAAAATAAATTTGAAATTGAGAGTGCAGGTGGGTTGATGAGATTAAGTTGACAATCGTTGGAGGTGCAAACTACAGTGTCAATCTGAAATTTTACCACTTGTGATATCTGAAAATTCAAATGAAAAATCAAAAAAGTGATCGAGAATGTAGCTTCAGGAAGATTGTATTGCTTGAACAGGAAGTTGTATCAATAAAAAATTAAAAGTGTGATTGAAAATGTAGCTTCGTGTAGATTGTACTGCTTGAAAAAGAAGGGTATTGTTTATCATTAGAGATATGGGTATATCAATCTAATGCAGAGAGTTTGCAATCTCTAAATGTAGAAAAGAAATAACAGAAGAAAGGGCAGCTGTAGAACCTTGTTATAATTGAATAGTAAATCCAGCTCGCACACATTTCTGAAGCATTTGTCCAATGTTTCTACGAACACTGACACCGGAGTTGGAAAGTTAAAATACAACCAATGACAAGAAAGAATTTTACCTGATGGATTCCATGACCACAATCCATGTTACAAAACGGACTAAGGTGGATGAACAAAGTGCAAGATTCACACCAAGCATCCACACCATTGAACACAGCACAATGTTATTGAGTATGAATACCCAAAATTCATTAATTGTGATAATTACACTCAAGAAAGAATACCCCACTCTAAAAGCCCACAAAATAGCAAGTGCATTACATACTTCTCTTTTTGAAGATCAGTACCAAGTTACCAACACTAATTGAAGTAAATTGCAAAAGAATCATCTGGTGTCTATCTCTTAGTTTTATGGTTTTATTTTTGCATTTTAAGACTTCCTACATGAATTGAAGAGCCAGCTCCAAGGTGTCCTAACTTTCTGTCAGAAATACATAATCCATGATCAGAATGATCGTATTCTATGTGCTGTATTTTATCTGTTGTCCAACCAGAGTAAAACGAGAAGAAACTTTGTTGCAATGTTGCAACCTATAATCATGAAACATGCTGCAATTAGTGCCAAAATGGATAAAAGTGTCTACCTTGAATAAGGTCAAGCATGGCCAGCTCGTTTTCAGAACTATCGAATACCATTACAAAATATAAGGTAGCAAAATGCTTGTAAACAAGCTTCGTACCCTGAAATAAGAGAACAAACATGAAAGTTTCACCTTCTCCTAACTAGAGCTCAAGCAACTTAAGTACTGATGAGAACACATAAAAATCAAAGGCTAAAAAAAAAAAAAAAAATGCAATCACATGCTCCAAACTACACTGACCCTTTACGTAATAAACAATAATAAACTATTAACATCATCACATCAGTCAAATTTAAAGAGTACCGGACCAAAGATTGATTCGACTTGAACAAAGTTGCTGACTTTATCAGGCCTGCTGGATAAGACTGTTGCAGATCAAGGCAGAAGGTAAAACTGTAAGCAAGATCCAAGTCGGCTAACAGAAAGACAGAGAAAGAAAGAGAGTAAATAAAGATCAAGAATTATTATTAGGGGGCAAGTAAATAAATTGAAGAAAAATTTTGCCTGCATAGACATGGCGTATGAGTTGATGTTGTTTCTCCACGGGCTAAGAAGAAACATCCAAATCAATCATTATAACAACTGGAAATGAAAAACAAAAAAGAACATGGGATTGAATTTAAGAAAAACGAGGTTAAAGAGGGAGAATGCAACCTGAAAATCATAGAACTTGGAAAGACGAGGCTTGCCCAGTGTGTTCATCACCATTACTGCTCTTATCATTTCCTTCCCTTTCTTCTGTTTCCTATCGCTTAACAAGAGATTAATTATCGTCTTCTTTCCTTCAATTCATGAATCTGAATCATCAGATTCAGACGTGGGAGAAAGTTGAACACAACAATCTGCTAAAATTATTCTTAAGAGATCAAATAGTCCAAATGTTCACCAATTTTTTTAATGGCTTTGTCTTTCTGTCATCATGCAGTCGGTACTAACCACCGCTCTGATGAGCTGGTATACTGATCCGTAGCTAATAGGCCCAATTCAAAGCCCAGTTAGCGTAAATTTGTTTTCTATCTTCGACTTGTCGTTTAGTCAATTTTTTTTTTTTGGGAAATATCGTTTAGTCAATTGGTTTTTTTTTTTTTTTTGAGAATTATAAAACATTTCATTAACTTAGATCAAGTGATACAGCTTCCAGTACAGATTGAGGAAAGTCCATAAACCAAACTTGCATGCTGCGTACAGCTAAGTGCTAATTTAGCAGCCACATGAGCTGGTTTGTTACAAGACCTATGGACATAGCACATTTTGGCAAAAGGAAAGCTCTCTTTGAGGAAGCGTATCCCATCAATTAGATGCCCAGATATAGAAAGATCATGCTGGTTTTGGTTGATTTTGTTGATGACACAGAGAGCATCTCCCTCAAGTTCAAAGTGGAAAATATCAAATTCATTTGCAAACTGAAGTGCTCTCATGAAGCCTATTGTCTCTGCATGTTGAGCATCAAAGCAATTCGGAAAATAGTCCCATTATGACTGCCTGGATTTCACCTTTGCTATCTCTAACGATTATCCCAATTCCTAGCTTCATGGTTTTTAAAAGCTGCGTCCACATTAATCTTCAGGAGATTTCCTTAGAGGAGGCTTCCATTTACTATCAAAACAGGATCTGATTTTGATAGCCAACCGAAGCCTTCTTTAGAGTTTGAGTGGCTTGATATTCTTGAAGAAACAGGCGGCTATATTGTTGTATGTGTTCAGCTCCTCTTCCTTTTCCTTCAAAAAGTTCTTTGTTTCTTGACTTCCACAACAACCACAACATCACTGCTATGCGTTCTGTCTCTTGTTGATTGCCCTTTTCCATCAACAAATCAAACCATTGCTTAAAGTTATTGCATTCGTTACCTTTGCTATATGGGAAGTCTCTTGCATCTTGCCATAACTTTCTAGCTTCATGACATTCAAAAAGAGAGTGTTTGTCAGTTTCCATCTTTGTGCCACATCTTCTGCAGTCTGGATATACTTTTCCCATCTTTGATGTATATTGTGGCAGTTGGAAGAATTCCTCTACAAGCTTTCCAGAGGAACAATTTGGTTCTCGGAGGAAGGTTTAGCTTCCACAATTGGTGCCAGAAAGTTGTCTCTCTATTTGCTGACGAGGGTGCTCCAGTATCCTTTTCCTTATCGTTGAGCTCAGCTGCCAGGTGATAAGCTGATTTTACTGTGAAAGCTCCATCCTTCGTAAAATGCCAGACTTGTTCATCCGGAGGCCACCAAGGGGAGAGAGGAATATTTTTTATCATCTCCACCTCGTGCACTAAGAACAGTTGTTCCAGTAGCTGCTCTTTCCATTTTCCAGATTGGTAATCAATTAAATCACTCACCCTTGCGTTAGGATAATTGGCCTTCTTGAGTGGAGAAACTTTGAAGGTATAGGGTAATGGAATCCATTGATCATTCCAAACACTAACCGAGCGACCATTTCCTATCCGCCATCTGATTCCACTAGCTAAAAGCTTCCTTGACTCCACAATACTTCTCCATAAAAAAGAAGGATTTGATCCTACTTTTGCCTCCCAGAAATTTGTGTGAGGGAAATACTTGGATTGCAGACATCTTGTAGCTAGGGAGGTAGGATTCTTTATAATCCTCTAACATTGTTTTGCTAACAAGGCCATGTTGAACGCTTCTATGTCCTTAAAACCCATACCTCATTGTTTTTTCTTTCTACAAAGACTGTCCCAGCTTACCCAGCAAATCTTCTTCTCCTCCCTTTTTTGGCCCCACCAGAAATTCCTTATGGAGGCATTTATCTCTTGACACAGCTTTTTTGTCAATTTGAAACATGACATTATGTAAGTTGGGATCGATTGGGCCACTGTTTTGATGAGGATTTCCTTCCCTGCTTGAGTGAGTGTCGTTTCCTTCCAGCCTTTGATCTTGCTATTGACTTTATCTTTAACATAAGACAGGATCTGCGTCTTTGATCTTCCAATCATGTATGGTAGCCCCAAATACATTCCTCTTCCTTCATCTATTTGAACTCCTAAAGTTTCTGCCAGCTGATTCTTCTCCTGTTCCGAGACATTCTGACTGTAGAAAACCTTGGATTTCAACAAGTTGACTTTCTGTCCTGAGGCCTTTTCGTAATCACCAAGTAGTTCTAGGATTTGCCTTACATTCTGTTCGTTCAGCTTTGCGAATAATAGGCAATCATCAACAAAAAGCAGATGAGAAATCATTGGACCTCCAGATCCCGTTCTTACTCCATTCCATAATCCCTGACTTTCAGATCTTCTGATCAGGGAGGATAGTGCTTCTGCACAAAGAATGAAGAGGTATGGGGATAAGGGGTCTCCTTGCCTGATTCCCCGTGTAGGTTTGAAAGGAGTGATTGGCAAGCCATTAACTATAATCGAGAAGGAAATTGACTGAACACAAGCCATGATCTTGTTGCAAAATTGACGTGGGAAGCCAATGTTAAGAAGAATGTGGTTCAAGAAGTTCCATTCCAATCTATCAAAGGCCTTGTTCATGTCCAATTTTAGACCAAAATATTTATCATGAACATCTCGTCTGGCTCTCAACCAGTGAAAAGCTTCAAACACAACAATGACATTGTCCGTTCTTAGTCTATTCCTTACAAATGCACTTTGAACTTCATCTATTATCTCAAGTAAGATTTTTTGCATTCTAGATGCCAAAGCTTTTGCAATGATTTTGTAACTAACATTACAAAGACTTATCGGACGGAATTCATTGATCTTAGTTGGCTTTTCACTTTCGGGATGAGAACTATATTTGTGTGGTTTATTTTGTCTAGAGAACTGCTACCATTCAAGAAAGACAAAGCCATTTTGGTTACCTCCCCACCTATTATGCTCCAATATCCCTGGAAGAAACCTGCATGCAGTCCATCTGGGCCCGGGGCTTTCTATGGATGCATTTGATTTAGAGCTTTTTTAATCTCCTCTTCTGTAAAAGCCTGCTCCAATTCTTGTTTGAGATCTTCTGATATCCTATTGTTCACCACATCACTGAGGATTTCTTCCCTCCTACCATTCGAGGTGTACAGCTCCTTATAGAAAGTCTCTATGTGTTTTACTATACTGTCTTGCTGCTCTATCCAATCACCATTGGTATCCTGCAATCTTTGGATTTCATTCCTTTGCTTCCTTTGGCTCGCCTTTCTATGGAAATATTTAGTATTCCTATCTCCGTTATTGAGCCAGTTAACTTTGCTCTTTGCTTCCAGTGAATTTCTTCTAGCTCCAGCAATGAATCCAGCTCTCTCCTGAGTTCAGCTTCAACTTTTGGTTCATGTAGAAGGATTATATTGGACTACTCTAGCTTCTCCTTGATTGTCCTTGATTCGTTTGGGGATGTTTCCAAACTTTTCACGACCCCAGATTTGAAGCTTCTCCAGAGCATTCTTTCCACTTTCAATAAAGCTAGTCCATAGAGTCTGGGATTGTCACTACGCCAGTTTTCTTTTATTATTTCTTGGCATTCTTCCACAGGTCATCCACATTTCCTCGAACCTGATGGGTTTTGTATTTCTTTTACTTCTGGCACCAGCTCTAGTTGCAGGTTCTGTTGATTACCAATAAGGGCACATGATCTGAATAAGATCCTGGTAGGTGGTCCTACTCGTGCCTTTGGGAATCTGGAGCACCAGTTTACACTTGCCAGGGCCCTGTCAAGCCGTTCCAGGATTCTGCATTCTGGTCTATTTCCTTTCGACCATGTGAATTTGCTTCCAAAAAAGCCTAGGTCACATAACCCAGAATCTGATATGGCTTGTTTGAACTGGTTTATCTGCTGGACATTCCTTTCTTTGCCTCCCGACTTCTCACTTGAGTCTACTATCTCATTAAAATCACCTGCGCATAGCCATTCCAAGCTATTGAGTGTAGCTAATCTTCGCAATAGCTGCCATGAGTGGTGTCTTTGATTGGTGATAGGATTTCCATAGAAACCTGTGAACCTCCATGCTTCGTCTGGTTCTTGCTGAATTATAGAGTCAATATGACCTGGAGAGTAGCTTTGGACAGACACTTTTAAACTGCCTTTCCATAAGAGTGCAAGGCCTCCTCCTGTGTTTCTTCTGTTGACGTAGAAACCATTCTCAAAATTCAACTTGCAACGGATTTTGTTCATAGCATTGACATTGAGTCTGGTTTCACTCAAGAAAACCAGTTCAGGATCTTTGTCTTTCAGCATAGTGCTGAAAGCTCAAATTGCCAGAGGGTTCCTAAGCTCCCGGCAATTCCAGACCAGGAGCTTCATTGTCCTCGACGGTGCTGCTCAGCAGCCACCGCCGTTTGAGTTGTATTTGCTTCATGACGTTCTGAAGTCTTTATTCTCTTGCCTTCCTCTTGGTGCTGATTTCCATTTTCTTCATCTCTGCTCCTTTTCCCCGCCTTGAAAACTTCCACGTTAGCTTCTGTATCTGTTGATCTTATTTTGGGCCTGTTTTCCTTTTTCCTTCACGTTTCTGAAAGACCCTTTTTGAGGAGGATTGCTTTGGGTTTTTTGAAGAACTGCCTTCCGAAATATGACACGTCCCATAGGAGCCCTTGGTTGGGCTTATAGAGTGATGCAAGGAAGTCTTGCCTGCATTTGCTAGAATGTGGGCCTCTAAATTTCCAGCTATTTGTAACAATGCATTATTTCCGGATTCTTGGATAAAGGAAATATTTCCTATTTCTTTATCCTTCCCGCCTTCAGCAAAAAGTTATCTGAAAAGTTTTCTGTCGTCATAGGGACCAATGCATTGCGCCGCCAGTCTCAGAGTCTAGAGCCCCGATCTCAGAGTCTTGAGCCCCACGTATAACCTGCTCCTGTTGGTTCTCGTGCTTACTTGCTTCGCCCATTTCAGAGGCCATGGTTTCCGATGACATTGAACGTTGGACTTCGTTCGGAGCCGACAAGCTCCAGATGCATTTTGATTGTATGCAATCTGTGTTTAACCAGAAACCATACATGTTATCTCTGTAGGTCTTGGTTCTTGTCACAGTTTTTGGTTGCATGGCCCATAACTCCACAGCCATAACAAAATGTAAGTAGCCGTTCATATCTGATGATCGCTAAAGTCTCCGTTGCATCCTCTCTTTTCAGCCTGACTACTCTTCTCAATGGTTTTTTGGTGTTTATCATGGTTCTTAATCTGACAAACCTTTCTCCTGTGTCCCCCTTTTTCTCTGCAATTGCAAGTCAGAGACTTCAGTTGAAGTTGTTTGCAATCTTCTTGGCTACTTCCTTAGTACCCATCTCTCTTGGTAATCCCATTATATTGATCCAGAAGTGAGCATGCTCAAAAGCTTCATTGTCGAGCTATAAACCTTGTTGCCATTGTTTGATGACCAGAAGGTTATTGTCTATGTTCCATGGGCCCCTGCTAATGACTGATTGAAGATCCTCCTGAGATTTGAAGAAGAACTGGTATACATTGGTAGAAACTTTGAAAGCCTTGATGTCCTTCTGTTTCCAGGCTTTTGAGAGGGCAATTCGTAGGCCTTTGAGATTAATTTCTTTAGCTGCTACAAATTTCCCATAACAGCTGTTTGTACAGTCGAGCAAGCCTTCCTTGACTTCCTCTTTACTAACACTTATGATTGTTGCCTCCTCCTCGTCAAATTGAACGTGTTGCATTTGTTTGATAATGCCTTGAATAAGATCACTCATGTTGATAGAACTGGAAGCTGGGAGAGCTACAAAGATAGAAATTTGAGATTTGTTTTGTGAACCCGTCACCAGGAGGGAGAAAAGACTCTAGCTATTCTAGAGAGCATAATAGGATTATAAGTACAGCTAATACTTTGAACTAATCTTTTTTAGGTGGCCTGTCAATTGGTTTTATTATTTGAAACTTTTTTGACCCATCTTTCCTTACCATACTGTGATAGAACTATAAAATCATTGGTCACTCTTTTCCAAAAAAATAGTTATACATCCCTATCGGTGTAAATTAGTGATTATGAAATTGACGATTTGGTCTATATATAAGTTTCAGTTCTCAAGGCAGTAGTAATCGTTTGATCCCACATAATTTTGGTTAGTGATTGTTGCTAGACAAATACAAGTTGTCAGGGTCATAGAAGATTTTGGTATTATGCAAACATTGGATTCTAACAAAGAACATCTACATTGTTTTATGCCATAAATTAGCAAATTAAAGCCCTTAAAAGTTAGACTTAGCATCCAATTACTCACTCAAACCTAAATGGGATCCATAAAACTCCACCATCCAAGTAATTGTTGACGGGAAGGAGAGCCCATGGCACCTAAGTTTAGGTCATTACTCTCTCTCTTTTGGCGTGAGACTTTCATTCATAGGCTACTCATCTTTTATCTCAGTAATCACTTTGTCTACTTTTCTCACTTTGATTTTTATCTCACTATGTGAGGTAAACTTTAAAATAAAAAAAAAGAAGAAATTACTCATGAAATGCCATTTTTTGTTTTATTCTTTTGATACACCGGATAATACAGACCGGACGGATGATAGTAAGAGTCAAACATCAGCATATTTCCCCAATATAAATGAAAAAAGAAAAGGAATATTTCCAATAGGGCTAGTAAAGGTTGTAAATAAAACTTATTAGAAATGAAAGAAAAATTACGAATAGATTAAGATCAAACTTATTGGTGAATACTGAATATTACATTCACCACAAACTTGTTTACCACAGCTTTTTTAGAAACTGAGATAAAGTTATGCCCTCTCTACCAATTACAAAAGTTTGTAGACATTTTCAGAAAAGGAAAAGGAGGAATATTCCAAGTAAGTTTTAGTAGTATTTACCTTTTTTCGGTTAGAAAATCGCAAAACGCGTGGGAAGTCATAAGGGTTACCGCTTCAGCAGCCAGCCATTCCCCAAAAGCAAATCTGGGCATCAAAGGCGCAGCCGCTATTCAGCTAAACCCCCATTGCTACCAATCCATCAACATGTCAACCATGTCCACCCCACAAGATGACGATGACAGCGACGCTGACATAAACCCATTCACCTCCATAATGCTTCCTCCTTCTCCTCCTCCTCCTCCCTCTCCAGAAGAAGAAGAAGAAGAAAAAGGAGACTATAAAAACCCATCACAACAAAACCAACAAATTCTTGAGCAAAAAAATTACTATCTTAACTCAATTAACTCCAACCTCGTTATCAGACAACTCCCTTCTCAAGGCCTCTCTTTTCAGCTCTGGCCAGCAGCCACCACTCTAGTCACCCTCCTCGACAACCACTCCCATCTACCAACCATTGCCAACCCATTTAATGTCTTGTTTAAGCATCAAGAAAACCGACCCCTCACCATTTTGGAGCTTGGTTCGGGTACTGGTCTTGTTGGGATTGCAGCTGCTTCTCTGCTCGGTGCTAAGGTCACCGTGACAGACCTCCCTCACGTGCTGCCCAATCTACATTTCAATGTTGAGGCTAACTCCAATGTTCTTGAAGTCAACGGTGGGAAAGTCAGCGTTGCGGCGCTATCTTGGGGAGAGAATGATGACATGGAAGCTGTTGGGAGAGGGTACGATGTGATAATGGGGTCTGATGTAGTGTATCATGATCACCTCTACGAGCCCTTGATCAAGACCTTGAGGTTCTTCTTGTTGGGGAGTGGTGGTGACAAGATGAAACAGAAGAAGGTTGTCTTTGTGATGGCTCATTTGAAGAGGTGGAAGAAGGAATCGGCTTTCTTCAAGATGGCTAAGAAACTTTTTGATGTTGAAATTCTACACACTGATCCTCCTTGTAATGGCTCTAGAGTTGGAGTAGTTGTGTACCAAATGGTGCGGAAAGGTGGTTTCAGTGTCAATTCTGTGCCTAGCTAACATAGAGTGAGTGGATGTTGAAGAGAAACTTTAAGTTTTGAGAAAATGTAGAGTTTTGCCATTCATCAAAGATCTTGCAGTAAAGCTTTTTGTGTTTAATGTCGTACCTTCACTGACCACAATATGCTAAGCTACTATTTATCTATAATCTTATTAACCCCAACTTTTGATGGATCAATTTCCATCTTACCCTAACTTCGGCAGAAAAAATACTGTGCACAATTGTTAACTAGAATGCTCGGTGATTCACAATAAATCCTCAGAGAATCAAGTGATGTTCAGGATACTCTAAATGAGGTACAGAGCTACACAATTCTAGCTAAGTGTTTATTCAAAAAGAAGAAGGAAAGAGAGGAAGAAAAATCCAACCAACACATATATACCTGCTAATGCAACAAAATTCTTACAACAATCTCAACTACATCTACAAAATCAGAGTCACTTATAATACACAGAAACATCATATCATTGAGAAAAAATTCAAATTCTTGATCAATAAGAAACCAATCTATCCATCAGAACCATAGGCATTTCTTCGTCTAGAGGAGCAGGCTATAGCAACCGTGAGCACTGTCACCTGACATCAGGCCGAGAGTCTGTATTATGCCTTTGGAAAAGAAAGAAATTGCCCAAGGAAATTGAAGAAGATGTATCACCTGGGTTGTCCTCAACGGCTAGAAAAACATGCAGTGAAACATAATGCTGGAAAACACTTGAGAATGCCAGTTTTCTCATATACAAATTCTTATGAGCATTTGTCTCGGAGAGATTCCATGTCTTTGGGCAAACGAAATGCACAATGTAGACTTCTAAGGTTTTTTACACAGGACACTAAAACCGATTTACTTTGAAGAAATGACCTGTATTATTGATATGTTTCCAAAACTGTGCTGCTAATCAAGCATATAGATGCGAGAGGCAATATCTTGGACCAACCAATCAAACCCAACAAGTAACCCTTCTCCAGTGTATGCACTACAACCCACAATCCTCCAGTGTCGACTTTTATCCATGGCTTCTAAGTTGAGTACCTAATCCACAAAATTACATATGAAAAGAGTTCCAGACCTACAAGGGCTTAAAAAGCCCCAAAATGATATGGTCTTATTTGTGTGATTGAGGAATGTATAGCAATTCGGATATATCAAAGTCTCCAGCAAGTATAGTCCTTAGGCCTCCGTTATCTCCCAATTACAGAAGAAGAAGCCAAAAAAAAAATAAAAATAATAATGAATTCCAGGCAAAAGAAGCCAGATTTGTCATGGCATTCACCTTACTTAGCTATTTCATCCAGAGACAGCGATCCTTGTATGTCGTGCTTATTTGCAAAAATCAACAATGATGCTCCTGATAGCTTCTGTCATTTCAAATCAACAAAGCAGAGAGAGACAGTTATTAGTGTTGCCAATGTGACAAACTAAAACAAGCTAAACATGGTACAGTTCATATAATACTTGAACACTAAGTGTATAGCTCTTCAGCCAGGAAAACTGCTGCAGCTTTATGGCCCATGACATTACGCAGCATTACTTGCATAGGGTTTAAGTGGGCATAGACAGGGAAGGGAAAAAACTTCACTTTTCCAATCTATGTTTGGTTGGTAACTTAAGCAGATCAGCTAATCAAATTATTATCCCCCATTTAACAAAAGTAGATAAACCATTAAGAACAGGAAACTAGGACTTGAAGGCTATAATAAGGTCACCATGGGATGGCACTTTGTGGCTTCTTATACAAACAGCAGGATACGGTATACAAATGTTTTTTTATCTTTTGTTCTTTCTAGTCATGACCACGTCAATTTGTCAAGCTCCAAGGACATAATGCCTCCGCATGAGATACTGTTAGTCTGAACATTTGTGTGCCAAAGAGGAGAAACATTATTTCCCTCCCCAGATAACAGTAATATGTATTCATGTTCATGAGATGATTGAGTCTACCATGTCAATTGGCTCAATATGCCACAAGTAGCAAAGTTGAAAGCCAAAAAATCTTAATTGAGAGTGTCAAGCAAAATTTCTTAAAGCTATAGCAGGGAATAATTCAATGTCCAGTTTGGCTAAAAAACAAAATCCAAGGACAGAAAATGGAATAAAACTTTATCTGAAAAAGTACTATATTTTTTAAATTTCATCTAAAATGAACATGTGATCTGTAGCCCCGCAGACAACTACAGGTTCCTTCTTTTAAATAGGAAAACATGTCCACAAAATGACCAACATAAGACATACCTCTTCCTTCTAAAGATTATGCAATTCATACTTGCAGTCTTGAAGCCTTCTAAGATCTGAACTGTCCACAACCCAAACCATTCCATCAGTTTGCTCAAAATAGTTCCTCCAGTAAGATCTTATAGTTTTCTGTCCCCCAACATCCCAAACATTACATTCGTGTATAAAAATTCAAAGCAGAATTACCCAAACCGCATGAAATCTAGCAACTCATCCTAAAAAACCATAACATGAGAAACAGAAAATAAGTTTAATTAGAGTTACTTCAACTATGAATAAAGACTCGATATTCTTCTCTCAGCTATAGCCAAACCAATCACATTCAAAATTTCACCAATTTCATGTAAGATCCAGAAAGGACAAACGCATTTTAATTGCAGAACAAACTCATTCTAGGCTTGACAGAGACAAATTTAGGCCCCAAATTTAACTAACCTTTGCTTTTAGAATCTCAGTTCCTAATTCTAGTAACCACCAATAAACGAAACCCGCAATGCACACCAGATGTTTGGTAGATTGCCTCTTCAGAAAGAAAATCCCTCAATGTCCAACGTTTAATAACAATTCAGTAGCTCAATACAAATGTGATTTTAGTCTAGCCAACCAAGAAAACAAAAGAACAAAAAGTTCCAATTTTTAAGGTTCTTTTCTTTTTCACCAGAAATATACACAACTTAGTAAAAGAAAACAAAATGGAGAACGGAAAGAAGAATACTTTCCACAAGTAATAGACTTGATGTTGAAGCCAACCGTAGGACTAATAACAGTGGTGTCTTCTCCGTTGATTTTCACCACAATGGTCGTCAACAAAACCATCAAAACTCAAGGGTAGATTTAAGGATAGAACTTAAAAATGGACAAAACAAACAGAAGGGACAAATGGGTTCTTGGAACATACACCGTTAGAATCCGCATTTCCTTTTCCCTAGGTTTGATCTTCCGAACATGCTCAGAAGCCCCACTGCTGCTGGGCTGCCTCCTCCACGGAGCAACACAGATCGGGTGGGAAAAGTTCACTAATATTTGAAAGCGTGATATGAAGGAGCGACTAGGGCGCGCCTTTTTTGGATCACGAGTTATGAGTTATTTTAAACCGTCTCGGGTTTCATGGAAATATAAAGTAATTTCACGTATAGAGATATCTTTTTTTTATTATTATTGAAGTCCATTCATATTCATTTTTTAGAACTAATCATGCACAATTGTAATATGAAAAATTAGCAAACTTTAAATTCTTCATCGTTATGAGGTTAAATTACTCGGAAAAATAATCAGAAAAAAATTTGGTTCCTTACAACATATTTTGCTTCGTCAATTTTGGGACAATAATAGAACTAGTTTTTACTAAACTGCTCCTCATAGCATGGCAGTGAACTCAAATAGATACAATAAATTAAAAATCATACTATTACAACTACAAATCAGCTGCAGCACAAGACTGCATGAAGTAAACCTATAGACTACCAAAAAGAGCTCAATCCTCCAACCCTCAAGAATGAGGACTGCAGCCACCCCGTGGCCAGAAGTTAATATAATTGACTAAAACTATCGAAAATTACAAAAAAACTTGCAAAAACTCGGTTCTTATTTACACCACGTTGAACAGAATTGTCAGTGCCTTTGTTCTGGGGCCTTGAGAAAATAAATACTTCTCACAGACCCTTTCCCAGCCTCACAAAGGCCTTTAACCTATCAACCAGCCCTTGATAATCTTCATCCATGAGGTCTCGCCTTCACTTCTGAAAAACAGATAGGTCAAGCAAAAGGGAGCTATTTAACACTCTCTTAGAGCACTAGCAAGATTTGAAGTTTATCATTTACTACTAGACAAATATATATACCTTTGGATTTGCATTGTCCCATGTGAGGGCAATAGGATCATCTCCCAAAAAATCGTTCCATAGCTTGAACATCTCAGGAAAGTCTCTCTACAGGCAATAAGGATGATCTGCGAGTACAAGTGGCTATTCAATGAAGTTATCACTGCATTAACCCAGAAAGTGGCAAAACAGTAGCAGCAAAAAGAAAATTGCTGTTAAAAGTGTACAACTTTATCCTCAAAAAAAAAAAAAAAAAATTGTACAACTTTACACTTGAAAGCTGAAACAACATTATCGAATGCAGTTTACTTTCTAAAACACACATCTGATTAATTAAAATAAAACAGGGAAAGGCTTGTCAATAAGTTGCACTCTCAATTCTCCACAATCAAACTGAAAAGGTGATGCAAAACCTCTTATGTCACAAACATTAAAAACATTTATTTCTCAAATCATCTGCTATTGAAAAAAAAAAAAAAACTTAAAGAAATCACTGTTAAATGTCAAAAAGAGAGCTACTCACTGCTGGAGTGGGTAAAGATCTGGTCCAAGCTTCAGACACCGTGTCATAAGCAGTAGCCAAGAAATTGGCATAGTTTGCGTTCCTGTCCAATCAATCATGAAAATAGCATCACTGAGGAACACGACAAGCACAATAATAGAGAAAACACTTGGGACCAATTAAAGAAAAAATGGCCAATTAAACAGTATATGAATTTTCTTGCAGCAATTTCGTGGATTTCTTTTTCATCTTCAGGGTGCAATTCACCATTTGATATCAACAACTAGGGCTGACAAATTCCAATCACACCCTGACAACAATCCTAAATACCTGAAATAGTAATTAACCCTTCGCATTACGTTCTTCTCTAATAAATTATTCACGTTGAACAAGCAATACACCATTCAATTTGCCAACAATTGCAAGGCATGAAATGTCATAATTAATCTCAAGGTATCAAGCAAAAAAGCATAAAAGCACCAAAATCAAAATCAAATAAGAAATTAATAATAAAAGAAGTAGGTATCCCTGTAACCTGAAAATTCTCGGGGATTTTATTAATGCCGCGTTTGGCAGAGGAAACGACGTCGTCAATTGTTTCAGTAGTTGCAGAGGAATAATCGAGACGCACTTCCTTTAATAGCTCTGTAACGTTCGAGCTCATTAAAACGTGTACGGCTCACATCGTCGGAGGCCAGAATTATGAGTCGGTTTTCCGGGCGTAAGATGGCGACCGGCGACCGTTAGTTAATTAGGGTTTTTAAAAGGCGGGGAGGAATAAAAAGGCGGCAAATTGCTCAGATTTTTATAAAACCCCAAGCAAAATCCCAAAGGAGGCCATTTCCAGACTCGGATTGAAAGAAGGCCTTTCTTCTACAGTGGGCTTAAAGCTCGTCATCTTGAGAAGGGGCCTTCCTTCATCATGGGCTTATGCCCATCTTTTCATATGACCATTTCAGGGAATCCTATTTTCTTCTTCTTTTTCTTTTTTTTTTTCTCTTTCTCTTTTTTCTTTTGGTTAAGGATATTAAAAACATCAATGTATCTTTTTTTTCAAAAGAAATAAATTGCAACGTAATCTTCGGGTTTGTTTTTCAGTAAAAAGTTAGAATATATTATGTTTGCAAATTATTAGTATTTGAGGTTTCATTTTTCGCAATGTTAGTGTAAAAAATTGTTGCACGGATATGATTTATGTATTATAGAAAAATGGTCAAAATGGGTAGTATTCGTGTTAAGCCATCTTATTATGTTAAACCAATTATTTCCTAACCATCCTAAGAAATAAAAGATACAGTAATAATACCATATGAAGAATGCCATAGTTACATATTTCAGTTTAAAATTACAATAATCTCTCAATCAATGGAGGCCCTGTACTGCAAAAGAAAAAACAGGAAAAAAAAAATGAGAGATTTTAAAAGTCAAGAATTTCATAATTAGTGAACGTTTTAAAAAAGTAGTAAGCACAAGTATTTTTCTTCAAGGTGATGATAGTCCAGTCCTTTTAGATGTGTACTGGGTTTCATTGAATTTGGGCCACTCTAGGCGACACATGAAAATGCAAAAAAAGATGTAGAAACGTTAGCCGCCCGTAATCTACTTAGGCCCATGAACCAACCTACCGCATTTAGTGGTGTCAAATCCGACAACGTTCTTTCCGAAAATCATGATCTCCACTTATTATTTCAGATCTACGGAAAATGCCAAAAGGCTAAGAATATTTTCGTGCAGATGCCAACATGTTTGTATTTTATTTGGCAGTGATATGTTTAATTCAGTGCAAAATTATCAGTTATACATTATTCAGAAAATATTATGGTGACATAGAGTTGTTAACGAGATGTATTTTTTGCAATAAATAAATAAATAAAATTTGTTAATAATTAAAAAAAAAATTACCATTTTTTATTTTGATGTTTCATCTAATTTCATGAATTCCGTGAATTTCAAACTTTAAGTTTGAGTCTACACGTGTTTGTTGATCTGAATTGACAGGGTATCATCGTGAATTGAGTCGGAGCAGATATTGTCTACAAAACTAGTACTCTTTGACGCATTTCTGATAGGAGTTGAGTTAATCAGCAATATTCACATGTTGCATTGCTTCATAATCTAATGGTTGAAAAATAGGGAATTGCACGTTAAATTCATTGAGAAGGAATGTGCAAACAGCATCCATGATATTCATGTTATTAAAGTTTTCGTATTTTTGGCATAGAATAGTTTTTGTTATGAAATTGGTCATTGAACTTTAATTTTTTTTTTTTGGTCATTTCAGTCAATTTTAGTTGTTATAGTAATAAAATATGACTGCGTTTGAATGAGTATTTTTTAGAGTGTTTTTAAGAGTATATTACTGTAGTTGTTTTAAAGATTCTTCTTGGTAAATGTGTATGTGAGATAAAAAAGTAATTAAAAAACGTGTATGAAATTTTTAAAAAATATGTTTCTAAAAAACAATAACAAACAAACAAAGGTGTCTGGAGAGATAAAATTGTCCAGCATTTTTTTTAACAGCGCACACTATATGCTCTTTAAAAACTTAATAACTTTATAACACTATAACTATTTGGATAAATTTTTTCTTTCAAATTACAATATTCTATCTTTCTTGACGACTAAAATGGATCGGAGTGACAAATATCTACGTTTAATGAGTAAAACACGAACATTTCAATAGTTTAGGTATCAGTGGCACAGAGAACCAATGTCTCGTTTAGAATTTTCTGAATAAGAGAGAAGTGTATGAAAGTTGATGAGCCAAAGAAGAAACACACATTTGATTTATAAGTTTTTTATTCTTTCATCATGCTTCCAACTTTGAACTACTACTGACTGTATAATACAAACAAGTTCTTGAGTATTGAGGACCACTTGCTCTTTTTATGTGTATGCCATTGTATGATAAAAACTGTATTAGACCATTTTTTTTCCCTGAAAAATAGAACAGCTTTAAGGATTCTTGTTCAATTATATAAGCACCCTTAATTAATACTGGAATTAACCCCAGTCAATCAAATTTCTATTTTTTCATTTTTCAATGTCCTAAAAGTTTTAAAAGATGAAAAAGAAAAAATAAAAAACAATACGTGCATGCTTATTATTGATAATTAATACACACAGAAGTGATATTTCATGCTCTTATTAGGAAAATATAGTATTAAAATATTTTAAACTTAATTGCATGCTGACTCCTGCAAAAAACAGTTACGAAAATAATATACATTGCTTACCAAATTCTCACGGGAAGATTTCTACAACAGAACAAAAAATGAAATTAGAACCTCCTCAAATAGTGATTCTTGGATGAATGTTCTTTTATTGCCAACAGGTTTGTTCTCTACTTGATTGATTTCCAAGGGAGATTTTTTTTTTTCCCTCCGATTTTCATTAATTAACTAATGCAGCAGGCTGATGAGCACTCGACTTTCTAGGAGTTGATTTTATATTTCTATTTCTTGATTATTTTATCAAGATATTTTCCTACCTTTATGCTCTTCGTCACCTGTGCATCACATCATACTTACAAGACAGTCAGACTTACACCAGCTAAATTCATATCCTCGTTTTTTACCTTCAATGCAGACCATATAATCCTTCCTAGCTACCAAATTTTTCATAATAGACAAATCAATAAGTTTCTTATTGTTTATTAATGGATAATCGAAGTTAGCAGTTGCCACTGCATAAAAGAAATCCAGTAAGCAGAAAAAACTCCGGTTACTGATCATGAAGTAGACCAGCGGAAGGAGATTAGTGCAGTCACCAGTTATGATCATCATATATCAAGAAAAAGTGCTGTGCCAACAAAAGACCGACCAACAGAAAATATTATCAATATATAATTATATAAATAGATGACTTATCAAGAAATGAAAAAGCAAAAGATCAACCGAAAAAAAAAAAAAGTAACTAAAAACACAGAATAAACTCATTTTCACTCCATCCCTCTCACTCTCTCTCTGTCTAAGATGGACAAAAAAGAAAAACAGCTGAAAGTAAAGAATTTCATAATATGATCCATAGCTTTCAAAACCATCACCATCACCACCCATGCCACGTAATCATGAACTTGGACCATGTGGCTTGATCATTTTCTTCTTTGATTTTCTGAAGTCTATTTGGAAGTTGGAGCCCTTTTTTCTCCCTTATCTGGTGAAGTCATGAACAAGACTTGGCCTATCTGTAACGTTCAGACGCCAAGAAAGGAAGGGAATGCCATTGTCAGAATCACGATCATATTCATCCTCAACGAACCTGAATTCGTTTCCATAGGCCGATGAAAGATGCGGTATCTTTTGAGTCGTCTGTGAGTGGTGAACCCATGAACTGTTTAGCATGTGTTGAGAGTCCACTCCATTGGGTGCACCATTATTCCCATTTGTAGCAATTGCAGCGGATGCCCTTCTCTCTTCTTTCTTGAACCGTATTCCACAGGCATTACAAAGCGACTGCGTTTCATTAAAAACCATTAATTTTAGTATCTCTGTGTGTCTACACACACACACACACACACACACATTGTTCGCTAAATATAAATTTGTTAATTAATGCTTATGCGACGTTACTACAATAATAAAATTGTAGTATATTCCAGTCCACCCTTTAACCTATAAAAAGAAAAAAAATATATAAAATGTACCTTTGGTCCTTTTGGGCCGTTTCTCCAAAGGGGTGTAGAGGTAGTGTCGCAATTAGCGCAGCGTCGAGCTAGGAGGCCTTCGCGGCCGCCGCCAGAACTAGGGTTGCTATTATGTCCGCGGCTACTTTTGTGGGACGATTGATGGTGAGAATTAGAAGAATGTTTGGGCTGTAAAAAATCCCAGCAAAAGTTAGGCATGTAAGAAGAGCGTCTTTTTTCGGTGTCATTGGTTAAGCGAGTAGAAGGGGTGCCCAACGAAAGAGTGCAGTCAACCGAAGAAGACGGCGAAGATGAGGCAAATGAGTACATTTCAGCTGTTTCATAATCAAAGGTTTTAGTATTAGAATGGTTAGGCATGGAGAAGAGCATTGAGAAGGAATTGTTATGACCGTGGAACAGTCCACATGAACATGGCCCCGCCATGTTTCCATGAGAACAACCGTTGCACATATCATGCATCATTTCTTCTTCGATCTTCACTCTTTCTCTTTGGACGAATTCAACTTGAGCAACTTCTCTGAATTTATAGGGCAAAAATAAAATGTGGGTTCTGTGAGAAATGGTTAGGAGGAGGAGGAGGAATAATATATGGTGAGGTTTGGAGAGGCGAGGGCAGAGAAGGCCGTACGAGGAAATAGTAAGTTGAGAGCTATATGTAATAATCAAATGTTTGAATGGGTGTTGTCGGCTAGCTTTTTAAGCTAATAAAATGGCGAAATAGCAGTCAGCAGCTGCTGCAGTTCGTCAAATGAAACAATTTTTGGTTGGTAATTCATGTACAATATAGGCAAACGAATATATTAACACTGATGACAGGGTCCTAGATTTACCACGTTACTGCTCACTGCTCACTGCTCATTTTAGTACTTAGTAGTAGTAGAAAACGGGAGGGACAGAGAGAGCAAGAATATGAAGCGAGAGGCTTTGAATGAGAGAGGTCCGGATGGCACGAGGTGATGTCAATTGTATGTTGTGCAAGTGGTCGCTATTCTCTCTATATATAGTACTGCTTCTACCTGGGCATTTGGTTATATGTTATTTGAAATTTAATGTAAGACTTTTGAATGTTTTATACCGTAAAGGTGAAGATACGCACATCGAATATATGAGTAGCAGAAATTTGGAAATGGTTTTGGATCGAATAAATTCTTGTAATTGTAAATGCGTATGTAATAACTTTTTTTTTTTTGGCAAAAAATGAGCATTGTTTTATTCCTTTCACAATTTGTACCAAAATTTGTTCTAAGTTTTGATTGTATACAAATGTTAAGAATTGAGCTTATAAATAGATACATATTCTAAGAGATTTTTTAAGGATTGTGAACTTTAGAAGTGTCTCAACATAAGGATGAATTATATAATATTTTGAATGGAAAGAAGTACTATCTATATATAATATTACTAATTTGTGCATTAACAATGTACACAACTTGAAGCATAAAATGTAAATATTACTAGGTACTAAATTTGATTTTGTTACCATTGCAATTTGTACATTATACTATCTCAAAATATTAATTCTACAAATAGTTGTCAGGAGTCAAGACAGACATCAGACAAATAGCGTCTAAGAGAATGGTCAAGGATGTCTCAAAACAAAGATGTTTAGGGTCAGGGGCCCTGCAAAAGGGGAAGAAAGAAGTGATAAGTGTGTGTTGTGTGTGAAAGAGAGGTAAGAGAAAAGAGAGGGAACTTGGATGGAGGGTTTTTGGGTTTGATCTTTGAAGGGGTTGGTCATCGGGTAGTCAAAAGAACCCACGTGACCAGCGGGAACAGTCTTCCATGGATCTGCCTTCTCCGATCACGAGGCAACAGTCTCAAACCCAATACATCAAAACCTCTGTCCGTATCCGTATGTCTGCCCCTCTGCTCTGTCGCTGCCAGCCTCCCAATGAAAATGGAATTGCCCAAAACTCACTCATTCACTAACCCACTTCCACCATACAGCGTCCATCTCCCGGGCCCAAACCCACTAAATTGCTAAGCAGTTTTACAATTTTTCGTACGTACTTTCTCAGCTTTTTCTTTTGGTTTTGTGTGTATTTTTTTTTTCTCAGTTTCAGTAAAGAAAACTTGTACTATATGTACCATTTTTACCTTTATGAAAACAATTTGAATTGGTGGTGATCATCAAAGAAACTCTGATCTGTATGTCGATCCAGCTTTTTTAACGTAATCATGCTAAAGTTCACATTCTACATTCTTTTCTTTTGGTACACCAGAGATTTGGTTGCTGTGTACAAAGTATTGTGGATAATGTGGAAGCTTTAATTAATTTATCACACCTTTAGGTAGCATGATAAATTCTAAAGTATACTATATTTGTCTTTATAAAAATTAAACTGTTTAATATATGGTCGTTTCATCACAACTAAACTTTAAGTTTCTTAGGCGATTCAATTTATATACAAATCCTCACCATTAACCTTGACCTTTGCGGACCAAATGTAAAGTAAAGGAGTATAACAATTCGTGTTTGTTTCCATGAAAATTCACATCATTTATGACTTAGCGGTAGAATGAAATTTAAGCTCCTTGTAGTGTGCGAGGTTGAATTACTGATTGTGTTCTTGTGTTAGGTTAATTTCAATGGGAAAATGACGACTACAATCAATCCAACAACTGCTGTTGGCTTGTTATAGGCCGTCCAATCCCAGTTTAGATCCTCAGCATCGGTTTTCCCAGTGCCAATCCCATGCCATTCATCAGAAACTACCACTTTACATTCACACTTATCACACTTAAGAAAAATTAGATAACTATTATAGTGTAAATGCAAAGTGACAGTCTCTACTAAATGGCATTGGATTGATACTGAGAAAATTGACACTGAAAATTTAAACTGGTCCAATCCATGCATTATCCGCGTATCACACGATCAGTATTTTCAACTCACTGCTATATCAATCAGTGGCCATATCCTGAATTCAAGTGAACTCCCCAATTCCACCTGAAATTCTGCAACCATACTAAATTTACGTTTAATTTTACACCCCATTTTAATCATGGATATTTTCCTCATCCTACATATGATCGTAATCCAAAAAGGAAAAGGGAAAAAGAAAAAAAGAAAATGATTATTACCAATCTAACACGACAAGTAACTCGATTTCTTTTGTTTTTTGTTTTTTTGAAAGCAATGAGTAATTTGACTGAAATTTTCAAAGCAATGACTAATTTGACTGAAATTATATAGTATTTCCAAGTACCAGTATCTTAATAGACTTGAGTTGCAGTCCTACATGAATTGTCACACTCAACCAAGTAGTGGTAAAGTGGTAGGAGCCATGTTGGTACAAGTTCCAATTATTTGAAACAACTGTGAGAATTTGCCCAATAATGGAAAGTAATTGTAAGTTTGAAAAGAAATATTATGCATTTCCAAGCAAATAGAGTACTCCCTACATAATTACATAAAAAAATATCTAAAAGGATGTGACAGTGTTCTTCTCGTGAATTGGTATAAGTATTTTGTTAATTATGAAGCTCATTGAGTCATACAAGATTACAAAAAAATTTGATCCTGTAGTTGCAGAAGAGAAGATCAGATTTGGTAGATGATGCATAAGAAAGAGAAAAGTGAAAGATAGATAAAGGGTAGGATTCAAATGGGATACTCTGCAATCATCAAAGCAACACATGTTCTTGTGGATTTTAGATGGAAATCTTTGACTCAAAGAAGGTACCATAAAGACAATAAAGTTTTATACCAAAGTTCAAAATTACTCCAGATTCTCTATCTAATTGTTTTGGTATTCAATTAAATCTAACACAAAATTATGTCAACTACGAAATTACGTCGTATCACTAAATAGAATAATGTAATTTTGTATAATTTCATATTAATACGGTTTAATTTTATATTAAATACTATTACACGAAAAAAATTAGATACATGATTTAGACTGGTTCAAAATACACCTTAAACTAGCAAAACTGGAAAAAAAAAACGAATAATATAGGTAGGGTGACATATATAACGGCAAAAAGGGACCTACATTCATCATGGCCCAAGCTCGAACAAACAACCTCCTCTGGAATATCGATCGATTCGATCAATAGATTCAAACAGAACAAAACAAGAGAGACAGAAAGAAAGTGGAGGAGAATCAGATCGTCTAGAGATTGGAGACCCTGTAGAAGTGTTCGACAAACGGGACGACCACCGCTTTTCAAAAGATGCTCTCTCTCTCTCTCTCTTCGCTTTGTAAACCACGAACAAACAAACTACGATTAACCCAAGACGACCAACGTTGCATTTGCCTTGCATTATTACATGGATTTTATTAATAGTAACACGTATATTTTTTTATATCCAATTCATGACACAGGCCTTGCCATTCAGCCACCGTGAACTACACACACGATTTATTAATATTCAGTAGGACTGTGCAAGTGTAAGTTAGTGTTTTTTAATTCACTGTCGTTGCATGGTGATTTGTGTGTTCTGTAATACTTGTTAAATTGCAGTAATAATTAAGACAAAATTGACAGGTTAAGAATAAATTTATTGCAATAAGGTTTTAACTAAGGTTAAAATTATTTTTATTGATTTGCCATGGTTTTGTATTCATATTAACTATCTTCTTTTATGGTGCCGATTTTCCTTTCCTATTAGATTGGTGATGCAAGCACTCTCAAATTTATCTATCCTAATTTTTTTTCGGTCTAAAAAAAATTTTTTTTTATTAAACTTACACTATTACAATAGAAGGGAGAATTAATGTTGATGAGATTCAAACTCCCATCCTCTAAGGTGAAATCATAAAGCTCTAACCACTCGACCTTCTATTCATTCTCTAGTTTCAAAATGAATGTCATAGTTTTAGAAGTCATATTTTAGTTCCTCTTGAACAAATTTCAAGGAAAAAACATTGGAACAATAAATGTTCATCGAAATTGAATTGGACGAGGGTATGCATGTAAACTCATATTTTTATCGGCCTCATATTCAAAATTCAATTTTCTTAAATTGTGTACAACTTTGATAATGATGCAGAAAATGGGACAAAGGAAGTGTTAAACGAAATGAAAGTTATGATCATTTCTCCTCAAAAATGAACATTATGGGCTACTTTCCAACCTTTGAATTTGTCAGTTGGATTGATGGTGCTGGTATTTAATTTGTGGGCTTCATTTAATGCGTCGTAATTGAGTTATTAACAATGCCGGTGACGTGCCACTCAAGCTCTGAAGCTGAGAGTGGGAAAGATTGTGGAGTCTCAGATGTCTATGAAAATTCTGCTAATTAATGCGATCTGTTTATTCCTCTTTTAATGAAACTCTGGGATTTGCTTAATCATGGCAAATGAAACCCCACGTACGCAATTAATGCTCACAACCTTTGAGACAAAAAATACACACGCACACAGTCTCACACACACATTGGTCATTGGGAATGCATATGCATGCTTATTATTATGTCTAGTACAGCTAAAAATACAATGAATGATGATGGCATGTGGCCCGTTCGATTTGGTGGGACCCCATGCGGACCAATTTTCCAAATATTGCATGCATATCCAATCATGTCATCCTATCTTCTACTTAGTTCTAACTCAAAAAGAATCAATCATTAGCATTAATCAACGTTCCACGTGGACCTCAACCAAATGATCCCCCCTTGCATGCATGCATGCATGCAAACGTATTGAGAACCTAAAACTTTACGGTACAAACAATACAACCCAAGAATATATTCAAATCTGAGAAAAAAATTTTGGAGAACTGAAAAAAAAAAAAAAGAATTCCTCAAAAGCAACAAGATACAACTGGGATGAATCTCACTTCTATCGCCCTCTTTCTAGCTTTCATTGTTCAGAGAAAGAGAAAAAAAAAAAAAGGAGTTTAGGATTGGTCTTAATTATGTTATTGTTTACAGGATCTACTTTTTCCAGGCAATGTTAAAATAAGAAGAGGTAGTAGTTGTAGTATCTACAAGGGTTCTGGAGATGGAGTAAAGGAAAAGTAAGGAAAAGGGAAAAAGAGCAGCAGAAGAAACCCCTAATAAGCCAACCTATTAATGGAATGTATTCTGGAAAGCTGGGTTCTGGTCAAACAACAAACTACATCTAAAGAATAAACTGTAACCTCGAATTGTCTCCTCGTAGGAATTCTAGTCTTGTGGCCAAAGGAAGCTTAGATATCTGCCCACCCTTTATTTATTGTATTGCACCTATCTCCTTTAGATTTCTCTTCTTTTGAATGTAATCAATGCTCGCTTCAGCCAAAGAATTCGCTTAGTCATGTATGTACTCGAGATCATCGATGAAATTTTTTGACCAGACGCAACGGTAATTTCTTGTAAGTGTCAAGGGAGGAAATTATACTCTTAGACTAAAAAAGGGTGTTCCTTGTAAATATGACAAGCTTTATTTTTTTTTTTTAATAACATGACAAACTTTATGTTTGATTAGTACGATTCCTTTTTTCTTTTCTTTTTTTGGGGGGGGGGGGGGGTGCAATCTTACTTATATTTACCTCATCTTTTTCAAGCTATTTATCCTATTTTTTCTTATATTTGAGTGTCAGTGGTATCCCTCTCTGTCATATACATAAATACGGCTTGAGAATTGAAAAACATAAATGTGCAAGTCAAAATTCTAGAGGAAGATTACATAGAACGTTAAGAAATATTGATGTATTTTTTTTGCAAATGAGGAAAGATTTGTAATTAATCATGTCAACCCTTAAGGATTTCAGTCAATATTGCCACATAAAAAGTGAATATAATGTCTTTTATTTATTGAAAAAGTTAATAGAAGTGGTATTTTATGAATACCAATATTTTTCCATCAGGACTTCTAGCAATTTGCAATTGTTTGCAAGTATTTGGATATACTTAAATAAGAATCTTGATGCACAATATAGTTTCTAGAGTCCATGACGATATAGTAATGCTAGGAAAGTTTTGACTAATTACGTTAGAGTAAAAAATGGAGGAGGCAAATATACGCTCAATAAATACTTTTATTTTTGCAAGATTCTACGGTAACATAGAACTCTAACAATCCAGAATTTGGAAACGTCAATAGTCAATTTACTTAGTAAATTTTTAAATTAGCACGCTAATTGCTAAAAAGAGGGTATAAAATGTGCCTAGCAATTATATTTTGGAATGTGAATTGTGGAGTTTTTAGAGAGAATCTAACTCCTAATAAAATGTTGTGCTGATCTCCGTGAACTTGGAACCTATGTGATCCTTTCATCTGACTTCAGATTCGCAACATATGATTAATGAGTTGGAGTTCAGAATGGCTACAAAAGTTCACTAATGGACTGGATTTGGGTCCAAATCTGGTTTAGCAATGAAGCTTATAAAGAAAAAAGAGTTTCTGCAGGATCCTCTGGGCCTAGTTTGCCTAGGTTTAACTTCTGTCTAGTGGCCCGCTGGATATATTGGAAACTGGCTAATGGCCTACTGGATATATTGGAAACAAATGTAATTTATATATGTCTCTTCTTTGTCAGGTAATTTTGTACTTCTATTTTGCCTTATAAACATGTTTCTAGAATTAAAAACACAATTTTGCAAGTTTAAATTCCGGAGAAGATTACGTAACACGTTAAGAAATATTGTTATAATTTTTCCAAATGAGGAAAGATTTGTAGTTAATCATATCAACTCTTCAAAACGTCAGTCAAAGTATGTGGTAGTTCCGCATTACTACATACGGAAATGTGTTAAATTATAGGGAAGATATGAATGAAGCTTGAAATTGGAAAAAGGTTTGGAAAGGAAAGGGTCCGAATAGGCTAAACTTCTTCATCTGGCTTGCCAAGCATGATGGTGTCATGACTGAAAATCTGAAATGGAGGATGTCTTTGGTAGCCAATGATATTTGTCCCAAACCAGAAACTTGGGCATGAAACATGTGGAAGTCGACTCCAACTCCATAGGTTGGGATTCAACTTGTCAAGAAGGCTTAGTTAGCAGATCATATGCACTTTAACCAAACTCTAAAGTCAAGAATTAAAGAACCGGGCAGCAGAAGTAAGTCATTGTCTCTCACGTTGGATCAACTGCTTAACGTACGTGACCTTAGGTCTCTTCGCCCGTGTTTCTATTTACCTATACGCAATTATAAGACGAAATCGTTTTAAAAAAAATAAAAAAGGGCTGATTTAGATTGAAACACGTTGAGTAAAGATCTATAATTGATTGCAGATAACCAAAAAAAAAAAAAAAATTGCAATGGTCTTAATTAATTAATGCAAGCTCTTATTAAATTTCAAAGGAAACATTATCAACCCTCAGGAATTAGGTTAGCCAACTATATGGAAAGATGTCGGTATTGGGTAGCTGCAGTTGATCCACTAAAGTCAAACAACTCAAAGCCGTAAACCAGCTTTAACCAACTTGCTCGGTACTCGCTTTATTATAATTACCTAAGACCAATCACAAAGATAAATATTATGAAAGGCTTCACTAATTACCCCGATCTAAACTCTTTTTGGCGACGAAACAAATCCTCGTGTTGGCTGACGTTCGAGTCCACAGCATGCAAATGGATGTACATGGAAGGAATGAAGTTGGCAGTCTGGTTGATCTACAATTCAAACAAACCGTCCACAACAAATTCACTTATTAATGATACATATGGATTCTGCATGGAGATCCCTTTAACTTAAGAATAATTAAATGTCACCATACGTAGATAACAAACTATAATTTCGTGCAAGAAACTGTTTATGCAAGATTTTTAGCCATGTGGTAGGATTCGCTGGGGGTCCAGTCTCTTGGCTATGTCTTACGGCTGAAGTAGCTTAAAATTTTGGAGCAACTCCCTTTTTTTATTTTATTAATTAGTGCACAAGTAACTTCTAACATTATTTCATATGTTGATATAGACATAGGATTTGCTGTTCAGAAATTCAGTAAAACCCACGTCTAGGAGATGAAAGAGAAGCTGGCTGCAGAAGAAAAGGATGAAATAAATTTTATGACTCTACAGATGAAGTGGTAATCTGGAATGACTAACATACAAAATTTTGGTTGTCCTCCATCAATTTCCTAAATCTCTTTTCACCCACTCATTCACTCTCACTTGTTCATAATATATTAATTAAGTTGTTAAGATTATGATTTTTTTTTTTTGAAGATCTGGATATAACTTTCTATCTTTAATTAGCAAAATCAACTTTACGTTATCTTTTGCCTATTGATTTTTGCATTAATATATCCGTGATTCAAATATGTGAGATAAAAAAAAAAAAAAAGAAAACTGGATTTTTAATTAAATTTTCAAACTTATGCAAACTAACTTAAAATACTAAAACTATATTATTAAGACAGACAAGACCTTAGCTTACATGAATTACACACAGATAGAGATAGCGAACCAACTGTCTTCCAACTCGTCATCACCATTTTGCATTATATGATGGCGTCCACAAATCAATGGCAGCAACTGATAACTACCCGGCACCAAACTAGTCTTGTTTTCCCTCTTCCGTTTTCATTTAAATGCCATCTATATTGGTCAGTACCCAGGCTAAGTCCTCTTCCTCTCTCTCTCTCTCTCACTCACACACACACACACACACACGCACACACACTAACAAACGCTCATTTGCAGCACCACAAAGTCAAGATGGTTAATCTTGTAGCAATCCAAAAACCAATGTTGCACGGCCTAATGAGAATGGCTGGAATTGTACCTCAAATTATAGAAACTGAGCCAGGCACAGTTATGAACTTTTGGGTTCCAATTGAAACCGTCCCAAAACCAAAAAAATCCAAGAAAACCACTAGCTCCAACAGCTTGGACGAAAACAACGTTGATCACAACATCCTGAAACCTAAACCAACAAAACCAGTAGTAGTACTTGTCCACGGTTTTTCAGCTGAAGGGATTGTCACTTGGCAATTTCAAGTCGGTTCTTTAACGAAGAAGTACTCAGTTTATATCCCAGACCTCCTCTTCTTTGGTAATTCAATCACCGATAGCTTGGACCGGTCACCGACTTTCCAGGCCGAATGTTTGACTAAGGGACTTAGGAAGTTAGGGATTGAGAAATGCACGGTTGTTGGATTTAGCTATGGTGGTATGGTGGCATTTAAGATGGCCGAGTTGTATCCAGACTTGGTTCAGGCATTGGTGGTTTCGGGCTCCATTTTGGCCATGACTGATTCCATTAGTACTACGACGTTGAATAGTTTAGGGTTTTCTTCTTCTTCTGAGCTGTTGCTGCCAACTTCTGTTAAGGGTTTAAAGGCGCTCCTCAAAGTGGCTGTTCACAAGAAGCTTTGGTTCCCTGATCGGCTTTATAAAGACTTTCTTGAGGTTAGTTGAATCATTACTTTTAGCATGTAAATTTCTTTTTTCTGTAATGTGTTCTTGAATTCTGAGTTGCATGGTAATTAGCAGACATCTAGGAAAGAGTTATTGGTATGACTTTTATTTCTCAATCATAGTTAGAACATACATTCCGCCTGACTTCAAATCTTCAATTAAATTTTTCTTGCATTTTTAATGGAGATATATGCTTATGGTTAACCGTGGAAGACAACGGATTTGAACGTGGGATTACACCAAAAAGGCGTTCTTATTTATTTTGGGACTATTTTGGGCAGATATTAATATTAGTCCTCAATAAAACTTTGCATTTTGGTTTTTGATCAAAGGAAAAAAAGGGAAAAAGAAAAAACCAGCAAGTGGTCAATACTTTCCTATATTGGGTGGCTGAGGGGATACCTAAACAACCTGAAATAAACTAACACTGGTATAATTGTGCAAAAGAAGGTGAGTCTCTTTCAAGGACCTGAATAAAATTTCTTTGACAAAGATGGGTAGGTTACCAACTGCTCTAGTAGATAAAGACTGCTGATTTCTTAAACCCCTGAAATTAGGAAAGACCAAATTGCGTGAAACACAAGGACCATGAACTATTTGTATTCTCAAGCTTTCCAGCTTGTCAACTTTCTGGAAAATGATAAAAAAGAAAAACATCTCTGTCCACATTAGATAAAATTCCTTTAATGAATTTCATAATCTTGGGTTTATACAAAAAATAAAAAAATAAATAATTTAAACAATAAGTTTCGAAATCGAATCGTAGCCCTAGATAAGGAATTGCTTTTTCTGGATACGCTCGAAACAAGAACTTTATTTTGTAAATCGAGGTTCTCAAGATAGCCTAAGAGATGAATTCCGTTACTTAGATGAGAAAAACAGGGCATGACTTGCGTTTTAGAACTCCCTAATTAACAGATGAAAAGGCTAGAATATGTCCTGCTCAATCGAGGAAACTTTTAATCTTCTACCCAAAAAATGTGTAGATATATCAAATCAATAATAGCTTTTGTATCATCATAAATTCAGTTTCTGTACACTTTAGAATGTTCAACTTCTTAGTGTTGTTGGGGCTTCAGCACTCACAATAAACATAAATAAATGCACGTGTGCTATAGCATTCTATTTTCAATATTACTGTCGCACCACATATCACAGCATAATTTAGTGGCATCCTCAAGCCAGCCCATCTGGCTTATTAGAGATTAAATTGATTCAATACACTCTGATGCAGGTGATGTTCAACAATAGAAAGGAAAGAGGAGAACTACTCGAAGGTTTAGTAGTTGACAACAAAGATGCCTCCATCCCAAAATTTTCTCAGGTGACTGATCATTTGAAATTATTGAGGACCACCTTAATCCTTTTGTATGCCATTTCCTTCAAGTTAATGCAAAGAACAGAGAAACTGCATTTTCGTTAGTTTATTTTGTTACTACTTTAGCAAATCCAATGACTGATTAATGTTAACATATAACATATCCATATATGTATCTTGCAGCAAATACATCTTTTATGGGGTGAGAATGATCAGATTTTCAAGCTAGAGCTAGCTCAGAACATGAAAGAGTAAGTTCCAAAATTTAAATTCGACTACCATACAAAATGAAATTTAAGTTTTCAATTCATACATACTTAGTTGATTATCCCTGGAATTGTTTCAATGACCTATGAAAGCACATCAAAAACTAACAAAACTTACGTCCTTGGCCATGTAAACATTTCCTATTGTATCTCATTCATGTAATTTATGTTCACTAAGCTTATCAAAGATACAAAGTTAACAATACTACTCTCGCACATAAACCATTAAGGTTGCAATAGCAACTTATGCATTTGCTTCTATGGTATCACTAAACAGGCAACTAGGAAATAAGGCGACATTTCAAGGCATCAAGAAAGCAGGCCACCTGGTTCACCTAGAGCGACCTTGTGTCTACAATAGGTGTCTTAAGAAGTTCCTTGCTTCCCTGAAAGCAGATGAAGCACAAAAATGATGATTTGCTCAAAGATTTTCATGTTCGATTTTCATTTCTTCCTTTTTGTAACATTGTTTAACTTAAATCAATTGAATCAAAACGTGCACTTGGTGTTTACAGAGAAAGAAATGATGAAATTAATTTCACTGGATCTCCTTGCATCTCATATTTGTTCCATCTACAACATTTGACTATGGAAGCAAAATACAATTCATGCAATGATGACAAAAATTTTACTGGGGAGTAGTTGACAGGAAATTTGAGCGGAGGATGTCATCTGAAAGACCATTGAATTTCTTCCAATGTTCTTCCTTTGGTTTCAGGGACCCAAAGGCTTATGAACACTACTGTGAAAGCTGAGACTAGCGCATAAAGGGTGAATGTTCCTGTTGAGATCACATTAAAATTAGTGCCAAATTTGCATGTGCAAGTCCTTAAGGAAGTTTTTATGCAAATGCATGTCTAGCTTTCTCTCTGTGAGTGTGTGTGTGTGTGTGTGAGAGAGAGAGAGAGAGAGAGAACCTCCATTGCTCCAAGTTAGCAGCAAGTTTGATGTCATTGTAATCACTGATGCTGCCAGCCAATTAAACAGCGTTGCAACACTGCCGGCGAGACTTTTAATTTTCACCAGAAGTATCTGCAGTTATCAATTCAAAAGCTTGAGAGAAGAAAATTTAACAAATACTTTAATAGTCATGCAAAATGAACTCCCCCAAGAAAATTGCAGCAGAATAGCACAATTTTCTGAGAGCTGCTTTCGGTAAATATGAATGCTTGATTTCCTAGGATTTTTTAGCAAGAACAAAAGAATAGAACAAACAGAAAACAGATTGCAAGCAACCAGCTACACTGTTCTCTATGTTAGAGGGAAATTACCTGGTCAAGTTTGTAACCTTAGAATGCACAAATGCCTGGAAGGAGCTTTTGTTTTTAGATGTACTTGGGGCTGAGATGCTTAAGAGTCACGATGTTTAGATGGTACCTCATGTAACTAAATTATGCACTTCATGCAATCTACATTTCACCCCTTCTATGTTCCAGACATTTATGTGTTACTTATTTAAGTAACAATACTAGTATCTAAGAAAAAAGTAAATATCAAACTTTTAAACTTCTATGTTACTTAAGAAAGGTCATATTGCATTTTATATCTTTTTTAATCTAACAGCCATTTTGTGACTTAAGATTTAGCCTACTGCATTGCCGTAAGAGCCTTTCATCTTCTCAAGGAGACCTGGTTGAGACTAACATTTCTTGAATTAGTTAATGCAATTTTTCCCACTGCACATGAAGACTCCAAATCAGATTGGAAGAGCCAAAGAAATTCTGTCTTTCAGCAGCTAGTCCCCATATCCCCAAAGCTAAGTGCAGACATAGAATACATCTTTCTTTGTATGACGGAAACAGAGTTTATATATTTAATAGTGAACTTCTTATTCGAGCTACAAGATCGACTTAAGCATACCTCAGACATTATGACCCATGGGATAGCTCCAAGCCCTAGAGAGAAGCCAGTCACCAAAATCTGGAGAAATAGTTTGGAAAAGAGACTGAGAAATGTCTGCTAAGTAAGCCAAAACAATAACCACAGGCGAGAGAGAGAGAGAGAGAGAGAGAGAGTACCACAAGACCAACCAATGACAAAATCCTTAACATAGAACGAGTATTTTCGGGTACAAAATCCTGCATCGGGAGAAAACATTTAAAAAAGACGGGGAAGAAGGAAATCAAAGAGCATGATGATATTGAGGTTACAAGATTTAACTTCTCTATACAAACAAATAGGCAGCAAACCAGTGACAAATAGTCAAGGAAAGCTTGAACTACACTGACCCCCAAATAGAATGCAATTGCAACAAGAAGACTGCTAGCAGTCATCAGTGATGAGGACACCTGCAGAAACAAATTACAGATTTCCAGTTGTCACTTCTTACAATTTAAAAACAAACAAACAAAATTAAAATTCATTAGTCATATTGTCAGCTTTACGCACTAAGAGAAGCACCCTGCGACCTGCTTTATCTACCAATGATGTGGTGATTCCAGTTGCAACCACCTACATCAGTTTTGGGTATTCATCACCAACCAGAAGTTTTTAACGCTTAAAAAAATGTCATGCGTTATGCAATAATTCATGGTTACCTGAATAGCACCAAGTCCAAAAGTTGCTGCTTTGCCAGACGAAATCCCTGTCCAAATTTAGACAATATGATCACGATTTTGTCAAACTACAGTGTTTTACCGGCTACCATATTGCATAAACTCTGAAATCAATGGAATCCTAATTCCAGAATCATCAAGAATTCTTCAGAACAAGTGCTGCACAAAATTTGAAATGCTCCCAGGTTTATCTATATTGGAGAAACCATCTGCTTAAGGTCCAGCATGGGACAAGTAGTTATCATTTTCCTCTAGTAATTGACATGAAAGGTTCAAACTAACATAGATAATATACTGTACACTAGTGCAACAGTACAAGTAAAATATTCTGTAATGATATTTATATATTTTTTACATGCATGTCAAAATGCTTGATTAATCAGATCCGTGAAGGAAAACTGACGTAACACAAGTGGATGTGAGAAAAATGGAAATTACAAACAAATTAACTGGCAGTTGTTGGATAAAACCAACTTCCTAGAAAAATCAAACCAATTTAGGTATTTCATTATTCCATGTCTAGGGATGAAGAAGCTGCAATCTAGTTATTGTGAAATTTTGGACATAGAAGGTCCTAGTACTAGATTGATCCTGGAATATCTTTGTCTCAGTAATTTACAGCCAAAAACGCAAGGATGGCCAACTAATCACAAGAGATCTGCAGTAGTGCATTTATTTTGGGTACAAAATGTCACGGGGTCAAATCCTGTCATCCCTACCTATTACCATTCAAAGGAGCAGTAACGAGGGATCAACTGAGATCGATTCAAAAACTCTATTTGTGGTTTTTATATGTATGCATATCTGCACAACTCAATTCAAACAAGTAACAAAATGAAATAATAGATTCATCTCTTACATCAAACCATTTTGGTATAAAGAAATTGCTCTTCTTTTTAAGTTCATAGGTTAATGAAGGGTGATTGAGTCCCAGATCAAGCCCCAAAATTTGGTTCCATAAGCAAAGCTTGAACCAATCCATTTGCCTTACCAGGGTTCAAGTATGCCCCGTAAGACTGTTATGTTATTAGTTATAATAGGAAAAGACAAGTATGCATAAAAAGGATTATAAAATTTAATGGCATCTTATATCCATCACCAAGAGCAAGCAAAGGATGCATAGAGCAGAATCCAAATTAAAGTGAAAAATCTATGCATCATTAAAAGAAGTACTTTCCAAAGTAATGAATTCAATTTAGAAAAGCTATATTGCACATCCTCTCAATTTCCAGTAGACATGCTCCCCTCACGTACACTTTAAAGAAAACAAGGGAAAAGATAAAAGAAAGTAATCAAAGCATATGAAGAGATTAACTTATAATTTCCATTCATGCAAATTGGTTTATCAGCAGAACTGATGTATGTGTATAATTTGAGTGCTTTCATACTAGCAACAATCCCATATCATCTCACAACTACAGTTAACAATTGAGTGAAGATTTTAGTCCATAATGAAATTTCAGATGCTAAACAAGGATCGTTTGCAGTTGGAAAGAAAACATAGAAACATGCCTAAAGCATCTATTGAATCAGTTGATTCTTTCCCAGCAACCACTCGTCAGTGTTATAGTGCTTAATTCATTAATCATGCGAGACACAAGAAAGCAAGATTTAATTGGCATCTTGTGGCTCGTGAGATGTGAACTGTGTTACCAAAACATTAGCCAGGAAAAAAGACAAGAAAGGAAGCATGGAAGAAGTTAGACAACCATTTAATTATTTGCCGAATGCAGTAAGGCATTTCATAATTCCGAACCAAAACGCTGAACCCTCTGGCAGATTTAAATATGTTACTGGAATAGAATAGAATGCCATTGATACCACTCAGTTGCTGGAGCACCAGTGAGCCAATTCCAAGCTGCAAAAAATTTGTATCACTAATCAGCAGAAATATTTGCATGGCATCTAGAGAGGTAAATTTCCTAATTTCTTAATTCCTGACCTACAAAAACCAGATCTTTCACAAAAAGCAATGAATTTCAAAGAGCATAAAGTACCATCAAAGGATACCAATATCGTCTTCTCTTAAGCTCTGCAAAACGTAAAGTTGTTCTTTTGGTTGATGATGCCACAGATCTCTGTAGCAACGAAGATGCATTGAGACGGAATTAAATACTCAAACAGGAGTTCAAATGCAAAAAATAAGCAAACATAAAAGATCTTGCATGAACCTTTCGGCTTTTTGAGTTTAAAGATGCACAAATGAGGATGTGCAGTAACTAGAAAAGAAACTCAGTGCAATACCTTGATCTCATTCACTTCAATTGAGATATTTGATTCATATCCACGCAAAACTTGTAAAGAAGTTTCAAAATCTCCATTTAGACCCATTTTAGCCTATTATTTAAGTCAACAAAAGATCAGCTGTAGATCTGACCAGAAACCAATTAACTAATTTTGAATTCAGAACCCTACCAACCAACGTGGAGACTCTGGCATAAAAAAGAGACCAGGAATCAACAGTGTGCAGGGCAAAATTCCTGCAAACAAGGATTCACGTTAGAAAAGCTACAACTGAAAAAATAAATGAACTAAGCTCTTCAATGAGTTGTATCCACTTATCCAAGCAAATCAAATCTATGCACAGAGCGTAGAAGCTCCATACCCAATATCCTCATCCAGGGAGTAACAACAGGCCTCTATCTAGCCCTTTACCAAGTATTTGATCCTAATTATTTGTGAAGGCACTTCAAAAACAGAAGAAGATATATCAATGAGTGTCCTATCAATTTCCAAGTTTTAAAATTACGAGCATGCAGAAAATCCAAGAGATATCAGGATTTGCTACTAATTTTGTGCAAAGTACTTTTTTTTCATACCCTCAATAAAAGTTAATCAAAACTTTCTCTAGGACAAAGGTTTCAACCATATTTCCCTAGACAGCCTTTCACCTGACACCGGACATGTCAAGAAAGTACATCTTATTGCACAAAGCATATACTCTTTCAATGTGGCAGAAAACTAGAATACTGCAAAACATGGCATAATTTCTGCAAGACAAATGGAATGCTCCTCTTCTAAAAAAAAAAAAAAGGGGGCATCTCCACTTGTTCTCTTGGCTAAGAACCAGACTAGAAAAATAAATAATGCACCACAATTTTTAAAAACACTATGCTGTTCCAGGACAACTCAAAAGTTCATTTTCACTTTACAGATATTTGATACAGTTTTATCCGCAGCTCACATAGGACAGCAAGCACTCTCCAATGCACAAAAATCCCCAATTGATAGGCCAGCATTATTCCAATTGTCACCGAAAGCTACAGAAATTTGCAAAAATAATTCAATCAAAAGACGTTTAAGCCATCAAACTTAATTACAAAGTAAAGAGGGATTAACCTGAAGTTAAACTAAAAGGCAATGAACAAAACAAACCTGGTTTACTGATCCAAGGCTTCCCCTTAAATTCTGAGGGGCTATCTCTGCTATATATACAGGCACCTATATAAAATGAACAATGAAATTGCTTTTAACAAGTAACTCTGTAGTTTATTCTACTAACAGCTAAAGACATATTGCTAAAAACTGTGTGAAAAGACACTTACTGTGTAAGAAATAATCCCCATGCCAAACCCTTCCAACAACCTTCCCATAAATAAAAATGACGAGTCCTAAATAATTTGTCATTAGAGTAATATCAATTATCAATGGATATTTGGACATCAATTGATCAATTAATGAATGACTACTTACTTTTGCAAAGGAAATGGCGAGCCACCCCAGTATATTAGGAATTGCAGCTATCATTAATGACTGCATTTTTCAACATTAAGAATTAAAAAGTGCATTTTTATGAAACTGAAACCACAAAATCAACAGATTTCACAATAAATCTGATACCCCTTTTCTTCCAATGTATTCAGCAATCTGCCCACTTGCAATTGCACCAACCATGGCTCCCACATTGGCTAATGAACCAAATACTGAAAACTAAAATGGCATCCCACCAAAGCACTTTAATCAATACAACAATGTCAACCTTATAAGAAAAAGATGAGCAAAGATTAAATTAAACTAGAAAAGAGAAGATCATACCTCTGAAATGGTGAGACCCAGATCATTGATTATATCAGATTGCGTAGGATTCGAATATCCACACTGCAAAACTCAATTAATTAATTTCCAAACAATAATACATTGATCATAATTTTCAAGCTAAAAACTAAGTAAAGAACTAAGGAAATATACGGTGAATCCGAACTGGATGGGACCCAATGCGACGGGTTCCCTGATCATTTGGGCCGACGAGTTCATAATGCTGGACTGCCTTGACCCCATCCGATACCAGCTTCCTGTATGCAATAATGAGGGCTTGCGAAACCCATCATCCAATGCAGAATCATCTCTGAAACTCATCGGATTCCCAACTTCGTCCTCCTTATTCTTACTATAATATGTTGTATTTTCTACGTGAATCGAACGAAGGATGATTTCTGTCCCACAATTTTATTGATGAAGGTGGAGGAGGCGAACGAGAACGTTGAGGATGACTGCTGTCTTTTTTAACCTTCTTCTTGTTGTTGTTCGAAGAAATATGAGAAAATGTCGGGATTGGTTGACTAGTAGGAAGAGAGATGGGGTGAAGACACGTGTCTTGTGGGGCTCACTTTTTCGTATTGTTTAAGGAGAGGGAGCTTGTGTGCTTCATATCCAATTTGGGCAATTGGGCCGCGGGTGGGCTCTGCTCAGGAATGTCTGTTTTCCTGGAAAAAAGTTTGACACGTCAGGACCATGTTGGTGCATAGCTGTGCTTTAGCGAACATGGGCCTGTAGGAGTCAGCGGATCCAAATTGGTTGTTTGTGGGGTATATATAATATAATAAAAAACTTATGGAGCGAACAGAGATTGAACGGTTAGAATTTTATGACTTTATTATAAAAGTTGGGATAGAGATCGAACGATTAGAGTTTTATGACTCTATCACAGAAGTTAAGGATTCGAATTTCATCAATAACAATTTCCTCCTATTGTAATAGTGTAGGATTTCTCAAAAAAATAAATAAATAAATAAATAAAGAACTCGCACTTATTGAAAATTTTTTTTCAATGAAACTTACCCAAACTTTTGGAAAAATCTTGAGGGAAATGTTGAAAGAGGCTGTTAAAAAATGTGGCAGACAAACCGTCAATTGCTCGTACAGGGTTATATGATGATTTTTACAAGACTTTTTAGAAAAATATTAGTGTAACAAAACATGTCTATATTTGAATTACTGAAAACAAAGTCCATAACCAAACGGATGGCTTTGGATAGTCAAAACTCGAAAGATAATAATGAGTTCAGTATAAGGATGTTGTACTTCAATATCAGGGATTTTACACAAAATCATACCCTCAGACTATCTTTGTAGCATTTCAATATCCTCAAAATACTTGTTGCCTTGACTAAGGTATATTTGGTCTACAATCTTTTGTGATGGAAGCCTATTTTAGATATATGACATTTTGATACAATGCTTATTTAGAATAACGTGAACAGTTAGAGAAGATGCATTTTGAAGTGTTAATTATGGGAGATGATTCATACACTCTCTTCTGTTTACACATTCTTAATTAACTTTTTGTTGATGCTTATGATATAATTAACCTTCACTGACCTAGTTCTTGACTTCTTATCACGGAGATTAAGTTGTCAAGATATACTCGTGTTGAAAAAACTTAATGCATGGTATGAATAAATAAGCATAATATAGAAATCATTTTCCCAAATATAATGTGCACCTGATGTAGAAAATCAGTGACCTTGTGGTGTAATACCAGAGATTAGCCTAAACTTGTAATTTGGAGTTAAGCTTTCTAAATGCTCATGATATTGTAATGTTTGAATTCATAATGAATGTCATTAGAATTGATAACGAATCATAGAGGTGGCGAGCTCGATCTGAGCCACCCAATACGGAGCTCAACTCAATTAAAAATTTTTAAACTCAAGCCCTCTAATTCTTAGTTCACGAGCTCTTCTGAGTTTTATCTTTCTTTGTCTTTGATACGTGTTTGCGTGTTTTGTATTTTCTTTTGAGATATTCATGGTTAGTATGTTGGTCATTGATCCACGCCATATTCACATATTTACCAAGCTTGAGGTCGAAGTGAACTTGATATACCTAAAAATTATATCAACTTGAGCTCAAGCTTGAGTTTAAATTTAATAAACACTTCATCCGGATAGTGATTTCTGGAGCTATTTTTCTAAAAACATTATGGTAACACTTTCTAAAATTTTTTCTTTAAAAAATGTATACGAGATAAAAAGACAGTGAAAATTTTTCCTAAAACAAAAAAGTGTATATGCAATAATAGATGGTTAATTTTTATTTCTAAAAAACCATGCATGTACGGGATAAAAATATGGCTTACACTTATTTAAGAACAGTGTACTTGAAATAAAATGGCCATTAACAAATTTATTTAGAGTTTTTAAAGATAGGAGTTTTTAGAAAACACTATAGACATTTTGAATAGAAAAACACAAGGCTCTAATTATTGCCTGAAACTAAATGATGCAAATCTCTCTCTTTTTTTTTTATCAATCTACACTATTACAATAGAGGATGACAAATTAGACTTGGTGAGATTCGAACCCTCCTCGACTTTTGAAGTGAAGTTGTAGAGCTTTAAATGCTCTAACATCCATCCGTTCCCAATCATGCAAATCTAATTTTAGACTAGCTTATAAAAGAAGAAAAAAAATAAGGGTGAAAAAAAAAAAAACCTTGTAGTGCTATAGACTAATTATTCTTCTTACAAATGCACGTGAATCATCTGTTTTGTCCATGAAAGATTGGCCTTAAGAACCAGGCAGCTATTTGACCACTTGCCCAGAGCTAATAATCCCTCAGTCAATGACCCAAAACCGTTGCTTTTTTATTTCATCACTGTCACTGTTTTACCCCAACATTGACTTTTTTCCCCCTCCACCCAGCAGCTCGCGGAGGTCAATTCAAACCTGCATAACCCCCCAAAAAACATCCCCAGCCCCCAAACGCCCTTAAATAAAACTCCAAAAAGAATAAAAAGAAAACCAAGAAAACCCACCAATTCTCAGCCCTCAACCACCATCGCCGCCGCCGCAGCAGTAGAGGTTATTCATCCCCTTTAGAAAGCAAAAAATTACGGAAATAATCTTTGCTTTATCACTGCTCACTTATGGGTGAACAGACCCAAGTACAGAAACAGACCCAATCTCAATCGCCGGCGCCGTCTCAGTCTCAGCCTAATTCTGATTCGGTATCCCCACCTCTAGTAACTGACGCTTCCATCAATGCTAATGTTTCCAATAAGCCCTCCAATCCTTCCAAAATTCCTATTCGACCCCAAAAAATTCGTAAACTTTCATCTAACCCTACTTCCTCCATCGCTGCCACCCCCGTTGTTCTCGTTCCCATTACCACCACCACTACCACCACCTCCTCCTCCTCCTCCTCCTCCTCTATCCCCACCGCCTTACTGACTTCCGACGGGCAATCCCTTCAAATTACCGATGCTTCCTTCTCTCCTTCTCCCATTCCAATTCCAATCTCCGGTTCCTCCATCGCCGCCACCACAACTGCTACCGCCACCGCGACTGCAACGACCAGCATTGTTGTCACTTCCACCGCGATCACCACACCCACGGCCACGGCGTCTACGCCCAAGAATCGGAGACGGAGTGCTTTCCAATCAGCTAGGGTTCTGCCGCAGATCTTCAAACCCTTATCAGCCGACGGAGAAATCGAGGCCGCGCTCCGCCACCTCCGCCTTGCTGACCCTTTACTGGCTGCCCTGATTGATATCCACCCGCTACCGACATTTGAATCCCACCATTCCCCATTCCTTGCCCTCACCAAGAGCATTCTCTATCAGCAACTCGCCTCTAAAGCCGGCACCTCAATCTACAATCGCTTCGTAGCCCTCTGTGGTGGCGAAAACGCGGTTCTCCCTGATAATGTGCTTGCCCTCTCTGCTCAACAGCTCAAGCAAGTGGGAGTCTCCGGTAGAAAAGCTAGCTATTTATATGATCTAGCAAATAAGTATAGGTCTGGGATTTTATCAGATGAAACTGTGGTTAAAATGGATGACAGGTCATTGTTTACTATGCTTTCGATGGTCAAGGGAATTGGGTCATGGTCAGTTCACATGTTCATGATTTTTTCACTACACAGGCCGGATGTTTTGCCGGTGAGTGATTTGGGAGTGAGGAAAGGAGTGCAGTTGTTGTATGGATTGGAGGAGTTGCCGAGACCGTCACAGATGGAGCAATTGTGTGAGAAATGGAGGCCATATAGGTCAGTTGGAGCTTGGTATATGTGGCGGTTTGTGGAAGGAAAGGGATCCCAGAATGCTGGTGCTGCTCCGTCTCTTGAGGGTGCTAATGCGCAGCCATTGCAGCAAATTGAGCCTCAGCAGGATGCACAGCAGCAACACCAGTTGCAGCTTCTGGAACCAATAAATGGCATGGGGAATCTCGGGTAGTTTCTAATTGGCTCTAAACTATTTTCTTGATTGAAGAAATGAGTATTACTGTGTTCTATGTTGATGCATCATTAAATAAAATTCTTGTTTACGTCAATTTTATAGGGCAGGATATTCATTGCTGTATTAGATGGTGAGCAAGTCTGTGAAGGGTGAGCTCTAATGTAGCTGTAGGTTGCTATGCCTAATTAAGAATACGCTTTTTGCTTGCAGTAATTAGCCTATGTACACCTAGTAAATAGCTCTTCTTAGATATCAACGTTGTAGAGCCTTGTGGTTTCTCTTCTTCTTTCGCCTGAGATTGAGATTCTAGTGGAAATAATTAAGGTTAGATATGCAATTGGGCTGCGTGAGTAGTTTTTCTATCTCATTGTTCTTTTATTCTGGGCTTAGACCCAAAGTATTGCACTCTTTTTTATGCGTATAATTATAGATAGATATATGAGGATACTGGATGATTAATTGTACAACATATTAGCACTTTGCTCTTCTTTTCCCATCGTTCAAATTAAGCGAGATCACATAGTGGAGTTTTGGGAATCTGCTTATTTGTTATGCAAAATTTCACGTCAGGTATCTACTTTCTGGCCAGAACTTATTCTTGTTTCTTGTGGCTTGGTAGGTTGGACTCACATTCCCTTTACTAATGGCCGTTGTTGATTATTGTTGTGTTTTCTTGGTACAAAAAGCTTGTAAATTGGGTTTTAGTTTGTTTAAGTAATTATCATATGGGACCAAATTGTGCAACTAGACAGGATCGAATCGCAATCACTTAGACTATTAAATCCATTGGCTTTTATGAAAAAAGGTCTTGGAAGTGGCTCAAGGCACAAAGCTTTTGTATATTTTTTGAGTTGTTTTACATGCTGAAAGTTGAGGTTTTTCAGTAAGTGGTTTTTAGAGGCGATTTGTTTATATAAGTTGTGCCTGCAAACGGTAAATTGTTACTTTTCAGTCTATGTGGCTAATGTTTAATATTACTTCTGGTGTGAGTTGTCTGGTGTTTCAGTAATTCATGACTTTCTTTGTGTCCTTGTCATGCTGACTTATGAGCCTTTTGCATTTATTCAGATTGAAAATTTTTCAATTCAAGAGCGCTTTGAAATACTAATTTACCATAACTCTCTACTGTATTTTTCGAAATATAGTTGCTCACAGGTGAATGACGATAATGTGTAGTTGCAATTAAAGCCATAATACTTATAATAAAGAAAGTAAAATTGTATCCATATCTTAAAAAAAATATTCTTCTTGAAGCACCACCACTGTATGAGTTCTGTTTATAACTTCAAAGGATACAATAAGAATGTTTGCTGTGGGCTTCATTTAGGAGGCTTGCGTAGCTGGACCTATGTCCAAGTCAATCTTAACTTTCTTATTGATTCAAGTCGGAAATGTGAATAGAAGTTTGTGGTTCATTATGCTTGGTTTACTGCATTGTAAAGATTAAAATATATATGTGTGTGTCTGTGTCTATATATATATATATATATATATATATATATAAAATAAAAAAGTGAACAGTGATCATGCTGCCATCACACACTTGGTTGAGCATTTCATCCCGACAGTTCCTCTATAAGCCTGGCGATGAAGGGAATCTTTATCTCATTCTGACTGTTGATTCAGTGGCTTTTTTTAGGAAATATACGTGTGGATATAGAAAATTCATTGCATTCAAGTGTAAATACAATTAATTCCGCACACAACCATAAATATAATTAATTTTAGACACATGGAGCTTCTCTGTGAAAAGTTCTTCTGACAGATCTTTCAAAAAATTTGTGAAAAGGAATACTTTTGGTATCTAATATTTCAAAAGTCTCTTATACTGTTTACCGTTTACCACAAGTAATCTTGGTTTCTGAATCATGAATTGGTGCTTCTGCATTACTCCATTATCTCCCAATTCCTATTTGTCTATTGAATCTTATCATGCATAGGAAAAATTATGCCTTTTTATGACACAATATAGAAACACGTAATGCATTGAATTCGTGATGGGTTATGGCTTATACTATGGCTCTATGCGAATGAAGTTTGTGATAGGACATGTTTTATCCAGTAATTCACGAGTGACAGATATCTTCCTTGATAACTTTGGATACAGAACTTGATCCTATCAAACCTTTTGCCCTATTGTTTCCTGATAGATGTTAATTTTGATTTAATATTTCTGTGCTAACAATATTTGTCATAAATGCCTCTCTTGTAGGGCTTGCATTTGGGGCCAATGATGAGAAACAAAGTGTTCTTTATCAATTATTCCAGGGGTTACCGGTCTCTGATGCTATTGATTTAGGTCAAAGGCGGTAAACAATGTAGTGGTATTACAAGAAGAATCGAGAAAAACCTGGTCCACGGGGCTCCAACATTTTATGTAATCATGGAGCTGTATATGTAGTATAGTCAAGAAGTTGTAAACAAGTTGTGCTCTTAGTGATTGAGATCTTTTATGTAGTTAGGAGAGGGTGGCTTCTACGAGAAACTTGTGCCAGGAAGAGAACCCTCATCTTTCTAGATAGTTGCTTAACTTCATTTTATTTTATCAAAAAGGTTGAACGCGATGTTTATTAAATTTGGTAGTACCAAATTCTAATAATTGTATGCAAATTGAAACTTATGGAACTCCAATGTAATTCGAATGTATGGGAAGTTCACTAATGGTGGAAGATCCAGTTGGCTCAACACTAATTGTTTTGTACATGCGTGCATCCTTCTTGTAAATTTGCCTCATTCATTTCAAGAGCTTCAGAACTGCATCCTTCTTGTAAGTCTGATCCCTCCTTTCGGGAGGGTTTATGTGTCAAATTGATGCTGGGGAACAGTTGTGCATATGCATAGACATTTGGTTGTGATACGCATAGAAATCTATATTTTGGTAGCATATTGATGCTGATGAACATTTGTGCATATATGCATAATAGAACTCTATATTTTGGTAGCTATATGCTTAGAGATCCGAGCGTCCACAAGATGCAGAAATCTAGATGGTCTACACAAGAAGCACACCAGGGAAAGCATTGAATTTCTTGATTTTTTATTTTGTTTGGTTATATACACATTATAGTTCAAGAATCGTGATTTGAGTATTGTGAAAGTGTATATTTCATTGTCTGTTTTTGTGTGTGTGTATTGTATACACAAGGAAAATTGAAACTTGAATAAATATATCTATATATACAAATAACAGATAAATCAAATGCAATATTTAGAATTAAAAATTAACTTAAAATAACTCCTTTTTACTTTACAAAATGTTTTTTTATTTTTCTAACATATTAGATTCAGAAATTTGATAATATCTTGTACAACACATACTTAAAATTTGTTATTCACGTGTGGTATAATTTGAAATAAGATTTATTATTGGATATTCAAGAAATATATCTATACCATTTGAGATAAGAGTTGTGAATATGTGCCAATAATCACTCCCTAGGGAAGTGTTTTTACAATTCAATTTTACCATGATAAATATTATATATATCTATCTACCTATTATATAAAAAGGTAGTAGAGAGCTCATATGTTGAGCCACGTGGCGTGGTTTCCGGAGCTTGGCAAAGCTCTTGGGAAACTTCTAACCACGGCCATGTTTGCATTTGGTTTGTTATTCCTTTTTTGCCCCATTTATGGCCCTTTTCTCCTCTTTTATCGCAGTCAAAGACATCTGTTGATTCCATATTCATTTTGTCCCCTTTAGTCATTTAGAAATTGCTTTTCCTTTTCCTTACCACTTCTAATTTGATTAGACGGAAATACCACTTTATTTTGAACGGGTGGTTTGCACAGTTACTCACTGTTCATAGTCATTCTTGTAATTTTGATCCAGTTTTGTATGTCAGCAGATTGGCAGCTTTCATGTCTGCTTTGGAAATTTTTTTATTCCATTTTTTCCCATTCTGTAGCCAGGTTTCTACTCTTTTATACCGCGCCAAGATGCTGTAGATTCTTTTTTTTTTTTTGTCTCTTTTAGTCATTCAGAAATTACTTTTTCTTTTCCTTAACTGTTTTCAGTCTAACCTGACAGAAATACCCTTCTAGTTTTTAACATTTCCTTCCAACAGTTACCGACTGTTTACCGTCTTTATTGTAATTTTATTCTTCTTGTCGTCTAACTGCAACCTAATTCAGTGTAGCAAAGGATGGGGTTTGGTAGTTGAATCCCAGATTTTTAGGCGATCTCTGCTCACGTCTTTGATTTTCAAGAAATTGAATCCCTGATTTTAGGGCTTTTGCGTGATGCTTAAAAGGAGAGCAATTTACTCTCTACTCTTCAGGATAACCATCACTTCTCACCTGCCCATACCAAAACTAACATGCAAAAGTCCCTCTTCCCATCTGTATATACCAAATCCAACGCATAAAAGTCGATTCAAATGGTCATGGGCAATTTTCTTCAGCTCTCTTGGTATACGTGCTCTTTACTTGATCTTTGATTTAAATAATTTTTCTCCTGCCTTTATTTTTTAGCATCTTCTAATGGTCCTACAGGATTGAACTTTTGTTTTTCTCTCTTGGATTCTCATAGTACTAACTACTTTTGGTATAGGAGAAAAGGTGGTAAGTTTAGTGATATTTGGTCATTTCTTCGTTTAAATTTTCACAGGTTTTTGCCTATTTTTAGTATTTGCGGACTGGTTAGCACAAGTAGAACAAGGTTTGGTTTTTAATAGTTTCTCAAATTTGGGATATTGACAAATTTTTCTAAATTTTAGCTCAATTTTGGGTTTAATTCAATGGTGAAGTCTTTGAGTTTGGTTTTTCCAATAGTTAACCAGGCTGGTAAAGTTTGCATTCTTTTTGGCTTAAAGTTCAGATTTTTAGAGTTCTTCAACTGGACTTTGGATTGGAAATGTCTATCAGAAGTTCTGACTTTTAAAGTTAAGCCCTGTGAGATTTTAAGTCCAATTTTGACTTGATTTCTGCATGTTGACTAGCTTATGTTGCTACTATAAATAGTGGTTTCTAAGAGTTCAGATATTTGTGCTTTCATTTCTTGTGATATGTGTATTCTTTTTTATCATTTTTAAGATGTCATGTTTATGCTATCAACTCTAGGGCCTTAAAAGTGTGATTTGCTTGCCAATACAAGTTCATATTTAGGTGTCAATTTTAAGGTTAATTTGAGAACTAACTCCTTGTAAAGTAGTAAGTTCCTATCCAAGATTTAGTTACTGGAAATGATGTTTGATGATTTTTGAGGCAATTTTATCTTTGCTTTTATTCCAGGCTTAATTTGCGATCTTGCAACGGATTCCCCTCAATCTGCTGTATGACAACTTAAGAGCTCTGCAGTGTTTGCTGAGCCTAAGAGGTAGACTGCTGATCTCTTTGTCAACAAACCTGATTGCCTGTCCAGGGGAATTGGTGTTGAAGCCTAGAAGGTACATTATGTATTATTTATTTCTATTTTTAAAGGTTAATAAAATCATGATTTGATTATATGTATGTGTAAGGTTTAAGTGCAGTGAGACTTTAGATTGAAAAGTTTGATTGATTTTTTTTTTGGCAGAAAAAAATACAGATGTACTTAAGTTTTGTATCAAAATTAATGGCTAAATTCATGTGATTCATTGATATATGAGAACCAGCTCTGGCTATACATATTCTATAATCTAGGCCATTAATTGAGTTTTACAGCAGTTATTGGATGGAGGTATTGTGTTAAATGAACTTATGAAGTATTATCATTATTGTTTATGCAGTTTGCCTTTAAGAACAGGGAGATGCTTTAATTTTGACATGCAGTAGTTATACCACTGGCTCATATTATTTGCAAATTGAGAAATTAAATCGCAGCATGTATAAGTTGACAAGAATGAACTATGGCTCAACTTCCATAGGAAGCTCGGTTTTAAGAAGTAATTTGATGCTCATGAAATTCAACATTCATTTTCCATTTCATATTTCCATATTGTATTACCCAAAACTTAGTAGGTTCACATTAGAGCTTTGATAATATTTCAGGGAAAGATAAATTGACATAAACAACTTCAAAATAATGGAGACAGAAAAGGGTGCTAAAATGAGAAGTGATGGGACAAAAAGTGGACGTCCTGTCTACTGAGGATGAGGCTACTACCTGGCATAAAGTTGTGTTGTTAACATAGAGAACAAAGTTGAGGCGATGGGTAATTACTTACAGGATGACAGCTGAATGGATTGTGTACACTGGTGGTGTAAAAGAAAGAGAGAACGATTAGATATAGAAGATGTATTAAAATATGAAGGGTGATATATGTAGTTGGATGAACTATTGGAGCATAAATATTGTCTCATGGATGGGGGATCAAGAATGCAGCATGAGTTATTTGTTGCATCATCAGTAGATTCAAATGATCAAATCCTTATTTGCTTCCTTTATCAATTGTTTGATAAATTGCATAGTTCATTGTTTTTAAATCATGTTTATGTATGAGGGGCGTTATTTTATTATGTCACAAAATGCCCAAAAATCGGCAGTATTATTTTAATTCCTAAATGATAGACAATTCCAAGTCAAAAATAAATAGGAATGCATATATCGTTCAATGCTGCATTCATCTATTTTGCGGCATACACTGTCACTGGAAAAATATTTGAATTGCATTTGACTGGTTGTTCATAAAGGTTGGGATTATTAACAGTAATGCACTACAAATTGAAATCGAGGTGCATTTTCGATTGCACGGAATTTGACCAACTTAAAGCATTTACTGGGTAGTAGTTGGGTGTAGCACAGCCAGCCCATTCTAGTAAGTCAAACAAAAGCTGCTACTTGTCTCCTTTAGTCAGTTCTCACAAAATATCAATTTGCTTTAATATATAGATTAGGATCCATGATTCATGCGGGTTTGGTGCTAGTCGGGTTCTTTCTGTTGTGGGATAAAGAGACTGGCCTGGACATGGGCCGTACTTCTCTAAGATCTGATAGGTTTTAGCCCTCTACTAGAGCCCAACTATAGATAGGTTTAGGCCTGGACATGGGCCGTGCCTTCTGTAAAATCTGATAGGTTTGGGTACTCTACCTAGAGCCCATCTATCAAGTCCAATACTAACGACCGGGTTTAACTATGCGCAATCCATTGAAGACCATTTAAAAATGATGCAATCAAATAAAAAAGAAAAGAGTCACCCAGCGGTTAGAGAATCAGAAACAGGTTTGTTGTCCATTTGGTTGGATGTAAAATATTTTTTGTTAAAAAATATTTTCTTGGAAAAACATTTTAATTGGGAAAGGTCATTTCTTCTATATTTTTTCGATGTTTGGATAACAATGTAAAAATCTTTTAAAATAGAATTTTTTTAATATCCTTAATATAAGTTAAAAAGACAAATAACAACTACAAGTAATTAGGGTCAATAGAGATTGTTTTGTTATAATGGTAAAATAGGTACAACTATAAATATGTTATTATGGGACCCAGAATAAAGAGAAAATGAGTGGATAAGAATTTTAAAAAAAAAATCAGTTTGGTAAATGAAATTAGAAAAGTAGGTGCTTAAAATTTAGTATCACTTTTGAACTCTAGGAAAAATAATTTACATTATTAAGATGTTTTCAACCAGAGGAAGGAAATAAAAAAAGTTTGATACCAAGAAAAATTTTAAAAATATTTTTTAGAAAAATATTCTCAATCTAACCAAACGGAGTAATGTGAAAAATTTTCTATAGTATTGACACTCAAATATAATGTTCCTATTGCTACAAGTTAAGCTCGCACATTCTTGCTTTCAGTTTTTCTTAACTTTTTTATGTACAGCAAACGATAAAGAGATAAGAATTGGTCACGCCAACCTCTCTTATAACCTTTTTAAAATACCCAAAAAAAAAAAAAAGAATTGGTCAGGCCGATTTTGAGTAGGCATGTGCATCTTATCCGGTGCTGGATTGCAGAGATCAGAGTACTCGAAACTTAATGCTTCATTGCTTTGATTTGAGGGAAGGCACCAAGCCCCATTTTTTTGAGATTCAGGGCCTTGCAAGTTGAATCTAGTTCAGTTTGAACCAGTTAAAATCGGTGTAAATATTCAATATTTTTGTATATTTGTCTTGAATTTAGGTGTAATTATCCAGCATGGTGGTATAATTACTTTCAGGTCAAAATAACATCGTTTTTTATACTTATTTGTTGCTTTGTTAGTTGTATCTCATCCATTTATTTTTTATACTTTTAATCTGGATCACGAACTAATTCCAATTGAAACTTGTGAGGTTCTTTTTTTTTTTTTTTTTTTTTTATTGAGGACATGCAGCCGAAGTATTTAACAAAAAACCAAAACAAAACAAGGCAGTACTCTCCTTTCTATCATTTCAAAATGACCAGTACATATGTTATCCGACCAAATGATTCTTCACATGCAATCGCAATTATTTGGATGGAACATCCAGCCTTGGTTCAAATTGAAGCATAAATGCATCAATGATAAAATCCTATATTATATTGTTCACGCTAACTCTATCTGGTAAGTATATGTCCTCTGACGGCGCGGATGATATGAAGTGATAATCTATAAATTTAAATCGAATATGGTGGTATTAAGTTAAAGAATTACTCGAAACTCGAAACTCCAAACGATACTCATGATCAATCAATACTCAGTTGGTCAGGAGGGCATCTTTGTTGGTAAAAGTTTGGAGTTTAAATCTCGTCCGTTGCTTTTATATAAGTGTTAGTTGTATTAGAAGTTACGTCTAGTTTTACTACAAATTATGTGAGTCAAATATCTTGAATTGAAACATTGATTTCAATAAAACGATAATCACCATTTTTCTAGTGCATCAAAGGAAAAGGGAATAGGTAATGTAAATTTCAGTGTGTCAATCGAACTTGTGGTTAAGCTATCTGTGTTTAATCTTACTTAATAGACATAATGGTTGGAACTGCTTTACTTGTTTGAGTTCAGCCAAATTTATGCCACATGTCGAATAAAATTTGAACAGGTGAAATGTCAATCAAAATTCAATCTCATCCTAATTAGTCTCACAGGGAGCAGAGAGAGGTTTCTGTTATATTAAGTATGTACCAAATACATGTTATCGTTTGCGAATGACCCAAAGACAGACATTCTACCTAAAATCAAAGGCTTAAAAATCAATTGCAACTTTTTTCAACTGAGAATTAAATGTTACGAAATATAATAAGGTTAGAGAATGTTGCACGATAGTCACTAGAATAATGCATGACTAAGCTAATTCAGTCAATGAATTGTCAGCGAGTTTACTTTGCAATAGTGAAGAAATGCCCCATTTTCGACCTTTTCTTTCCAATACTTTGTTTTCTCAATACACGGTTTTTGTGGTAGACAATCTGACGTTCAGAAGGCTCTCAATTTAGTGGTGTGGGGTTATGCTCCTTTTTTCCTATCTTCTTGAGGCAAAAATGAGGTCTATTACAGTAGAAGCACTGTGGTTAACCAACACCACTAAATTGAGAAAAGTTAATTTTCATCTACATTATCTTGCTTTCAGAACAATATATATTTTTCACCAATATTAATGGTGGAAATGTGCTAGACATAATTCACCATGCTATAATGATTTCACTAGGAATTGAAGCCAAGCCACCAAATATGCATCTCACCAAAACATTACAACATTATTATTCAAAATAAATAATACTTTAGTAGAAATTCAAAATAAATTGTCACTCTCGAAATTTCCCTATGCTAGTGAATTAAACTAAAGGATAATTTCACATACCTCTCTTGAGGTTTGCCATAATTGTACTCACCTTCTCTTAGATTTTAAAAATTACACTTACACCCCCTATGTTTATATTTTTCATAACAAAACAAGTCTATTTTGATAATATAACCCAAAAGCACCAACCAAATACCTTAAAATATCTTGAATTACTTTTAAATCGATCATCTCTTTCTTATTAATATATTTGCTTGTAAAATTTTAATTGATAAAGTAAATTCATTTAGATTAGTCAGATCACTGAGTTTTGAAGAAGTAATATTTGGTGGAGATTAAAAATTTGATGTAAGAATATAAGTACTTTTGACATTTCATTATTAATTAATTAATTTTTTAAGATTTATTTATATTTTTTAAAAGTAATTAAGCATGTTTTAAGGTGTTTGGTTAGTGTTTTTGGATTACATTATCAAGATGGACTTGTTTTGTTATGAAAAATATAAACATAAGAGGTGTAAGTGTAATTTTCAAAACCTGAGGGGAGGTGAGTGTAATTATGGCAAACCTCAAAAGAAGTATGTGAAATTATCCCTTAAATTTAAGTAATAAATAAGCTGCTGGGTCAATGGCCCAATGGTCAGGAGAGAAGGTCTCTCCTACTGCAAGTCCTTGAATCAAATCTCACCTAAAGGTCTCTGTTGCCGCTTGTCCTCGGATCAAATCCCACCTGCAGCAGTTAGGAATTTGGATTCACAAGGAAGGGGTTAGGTAGATTTCGAAAAGCCATACCTCCAATTATATATAGCAAATAGTTTGGGACTTTACTTAGCATATCATTAGGAGTCTTATCTCATGAAATAACATATATTTGTAATACAACAGTGATTTCTAAAAAAAAAAAAAGTAATAACAAGAAACACTAATCTACAAATACAATACTATATTATTAAAACGAAGCATTATTTTTCGTGTAAAAAATAGAACTATAATCAATGAGCTGCATGTAAAGTAAGAGCGACCATATTTAGTTAATATATTATCATCATTAATTTGATACATATACTAAACTAAGGTGGCAATTATGTATTGTAATTATCTTAGTCACATGTTGAATCCTTGTAAATGTTAAAACAGGAGCAATTCAGCCCCGCCTTGCATTAGAAGACGGATGGATTTGATAGGAGTAATTATGGTTTTGTTAAACATGATTAGACTATATGTGGAGAATGAGAACTTGGGAGATGAAATTAGCTGCTCAAACTGTCATTATACAAGACCTTTGGTGCTTGATTGCCAGTCCCTTTTTTTTTTTCCACATATACATCATCTATGCACAAAGCGTGCAAATGTTGACGTGACTTGTCCATAATCTCAACTAGATTTGCCTTTAACCGAAGGGCTAATCCATTAGATTATCAGTAAGGGGCCAAAAAAGAGAGAGAGAGAGAGAGAGAGAAAACCCACAAGGGGGCCAAAAAAAACTCCCACCTCTAGGCACACTGACCAATTGAGTTGTCATCCTCAATCCTAATAGCATTGTTCCCTCAAAAAAAAAAAAAAAAAAAAGAATTCCACATTGCATTGACCATGCATTAGGGCTTCCCCTTGAAGCGCAGAATACTTTGACCAGTTGCAACGGTCAGAAAATTTTTTTAGATCAAAAGGAGACAAAAAAGAAAAAGAATAAATAAATAAAAAAGAGAGAGAAAAGAAAGCAGAAGCAGCAAAGAGAAGAATTATCGAAATATGAAAATCCATAAAATCATGGTCGAGCTTTCGCCACGAGTATTCCTGCGTATGTAAGTACTCCCCTACTTCCAATTAATCATGGAGATATGCTGATGACCCCTTAATTAAATACCGTATTTTAATTAATTTATTTGATTATCAACGAACCCTATTAACTGCTCGGAACTTGTTCCCTAGCCACAAAAGGCTAGTGTGAAGAGAAGAGAAGACCAGCTTTGTTTAATCAATCAATACAATGAAATCTAATCCTGTCTACTCTCTCCAAATTAAATATCCGGAGTTGCATTAAACAATTGATTAGATATAATTAGTTAATAACCCTTTTTACATGTAAACTAGACAAACAAAGAAATCCAATTCCTCTACTGTTCCCTCACACACTAATCTTAAAAGCTTATCTGGTACCAATTTAATTAAACCAAATGTACTTTGTTTACTCTTTTTTATGTTGTGATGACCTTTTCTGGTAACATGCTCATATATAAAAAATCAGCCTGCTGTTCTGACTTCCATTTTTAGTTACCCTAGGTCATCCACTAGTGCCACTACCATAGAAATTAAAAAAAAAAAATTATCCAATTAAAGTTACTATGCAATGGATTTTTTGACTTAATTCTCAAACTATTTACCAGAAAAATATGATTTTCACTATGCAAACCGCAAGTGACAAATAAAAATAATTCGTTTAATTCCAAAATTTCTAGAAAAACAAAGAAAAGTAGCTTCTCAAGGAAAAAAAAGAAGAAGAAAAAAGTAGCTTCTCTTAGGATTTGGATACTCATTGTTTGATCAAAGAAATTTTAATAGTTCATTCTTGCAATCCCAGGATAACTCACACCGACAATGAAATGAAGCTAATGAATTTAGCCCAAAAAAGACAGCAACCTGAAGAGTAAACAATGGGAAAATTGCACGATCCAAAGGAGAAAAGAGGCAAAGTTATATAAAAGCTAACTAAACATGATGCAACTCCAACAGGAAACAAATAATAGTGGCAGCCCTGACACAACTCCATTTAGCCTTTGCTTTCTGTCTACAAGCCCATCAGCTAATTGTGCTAAACGTCAATAGTGCACCAGTAAGGATTGCAGAGTAGGACAGGACAAGAACAATTCAAGATGTATGGATGGCAATTAACCAAGGGAGATGGCTTAGTAATAACAGCATCTATTGCTAAAAGACTTGGATACAGAAAGCTAAAGCCATATGTTGAGGAACACTGGGTGTTCCCACAGCATTTTTTGTACCTGCAGGTGCACTAAATGTTGGCAGATAGAAAGCCCTTGAATGGAGGGATTTGGCTAGCAAAACAAAGAAGGGAAGGAAAAAAAAAAAAAAAAAAAGAGAGAATCTGACCCAATAACACTAACTGGGACCAAAATGCTATGCTGTGTGGACCATCATTTTCACTTTAATTCCACTCACCCCACACCAACATAAAGTCTGTCCTTTCTTTCTTTTGTCAAAAATATAATTAGAAATTAAGTAGGTTACTTTACACAACAAGAAATATTACGTTTTCAATAATATACTAACACTTTATACATAAGAAAACCCTAATCACAACATTTTGATTCGACTTAGTCCTGCCTGCTTTTTTTTATAGTCACTGTGATATCCTTACAAACTAGATTGGCTTCTAAATGCGGCAACCCTTTTCATCAACTGCAATTTTTGTTTGTTTTTTTGAAGGGTTTAGAACTCAGAAAACATAATTACAAAAGGATTTGTCTTGTCCCCTTCCTTCATTAGCATATGCTACCCTACGTATACATCTCTTTCCCCTTTATGATTCTAGAGATTGGAGGATACATACAAGACTAGCTGAGAAAATAATAATGAGACACTGGACCAATGTGCAGGTGTTTAGCGAGTACAAGCATGACTTTGTCGGTTGTTTTGTAGAGTGAGTCTCCCACTGTCATCGGTGTCCTATACCACCAAAGTTATCTCACCTAGGAGTGGATTTTAGTAGTCAGTTGCCTAGTCATCTGCTTCCGTTGATGGATGGATTTTATGGGGCTGGGTGGCTGTTGGGAGACACAAACCCCTCCTTTCTTTTGTTACTTCTCTGAACCCTTATTCACATCTCTCTCTCGTTTTCATTAACTTAATCTCTCAAACTCTTCCTCAACTATATGGCCGTATTGTCCAGTGTGAGGTTTTAAGTTTTTGCTTAGCTTCGAGGGCCCCATGTCCCATCAAATATTCTCATGTCCAAATTGAGTTTTAAGATTCCTCTACTTTTCTTTCTTGGGAGTTCCTTTAAATTAATCCCTTTTAAACGTGGACCATTAAGACCATTTCTTTATCAAATACTACCATTAAATCTGGTTACGTATTGAGAATGAGGTTGAAATTAGTGAGATAGGACCAGTGGGTTTACCACCAAAAACGTCCATGTCAAACTGAAAAGAAAGCACAAAGTCTGAGATTACTTAGTTGATTATCATTATCTCTTTGGTTTATGTTAGTTCTGAGGATTAGACTAGTGGAGCTGATGCTCCAAGGAAATTAGAGATTAGGCCGTTCACAGTTGGAGAGAAGTTTTCTGTGCTGATTATGTGCAAGATAATCTAAGAGAGATCAACAACAGAGGTAGTTCAAGATCAAGGGTCACTTCTCCTATCAAAATCCATGGAGCCAAGAGAGCAAGAAAAGGATATAGGCAGCCTCCCATACTCCGTGGGGTATAATCCACCTTCATTCGCCAGTGAATCCTCAGCCAAGATGCCTTCAGCTCCAGCTGCGGATGGAAGAAGAAACGAGGCCGGGCGGGGAAGTATCGTCCCTATCATCTCCATCCCTAACCAAACCCTAGATCAACATCAAATTCACCAGCAAAATCCACCACCACAACAACTATATACACACATAGACTCGAACCCAGATCCAGATCCAGCTCAAGTTGCCAGCGCAACCACCTCAGGTGGTGCATCTAACTCAAAGAGAGCTGCAGCGGCAGCTCAACCACCCCCACCAGCAGCTTCAGGAGCTAATTATATAGCTACTAGCTCATCCGTTCGATATCGCGAATGCCTCAAGAATCATGCAGCAAGCATGGGAGGACATGTTATCGATGGATGCGGAGAATTCATGCCTAGTGGAGAGGAAGGTACTCCTGAGGCCTTAAGATGTGCAGCTTGCGATTGCCATCGCAATTTTCACCGGAAAGAGAACGATGGTGAAGCACAAGTCGGTACAAGTAGCTATTACCCGCACAACCATACGGCCAGACACAATAATAGTGCTCATAACACTTCCGTATTTCGTAATCAACCTCAGGCCTCTATCATTACAATGCCGCCTCAGCATCAGCAGCAGTATAAATTTTCTCACAGTTATTCCCATGGTTTAATTACTAGTCCAACAGGTCCTATGGCTCCTATGATGATGGCTTTTGGAGGAAACAGCGGAGGAGCTATGGCGGAGTCCTCTAGTGAGGATCTTAACATGTTTCAGTATAATGCTGGAGGACAAGCAATACAACAAGCATTTTCGGTGTCAAAAAAGAGGTTTCGGACAAAATTCACCCAACAACAGAAGGATAGAATGCATGAATTTGCTGAGAAGTTAGGGTGGAAGATCCAAAAGCAAGACGAACAAGAAGTGCAGCAGTTTTGCAATGAGGTAGGAGTAAAAAGACAGGTATTCAAGGTTTGGATGCACAACAACAAACAAGCAATGAGCAAGAAACAATTGTAAGGCAAGGGCTAACCCCCATCTGATATTCTAAGTTTTTAGTTATAAAGATATGAGATTATGCATAACCAAATAGATAAACTGATTTTAGTAGATTAATCACTTTCTTGCCAATTCTATCGTACAAGAGGGCTGACCGCTAATTGTTTCCGTGATGTCCAGATTATTTAAGAAAATTAACCACATGAAAATATGGTTTCATATTGAATCTAATTAGACATCATATCACAATTTAGTTTCTGCTAAGCTTAAGATTATATGTTTGTCTTTTACTCTACCTCAAAATTACTTTGTCTTCTAGATATATTTACTAGTAATTGTCAGCATTAATAGCACTCTACATCTTAAGCACAGACTAAGAGTCCTCAGGCAAGAATACTTTTTTAAAGCTTAAGATTATTTGTCTGTCTTTTATTCAACCTCAAAATTACTTTGTTTTCTAGATATATTTTAGTCGTAATTGTCAGTATTAATAGCAGTCAACATTTTTGAGCACAGACTAAGAGTCCTCAGACAAGAATACTTGTTTTGAAAAACCCGTTTATGAGCTTAATGCATCTTACTCTTTCATTTCAAGTGCTTTATTGTTTTAGGTCTTAATCTTCGACATTGGCAACGAGCCGAAAATTTGATATTCCCTCTTTAGTACTCTTCAATTTACAGCTGGATGGAAAAACTAAGCTTTTAGTACTTGATCACATATTGGCCAGTCATTTGCTTATTTGAGACATGGTCGAAGTGATCACTTCAAATTGAAAGTGGAAGTCTCAGAAGCAAATGCAAGGAGTGAACTCCTCTATGTAAATTATGTATCGTGGGGAATAGCTTAGAGCACAAAGGGAAAATTTTCTTTAACAAATGAATAACTATTACATGATGGGATAAACCCAGACAGACATTCAGGTTGGCAACCTGCATATTACAGTGGATAGTTCCCAACACCACAAAGATGAAAAGTACAACTATCATATTTAGTTAGTGCAAACTAGATTTTGCTGCAGCAAAATAAGCCCAGAGATTGATCTTATGATTATGGCATGAGTACATATGCCAGTGGACATCCTTTCTGAACAGAAAAATATAATTTTTTTCCCTCTTAAAATGTGTTTACTTTCATCAAGAGTTGCATGGAACCAACTAATTGGAAATGATCTTATACGTATAGATACATAAGGAATGATGTTAAAAAGCTTCAATTAGAGACAGATCCGTGTTTTGAGCATTCACGATATAAATCAAATACTAAGAATAATCATTAACAAAAGCCACACTATTGTCATGCCGAGTGTGGAGAGGACATGATATCTTGGCTGCCAAAGCCTTGAATAGTAACACGACACCTTTTAGTGTCTGCTAAGAGTAATAGGTCAAGTTTGATTAATTGTCTACAGCCGCTGATACCTAAAGCAGTGAACACAATACATACTAAGCCCAGTGAATAAGACTTATTGAATCCAGCATGTCCAGAGAACAATAGACCGAAAACAGTGGGCACCAGAATAATCATCAAGACTTGATTGGAGAAATTGCGGGTAATCTTCAACAGGGTCAGCCACAGGCACCTAGAATGATGGTAAGATCAGGTTTACATTCTTGAATTGTAAACGTTGAGGCTGCAGAAAGGGAGCCCAATACCGGGCAATTGATTCTGGTTCAGGTGCTGCAACAGTCCAAGTGAGGTGCCGTTATGAAGTTCTCGACTTCCTCTTTCATTCAGTAAAAGGATGTACTATAACTTATTTTGCCTTCAATTAACGGGGTACATTTATATTCTATTAGTAGAGAATGAAATGCATCAGCTACTTTGATAAACTGAAGAGGAGAGAAATATGAGAGGCAAATAGCTGATCTTTGCACAGTCTGATGGGCGACTGATGAATGTTAGCACTTACTAGCGTTAACTAGTACTACACAGGCCATCAGCTCTAAAAATTTCACTAGCCTTGGTCTAGGATATCATGTAAGAAATTGAAACTTAGCTTTAACAAGTTGTACATCAATGAGCTAATAGTCAGCAATAGCCAATCAATGGTGGTTAAACACATCAACAAGATGGCACTTCAGACACAAAAGAAAAACCCAAAAACCTTGTGACTAAAATTCTAAATAGCTTAGATGCACATAAAAATAAAAGAAGATTCCTGTTTTGCCTAAAGGATAATAAAACACTATAGCCTGCTAAAAGATGCAAGACCTAAAGGACAATATAGCCTGCTAAAAGATGGAAGACCGACCAAAAAAAGGAAGGAAATTGCATAGCAGTGCTTACAGCTGCTTTAGCACATAGCTATGACTTTGTATCTAAAGAATGAAATATTTAGAATACAAAAGCGGGAACTTTTTGACCTGAATATGCTCAAATAAACACAAGCAGATGCTAACAAATTAATAAAGCACGTATTACCCACTAAACCCTTCACAGAAGAGTAGCTTGCAATGTATTCTTCAAACGATGATGTTGGGGATTGCTCTACAGCTCTGCAGTTTCACTCCTCATTAGATCTCCTAGACCACCTGTAGCTTGTGATGCCTTCTTTTTAGCAGCTTCATAGCTCCTCTTTGCCTTCTCAGTCACGCTGTCCTTGGCATTTGCATAATTGTCATGAACCTTTAAATTGGCCCGCTCATAGCTATCCACAGTTTCATCTTCCACGCTCCACATTGCTGCCTCTTTACCATCATTTCCTTGTCTGATGCCATTATTATGGTTTTATCTGCCTCATCCGAAACAGATGCATATGCTTTGGATGATTTATCTTTCAGCTTCTCTTTGGAGGTCGTAGCCGAATCTGAAGCCTTATCCACAGCCTGACCTGTCTTGTCAGAGAGATATGAATAAGCATTCTGTGCTTTATCTTTCCCAATTTCCTTGGCATTGCCTACCATAGCTGCAGCTTTGTTCATTGCTTCACTTGCTTTATCAAAGTTTATGCCTAGGCATCATTAGCTTTACCTTTCACCGCCTCTTTGGATTTCACAACATTATCTGTCTTCTCTGCAGCAAAACCATATGCATCATGCAAATTTTCCTTTTGCTTTCTCTTTTGCTTCATGGGCCATATCTGAAGCCATGTTCATGGCTTGATCGACCTTACTAGATGCAAAATTATAGGCATTATCAGCTCTTCCTTTTCCTAAATCTTTAGAATCACCTGTCATTCTCGGGCATTATGAGCCATATCAGATGGCATTTACCTAGCTTGATCAGCCTTCTCTGAAGCAAAGTTCTTAATTTTCCTCGTTTTCTCAGAAGTGCCAGCTGCCATCTCACCTGCTTTCTGAGAAGCATACTTTGAATTCTCTGCAAACGAAAGGAATTTTGTCTGTCTTTTATTCAACCTCAAAATTACTTTGTTTTCTCAGACAAGAATACTTTTTTAAAGCTTAAGATTATTTGTCTGTCTTTTATTCAACCTCAAAATTACTTTGTTTTCTAGATATATTTAGTCGTAATTGTCAGCATTAATAGCACTCAACATCTTAAGCACAGACTAAGAGCCCTCAGAAAAGAATACTTGTCTGAGGTATGATTCCATATGAAAAAGTTCTCATGTTCCGTCAAAAAAGGGATAAAAGAAAGTTATTATCTTCTGCCACAGAATGTATGGTATTTGTGGTCTTTGATGCAGCAACCTTGGCTTTATCTGCCATTCTTCGAACTTATCTTTTGTGTTATCCTCATCCAATCCAATCCTCTTAAAGCGAAACCATATGATAACATTAACAACATACATTGAGAAACATTTAATACAAATCTGGCATGCAAGAACACATCAAACGATAAAAAGGATGATCCCCAACGTGCATCTGTTTGCAAAGGTAATTACAACACACAGACACCACAATTAGTTGCCTACTTGGAGCTATTGGTTGACACTCAAGATGGATATTATAAAAATAATATCTGCACATAAATGCATTCCCTGCCTTCTATTTTTTTTATGTTGATTGTAACCCTGAAGAAGCCCAAAAGCTAAGGATCATACTACCAATTCATTTAGAGAAATAAGGATGGTTCCTCCTAATGTATATATATTTCTTTGATATGTCTCCCTCCCTCCATGTCATCTCCGGATCTCCTATCACCTCATAGCTCATGCTGTTACCCTGCCAATGGTAGTTGCAAAATGAATTTCTGATGAGTTTAATCAAGGTGACAACACTACCTTCACTTACAAGAACTTCTGTCTTGTAATTTGCATCTAACTGTATTAACATACTAATCCATTATTAGACATCCTTCACTTTCCCTCGCGAATAAGTATAACTGAACTCCACATCTCAAATTAACTGCAAAGTCTCTGTCTAGGTTCTAACTATTATGACAACGAAAGTACGTCCTTAAGAATAATCTGAACTCCCTTTGTTCAATCCATTAGTGACCATTTAACCAGAATGATATTACAAGAAACGCCAATAAATTTAAAAAAAAGGTAGTCTATTCCACAACCTTTCATTACCAATTTGTTCAACTTCTCACTTCTCAGAAAAATTCCTCTCATTTTTCAATCCTGCAAGGCACTTAAAAATACAAACAAAAAAGGACCTGGGGCAGGCACATCCACGTAACCACTTGTATGACAATTTCGGCACTGAATTCTACTGGTTCAGGCCCATATAACATTTTCAATTGCAAGAAACATTTCACAGGCGAACAAGACAACTCAGGTATATAAGAGTAAGCCAAGCAAGGAAATTGGATAAAAACTCACATTCGGCATATGAAATCAAAATTGGTGTGCTTGCTCAGACAAGACAACTTGCTAAGAGCCCAATCAGCCCTGGAATCATTCTTCTTTTTGGCATCATGCATGGCCTCTTCGGCTTTGATCTTAAAATTTCCAAAGGCCAAAAATTGGTTCTTTCTTTAGCATTATCCATTGCCTCCTCACCCCAGCCCCAGTGTAAAATTATTACAGCCGCTAGCCATAGTACTAACGACGCAGTTCTTTTTGCCATATATGTTGATCTTGTCTTGTCTTTCGTCGTACGAGAATTTCTGCAAGACTATACTTTGGATTCACCTTTGGAAACGAGTAATCTTAAAAATTATAGTTGCATTATGATTTTTTTTTTCTTTTTTGGGGCAAGATTAATGAAGATGCAAGAGAGCAAAACGGTTGTTTGAGGAGGACTAGGGTGAACCGGCCGTTGCGTAGCAGTGCTGTGGGGCCAAGTTTTTTCGGGTTTTGCCACGTAGTAATATCGTGAGAAGCTGTAGAGCATTCTTCTCACCGTATCTTATGCAACTTTTCTTACAGTCATGGGATTTGCTCAGACCCCACCAATTGATTTAGGGTAGCGAGATGCCATAGCTGTGCTCTGTATGATTGTTTTTTAGAATACTTTTAAAAAAGTATTATTATAATAATTTTAAAATATTTTTTAGTAAATAAATTTATAAAAAAAATTAAAAAACGTATTATAATTTTTTAAAAAAATATGCTCTAAGAAACAAACTAAACAAACGAAGCCCAAATTTGCTTTTAAAAGTCAAAAGCAGTAATAAAATACTTTATTCCACCATATTTGTCTTGGGTCCCACTTCTCATCTTTGTCCCACCCCTGTTGTCATCCAAGTTCTTGATTTTCTCTCCCTTGTCCAAGTTCTGAATTATCTCTATTGTATCCAAGTAACCAAAATCTCCACCATCATCAACTTCACTTCATTTGCTGAGTAAAACCACCTTGAACCGTTTACAACCCAACAATGTCTATGATCCTCCCTGTTTCTGCTTTGTAGTTGTACATCAAGTATATCAGGGCCAATGTCTTCCACAAAAATTAATCCGGTTTCACCCTCCCAATATCAAGGTAACATCACTTAAGTCTACATGAAACCCATTAAAATTTAAATTTCTAAGATTTAGTTATAAGTCATCAATTTCACCAAAAAAAGGTGCAAACTAGAATCGAAAATTTTAAGATCTACTAGTAAATATTTTTAAATTTTAATAACCTAAAATTTAGGAATAACAAAACTAACTTGAATTTGAAGTCAAAAATTGTATTGACAATGCAGGAACAACAGCAAATTCCGTGTAATTCCTCCGTCATAGACAAAGACGAAAGAAGTTGGACAGAGACTTCTTGAGCCAGAGACACAAAAGAGAGGGATGGATAAAGGAAGAGACATTCTATCATTATCCAGGTCTATGCACTCCACCCGTGAACCCAACGGCCTTGGTGGCTCAGATCTCCCCGAACCCAGTTCATTCCAAAAAGCTAGATAAAGGAGACAGATTGATGGTGGCTGGAAGGATTTAGGTAGATTAACTGTGGGAAAGTGGTTGTACAAAGACATAGGAAGGACAGATAAATGTCTCTGAGGGCTGGTGGGTTGCTTAAGAGGGTGTTAATGAAAAATTTTTAAGTGAATCGGGTCTACAAAATAGTGCCGTGAATTCTTTGATTCAAAAACTATTAATTCATTCATATGGTGAGCCACGGATAAAATGGAAGCTTTTAAATCAAAGGATCTATGACACTATTTAATGGATCCGAACTTCCTAAGTATTTTTTGGTGTTAATGAGGAAGAGATCTAGTCGGGCTCATGGAGAGAGAATTAGAGAAATAGTTTAAAATTGATAGTATTGTCATTTAATGTTGCTCTGTCTGTAAAATTATAGCTCTGACAATAATAGTACCATTGATTTAACCATAGTACTGCCTGAAAGGACCAATGTTGTCCGGATAAATACTTGGATTTTCTGTGTCTGGTCAGACTGGGTCTAATGGTGATGGTGTTGGATTAATTTGTACTTCTATTTTAGGTTTTAAAAAATCATTTAAAAGAAACAAACGGATGGATTCACTGTAAAAAATATAGGGTTCTCAAAAACAAAATCTTAAATGTCATGTAGAGTTTTCCATCTACTATTATTATTTGTATTATGATTTCTAGTACTATTGCTTTAATATTGTAGAATAATTGGAATGAAACAGAATGTTCAGGTTTGTGTCTGCGGCTGCATAAACCTTTGTAGCATAGGTTTAAAACATCTGCCGATGTATCACCTCAAATACAAAGGCACAAAAAAAAAAAAAAAAAAAAAAGAGATCTGTTGATGTAGTTGGATTTTTTTGCAATAGGGAGAGAGAAGAGAGAATCGTAAAGTAGACCTCACTAACCCACTTCATTCAAGCAATTACTGACTGAAGAAGGAGTCAATGGACTTTATAATCCACTAACTCACACTCCTAACCATCGATGTGGGATTTTGTTGATGTAGTTGGAAGCTCGGAATTCTTCTCCACACACTTGGTGAAATATGGAGCATTTGTAATTTGACATTGGCCTTTTCATTTAGTAAAACAATCTAAGGGGGTGTTTGGTTTAGGGGAATCAAGGAGGGGAATGAGTATCACAAGTAATGATATCCATTGTTGATGTTTGTTAAACAACTATCACTATCATTCAATGGGAATGATAGTGATTAATTGGGGTGTTAATGATTCTTCCCAAAATACTAGTCTATCAAACCCATTAACCCTTATTATTAAGGGCAAAAACACACCCATTAAAAAAATATATATCTTTTGAGTTACCCACTCTCAATACTCTCTCTCTCTCTCTCTCTCTCTCTCTCTCTCTCTCTCTCTCTCTCTCTCTCTCTCTCTCTCTCGTCTTTTGATTTTGAATATTTTTTATTAGTACTTTATAAATTTTTTTACAAAATTTCTTTTTAATAATTTTTTTTTACATTCAATAATTTTATAAAAAATTGTATTGAAAATCAAAGATATATAATACTCTCTGTTAATATAATAACAATGACTTTTTTTCAAGATTATCATTTCCATAAAACTCAAATTAGAGCATGACTATATTTCAAATTGAAGAAATCTTTTTAAATTTTTTTCAAATATACAAAATAAGAAATCTAAAAAATATGTATATCATAAATAAAAATTTTAAAATTTACTTGAAAGTCATTTCAGTATACCAAACAAATATTCTTATAATAATACCCCTTCAATATACCAAACAAATATTCTTATAATGATACCCATTCCATTATTAAACCAAACATGTTGGGGGGAATCATCAAAACCCATACTCATAGTAGGGTTAATGATACCCATAGTGATAGTGATTGAGGAATTTGAACCAAACGCCTCCTAAGTACCCTAAGCGCCAAAAAAAAAAAAAAAAAAAAAAAGAACAATCTAAGTACCAACTTCTCTTGACAATTCAGTTATTTGGGGTATATGGGCCTCTAGTTGCAGGGCCATAAAGGAGCACACTTTCTATTAGCTGGGCTCTTTGCTAGGGATGAACTCTGGCCCATGTTCTTTTGCTTATGCTTTTCTTTCTCTCTTTGTTTCTTGATAAATTTTGCTGAGTAGAAAGATTAACTTGTAAGAATCAAGAAACGTTAAAAAAGAATCAATTGCTCGCCAATCATCTGGAGCTCTATAGAGAAATAAATGTAGCACTCTTGATCAACAATTCAACACATGCGACTAGCTATCGGTTTTATAGTTTCACATTAAACATTACGTCAAAATGCTAAGAGTTGAGCTCTTGATATTCCCCTTTACATCCTAAATAGTACGATTATATGCAGGGATATGGACTTGCTGACACACTCAACTGAGGGCTAACTCGAGAAAATTATGTTTCCGTTGTCAGAATTATCAATGTGGTAATGATCAATCAATTTGCAGTATTTTCTCTAGTCGTGCCACCCAAGTCTGAAATGATTGATTTTCTATTTTTTCTAACCATAATGTGTGATTATTGTAGAAAGACAACAGCTAGACAGTTCCAGACTTCTAATAAGGATGTAAATTGCTCGTTAATACACATATCGGAAGCTGAAAAAGAGAAGGGTTCTTTTTTTTTCCCCTAATTACTGCTCTTAATACTTTTTTTTTTTAATTTTTGGTAGCAAAAGACTTCATTTTTTGCTTAAACAAACTATTAAGCATGTCCAACTGCTATCAGTAGATGCACGCTGAATCTTGATCTGTGTCAGCAGGATATGTCTTCCTTCATACTTCATGGGCCTGCTGCATGTACATGCAAAATAGGAAGAAGAAAAAGTTAGGGAGAAAATGTAATACCCAATATTAGTAAAGGGCAAAAAGGTCATTTGACCTAAAAAAAAAAAAAAAAAAAAAAAGAGAAAAGTGAGTCGGTGGGATTTTTCCCACAAAAGTCAGCAAGACTTCTGCAGCAAAAAGGAGGGAAGCAGCGAGAAAGAAGAAGAAAGAAAAGAGAGAAGAAAGAAAGAAAAGAAAAGAGAGAAGAAAGAAAAGAAAGAGAGAAGAAGGAGAAGGAAGGGGAAGAAGAAAGAGGAGGTCCGGCCAGCAGGAGAGAGAGAGAGAGAGAGAGAGAGAGAGAGAGAGAGAGAGAGAGAGAGAGAGAAGAAGAGAAGTAGGGAAAGAAAAAAAAAAGGAAGAAAAAAAGGAAAATTTGGATTTAGCTAAATAAGGTAAATTTTTATGCTTTAATCTTGTTTATTAAATAGATTATGATAAGTATGTGATGTTTTTGGTAGAAATAATAGCATGCATGGAATAGAAATTGAGTAGATAGAATTTTGAAGTTTAAGAAATTTTAAGAAAATTTAGAGAAAAATGATTTCTTGGTATATCTAGAGTTAATAGTTTTATTATGGTGTTAATTTCTAGTAAGAGGAGGAAAAAGTTGATTTGAGAAATTAAAGTTGAGCTTTGATTATAGTTTAGGCCATGTAAAATGGGTAAGTGATTGAGTTAAGCCTTGGGGCTAGATTAAAGTTAGAATATTATTTTTCTAATATATTTTTAGTGGTTAATTTTGATGGTTATGTTATATAATAGATTCAAGAGAGCAAGTGGCGGAGGAAACCGCTTAAGAAGGAGACTCTACTACGAGATTTTTGGTGCATAGTCTAATTGAGGTAAGTGTAACACATATTATGAATCACTAGTACTATGTATTGCTTGCAAAACATTTTGTGAGTATTTTAAAGTATGCAAATTGTATAAATTGAAATTGATATACATATTTGTTGTTAAATGGTTGTACTTTGAGAGAATGCATACAAAATAGTTTATTTTGTAAATGAAAGCTTAAATGAGTTTGCAAAGTATTTAAAGGTGAATGATTTACGTTGAGTGTATAAGATAATACATTTGACGTTTTTCAAAGTATGTTTTATATATTGTTAAAGTTTTAACATTAAAGAATGAGAAAGTGAAAGATTGTTTGTGACAATGATTTTTGTCAAATAAGTTGAAAGAATTTAGTTGTGAAATGATTTGAAAGTAACTCTATGCAGAGCTAACTAAAACTAACAGGGTTATTGTTAGTCTGGGTGCACCTAGTATATGCCGGCTAGGGAATGTCCGCAGTGATTCCCTCCCTTCGCGGGATAGTATACCCTTCGGGGGATAGCCCTTCGGGGAATAGAGACAGATACCCTTCGGGGGATAGCCCTTCGGGGACAGAGTTACCCTTCGGGGGATAGTAGGTTCTGCATAGTTGTGACTTCGAGAAATAACAAAAGTTGTTTATGAAACTAAAAATGTGATTTTATTGAATGTTTTATGTCATATATGATGATTATACGGTTTTTCTGCCAAAAGTGTAATTTTGAGTAAATTGTTTAAAATATTTTACAATATGTATTATGCTTACTGAGTGTAAAAAACTCACCCCTCAATATTTTTCAGTATTTTGTAGAAAGTGCAGAAGTTAGAACAAAAAGGAGAACCTCATAGCCACCTAATTCAGAGGTATTACCCGGTTATTTTTGTTGTTCCGGGTATAGGATCGTACAAGTATTATTTTAGCACTTGTGGCCATATAGTATATTATTTGGTATTGTAAATGTTATTTTTGGAATAGTTGCTCCGTTGGTTGTAAGTTATGAATGTTGGGATATTTATATGAAATATATGAAATTCTTGTGGGCATATCTCTTTATGATTGAAATAGATGATTGATGGCTTGTGAATGAGGTGATATAGTGTATTGTGAATGTATTGGAATTGTTTGGGCTGGCTGAAATTTTGTGCAGGTATTTTTAAATTTTTGGGAAATGTCCAAATACAGAGGAGATGCTGCCTGAAATTTCGGTAGAAATTAAAGGAAAGTTAGGCTTACGTGGTTTGGGGCGGTTTATTCCACCTCGAACTACGTGCCGGTCATGGCCTTTAGGTTCGGGTCGTGACAAAGTTGGTATCAGAGCAACGGTTATGGGATTGTGATTATTTTTATAAGATTGAATTAATAAGTTATAGAATTAGTCTATTGTCTTAAACCACGGAGCTATAGGCTTTAACTTGTCATGGAATATTTATTATATCTTAATTTATGCCAGTGATTATTATTGTTTAAGTTAAACATATATATATATGTTGCTTGTAGAAATGATAATAATTATGTTATTTGCTATTAAAGATGGCGAGATCAACTAGCGGCCGAGGCAGCGGCCGAGGCAGTAGGGGTGGAAGAACCCCAAATGCAGGCCGTGGCAGGGGTGGTAGAGCTCTAACTATGGAACGTGGTAGGGGTGAAAGAGCTCCAAGCAGAGGCCGTGGTAGGGGTGATAGAGCCCCAAGTGCAGGCCGCGGCAGGGGCGGCAGGGTCCCACAGGCAACTCCTAATATAGCTATTCCTCATGTTACATGGGGTAGCAGACGTAGTAGACGGAATTTCACATCAGGTGAAAGAGAGACAGAAGCAGAAAGAGAGACAGAAGGAGAAAGAGAGACAGAGGCAGAGAGGGAGACAGAGATAGAGAGGGAGGTTGAGTCCGCAGCCACTCCAGGGCCACAGGATGTTATCCAAAGTTTGAACTTGTTGACACAAATTGTGGCCAGGCATGATAGATTACATGCCCAGACAGAGAGTGCACCATCCTCGTCGCGTGCTAAAGAGGATGAGGTGCCATTATCTGAATTTTTAAAGCTTAAACCGCCGGAGTTTGAGGGGAAAACAGATGAAGATCCTTATTCATTTTTAGAGGAAATTGACTCTAGATGTAGGGCAATGGGATGTAGCTCTCAGAAAGCAGTTCAATTGGTCGAGTTTCGTCTTATTGGAACGGCCAAGCGATGGTTCAAGATGGATAGAGTACCAAATTGGACATGGGAGGAGTTTAGTAAAGCTTTTATGGATAGATTTTTGCCTGAGAGCGTTAGAGATCAGAAAGCGATGGAGTTCGAAAGATTGAAACAAGATCCTTCCATGACCGTTAGTGAGTACGATGAACGGTTTGTGGAGTTGAGTAGATATGCTCCCTACTTGGTTAGTACTGAGAAGTTGAAGAGATCACGATTTATAAAAGGTTTGGTGCCGCGACTCCGTGATCATTTGCTTTCTGCTAGAGTCACTACGTACGGAGAGGCTGTTGAATGTGCCCGACAGTTAGAGATGTCACGAATGGATAGTTTGGGAGAACAACAGTCTCGACCGAAAAAGAGCAAAAGCACAGGACAATTCAGTGGCCAGCAAAGTCGTGGCATTGTTATTGGCGGGATGAGTAGGGGTCCAGGTCATCAAAGCCAAGTAGGGCCAACAAGGTTCTCAAAGAGAAGCTAAGAGTCAAAGATCTACAGGTTATAGCCAGCAAGGATCCAATCAGTCTGGACAGAGTACCCGTCCTTCTACCCCGTGCTCCATATGTAATAGGATGCATCGGGGCACGTGCAGAGTTGGACAGAACGTATGCTATCGTTGCGGTCAAGAAGGGCATTTTGCCAGAGAGTGTCCGTCGTTCTTATTACGACAAGGCTCTACACAGAGGCAGGCATCTGTAGCTTCTGCTCCGAGTCATACCGTAGACCAGATGGAGGGAACCAGTGGACGAGGCTCAGGAGGTAGAGGTTTTGGAGGTAGAGGATTGATGCAAGCTGGTAGAGGTCAGCCAAATGCAGGTAGAGGTCAAAATACGGGGGCTCAAAGTTCTGTTGGGCGTGGACAGGCGAGAGTGTATGCCTTGACTAGACAGGATGCTCAGGCCTCTAATGCTGTGGTGTCAGGTACACTTTCTGTTAATTCTTTTGATGCACGAGTATTATTTGATACCGGGGCTACTCACTCATTTATATCCCCATTTTTGGCTAAGAAGTTGGGTAGACAGTCAGAAAAGTTAGATGAGCCTTTGGTGGTGTCCACTCCAACAGGAGAGAATATAGAGGTGAATTCAATATACCGAATCTTGTGGGGTTAAGATAGGGAATAAAGATCTTCCAGCGAATCTCCTATTGTTCGGAGTAGTGGATTTTGATGTGATATTAGGAATGGATTGGTTGTCTCAATATTATGCTTCCCTAGATTGTAATAAGAAGATAGTGAACTTTAATCTTCCCGGCGAGTTAGAGTTTCAGTTTCAGGGAGACAGAAGTTTAGTTCCTTATAATTTCGTGTCAATGCTCAATGCTAGGCGCATGTTGCATAAAGGATGCTGTGGTTATCTAGCTTTTGTTAGAGATGTGAACTCTCCGGAACCAAAGATGGAAGATGTACCGGTAGTGAGTGAATTTCTAGATGTGTTTCCCGAGGATTTGCCAGGATTACCTCCAGAAAGGGAAATAGAGTTTTGCATAGATGTAGTGCCTGGAACTGAGCCAATCTCAATACCACCTTATAGAATGGCACCAGCTGAGCTTAAGGAGCTTAAGGAGCAATTACAAGATCTGCTTGATAAGGGATTCATCAGGCCTAGTGTGTCACCTTGGGGTGCACCAGTGTTGTTTGTAAAGAAGAAAGATGGGTCTCTACGGCTATGCATTGACTATAGGCAATTGAATAAGGTTACAATTCGCAATAAGTACCCACTGCCTAGAATTGATGATTTGTTTGATCAGTTGCAAGGATCTCAATATTTTTCTAAGATAGACTTGAGATCAGGATATCATCAGTTACGTATAAGGAATGATGATATTCCAAAGACGGCGTTCAGGACTAGATATGGACACTATGAGTTTCTCGTGATGTCTTTTGGACTCACTAATGCTCCGGCAGCCTTTATGGATCTTATGAACAGAGTGTTCAAGCCATTTCCTCGATACTTTTGTGATAGTGTTCATTGATGATATTTTGGTCTATTCTAGGAGCAAAGAAGACCATGAGCAACATTTACGCATAGTACTTCAGACTTTGAGGGAGCATCAATTGTATGCCAAGTTTTCTAAATGTGAATTTTGGTTAGATAGTGTGGGATTTCTTGGGCATATAGTGTCAAAAGATGGAATAAAAGTTGATCCAAAGAAGATTGAAGCAGTTACACATTGGCCGAGACCAACGTCAGCCTACGGAGATTCGTAGTTTTCTTGGATTAGCCGGTTATTATAGGCGTTTTGTGGAAAATTTTTCGCGGATTGCTGCCCCACTGACAAGATTAACTCAAAAGAATGTAAAATTTGAATGGACTGATGCATGTGAGCAGAGTTTTCAGGAGCTTAAGACTCGTTTGACTACAGCTCCAGTATTAGCACTACCTTCAGGTTCTGGTGGATATGTGGTTTACTGTGATGCTTCAAGAGTTGGTTTAGGGTGCGTGTTGATGCAACATGGAAAAGTTATGGCTTATGCTTCTCGTCAGTTAAAGAAGCACGAGCAGAATTATCCTACTCATGATTTAGAGATGGCAGCGATAGTATTTGCTTTGAAAATATGGCGACATTATTTGTATGGGGAGAAATGTGAGATTTACACAGACCATAAGAGTTTGAAGTACATATTTGAGCAAAGAGATTTAAATTTGAGGCAAAGGAGATGGATGGAGCTGCTAAAAGATTATGATTGCTCAATCTTATATCACTTCTGGAAAAGCAAATGTGGTAGCGGATGCTTTGAGTAGGAAGTCAGTTGGGAGTTTAGCTCATATAGCAGTCGATAGGAGACCATTGATTCAAGAGTTACATGGGTTACATGATCAAGGGACTCAATTGGAGATTTGTGACAGTGGAGTATTATTAGCTCACATTAATGTGCGTCCAGTGCTTTTAGATCGAATCAAAGCAAATCAGGCTAAGGATGAGCAGTTAGAAAAGATTCGAGACGGAGTGGTTAAAGGTGACAATAAGGAGTTTAATATAGATGAAAATAATGTACTTCGTTGTGGCAATAGGTTATGTGTTCCAAATGTGGAAGATTTGAGGAAAAGAGATCATGAAAGAAGCACACCAGTCAGCCTATACGGTACATCCTGGTTCGACCAAAATGTATCAAGATTTGAAGAAAATATATTGGTGGAATGGGATGAAGAGAGACATTGCAGAATTTGTAGCTAAATGCCTAGTGTGCCAGCAGGTGAAATTTGAGCATCAAAAGCCTTCGGGTTTACTTCAAGAACTCCCTTTGCCAGAATGGAAATGGGAAAGAGTGACGATGGATTTCGTAGTTGGATTGCCCCGTACGAGGAAGGGTTATGATTCAATATGGGTAATTGTGGACAGGTTAACGAAGTCAGCTCACTTTATTCCAGTAAAGACTACCTATACAGTGGCTCAATATGCTCAGTTGTATATTGACAAGGTAGTGAGTCTTCACGGGATACCAGTGTCTATAGTATCGGATAGGGGCACTCAATTCACATCACAGTTTTGGAGGAAACTTCAGGAGGCCTTAGGAACTCGACTCGATTTTAGCACAGCTTTTCATCCTCAGACAGATGGTCAGTCCGAGCGTAACCATTCAGACGTTAGAGGATATGTTGAGAGCATGTGTTATGGATTTCGGAGGTGATTGGGAGCAACATTTACCATTAATTGAGTTTGCCTACAATAACAGTTATCAATCGAGCATTGAGATGGCTCCATATGAGGCACTATATGGTAGAAAATGTCGGTCTCCTATTTGTTGGGAAGAAGTAGGAGATAGGAAGCTATTGGGTCCCGAAATTGTACAATTGACTACGGAGAAGGTAGCAGTGATTAGAGAGCGTCTTAAAGCGGCTCACAGTAGGCAGAAGAGTTATGCAGACGTGAGAAGAAAACATCTTGAATTTAGTGTTGGAGATCATGTATTTCTTAAGGTGTCGCCTATGAGAGGAATTATGAGATTTGGAAAGAAAGGAAAATTATCTCCTAGGTATATTGGACCATTTGAGGTGCTTGAGAGAATAGGAGCAGTGGCGTATAGGTTGGCCCTTCCACCGGATTTTTCTGGAGTTCACCCAGTATTTCATGTGTCTATGTTGAGGAAATACGTGGCAGATCCTTCGCATGTCATTGAACCACAAACAGTTGAGTTGAGTGAAGATTTCAGCTACGTAGAACAACCAATTGCAATTGTGGATCGTCAAACCAAAAAGCTCAGGCATAAAGAGATTCCTATGGTTAAAGTACAATGGAAAAATCATTCCATAAGAGAGAGTACGTGGGAGTTGGAGGAGGAGATGCGAGACAAATATCCAAGTTTATTTTCACATTCAGGTATGTAGTTATTTCAAATTCGAGGACGAATTTTTTTATTAGGGGGAGAGAATGTAATACCCAATATTAGTAAAGGGCAAAAAGGTCATTTGACCTTAAAAAAAAAAAAAAAAAAAAAAGAGAAAAGTGAGTCGGTGGGATTTTTCCCACAAAAGTCAGCAAGACTTCTGCAGCAAAAAGGAGGGAAGCAGCGAGAAAGAAGAAGAAAGAAAAGAGAGAAGAAAGAAAGAAAAGAAAAGAGAGAAGAAAGAAAAGAAAGAGAGAAGAAGGAGAAGGAAGGGGAAGAAGAAAGAGGAGGTCCGGCCAGCAGGAGAGAGAGAGAGAGAGAGAGAGAGAGAGAGAGAGAGAGAGAGAGAGAGAGAGAGAGAGAGAGAGAGAAGAAGAGAAGTAGGGAAAGAAAAAAAAAAGGAAGAAAAAAAGGAAAATTTGGATTTAGCTAAATAAGGTAAATTTTTATGCTTTAATCTTGTTTATTAAATAGATTATGATAAGTATGTGATGTTTCTGGTAGAAATAATAGCATGCATGGAATAGAAATTGAGTAGATAGAATTTTGAAGTTTAAGAAATTTTAAGAAAATTTAGAGAAAAATGATTTCTTGGTATATCTAGAATTAATAGTTTTATTATGGTGTTAATTTCTAGTAAGAGGAGGAAAAAGTTGATTTGAGAAATTAAAGTTGAGCTTTGATTATAGTTTAGGCCATGTAAAATGGGTAAGTGATTGAGTTAAGCCTTGGGGCTAGATTAAAGTTAGAATATTATTTTTCTAATATATTTTTAGTGGTTAATTTTGATGGTTATGTTATATAATAGATTCAAGAGAGCAAGTGGCGGAGGAAACCGCTTAAGAAGGAGACTCTACTACGAGATTTTTGGTGCATAGTCTAATTGAGGTAAGTGTAACACATATTATGAATCACTAGTACTATGTATTGCTTGCAAAACATTTTGTGAGTATTTTAAAGTATGCAAATTGTATAAATTGAAATTGATATACATATTTGTTGTTAAATGGTTGTACTTTGAGAGAATGCATACAAAATAGTTTATTTTGTAAATGAAAGCTTAAATGAGTTTGCAAAGTATTTAAAGGTGAATGATTTACGTTGAGTGTATAAGATAATACATTTGACGTTTTTCAAAGTATGTTTTATATATTGTTAAAGTTTTAACATTAAAGAATGAGAAAGTGAAAGATTGTTTGTGACAATGATTTTTGTCAAATAAGTTGAAAGAATTTAGTTGTGAAATGATTTGAAAGTAACTCTATGCAGAGCTAACTAAAACTAACAGGGTTATTGTTAGTTTGGGTGCACCTAGTATATGCCGGCTAGGGAATGTCCGCAGTGATTCCCTCCCTTCGCGGGATAGTATACCCTTCGGGGGATAGCCCTTCGGGGAACAGCCCTTCGGGGAACAGAGACAGATACCCTTCGGGAGATAGCCCTTCGGGGACAGAATTACCCTTCGGGGGATAGTAGGTTCTGCATAGTTGTGACTTCGAGAAATAACAAAAGTTGTTTATGAAACTAAAAATGTGATTTTATTGAATGTTTTATGTCATATATGATGATTATACGGTTTTTCTGCCAAAAGTGTAATTTTGAGTAAATTGTTTAAAATATTTTACAATATGTATTATGCTTACTGAGTGTAAAAAACTCACCCCTCAATATTTTTCAGTATTTTGTAGAAAGTGCAGAAGTTAGAACAAAAAGGAGAACCTCATAGCCACCTAATTCAGAGGTATTACCCGGTTATTTTTGTTGTTCCGGGTATAGGATCGTACAAGTATTATTTTAGCACTTGTGGCCATATAGTATATTATTTGGTATTGTAAATGTTATTTTTGGAATAGTTGCTCCGTTGGTTGTAAGTTATGAATGTTGGGATATTTATATGAAATATATGAAATTCTTGTGGGCATATCTCTTTATGATTGAAATAGATGATTGATGGCTTGTGAATGAGGTGATATAGTGTATTGTGAATGTATTGGAATTGTTTGGGCTGGCTGAAATTTTGTGCAGGTATTTTTAAATTTTTGGGAAATGTCCAAATACAGAGGAGATGCTGCCGAAATTTCGGTAGAAATTAAAGGAAAGTTAGGCTTACGTGGTTTGGGGCGGTTTATTCCACCTCGAACTACGTGCCGATCATGGCCTTTAGGTTCGGGTCGTGACAGAAAATGAGCAGAATCCAGTTGGCAGAATCAAAACAAAAGCTTGAGATCTGAAAGTTACATTATATTGTAATCTAGCTAAAATGTTGCTTCGAAAAGTTGATCTCAGCGTAAGCATATAGGATATGACACTCCACGACAAGGATGATGTCTAAATAAAGGTCACTTAGATTTTGACAAGAGGGAATAAATGTAGGTAGGGTCAGATATAGGGAGATAAAAGATATAAAGGAATCATAGATGAAAAAGAAGCAATTAATTATAGTGTAGGGTCTGATACTGGTAGAGTATCTGCATTGAATTGAAAATGAGAGGCTTGTAGTTTGTACCCCACCTCAACATGGAATGCTTTGAGTTTGAACTAGTTGGCATGGCATGTTATCCAAAATAAGAGCTCAGATTAGATCTCATGTGGGCATTTTTTAATCTCATGTAGAGGATAGGAAATTGAATGGCCAGGCATTTCCTTTTTGGGAAATGATAACCAGTTCGGTCATGGGTACTTTTGGTTATCTAACAATTATAAAAAATATATATAGTATCAAAAAAATTGACATATAAAACAAGATTGGACCTTTATGGTGTCAAATCCTCGAAGTCTAAAGAAAATCTTGTTTACGCATGTAGCGATGACACAATAATCTGTGTCCAATCATGCAACACTTTTCACACTTTTTAAGGTTTTGACCTTATAGGCATTCTGCAGAAATGATGCTTCCATAATGCTAATAAATTTTGCATGAAAATCACAGAGAAGTGTCTGCACTGCACATTCGAAGTTTTGGGCTGTGAAACATTTCTGTTTTGGAATGGGTCAGAAAGAACTAAATCTAGTACCTGTTCTCCGCATCACATGGCCGATGACTCAGCGGTTGTTTCGGCCTGACCTGTAGTTTGGGAATGGAACATTGCCAGACTCAATGTGCTTGAGGTCTTCCACAAGGATTTGATAGTGCCTTTTTACTTCCTCCTCAGATTTGCCTACTGCCCTTGCAACATTTTGCCAACGGTCTGGGGTATCCCTATCATATTTAGCAAGGGCCTTTTCAAATAGCTTGTTTTGCTGAGGTGTCCACGAGGAGGGAGAAGAGAGGGAATTTGACGCCATTACTTGTGCAAGCTTCAAATATGGCTATCAAATTTAAAGCTGGAAAATATGCTGAAAATGATTAATGCAAAGAAATAAGTTGAAACTGAAGTGTATATGTTAGGATGCTGGGATGAATCCTGCAAAAGTAAATGGGAGAGAAAGAAGGATTTTGTAGTCAAGGAAGAGACCTGAAGTCAAGGGAAGTTATGGAGAGTTGTTTCCAAGTGAGCTGTTTATAAACTAGAGGAAAGGTATTTGTGGGGCTTTGCCAAATTGAAGAATATATTTTGCAAAAGCCAGAATAAGGAGTGACACGTCCCCTCTAGCAACCACAAAAATACAGAGAGAGAAAAAGAAAGAATCAGTATAAATGGACATACTGTACCTTACGTTGTTGTTACCATAGATTTGAATACTTTTGGCCCAAACAAAAGGTACAAAATCTGAATTCTTATTTTGCTGATTTACTGGCAGTAGGATTAAGTATCAGAAGAATATATACTAGTAGGCCGCAGTTTACCAACTTTAATTCTTCACTGTAAACTGTAAATGATAATCCTTTTGCTTCAGTTTCAGTAAAAGAACCCACCAGTAGGCTTTAGCTAACGTGAGGAGCCCAGTTGGAAGCTGCAATACATTAGACGTATGGGCACTTAATCATAAGTTCACAACTGTATTTTGATTGACAGATGATTCTTGGTAATAAGCCGATATTAGAAGTCCGATTTGGAACTGCAAAACATTAGATGTCAGTCTATGTTTGTTAATCATAAGTTCATAACCGTATTGTGATTGAGTTTTATCTAAACTTCTGTTCCACCGCACCTCATGTAAATTGGCTAGAAGTTGATTTATCTTGAGGCTTTGTAGCAGCAAGTATAAGCAATGTACTGATCTTGGATTCCTGCTGATGAATAGGATAAGGAACAATCTTGTTAATCGCTGTTCACTCAGTCATGGCCTCAGAATCCTCTGCTGGCTATGGACTTAGTTGAGTGGTTTGCCAGAAAGCACATAAAAGAATCAATGCTTGCCTCAGTAGTATGCATCTTTGTCTCATGGCCTAAAGTATGATTAATAAAAAATACAATAGTTGAATATAAATAAATTCAGTTTCCTTCTTGGCTGTAAGATAAATCCTCTAGTCCCTCCCTGTTCTGGCTACCTTGTAAATAAATGGAAAGAAATTACTACTTGTATCATCCATTGTAAATGGAATCTCTCAAGTTTTTGCTGAATTCAATTCAAATAGAAGACAAGGCTACCTTGTCATTCCTGTCAAAGATTAAGTTGGAAAGTAGAAGTTCTAGATTTAATAAGAATATGAATTTTGAGTTTGGAAGCAAAATATTTAAGCCTCTGGATGACAGGTGGAATGCTAGGCATCCATGTATTAGCTTGTCAAACAAAGAAAGCAAAGACTAACCGCTAATTTTGCTTGAATTTCAATTTAATATTTCTAGTAGCAAGCTCTAAGTTTGATCAAATAGCTGTATGGTTTCCTGTGGTCACATATTTGCACAGATGTATGTATGGAGGACAATGTATTAAACATTTTTGTATCCTCCCTTGGCTTCTTGGGACTGCTTTCTGGTTTGGCGTTGTCCATATTTTCTAACATAGAAAGAGCTCAAGTTTCTGGTTGCATCATTGGTTATACTTGTTAACTTCTAAGAGTGAATTTACTAGAATCACTTGATAGCTCCCTGACATTTTTTTTAAAGATTAGGAGATGAAAGTTTCGACAGACTTGGTCGCTGGATTTATTAGAGTTAATCTTCATCCTGCTATTGTTGGTACTGCTACTCAGCACATTCACAAATAGCCAGGTTCGACTGCCACACCTTATGGTTACAACATTCAAATGAAGGATCATTGAGTTGTTAACTTGGGCTTGGCTCCTTTCTGAAGGGAACAGTTATTTCTGTTCAGGATACTCAAATCGGAAGAAATGAAAATGGAAATACAGATTAGTAAGGGGCGATTCTTTATGCTACAGAACTTTTGATTCCCCTGTCATGGAAGGCATGATAAAGGTAAGAAACTGTCAACTAACAACATTTTTTTTCAGGTCTGCCGGCTTTCTTTCTTTCTGTTTCCAATATACAATTATAATAAGTGGCTTACAGACTAAGGAGTTGCATCAAACTTTCTGCTTTGGGGGACTCTCGTGAGCTGTAGAGTACGGAGTGTACTATTGGAACAATAAATCTTCTATCTGATGATTATTCTTTATACTATTACATGTGCATTCTGATTTTTTAATCTGCAATAATTCCATATATCGTGTGGACTCCTATTGCTTGCTTAAAAGGCTACTCGAATCTCTGGGCCTCCTCCAACCTGATTTAACATCTCGGCATATATGTTAAAACTTATTTGTTTACAGTGGAATCACAATCTTGTCAGTTCTTCTGGAAGTAACAAAAAAATAACCACGAATTCATATCTGCTGCTGATCAAACAATTCATTAGAGGCCGAAACTTTTGCTAGTGGAAGCACATTAGCACAAAGTTCTTTGTTCTTCACCACTAAATCACTCTTCACCAACGGGTATCTGGATTAAGTAAAAGAATATAACTGACTGTCAATTTTTTATCATTATAGAACAAGTCGATTGATTAAGGGTGAGGGACCAAGGCTTTAGCTGATGGAAGCAAAATCTTCTTAATGTCTATTATCAATATCCCTAAAAGCGTATCTGGACCTTAGTCACAAAATATAGCTGAGAATTTATCTGCTGCTTAATTGTCGCAGAAGTTGATTCCAGGCACCAAAAACTTTTACTAGTGGAACACTACCGTGCTACGCCTTGCACTACTAGGGTCCTAACCAATACATGGATTATGCAACGAAATAGCAAAGTGAACCAAAAGTTGCTGATTAAATTTTCTGGTTATTGGAGTTCTCTATTGATCTAATGCTCAACTTCAGAGTTCGTGAGCTTGTTTTCTTTCATTAACCACTAAAATTAACAGCACAAAGAAAAAGCATTATTTCCTCTATAAATAGTCTCAGCATTATCATCTTTGCCAGCAATAACAGATTCATAATTACCCATTGGGTTCAAAAATGAGAAGGAAAAATGGAATAGATGGTAAACAAGAGAAAAGAAGACTTGCTGGAATTAATAGATTGTGTGATTTATGGGGTCCTCAGGATACATCATCATTCTGCTAGTTGGAATCCTTATCATGTCAAATCTTTCTCTGCAAAAAGTTGTAGCCTTGGATTGGATTCCTTTTGTTTCTTTCCCCTAGATAAAAGTTTTGCTTTTAACTTGTTTATACGGCACTCCAGATTTGCCATGCAATAAATCTGGATTTCTTATTGAGAAGAATCTGTTCGAAGTCTACAATGTTTGACAGTTCAATTACTGCTCATGGCTGGTGATCAATGTTAGAGATGCAAATAAATTACGAGGCAATAACCCTTATGCTGTGGACTGAATCAATCAGATAAGGCATATTCAGAGAACAGATGCACACAATTGAAAGAAAATGTGACATCCTTCATTCTGCCGTATACTTGTCAGTGAAGCATAGCTTACAAGGCTACAGCAGTCAAAATCTACCGAGATTCAGCCCAAGGTCCCCTGAAAATCGTATCATACTTACTATTTGCCTTTCATTCCATCTCAATTCCATCAGCCCAAGTCTTTAAAGTGGTCAACTACTTCAAAGTTCGTTTTCTTTTTGCAAAAATCAGCTTCTCTTGTAGATGCTCATCTTGTACACACCGCTAGTGTATAATAAACAAGCTGACTTGCTACTGATTTTCAGCCCAAAACCTGTATATGTTCGGAACTTATTTTATCACCTTTCTTGATACTATTCATTCCCAATGATTTCACGAATGGAACCACAACCTCTTCGTGATGGTGTTGTTCAGTATCAGCTCATTCTTTTGTTAGATCTGTTACTTAACTATAAACAAATTTCTTGATAATTCCGTCACTTTGTTTTTCTATTGATAATCAAACTATTGGTTCCGAAATAAGTTTAATTACTATTCCAATTTTTCTGCTTCCTATATATAGTAGATAAAATCAAATAAACAAATGCAGATATGATAAGAAATTTGTGCATGTATTCTTCAGCTGGATTGACCATTTGGGAATCTGCCTTCGCTGCTGCTAGTATTCAATTATTTTAAAGCAATAATCAAGGTTGAGAAAGAGTAGAATGGTCAAAAATCGCTGTCCCACAATAGTGCACTGGGCCTCCATCGTCTGCAAGTACAACAAATTAAAAGATAGTGCTAGCTTTAAAGCTGTCTCATTCAAGAAGACCAAAGTGAATTTGGGTGCTGGAGATGTGGACCTGGACCATGGAACCCATTGACCAAGTATTACTAAAATATATCATTACTGATTATATGAATTAATTAATCATGAAACTTCTGCAAGATCATTTTCTAAGACAGTTCAGAATTGAAATTCTCTATTTAGATTTGGTCGCCATGCCAGCGTTGACTGTATCTATCAGAGTTATTTTAATTCGTCAATTACATTATTTGCAGGCTATCGTTAATAAAATTCCAAAAGTTTCTTATGTTTTCACATCAAGTCAACTAAGAAATTTTATTTTAATATCGATTTTGTTTTTTTTAGTATACAAAGCGAGGATTTAAATTGACGGAGCACTTCAATTGTAGGTGGAAGTGCTTTTCGTAGAATTATAAAAATCTCTTTTCAGTCAGTGGAGCAAAATTTTCCTTTTCTGTTTTTTAATTCAGCACACAGATCTCATTAGATTTTATATTACTAAAACATGGTTGAAGTTGCACCTAAATAGGAATCGTTTGAAACTGAAATGACAGTTTGCAAGATGAGTCAATAGCTTGAATTCTAATCTTTTCTTTTTGCCTATGGTATCTATGGTATTTTAAAAGAAAATCGTGGATGATAATTAATAGCAGAGGACCTGGATGATAATGATCAAAATTGACGAAGTCAAGACGCTAAAAGGATCCAATTAATCTTTACAAAATACTAAGATAAATTTGCTGCAATAAATAAGTTTCAAAAAAATTTTAACATACTTTTCTTGGATTAGGATCGAACCAGATTAAATCCTAAATAAGAGAAACTGGAAACTTATCACCTGAATCATTGCAATCTGTTAAAAAATAATTAGAGCGTGTTTGATTTCATGGAATTTGGGCCATAGAATTCTATACATTTTCCAAACGAAAGAATTTTAATATTTTGACGTTACAATTTATAAATTTATAATTCTACAAAAATTTTGATTCCAATTCTAATGTACCACGGAGCCTTAAAGTGAAGTTTATAGGGCTCCAGAAATAAATTGATCTATGTATAATATTTTTATTTTGTCAGTAAGATTAACATATTTAAATTTTAATAGATCGAAGTTACTCAATCATGTTATACATAAGTCAAAAGACCAGCATGAATCCATGAATAAATCAGAATCACAACAAAAAATTTATATTTAAATGTTAATTTGCTGAAAATTTTTCGCATTTATCACTGAAGAAAAATGAATATCGACATTTCTATGTTTTGCAATAATATGATTTATGTATAGCATTACAGATTCAGTGAACGTGAACATGGCCAATTTGCTTTAAATTAGTTAGCCAAGTTGCAAAACTATTTTTGTCAATTGGGAAAAACCAAATGGATAAACATTGAGCGGCGTTCGTTCGTTGTCTTTTTTTTGCATGATCAATCAATATTCTGGATTTCTATCAAGCTGATTAAATCAATCAACTGAACATCAATATCAACTATTGGCTTTCGTGCAATTAATTTCCAAACGGATACTTCGACCTTTTTTATATGACAGGAATATAATGTCAATAACGTAATTGCAATATTTTCCATACATTTATTTTATCAGACCACTATCGATCATCTTCTTAAATTTAAATATTGAAGTAGTTGTGAAAATAAAACGTTCTGTCTAGTGCCTTAAACGTCGTAAAATGAAGGCAAAGGGCCACAGACATAAATGCTAGGCTTCATCTATATTTGATAAACAATGTTATATTTTGATCAGATGGGCTTCTTCTCTTCTGACTTTTGAAAAAAAACAAAACAAAAGATCAGATGGGCTTCTTTCTTGTGAAGTTAATAATTGAAAGATTTGTGATTATGTCAAGTGTCATCGAATTCATAATCCAGAAAAATTTTAAATACGGCTATATCACAAGTATTGCAAATACTCTATGGAGGATCTTTGATCTCTCATAATTAATAGTTTCTTTCTTTCAGAAAAAAAGAATTGGTTTTGAAAAAGATTTTGCATTTTTTTTTTGTGATAAATTGATTACAATTTTGTCACATATAATTAGGTTGAGACTTCTAATCTGACTATATAAACACTCCTTAAACACATACACACCCTATTTTCTAAAACTGTCAAGGCAAAGATTTTAACTCGGATCTTGATAGCTTAAGGGCGTTCCCTGACTAACCGAGCAAGCTTGGTTGGCTAAATTTATATATATATATATATATATATATATATATATATATATATTTGTTATGTTAGCGACAATAATTCAATAATTTTAAATAATAATTGACTAAGAGCGCTGACCGTATGTGAACGTATATGGGTTTATTTTCCACGCGTTGTGAGGGAAAAATGGGGGAAATACGGGACACGAGAGAACAACGTCCATTGACATGTTTGTCTATTTCCTTAGGACCAGGGAATGAAATTCCAAGGTCTATGTCCAATGTGATAGATACGTGTTGCTTCAACCATTTATTTTAATTGGTCTATTTTTAATAGTTTTTTATGGTGATTTTATACATGACTCCAAAAATGCATTTCAACAATGAACATACAGAAACTCAAAATTGACACTTTTCATAGGAAAAATCCCCACTACAGATTTGATTTCATTTGGTTTAAAAGGGTTATATATGAAGAATCTTTCAAGTAATTCATAGGGGGAAAAAAAAAAAGAGTATGTAAGTTACCACATAAAGGATTTTAAAAATTAAACTTATCAGTTTTTTTTTTATTCAACCCTTTAAATCAATTGAATTAACTTTTTCGTGCGCACTGTTAAAACTAAAAATGGATTTCTTTTTTTTTTTGGGTGTTTTGGGGTTGGGGGGGGGGGGGGGGGGGTCGGGGTTTGGCAATGATTCAACAGAAAGAAATAGTTATTAGTCGTCGGGCCCTGTCTCTAGAATGCATGAAGATTCAATGTGAATATTTCCATGCGAGCTTGGAAGTTCGGTCCTTGTTAAGCGTTTCTTCTGACTTGGTAGGTAAGAATGGGTTGGAATTGAAAGTCTATTTCAAGTTCCAACTTATTAATTCTATTCTCATGTTTAGTATGAACATTTTAAATTAAAGATATCTTTCTCACTCGAATAACTATTCCAGCTTTTTTCTAAAATTTCATTTCTCGACAAAACTTAAGAAAAGCCCTTTTCAACTTCATTTTGGAAATGCCAAAATAATAGGACTCAATTTTGTGCCTACACGTATTTCTTTCTACTAATTATTTTTAACTCATGATACATTTATTAAGTTTTTATTTCTAAAATTTTAAAAAAAATGTTAGGTTGTTTATAACTTTAGTTAATAATTAATTATTATTTTTAATTCACAATCAATTAATATATACTTAGAATATTTTTTTTCCCATAACAATGTTTAAGATACAATTTTTAACTTTTATGTAAATGTATCAAAGTTAAACTTTTTATAAATTAAATGTAACTAAAATAAGTAGAGAACGTGAACATTTGGTTTCATTACTAATTTTTTTAAAATTTTAAAATTATTTAAATATTACAATTAATTTAATTTTAACAAGAATATCAAGAATTATAAAATGAAAAATGTTAAAGTGTCTTGTAGGCATAAAAATAATGCATATCAGAAATAAAAAAATATGATATATTCTAATATAAAGAATTCAAGGCAATTAAGCCAAATTAATATGCATTTTATTATATTCTGACGTCTAAATATGATTATACCAGACATGAAAAATGAATAGGCATTTCTTTTTGACTTGAGTTATTAAACATTGGATTGAAACTATTCCAATGTACTAAAGGTGGGGTAAGTTAAAGATGACTTCAAACTCACTCAAAACGATGGATCAAATATATACTTATTTAGTGGTCCATTTGTAGAATTAGTTGCCTTTGAAAATGAAAGAAATAGAATAATCTCAACATTATTTAGTAGTCCAATCATAGAATTAGTTGCCCTTGAAAGTGAAATAATTAGAATAATCTCAACATAACTTATGCTTTGGTCAAAAAGTAAAAAAAATAATAAACGACCTGCATTACATGCATTTTATGCATTCATGTCCGGTGTACTATCGTTGTTCGTCCACTGAAAAAGAAAAAGAAAACTCATTAGACAGAGCTCCACAAGTTACATATGTCAATTTTATTGTGCCTCATATCACCATATAAAAAAACTCATTAGTCAAATTCTTTACTATTTAGGTTAAAAAGTTGTAGTATTCATATGACCATATAAAAAAATATCCAAGAAGTATTAGAGGTGATCAAATTCAATATGAGCCGATTTATGTATTGATTTCGAAATGAATTTTATATTTTAAAATCAGTAAATTGGTAATTCAATACAAAATTGGCATATATAATCTGAAAATTTGACTTTCTTGAGTTTGGTATATCTAATATCATGAATTAGCATTTGATAAAACTAAAATCTACAAGTATGAAGTTTGAAATTTGAAATTTGAAATTTAAATGCTGAAAATATTAAGCTACTGAATTGATAAAGTTTTATCTATTTGATGATTAACTAAATTTATGTACTAAATTTAAGTATCTCACATCATAAATATAATAATTTTATCTTAAAAGGGTCGAAATAATTTATTAATAATGTGCATGAGAAAGAGAGATATTATTTGTTTGTGAGAGATGAAGACAAGTGTATTTGTATGTGAGAATGTGTATGAGAGAAAGTTTGCGTATATGTATGAAAATATATGTATGAAAATGTGCGCAAGTATGCAAAAAGAAAAAATAAAATATGTGCACATGTATATGAGAGACTGAAAATGCATATGTGGAAGTGAGAAAAAGAATAGTATCCTTATGTATGTATGTATATATATGTATGTGAGAGTATATGTGTGAGAAAGTATATAGGTGTGGGTGAGAGCAACTATTTATGGAAAGAGAGAATAAGAGAGTGTGTGTGTATGTGTGTGTGTGTGTGTGTGAGAGAGAGAGAGAGAGAGAGAGAGAGAGAGAGAGAGAGATAATGTGCATATTTGTGTGAAATTGTATGCATATATGTGTATGATTGTGCATATGAAAATGAGTGTATGTGTACTATAAAAGGAAAGTAATGTATTTGCATGTACATGAGAGAAAATATTTATATATCTGTGTATGCGCTTGCAAGTGTGATCTTTAATGGGTGTATACTCGTGCTTACAAGTGTGGTCATTTTGTGTGTGCATGCGCACACAAATGGGTGTGAGAGAGTATGTATTTATATATGTATGCATGGCTAACTATGTGAGAATGCTTGTGTGTGTTAAGAGAAAATAGCATGCTGCATGTATTTAAAATTCAACAAATTAAGTGAAAAGTTTTTACTTAAAATTTTGTACACAAATTAAGTAATGCTTAATGTATTAAATGATATGAGATTTTGTTATCAATTACACTGGATTCATAAATTTCTTAATCCATTAATTTTTACCATTAATTTGAGTTATCAAACACCCCTTTAAATTAGTTTCTTGACTTAGTAACTCTTGTAGGCCAAACTAATGAACCAAACAAGTATTCTACCTAATGAATTCTCTAGTTCATATTTATACCCCCATTTTTTTCTTAAAAGTACACTACAAAAGCAAAAGGCGACGGATATAAATGCTAGGCTTCATCTGTATTTGACGAACAATGTTTTAAGTTATACCCTATGAATTCTTCACCAAGCAATACGTAATCCCATCATTGCTTACTCCATGGTCTAATGATATACCTCCAAAAAAGTATCTCAAACTTAGTAGTTGTACATATTTAGGTACTGTGCTATGAAAATGAAGAGGCACAACAAAGCTGTACTTAAGTATATCATTGCCACACAAAATGTCATTTTAGACATATTTAAAAACTAACATCATAGAGTGCAAACATCCTAAACCTATTCAGACTCACCATACCTTCAAAGAGAGTATAAATATATATATAGATATAGATATAGGTAATTGAAAATTTTAAGATGATGTCAAGTATAAAAAAACGGCTATATCACTTTACTGCAAATAATCTATGGGGGATCTTTGACATGTCATAATTAACACTCTTTCCCTTAAAAAGAAGAATTGGTTTTCCAAAAGACTTTTGTTATGTAAAACGACAATAATTTCTAGAACAACAGTAATTTTAAATATAATTAAGTGCGTTGACTGTATTCGAACGCATCCGGGGTGCGTTGTGAGGGGCGAAGAGGAAGAAAAAGACACGAGAGAGCAACGTCCATTGACATGGGGATGAAGTTCCAATGGTTTATGTCGTATCTGCTGCATGCAACCTTTTATTTTAATTGTCTAATTGAATAGTTTTGTTTTGATAATGATTTTATACATGACTCAAAAAATGCATTTTACCAATGAACATCAAATAGAAAGAAGGTCTTTTGGATCACTCAAAATTGACACTTTTCATAGGAAATGTCCTCACTAAAGATTTGATTTGATTTAGTTGACAAGAAGTGGAATATGGAGAATCTTTAAAGTAATTCAAAGAGAAAAGTATGTAATTTAAAAAATTAATTCTTCAATTAAATCAAAATTAACTTTTCTCTAGACTGCAGGAAGATTCAATATGAAGATTTCCATGCAGGCTTGAAAGTTCCATCCATGTTAAATATTTCTTCTGTCTCGGTTGATTCTCATGAAATATTTAAAAGGGAAAGGAGAAAGAGAGAGAGAAAGACAGAAAGAAAAACTTGAGAGTTTCTAAAGTTATTTATGTCTTAAATGAAAATATTATTTATCTCTTGCAATGCATATGCTTTATCTTTTACTCCATGGTTTATTTGGTTCGATAGTTTTCCCCATTCGCCAAATTGTTTTTTCCGTCTAATACAAGAACTCAAGTTTAAAGTCGACTTTAAACTTACTCAAAACAATGGATCAAATGTATGCTTATTTAGTAGTCCATTCATGGAATTAATTGCCCTTGATTGAAAGAAATAAATGCAATAATCTCAACATTAAAAAAAAAAAATTCTTTGGTCAAAAAAGAAAAACAACGTGCATTACATGCAATTTATGCACTTATATCATCCTATATACAATTATTGTTTGGATCAAACCTTCTTCTTATTTGCCCAAGGATTGAGGACACTCAGGATAGGCGTTTGATGACCTTAGTTGAGATGTGAAAGAAAAATTTGGAAAATTCGTCAAATGGAGGTCCTCCACAAGTTACATATATTAATTTTATATCACTCTCCTTCTTATAGAGGAAGAGAGAGAGGGGGGGGGGGGGGGGGGGGAGGGATTATAAGCATGTTTCACGCATAGCCGAAAGAATTAGTCAATAGCAGGTTATGAACATTCCTGCCGAAAAATTATTTACTGCTGAAATAACTAATGTGCAACACAAATTATTTATCAAGAACCTATAAGCATGTTTCACTCATGGTAAAAAAAAAAAAGTATTAAATGTACTACGTGAATTGTTACGTTTTATACTAAAATTAATAATTTATTATTATGTGACGATAATAAATTATATTTTATATTATTCGATAATATATAATTAATTTTAATACACTACATATTATATTACGTAATACGCATGATGCGCACAATACGTACTCGTCTATTCATGACCCCCTGAGCATATTTATCAATCTCCGACGACCGAGTTGGAAAATTCAGCCCGTTACTTGGGCAACTGTTTAAATCGAGACCTATTCATATGTACGCTAAATGGTCCTACATTAGATATTGGATGTCTTGTCATAATCTTTGGCGTTTCTTTTTCTGTTGGCTAGAGTATTAGTACCTCTATGCCCTGCCAATCGCGTTGACTTTTGGTCAATTTGGGTATTTTTGTAGATAATTATTCTACTCTTTTTCTTTTGGGACTTGCAATTTAAGCATTGAGATAGTAAAAGGGAAGATTTAATACGTAGAGAATGCCTATGTGTACTTTTTTTTTTTTGCATAAAAACACTCTAGATTTTAAAACCAAAATAAAAAATCAATTGATAAAGCATATTTTAATTAATTAAAAAGGACATTTTTAAAATAATATTGCTCATGTTTGAGTTTTGTTATCAAATAAAAATTTCAGGGGAGATAAGTGATAATTTTAAAACATGAGGAGAGGTATATACAATTATCATAAACCTCAGAGGTTCTTAAAATTATCCCTTTGATTGTACGTGAATCTAAAATTATGTTCTAATTTGAGTTAATTACCATTGAAGTCGAATTCAAATTAACTTTTTGATTTATAGATATATAAAATTTAAATCTTTTTTGGCCTAATAGTCTATTTACCACAAGTAAATCATGTGCAAAATGTGATTTGATTAGTCATTGAATCAAATCTCGTATAATATCTTATCACCCTAAAGATTCTCCTTGGATAAACTTACCCACAAAGTTCAAGTATTCAATACATTAATTCATTTTTCAAGCCTAACATATAATCAAAATAAACGGTAGTTTACAGCTCTACCAAATAAATTAGTGGAAGTAATCATCAAATGAACGAAGGAAAAAAAAAAAAAGAAGTTGGAAGTGAAAATTACTGCTCCTACTTTTATTGGATAAAACAAACCAATAAATTAACAACAGAAAGAGACTTTGTTAGTGAACGCTTATTATTTCTTTATCCAGATTGAGGAACCCACCACCCCATTCATCCTATAAAACATGTAAAAATTGACTCTTATCACAATCTTTCCTGGACATGGTACCACTATCTTTAATTTTTCATTTCCATGGACCAATAAAAACTCTATTGTTTTTAATTGAAAAAATAAAATTAAACAATCAATGAATTAACAGATGTAGTAGTCTGCTTCATCTCATTGTCTATAGCTTGTAAGGCCTTAATAAATCTTCGGTTCACCAAAGATGCAATTTTTATCAAATTTTCTAGTGGAGTGTGCGTGATGAGTAATGACGGTATCTAAATAATTGGATTCAAGAAAAATCAAGAGAGGCTGCTGGCGGAAACTCCTGTTGTTTTTCTTTAATGGTCATGACGTAACATTTTTTGTCCTTTCTTTTTCTTGGTCATCTTTTCTTCATTTACTGAAGACTGAGGGGATTGAATGAGGGGGACAGGACAGGAGACCTACATTATCATGCTTGTCACCATCCCTTATGCCTTTGCTGTCGTGGCTCGTGAATTGTGGACTGTGGACTGGGGTAGTCTTCTTGAACCATAAAAATAAAATATTGTCTCGTTTGCCATCTTCCCATGTGGAATGGTAAGACTTGGCTCTTACTGTATTTAGTTTCTGGGTTGTGGAATTATTCCCTAGTTGGGTTGTAATTTGCACAATCCGAACTTTGGTAGTTTTGAATATCCATGTATTGGATTGTGTTGTTGCAGAAGCGAGTTACCTTGTGTTTAAATTACTATTCCTGTTAACCGACAACCGAACGAGAGAAACTGTTCTTATTCAGCCATTTCACTTGGTATGTGTTTTCTTTGCTTATTTGAAACTCCAAATTTGAAATAATTCCTCGGTCGCGCGGGCTTTTCCCCTTCTTTTACTTTACTGAAGCAACAAGTAATCAACTTATTCTGATGTTTATATTTTAGTGCTTGTATTGAAGTCTTGTGACTTGTTGATTCGCTAGCATCCTGCTTGTTCTTCATTTTGGAGTGTTTAGAATTAATGATAACAAATTTATTGGTAAAGAATTGAAACTATGTATCCTCAAGAGAAAATTGAATGATTATTTCCACATACTGCTTCAATATGGTACCTTGTGTGAATTAATCCTCCGCCACCCCTCAGCAGAATTTTTGAAAATCAGTTCATCTCCATTTGCTGCGAAGAAGATGCACTAGAATTTTCTTATCAGTTCATCTCCATTTGCTGCGAAGAAGATGCACTAGAATTTTCTTATCAGTTCATCTCCATTTGCTGCGAAGAAGATGCACTAGAATTTTCTTATGTATAACATGCTACTAAATCTTTTAGTTTTTATTGGTTCTGTTACTGAGTGTAAGATGTCAAACATGTCTCTTGTTCTATTTGTATGATTAGTTGATGAACTCCTGTTGGTACGACAATTTAAAGCGCCGTCCTAAAGTGACACAACTATCTTTCTCATCTTATTTTGCAAATATGATGCTTTTAAATCTGCTGCCCTCAATAAATCCAGTATACATTTTGTTGCCTTATTTACATCATCTGAATATTTAAATCGTCAGCAGTTCCAAAATTAATGACATTTTGTACGTACTTGGCAATTTATCAGTTGCAGATTTGAGATTCTGTTGACTTATGGAGAGTAATGTTTTCAACCTCACGGATGCTCTGCCATCTCCAAATGATATAAAGGTATGGATGCAATTCTAGATTGATATAAGCCGGTTTAAGTATCTTTAAGTTTTCCCTTAATTGCATGATGCAAAAAGTTTTCTTTAAGGAAAAGTTTTAATTTCTTTTTCTTTTAGTCAAAACCGTGACTTTTGTCATCTGGCAATATATGTAGATTGATATGGCAGATTAATCTTTCCTACTCATACATCTGTACATATACGTCAAGTTTCCTTCTCGTTTTTTGTACAAGCAATCATGTTCAAGAAAGTGCCAAAAAAAAATAAAAAAAAGCAATCATGTTCAAGAAGGCGCACGTGCCCGCAATATCATGGTGTTCTGTTAGGTTGCAAGGGCAATGATGCTACCAAACTGTGCAGACATAATAAACGAGCAGATAAAAACTAAAACTTGACACTGATATCTTTTCTTTCGGAAAGGTGTATGCTGCATTTTGATTGGTATTGTTATGTTGCGTTTCTTTTCTTCTCTATACATGTGGGAATTCAATTGACTTTCCAAATGCAATTATTGCTAGAGTTGCTAGTTCTTGATTTTTATTTCTACTCCTATTATGTCGTCTAATTTCAGTCGGAATTTGATTGTCCTACAATCCCAGGTGCATCGGCTCATGTGCACAGAGTTAATACAATTGATTAGTAGCATTTTGAAAATACTTCCTAAAACAGAAGAAGCTCGGCCTCGATGCTCAACGGGTATAACGGCACTTTGTTTATTGAACCATGAAACTGGTAAAGCCAGGTTGCTGCTTCAGAACTGCAGCGAGTCCAGCAAGCTCTACCTGGTGAGTCGCTTACAACTGCTTCATACATAAGAATCTCATTTTACCAGACTTGGTTAAACATAATGATAACAATCTTTATCATTAGATTGTTCTTGATACTTGAGAAAGAAAGCAAGCAATACACAAAATAGAAAATGAATACTTGATAAGAAAATAAAACAAAAAGACTCAGGATTTATATGTACGCGCTTTTTGACAAAATCAAAAACACTTTGTCTGCTAGAAGGTATGTATTTTGGGCAAACTTTGTTTCTCTTTAATTCATAAGGCATAGTGGAAATAATACATCTTTTCCTAATTTTAAAAAACTCATTATTTCACCCGCTCAAACAGACAAGTCTGATAAAAGGCAACAATTTTTCCACTTTAACGCACTTTTTACATTTCACTATTTTAATTTCTCATTTCAACACTGATTTCAGGCATTAACAGGAGATGCTATATTGTCGAGATGCCAAAAATCAAGGAATCTGCTTGAGCAAAGTTTAAGCCAGTTGCAACATATGGTTCCTGTAATGCTTGCTGCAGAGGTTAGACAAGAATACTTTTAGTTTTAAGATCTTTTGTATCTAGGTTTTCAATTGTATGATAGACTCTTGGATGGTTACAATTTCACTTGATGAAGGATGACTACTAAATTTTTTCTTAAAAAGCACGTTGACTTCTCTGGAAACTGTGAGCTAGATAGGATTGTGCCTGATAAAGTAGATATTCAAAATTTACTTTGTTAGTTTAAAATAACAAGAATCTAATAGTTGATTTCTTCTTATGTTGAAGAGATTCTTATGATTTTCTTTTCTTCTGTTTTATTCCTGCATGGCTGTTCTGTTACTATTTTGTTGGAAATTACCACCTAAATTCAGCTCCACCCTTTTAGCATTGGCTATAAGTTTGATAATTCCCTCTTTTTTTTTTTATGTGGTCTTTTCCCCGGTCATTGCCTGCCTTGCTTCTATACGCTCGGAAATCTAACGTCTCTCTCTCTCTCTCTCAACCTCTACCTTCAAGCTTGCTCTTGCTCAGAAAAGAACAAACTGATCCGGAAAAGGCACATATTGACTTTCAGTTCTTATAATGAAAAAAACGACAATCTATGAAGCTTCCTTTTCTCCAAGATTTCAGCTTTCTCTTCTTTCGTTGAGAGCCAAGCCTGCACGTTTTTTTTTTTTTTTAACTGACCGTAAAATCAGCTTGAAAGGATCTTCTGGTCTGTCAATTTCGTCACTTTATTCACTGTTCTTTCATTCTTTTGGTACACCCCCTTGGGCGCGGGAACACCACAAAACAACCTGTGGGCGGGCCCAGCGCGGGGGCTTACTTTTCTTGCTCTGGTCTTCATGAGGTAAAAATGAAGAATTTTTGACATTCATGGTTAAATGTTATCTGCAGATTGCAAAAATAATTTCGGATCTAAAAGTTATGGCATTTAGCTTAGACCCTTCAGAGGAGGCCGCGGGAAAGGTTTTGGGGGAGTTGCTTCGTCAGTATGGATCTCAAACAGATTCAACAGAAGAAACTGCATGTAAGGCTATTGAAGTCGCTACATTGAGACTTCATATTAATTCCCAGAAAGATCTCTTGATAGAGCGAAAATCCATCAAGAAGCTGCTCGATAAAATTGGCAAAAATGATCCACTAAAGAGAAAAATCTTATTATTCTTGCAATATCTTCTAAAGAAGTATGGGAAGTTGATTGTGAAAGAGCGGAAGGAAAATAAATCCATGCGGTACGAATTGTCAAGATCTTCTGGTCTATCTGTTGAAGTAGAACCTCGTCTGCTAGGTGGACTCGATGAGGCTCAAATTAACATGCGGAAAATACCTAGAATTCCAAAAAGCTTTGAATGTCCTTTGTCTTTGAGATTAATGCATGACCCTGTTGTTATTGCTTCAGGGCAAACGTTTGAAAGGGTATGGATTCAGAGGTGGTTTGATGAAGGTCATGATACGTGCCCAAAGACTGGCGAAAAGTTGACCTACTTATTATTGACACCAAATGTTGGCATGAGGGATCTAATTCAGAAGTGGTGCACGAAGGCTGGAGTGACTATACCTGACCCCAGCATGCCTGCAGTAGATCTTTTACTGGAAATTTCATCGACTACCACTGCTAGCTTGAGCAGTTCGCTGAATGAGCTAGCTTTTCCAATAGATTTCATTGACTCGTCTATTGGATCTACAGATACTGCATGGGGTTCTGATTCCTCTCATTCTCAGATTGCAAAGGGAGCAAACATAGTGTCAAAGAAGAATGAAAGTTCTCGCAGATTTCAAAATAGTGGAAATGCACACAAAATTGATCTGGAGATTCTGTTTGAACTGGATTCACTTACCTGGAAAAACAGGGCCAAAGTGGTTAAGGATATACGAACCTTTTGGAAACATGAAGATCGAACTGGTAGCTTGAAGTCTTGTGAAAATTTGATTCTACCACTTCTAAAATTTCTGAAGGATGCAGATAACCTTCATGATGTGGAAGCTCAGAAATCTGGATGTATTTTGCTGTCAGCTTTAGTTAAGAACTGCAGGTAATTTGCTAATCCTTGCTAATTGTTCTATGGTGGCTGCTTTTGGAAGAATCATTGTAATTCTTACTTGTCACTAGAATTACAATAAAGCTTTCTTGCATTAAATTTACATGACATCGACAACTTAGCCACCTGTGGGTTATCATGGTTGCGGTTTATGACTTTAATAAGATCAATTTTATTTCTGCAATTTGATACCTTTTGTCATCTAGTAATAGTTATTGATATGTGCAAATACAAATATATTTATTCTCAAATTTTTTTTAAAGGCATTTATTGCCACACATCATAAGAAGAATACATTCATGCTCCATCTTAAAGTTTGCTGCAACCATGGTGATGAATGTGGTTTTAGATTTTCCTTTATATTTTTTCTTGAAACGATGTTTGTCCACTACACTCGTGAAATCCTGTGGTCATCTATTTCAGAAGCAATACTATTCCATGCTTGGAAGAAGATGCATATGCACTATTGGCATCCTTTCTAGAAACTGAAGTTGCTGAAGAAACGATAGGTGTACTGGAGGTTTTATCTTGCCATCAACCCTGTGATTATGAAATTGCAGCTTCTGATGCACTTGGTCATATTCTAAGAATACTTGACAATGAGATTTCAAGATTGCAGGAGCCAGCCCTCAAAATATTGTGTAATTTGTCAGCAAAGAGTGAAATTAAGTCTTTACTTGTAGCTTCTGACTTTGTTCCCAAGTTGGTTCCATTTTTAAAAGATAGTGCTCTGGCAAGGTACTGTGTAACCATTCTGAAAAATTTGTGCGACAATGAAGATGCCAGAGCTTATATAGCTGACATTGATGGCTGCATTGCCTCCCTTACTAAATTACTTGAGAGTGACAGTCAAAATGACCGAGAATATGCAGTAGCTGTTCTTCTTTCTTTGTGTTCTCAATGCATTCATTGTTGTCAGCTGGTCATAGAGGAGGGAGCAGTTCCTGATCTTGTTGCTATATCCATCAATGGGAATAGCAAAGGGAAGGCAATGGCAATGGAACTACTACAACTCTTGCGGGATGGAGTAAGTGATGGTGAAAATTGCTCTGAATCAGAAGTTCAGGTCTTTAGAGACTCTGACCGTCATTTCAAAGAGAGGAAATCTTCATGTAAGGTATGGAGAATTTTTAGGAGAATGGCGACGTTCTTAAAACATGGTTGCTTGTTTACGAAAAAGAAAAATTAGTGTCAAGGTCGTTTTTCTCAGGCAATCAGGACTCAACTTTTAACAAATTCTTAGACATATCTAAGTTAGATGTTTCTTGTTTTAGGCTAGTTAGTAGGTTAAAGTGGTTGATACATTCATATGTAAGTGAATGGTTATGGTTAGTTTCCCAATGGTTGTGTAAGATCTTTTATCAATATCGGTGTGTTAAACAGTTAAAGCTTGGTTCACCATCTGTAATGTAGCAGCAAGGATTTTGCTATTTATTGTTATACATGCACAGATCTATTAGATGGAGGTAAATATCTATTTGTGCAAATTGTTTCTTCTAATGCTGATACCATATTAGTCATCTGATTACCTGTTTGTCAAGTTTCGTTCGTGATGCATATTTGTGTAAAGGTTGTTATGGCACATATGAATCATTTGTTATTTTTCAGATTGGCTGTCCTTTTTTTGGATCATTTTGTCAGATTGGTTTGGGTTGTCCAGACTTAAAAAGAGCAAATTAATAAGATATCCATCTCAAGTGATAGCCCGTTCTAGTTCTTTAACTTAGTGAATTACAAGTAGCGGAGAAGGTTAGAAAACTATGGACTTTGAGGATATATCCCCAGTCAATTGTTGTGCAGCAGGATGCAAATCCTTCTTACATGAATTCTCATATTTGTTTCTTCACTCTGGTTGATGACCTTAAGACCATGCACAGAACGGCCACCAAAACGTCTTAGTTGTAGGTTTTATTTACTTGTGTATCCGCAGTAAACCTGAAGAATATTCCACCAAAAGATTATAAACTTCTAGAACCAAGGAAATGTATATCAGGTTAGGAAAGCAGTAAAATAAATCGTCCTTCGGGAACAACTTTCAAAGGTTTTCAAACCATGTGGAAAGATTATTTAATCCTAGAACAACAAAGGGTTAGTTACATTTTACTCCCTTGTAGTTTTTAGATAAACTACATAACCTCCTTATGATTCAAAAAGCTATACATTACCTCCTCAATAGTTTTGATTAAACATCAAATAGATGGAAATTACCTTCCGTAATGATTCATGAATAAAATGTCTAAATTACTCCGTATAAGTTCTAGAAATTGCCGTGCAATGATATATACCTCTTGAAACCATGAGTTATGTGATTCATCCTAAAACTACAAGATGTAAAGTGTATTTTGCCTAACAAAAATAAATATAAAGATAGTGATGAAACAGTTAAGTATTAGGGTAATTTGAAAATTTTACTCACATTTTGTCATGAAAGCTAATTTTCATTATTTGACACTTTAACCTAAATCACAAGGAGTGATGTATAACTTTTTGAATTATAAGAAGGTTATGTGATTTATTCAAAAACCAGAGGGGGTTATAGGGTATCTTACCCAACAATAAATTAGAAAATTCCAAATGAACGACCAATTTAAACCTGTATGTTATTTTTTTCAGTTTCTCTATACGGATCTCTTTCCCCATTCTCGCATGCTGTGCACTGTGAGAAATTAATAGTAGGAAACTAAACTCTTGTAAATCAAAACATTGAGAAGTGTAATAGAATTGGGTGCTGCTGGAGTTGAGTTTTGGAGAGTTAGCAGATGGCTTTTATGGTAGAATCATGCTTTGCTTAGAGAGAGCTAGTTCAAGGGAAGTTAAACATGCGAATATAGCAATCACTTTTTTTTTAGTTGAATTTTTCAATTCCATATAGTTAATCTTTGATCTTTTCACGAACATAATCTTGAAGACGATGTTTCAAGTTCCTAAATGTATGTAAAATTTAGGAGACCTTGTTCTGGCCAATGAAGCAAGTGGAGCATCTCTGCTCTTTTTTCTTTTTGTTTTTGAGGTAAGTGAGCATCTCTGCTCTTGTTTTAATTTCCATCTACTACTTCAAGTTGTGTTGGTATTCTTGTGCAAATATGAGTTGCCAGTGTCCAGTTGATTTTGCATACGCCAAACACTTGATAAATTCATGATACAATCATTACAAAACATAGATTAATGTTATAAATAAACCGGTAAATCAATAATGCTCAATGTAACATATATAAGAATGCCAAGAATCATAAAATCTTTCGCGCACTGCAGAAAAGCTCCCGGTATAATTCTTGAATGATGCATTTGTTGTTCTTTGTGGGAGGGAGACATACAAAACTGTAGCCTATAGGCCATACTTTAGATGTGATGCAACTATTGCTCAAGAAATATAGTCTTGTATTACCAGTATAATTTGATGGTGCTCCTGTTGAAGGTCAATGATCTTGGCCTACAAACCCTGCAAGTAGCTCAAATAGCTCTTGTTGGGGGTCGAAACTCCCTGCATGTAGGACCAACTTACTACATGCATTCCCCCTGGTATAAAGTTTTGATCAAATGGCATGAACATCGATTCAATTAACTGGTATTTGGTCATTCGATTGCAATAATGTCTGGTGCCAATAGTATTCAAATGCCTTCAGGTGGCTTCTTTTCACTGCACTTTAGTTTGCGTCCACTCAGGTAGTCAATTGAACTGAGCAAATTTGTATTGCCTATGGAGGGGCCTTGCCCATATTCCTTTGCTTAAAATCATGGGACCAGAAGTCTTTATCAATGTCTTTTGCTTGCTTCCTTCTTGAGTTCAGTATCATCTTCGTGCTGGAAATGTATACTAATCATACATGTCTAGATGAGAATCTCTCATAACTTCTTGATTTGCACAATCTTTGGACTGAAAATGATAGAATCATTAAGACCTGTCGCCTACCAACATTTGAGGAGGCCAGCTGGTTAATTTCCTGCTGAACTAGTAAAATTGTGTCGGAAGTTTGAGAATGATATCATGACAGGATTTGAAGGGGATATTAGATGTTAACAAAGAGTTAAGAATTGAGATCATTGAAATATATTAGGTTGCTACGGACAGATCCTGCTTACTATTGAAACAAATAGTGTTGAATTTCTGGTCTCCATTCATTCAAGAGCAAGTAAATCTAGCTGAGGTGGAGTTGTGATTTTATGAAATTGTTAATCAAAGTTACTACTACTTTAAAAGGCCATTATTATGAGTTTGATTATTATTGTCTTACTCTTAGTCTATCTTTAACCCATTACTGAAAGAGAAGGAATTATGTCATCATCTTTTTTAACCAGTGTAGATATTTATGTGAATTTCCGGAATCATAGGATTAAGATCCTAGATGACACAACTTCAAATGATGAAGATACGATGCCTATTCTTAAATTCATTATTATTCCATTCGCATTTAACCTAGTTAGGCCATTTTTGGAAAAGACTGGGTTGAAATATTTCAAATGTTTGTTGGGAAGACAAATGGTGGGGTGGGGAATGGGAATCATTGCCTTGTGCGGTGAGACTGGATTGGAGAATGGTAGCTTATTATGACATGGGCATTAGGTATGTGGAAGACTCGAGAGATGAAGCAATAAGAAAAACATATCCATTGAAGACTTGAAGTTGATGAGATCCTTCCAACAGAACCCATTGCTTATCCTCAAGGAATCATTCTAAAAGATCGTTCCTTGATAAATTAATTTCTTTTTAGGCAAAACTATTGCTAGGGTCCCTAAATCTACATTCTGTATCACTGTTTATGAAACTAATGTGATCTTGTCCCTCTTCTCCCGGATGTTCTTTTCATAACTCTTATTTTATACTTTTTCTTTTATCCACAAACTTATATTGTTTCATATTGTAGATTTTAATGATCACACTTAACATGGGAAATGCATTACAGCATAAATACTTGCCTCTGTCTCTATCCTAAATCGAATATGTATCCTTTTTTCAGATTTTAGGTAGCAGGCACAAGTATACCTTGCCAAAATTTATAATGCTTTATCAAATTTCTATGATTTTGCCAGTATAACACGAAAAGCCAGTGATAGTGATTGATATAATGAGCTGGCCTGACATAATGGTATCAGTACTGTTTTCACTACTATTATATTGGTTTTTGGTAATTTAAAAACACATGTATTCCCAGCCTGGCATTTACTGCAAAGCTCAAAAGGGCTGAAAGAATTCATGATGATTGCCCTTTTTGTGGAAATCTGGTGACTAGCCACCTATGGAGGGAGTGTTCTAAGACTCTTTTAAGTAAAGAACGAGGACTTGGTAACTTTTTGTCTCTTGCTGCCACATGTTTGGCATGTTGTTGTTTCTTTTACTGCACTGCAGCTCAGTAGTTAAACTAACAGTAGGGTAGGGCAGCTGAAGAGAAGAGACCAACCAAGACTAGTAGCATTATTATTGACCCATGCATGCATCCAACAAAAGCAATCAAGAATATCATCTATATAGCCTTTTTTCTCCTTATCCAAAATGCTGCTGTTCTGGATAAAAATGTTTCCATCTACAGATAAATTTTATCTATTTTATTTTAGCTGCAGAGATCAGACACCGAAAGAATTGTTTATGCACACCATACTAGTTGCCTCTTAATGTCCCCACAAAAACTCCCCTTGCATCTTTCTTCTCCACAAATACACAGAACATAGCATGTGAAATTTATAGAAAGATGAATGGTCTATATCCTGATGATGTTGACAGCTCCACAAACACATGCTTGAAAGCTATCTCCCCCTCTCCCTCACTTTTTTTTTATCTCCCTTTTTATCACTATTTTCGGAGAGGGAGGGAAGAAGAAATTTTATGTGCATTGTCGTGCTGATAAACACTCATCTATGTATAACATTACTACTTGCGCTCTTTTTCTTATGCATTCTTTTGACATGTAAACCAAACGAAAAGAGAAGAAACAACCATTCATGTATTGATAATAGCTGTTCATGTTTTTAGTACAAAAGGCTAATGTTTCAAAAGAAGTTATCCCACTTTGATAAAAAAAACAATGTTAAAGTCATTAATTTGTGGATTTGAATTTCTTTCCCTAGTCTTCGTGGACCAAGCCAATAAGTTACGAAATTGGTGTTTTTTTTAAGTGAATGCCAATTAATGAATTAGAATTAGAAGACCAATTTTGTCAAAGGAACAACAGGGATGTGTTGTCTTGCAAGGACAAGATGAAGGAGACTTCAAAGTTGCTTCTTTACTTTTTCGATATGGTGTTAGGCTTTCCTCCAGTACCCTATCCCACGAGCCTTTTTCCCACTATTCAACTTAGGACATTCATGACAAATTTAGCCCTGGCATACCAAATAGAGAGGGTGCAACAAGAAACAATGTCATGAAATTACAGGGTACTAAAATGCTTTCTTCATCAATTAACTTTAATTTTTTTTATTTGCAGACTTCCAAAACCAAGAGAGTTCATAAGATGATCATATGAGTTGTCCATTTAAGGTGCCATGTACGAAATTGGAAACTCATGAATTCTTGAGAGTCCACTTTCCCAATTTGGGTTATGGGGCCTTAGGCAACAAAAGCAAAAATGCCTAATGGGTCCACTTAGTGTGAATGAAGACGTTAAACAAGTAGATGAACTGTTCCCTGAGCGATTGATTTGCAAAGTTATTTTACTTTTCATTTCTTCTTGATAATTTTCTAAAGCCCAAATTCATTATGCAAAGAAAAGGAGAGTACTAGTATTTTTGTCACTGAGTGAGTTTTCACTTCCCGCGTTATGTTTCGTGTGAGCTTAGACATAGTGGATTGATTTTATAAAAGAAAAAAGTTGAGGTCTGGGCCAACAGCTGGAAGCTCAGCTGGTTAGAGCGTGTGGCCCTTAACCACAACGTCGAAGGTTCGAACCCTTCCTCTAGCGCCCTCTTTGATTTCGTTTCTGCCCAACCCCCAAAAAACCACCAAAACTCAAAACAACACCCACAAAATTTTTTGGCTTTCCCACTTTTAAATATATATATATATATATATTTATTTATTTCAAAGGCACACACGCATTCTCAAATTTTTGGCTTTCTCCCTCTCAATTTATATATTTTGCATACCCAAAAGAGACTCAAATATCATCAATTTGTTTTCATTTTTGGCTTTACTCCCATTCGCTTTTTAGTTTCCAAATTTTTGGCTCCCCCTCCTTCAATTTTATTTATTTAATACATATATTTCTTCAGATACAAAAAACATTCAAATATCAACAGAGCGCTTTTTTCCCTTAAAAAGAAAAATATTTCTTTTTCCTGAATCAAAAGAGACTTAGAGCACCATTAATGTATTGTTCCAACTAACAAAGATGGAAGGCATATCGCTCAGTCACACGTTCAAACTTGTTTGTGGTAGTAATTCCGTGAATCATATTTTCGAATGTTGTCAAATTTTTGTTCTAATTGTATTCTTATGAAATTATAATTACTTTTCAATAAGTAATTATGACTCAAAACAAACCTTGTACGGGTGATAGAGTCCCACACGGACCCCTCGAAGAACAAAAATAATAATAATAATAATAATAATAACAACAAGAGAAGATGTTGAAAGTCCAACATGCCTTCTGATTGCGAGATCCGCCGGTTGGCCGTCAAAAATTCAGAACGCCATCCGGGCCATTCCGTTCACCGTTATCACTCACCGGACATTCTCACATGCTGGTTGGACCTTTGGGGCTATGTTCGTAGGTCCCATGGTTCACCATCCTTACCCCACCATTTTGTCCACCATATATTCTTCATTTCACACAATACCCCTTCCCCTACCTCCCTGCCCCAGCATCCCACGCTTCGCCCCCCCCCCCCCCCCCTCCCTTCCCCTCCCCTTATCTTCTTCTTTATATATCTCTACACCCGCTATTCATCTACGCAACTCCTCCGGACCAATCCACTTCACCATTTCACCCCTGGCGCTCATTAGCATTCAGCTTTCTTCACAAACGTGCGCGCCACCTTGGTTTACTACTACTGACAATCCATCGCCATGCTACGCTGCGGGCAAACGTCGTCACCGGAGAACTTCGCCGCCGCCGGCGAAGACATGAGCATACTGGAAAGACAGAGAGCCATGCTGCAACGGCTTTATCACCAGCAGCAAGACCTGCTGCATTCTTCACAGCCCACAACAATGCCTCAGTTTCAACAATATCAGAATTTGATGAATTCTTTAAAAATTCATCCCGACAACTCCCAGAATTTCGGATTCGCCTGCTCCGAAATTACTACCACTCCTGCTACTTCAGCGGACATTGATCAGCGTCAACTTTCTAACTCTGCTAATTCGTTTAAAAATCAGCACGTTGCCTCCACCAAGAAACGAAAAGCAGAGGTTGCTAAATTAATTATCCCAACATTATCTTTCAAAAAAAAAAAAATGTTGCGATGACGTCAGAAAAAATCTAAAGTTTGTTCTAGAAATTGGTAATAATTTTTTGTAACTCACCAATTTCTCGAGGAATCTTATGATTTTTGTTTTTGCGAAGTTACTGCATCACCGTTTCATATTTGCACAGTCAAATATCTGTATATTTAGTGCGATTGATTAATGTTCTTTTTCTCTTGGCAGTTTGAGGTAGAAGAAGAGTGCAAGGATAATAGGGTTGAAGGAGAAGCAGGGGAAGTACAATCAGGGATTACAGTAAAAAGTGAAAAGGAAAATTCAGGGAAAAATTCCAGTTCCAAGGCTTCGGAGGTAGTTCAGAAGACTGATTACATTCATGTCAGAGCACGTCGTGGGCAGGCCACCGATAGCCATAGCTTAGCTGAAAGGGTGAGTTAAAAAGTAACCATTTGCAGGAAATTTCATATTCTTGGAAAAATTATTCGTATTAAATTGCTTAACTAAAATGGGGAAACCATATCTATGTCAGGCTAGGAGGGAGAAAATTAGCAAGAAGATGAAATGTTTGCAAGATTTAGTCCCAGGATGCAACAAGGTTACTGGAAAGGCTGGGATGCTCGATGAAATCATTAATTATGTTCAATCTCTTCAGAAACAAGTAGAGGTAAAATTTCGATTTCGCTTGTGAGATTTTTTATTTTGAAAATGTGTCAGAATTCTTTGTGATTTACTGATTTTAGATATGGATTTGATGGTAACTTGCAGTTCCTTTCAATGAAATTGGCTGCTTTGAATCCACGGCTGGACTTCAATATTGACAATTTCTTTGCAAAAGACGTAAATATCAATTCAATGAATTATAATACTAGCAAATTTATGGAGATTTGGACATGTATGACTGACCGGTGTTCAAAATTTACTTGCGGGGATTGCAGTTTCCTGCTTACATCTCCAGTTTTCCGATGGCGGCTACACCAATAGAAGTGGTTCATTCAGCCTTAGTACAACAGTATAATCATGGGCAACAAGAATCCACTAGTTCAGGACTTGATTTAGCTATCAATCCTACTCAAATGGTACCACAGAGACTGGGAACATCTTCACTGTCATCTCCAGAAGCATATCTTGATTCAGTTTCTAGCCTTTCTGTAAGTGTATTTTCTATTCTTAATAGTCCATTTTGTCGTTCTGCTTAGTTCGTACAAGGCCTTATTTTTACTTCATTGTCAAAATTGCAGCAACTTCAGCAGATGGCAACTTGGGACAGCGATTGGCAAAGCCTATACAATGTCAGCTTTCATTTAGGAAGATAATCAATTTCGGTCTCACCTTGCCTATAAAGTGAGTGTTTAATTGGGTTCGTGAAATTATTAGATATTGGACATGGCGAATCATTTAGGCAATCAATTAATATAGATTATAATCATAAGCTGTATAAACTTGAAAAGTTAACACTGCCGAAAAATAAAATAACAAGTACTGTACGCAATGTGACAGATTATAGATAATTCAGTCATTATGACTATGACCTATAGTCCTAAATATCAATGGTTGTACTAGTGATAAACTTGGGTGACCATCATTTGCAGAATTATTCAAATCCTGAACACTTACATTTTGTTTATGATCTGCCTGCAGCCTAGGTAGCAATTATAAATGAGCATGGTACCATCTTCACCAGCTTCTTATGCATAGCAACGAAGCAGATATCAGCAACATGGTATAAAGCCTCAAGAATTCAACTTCTACAATATTAAGATGAAGTGCCTATTTTTTCTGGACAGCAGATTAACTAGAATATCAGAGGCATTTTTTTTTTCTAATTGAGTGATATTAATTGGTTCCCTCGTTCAATATGATTTCGCAGAGGACATAATTTGCTTGTATAGTAAATCTTCTGAATATTAGTGACATTTGATTAAAATAATTGTGATAATGGCTCTGGTTCTCAATCGTCTTCCATTGAATGATACTATACGTACATGTTTGTGTTACATATCTTTATATTATAAAATATACATTTTGAGAAATGAAATTGCAAGTTCACCACAAGAACCATCAGCCAAACCCCCTTACCCTCCCCCCCCCCCCCCCCCCCCCCCCCCAAAGCCCCCAAGAAAAAATCATAGAAAAAAGGAGAGAATAATGTTTGATGGCGAAAGGAGTAAGCATTTCAGTTAGGAACTTTTAAGCAAAATGGTGGGGCTAAACAAAAGTAGTGGGGGACGAGGTGACTGAAAAGGAAAGATGAAAATGGCCAGTGGCTTGGTGGTCCAATTTGCAGTTGTACTTGAGGGTTGCTTGTGAGTGGCTTTCTTCTTCCTATAGAGATCAGAGAGGATGGGGGGAGACCCTCCATTGGGCCAACATTTAGGACTACAAGGTGTTCCTTCCTTTTCATTTCTTGGTAAAATTGGTTTTAAGAATAAATCATTGCACTTGCACATGATGAAAACTGACAAAATGTCAACTTGAAGCCACATTCCTCCTAATACTGTTGCTGCATATGTAATTGATAATACCTTACATGGGAAGGAAGACGTAAATCATTCAACAAAGTACATGATTTTGATAACTAATTCGATGTTAGATTGAATTTAACATGGGATGAGTAATTCATCAAACTTGTACTCATCTATTGTAAAGTTAGATGGGATTTGCTTATAAGCCTGATATTTAGGTACATCTTTTTTCACTTCATTTTCATTCTTAAGACAACCTCTGACTTTACCCCCAACCATGTTCCTTAACATGGCTTCTACGTCTCATGACTGAGTTTACCATCCTTGTGTCTGCTAACTAACATGCAACGACAATTATGTCAAAACAGCCCCATCCATCCATCTTCCATCCCTATTGGGCTAAAGATCTTATAAACGAATTACTCATTCCGTCTGAGAAAATTAGACGTACTTTTCCTTTTGGGAGTCTTAGAATGTTTATCATGTTTAAAAAATCCAAGCATAATAATCTAATCATCTTTTTTTTCCCCTACCTTATCATCATTCTATAACATGTGTTTAGTGAAATTTAAACTTTGAATTCTGAAAAATAAACTAGAAAAAATAGTAAGAAACTGTTATCATCACAAAACTATTCTTAAAAAAAAAAAAAAGAAAGAAAAGTTAGAATCTTAAAATGCAACTAAAAATTGAGATGAGGGAGTACTATTAAATTTTTGTGCAATCATTACCTGTGTTCAAAATCTAAGGCCTATTTTTAATAGCTTTCTTTGTTTGATTTTAGCTTCTTATTTTTGAAACATCTATTTTGTGATGTTATTAATTACTTTTTTTATTACATTTTCGAATTTTTAAACTAAAATCAAGCGTAAATGATTATCAACTTTTCAAAAATCAGTTTTTTATCAAAATCAGAAACTATTAAGATGAAGCATGTAGACATGTTCATAAACAAAAGAGATGATGAATGTTAAGAAACATATTTAATTAACTTAAATATTTTCTTAATTCTCATAAATCATTAGAACGGTGAGTCGGAGAATATCTATAAAAATATTCCATTGTCGTCTCCAGTCTCCTGGTAATTTTAACACAAGGAAGAAAGGAGGACGGACGGTCAAATTCTGGGATATTACCACGGCAGGCGGCGGTCTAGTGGTCCATCAATTTGATTTGACAAGTTCCGTCTTCTTTAGAATTTTATAACCTGTCTGTTTCAAGAAAATTCAACTATTGACGAGGGATTTTTTTTTGGAATTTTATCTTATTAACTGAGAATCTAAATCTATATATATATATATATATATATAGTATTTTTACAAACTAAAAAAATCAAATAAATTATTTTGCTCTTAAAGAAATTTAATCTAATAAATATAAAGGCAAAAGGTTTATCTTATGTTCAAGACATCTATATGAAAATCAATTTTAACATTTGCAAACACAAACCCTCAATACATCTATTGTGAAATCACTTACAGTGATATACAAAGAAAGTAGTTACATGTTAATGTTGTTTAGAGTTTAAAGTTTATTGTTCCTCTGAATGGTTTTTGTTTTAAGCATTATTTTTGTTTTTTTTTTTTTTTTGTTTTACTAGTTCGAATCAAACTTAAAATTTTGAAGACATTAAAGAATCATATAACTTGCTCATTCCAATCGTTGCAGAATCATTAAATTTCATAGTGACAAGACTCTTGGCATTTATTTTTCAAAAGAAATTTATTAATTAGAAAAATATATGAAGGTCTAAATATTGTTTAATAATTTCCTTTTAAAAAAATTTCAACATATTCTACTATTATCTTTGCATATTTTCATCCAAAAAAAAAAAAATTCTTACAATTCTATGTCTCTACAAACTCTGTAAAGAACACTAAATGCATGTGTGTTATGCTTATTGTGTCCGTAAATAGCTTTTCTTATTTCATAGTCAAATTATACATGAACATAAATGATAATATATAAAGAATGTAGCGAATAAATTATTTTTAATTCTTTATAAATGAATACAACTATCCAAAAGTAATTTTTTCACTAATTATTTATTTCTCAAGAGACAAAAAGATCATCTTCTTTTCCTTCAAGAAATCGAATCATTAAATTTAAATGCAACTCCAATATTTAAAAAAAAAATAGAGGAGAAAATAAAAGATAAAACAAACGAGCCCTTAGCGCCGAGACAAGGGCAAATGTGGCTTTGCCGCTAGTTTTCAAAAGCATCAAATATCAATCCTCGTTAGATTTGCCTTCACTGAGTCGAGTTTCAACGACCTAGCCCTTACTGGTGTATCTCCTTGCTCTCTTTACATGCATGTCTCTCTAACACAACTGACAAAATCTGCAGCTGAGAAGTTATTACCTTTGTACAATTAAATCGTGATACCTGTTTGAAAAAATGCCCAAACGAAATTCTCTTTGATTTTTAACAAATCTTGAATTTGAATGCTTTTACATTTCTTGTGGGCTTGTAATGATTGCAGTTCTTTACGTTTCCTTGTTAACAGAAGATGAGAATAATCTCTGAATGTGTTTTCCTGGGTGACTCGAAAATAAACTGAAATGGCGGAATTATCGGAGGGGGAGGAATAGGAGAAGCTTGCTGGAGGAAAGCAGCAGCTAGTGGTGGACGATGATCTTGGTGAGATGGCTAAAAAGGCTGCTTGTAGTGTCAGCTCTTGCAAGCTTGGCAGTGGCTTTCTTTCGCTTCATGATGACAAGCTTGATACCTATTGGCAGTAATTTTCTCCTTCAGTTATTCATTTGACTTTAATTGTTTGTATTTCTCCATTTTCGTTGGATGTATGTGTATAGGTTGTCAATAAAGCATGAGTTTAATTTGTTTTTTCTCTGTTTGCTTTCATTCTGTCGGAGGTTAGATCGGATGGAGCACAGCCACATCTTGTGAATATTCAATTTCAAAAGAAAGTAAAGCTTCAAGTAGGTTCTTTCAATTTGTTGGAGTTATTTGTAATTAAGACTCAAGTTCTATCTCATAGTAATTAGGAACTTTCTTAGTTCTGCTAATATTTAATTGTTTCCTAGTTAGTGGTTTTGTATGTGGATTTCAAGCTTGATGAGAGTTATACTCCTAGTAAGATCTCAATTCAAGCTGGTGATGGTTTCCACAACTTGAAAGTAAGTTGGGTTTGATTCTCCAAACTGCCACTCAAATCCTCTTGCGGACAAAAACTGTCGACAATTGCATGACAGGACATCATATGTGTGAACTCTTCATTTTCTTTGATACTGAATGTTGATGGTTGTAATTATTGATTGTGTTTGTGCTATTTTGATTATGTCTAGGAGATAAAAGCAATCGAGCTTGTCAAGTCCACTGGTTGGTATATATCTCATTATCTAGGAATGATCCTTGGTAAACACTGCAAACTTTGGTCTTTCCATTGAATCAAGTTTTTAGTCTAAAATGTTTGGTTAGTCTTCTTTTTGTCATTCTAGTTAAAAAAAAAAAGTATTCCCATAGGCAGCATATGGGTTTGTTACTCTCCTCAAATCACAGCCTATAAGCAGGAAGGCAGATGATTAACTCTGCAGATACTTGATTGTTACTATTTTTTGTCCGTTAATAGACCCTGTAGCGGAGGGTTCGTTAACAAGTTTTGCAGTCTACATTCAGAAAATTCAATTCTCCAATCAAATAGTTCAGAGGTGTCTGGAAAATTTGCTCTTAAAAATTCTTCACGTTCAGGTTCCTAGTATTTTAAACGTTTGTTGTGTTACTCTTCTTTATCACGTTAGTGTTTTGCAACACTGTTATGTTTAAGCTACGTGGGGAAGTCCGTTCATCTGGATATTGTGGTGATAAGTTAGTATTAGATATGGTGTAACATAACAAACTACATGTAGAAACAAGGCAATGGAGGATACTCCTGTTTGTATCTCCAGATTTGGTGAGGGCATTGTTCTTTATTTCCTTTTGAGATCACTTGGCTATTTGGAACTTCATGTATGTCCGATTTGGTGTATATCATTGATTCAAATACCTGATAAACGGAATATGATAATATGATAGGGAAACTTTTGTGAATACATTCATGTTGCAAGTAGCGGTCTTGTCAAACCAGCTTAATGGGAGGGATACTTACATGTGGCAGATCAAAATATATGGGCCTAGGCCATGCGTACCTCTTCCTTTCCTCTGCTCTTCTAATTTCCTTTGCTCATCAAGCCTTTCAGTTCACCTCTAGATAGTTCGTAACATATTCTATTCTGAGATGAAGCTAAAGTCCTTGTGCTCTCAAGTTAGACAGCAAAGCTTGTTTTAATTTAATGGATGTCACCAACTTCATGTTAATCACTATTATGTAGAGACAACTGAAGTTATTTAAATTGTATCCTGTTGGCAAATGTTTGTTTATTCTTGGTTTGCCTTTATGGTTATGTTCTCAACGATATCCTGTTTTCTGCAACTCAAAATGTTGATACGACTTTGGACGTATATTGATAAGTACAATTTCGGCAAAATATGGTTAAAGATGTCACTGTCATTGGAAAAACCTCAATCATTAATATTATCATTTCTGGTATTAACAGTTAATAAGTTAAATGGTTCCACTGTGCAAGAACTGTTTAATTAAAAAATGAAACAAACTGCATGATAGACATGATTTAAGTTTTCACTGAGTTCTTCGGCACTTAAGCTAGAATAGCTAGCCAGTTTCCACTGTGCATTGTTGTCTATTTGATCAGTCGGTGGAACCAATAGGATCGTATCATAATCAACCAGCTTACACCACATTCCCTTTGAATCTGCACGTGGTGAGCTGTTCTCAAGTCTTTGTCAAAGCAACGAGCTGATCCATGTACTACTGGAGTATCTTCTCTTTTTCTTTGCTGGCTAAGCAGAAAAGATAACTTTTTTGGCTGCACGACAAAGAAAAGCTTCGGGGGAATCCATGCACGTGTTGTGTCGCAGGTATGACAATGCAAACATATGCAAGACTGCTTAGTTCAACTAGATAACGACACGAAGGACTACCTAGTTTAACTAGATACTGGCGACAACGAAGTAGCCAAAATTACATCCTCCAGTGCAACAATTGGTAGCATAAAAAATGAGTAGTGCAATTCCACCTTCCCATAAATGGTCTGGTGAAAGCAGATGTTTGTGTCGGGACTTCTTATAGTAACCAAAGACCATACCCCATGAGAAACAAGATATTAAATAACCTTGTCACTCGAGTATGTAGATTATACTAAAGGACTAAATATCCCTTACACACTGCGCGTACGCACATAGAGAGAAGTAGAATAAGTTAATCTGGTATTGGTGATTATTACTTTGAACATCAAGGCTTTTGTTTATGAAACGATTCAAGTAACCATTCACCAACACTTTGTAAGCTAGCTTTCGCAACAACAGTGTCATTGATATTTGCATCAGCTACGTATATGTCAAATATCCCAAGTACCAGATTCATATACCATACAGATGACGGGAGAAATTGAAAGCACATATTAAATACATGGAACTAGCAATAACTCTGTTTTCATCTGAGCAGCTCGTTTTGTGCTCATTTCAGAGCTAAGATTCTGACTTATGGCCATGGAGGAAGGACTTTCATACAGAGAAAGAACATAATGCAGACTTATTAAAGCAATTAAGGAAATGACAATCATATCTGCTACAACCACCAAAATCATTCACAGGCTGGCTTGGTGTCAAAGCTGCTCAAGCAGATTGTAAAAGCTTGGAAGGCAGATAGGGGGTAGCGATAATCCATAGTGAAGATGTCCTTCCCAATTTTACCAAACTGTAAAATCACCTTTTCTTGTTCTGCGGCTGATATGTTGTGTGATGGGTCAACAGCAGCTACAAGCTGGAAATTCTTAACAGAAGCTACTGTAACACGACCTTTAAAATTTAGACACCAACACTGTAACTGTTCGTGCCATCGAGGGGCCTTATTTTTTAGCACAAGTGGCTCTTTGGTATTCTTTGTTGCTATTGGTGATCTTGAAAGACTGGGGGAACTTAAATCTTTGAGTGACTCCTTTCCCTTATCGATTCTGGAGGTAGAATTCTTATCATCAAAAGACTCTGGAAATGATGTTGGTGTTGGAGCACTGCCACCCTCCTGCACTGAAGTGACGGGAATTGAGTGCATGACGCAATGCATTCGCCTGGGGCCTCTAGTGCGAAGAACATTCAGTTCATAGGAAATGGTGGCCACACTATAGTTACATGCAGGAACTCTTGGAGATACTTGCTTTACATGGAATCTTCTACTCAAGCGACTATTTTGCTGGACTGGGGCATCAATTGGGGGTTGGCTATCATAAATGGTAAACTTGGTGCCCAGAAAGTTAGACCTGGGTGAAATTTTTGGACACAGTCAGAAAAGAAAAGGGCATACAAACTCATGAATAATTAACTGACAAAATCTACTTGCTGTCACTTACCTCAATTTTCCAACATTAGTATTGCTGGCTCGGGAAAAGTCATCTGCTACCAAGGAAATAACAAAGTCCGTACTAGTTGCTCTTCTGATCCTTTTGGCTGCCAACAGTAGTTTATCGTTCTCGTCCTCAGCTGTCATGTAGTAAATTTGTTAGAATCGCCACTTTAGGTATAGTTCATTCTCATATGTATAGTACATTCTCATATAATACAGCATTATGTTGTGTAATTTAATTAAGCGAGATCTTTAACATTATACATTTGATAACCATTATAGTTTCTCCAATATCACATTGCATATCTGTAGAGGAAATAGTAAAGAAGAATTATACAAGATGTAGGATTCTAGCTTAGACCTTATGCATCCTACCAACCGCTACGATTACTAAGAAAAGATCGTATCCAACCATGTTAACTTAAGAATGAAGTAGCACAGGCAAGAGTAAGTCAAACAAGCCCTCATATCAAGGCATAATTAAAATGTTTGAAGTAGTTTACTGGAGTTATAATACATTCATGTGTCTAATGAAATTGACAAAGCATGATGAGTTAATAGATGATCAGATTAAGCTATTAGCATTGCTCAATTATATTCTAGAAAGAATATTTAGTCCAAAACTATAACTCCAAAATCAGTCTACATCAAAAATAAAAAATAATGATTTACTCATTCTAAGCTCTTGGCAAGGCAACAAAATGAAAATCAAGCAATTTGAGGATTCTTAAATTGGACGTACTAAGAAATCCTAGAACCAACAAATCCTTATCCTTGTAACCAGGTGTAAACCATGTCCTTCTGTGTCATAATGTATCAACACTCTCAAGACAACAAATTGACTTGTAAAATTTAAGACATGCATGTTGTAAAGCAATTGCACAACACCAACCCTGGAACGATAATCCATGGCGCTTGGTTATCTAGCTTATCTATCAGTTCATATGCACATGGAAAATGTGCCCAAGGAAATGACACCATGAAGCTAGTTCTTCTAACAGGCTTCTTAAAGTAATTTACAGGCTTCCACTGTAAAAGCAATACTTGCTTTCATATTCTTTATTGAAATCCCAAACGAGTACACAGCTAATAAGGAAAGCAAAAAAACATGCAGGTATACAACCAAGTAGATCATATAGCTGAGTCACATAGTGGAACATCTGATGTGGTATAAAATGAACATAAATAATAAAAATATTGTAGATAAAGAACATGACTTACATGGGGTGAGACCAAAATACAACCGATAAACTGATGCTGTTCTGTCCCTTTTAATAAAGCACTGTATTGGAGATTCACGAGGTCCAGGCTGGTTGAGAAAAGAAAAACACAAAACTAAGATCAGATTCTACTCAATATCAAACCATACAAGGTACAGGATGACCCTCGCTGCCATAAAACTTACCTGCTTCAACGAAATGGGGAAGGTGAGCCTCCCACATTCCTCTGGGGTCTTAACAATCTCCTTAGTAATATCCCTCCATGACTTGCAGACTGCTGCACAAAAGACAACAACAGTCCTTGCAGGCCACGACGTCTCAGTCTCTTCAACCCTCCGGATTATATCCAAAAGAAGTTCTGGAGGTAAGTTTGCCCACTGGCCTTGTTGAATCAGCTCAGGCACAACCACATCTGGTGCTATATGAGACCTGGTTCGGTGGCGCCAATGCTTCCCTTCCACTCCTCTCCTAGATATGTTCCCAATCCCTTCTTTCATCTCCCTCAGCTCACGCACAATGCTCTTGAACGACATTTCAGTTGATCATAACAAGCACATCTACAGTTCCAATCCAATTCAGAATCTCATGAAACAATCATCAAAAAGTAAGAAAACCTCAGCTTTCAGAAGCACAAATCAGTAAACTTTTCCCTTTCTTATTCATTTTTCCTTTATATCCAGATCCAGGAGCAAAATCTTAAATTTTAGAGATAAATTTTTTAGGCATATGAAATACAAATGGGATCACCAACAAAAACCTCCATTGATTAGAAAAGGTGAAACATAGAAAATGAAGGTAACATTGAGATGTCAATCGCAAGAAAGTATTGCACGCAAAGGCATATAACCACAACATTGTCAAAATTTCCAAAATGCCATTTCCCAGATAAAAAGATTAAAACTTTCCAATATTTATGAGTTCCCATTTTCGAAATTTTCATACCATAAAATTCCCAAAAAAATTCCATGAACCAAATTAAACGAAAAATAAAACATAACATGCAAAATGAAGCAAAATTGGAAAGTTCTATAAATAAGAAGACTTAAAATTGAAGCTTCAACACATATACGATAAAGTAGAGGAAATTAATGGAAGCCCACCTGAGAAATTTGTGTGATTGATGGCGCAGAAAGTTCGTTCTGTTCTTCAAAGATCGGAAAAAGAAGCCATCAGATCGGAGAATCTCCGCCAATGCAGTCCATCCTCTTTTCCCGGCGGGGTGTTAAGGGAAAACCCAGATCAGTTTGGCATTATTCTCCTTTACACAGCGCCGGGAAACAGCAGCAACCACCGCCGTCTCGACGGAAATGGCCAGCTCCTCCTCTTTCTTTTGCTCTATATTTTTAGGCCTTTGTAAAAATTGGATAATTCAGTCAATGGCCAAAAAAACACCCACAAAAACACGCCCGCCCACACACACAACGCACCCCCTTGCTATTATTCCTTTAGACCCTAACATACATGATAGACTAATATAATATTAGTAACATTAACGATTTTGATTAGTGAATTAATTAAAGGATTAGCAAATTTGAGGACTTTTTAAAAATTTTTTTTTTTTTAAGGGTTATGATTTATTTAATAGTGGTGAAAAGGCAAAGGTTCTTTACACGTGGCAAGTGGAGATTCAAAGGAGTCCTTATTTGGTGGGTCCCTATGGAGGAGGACTCGATCTAGTGCCGTCAACTTATCTGATGAAATGTAGAGATCAACTGATAATCACAATTACCTAAAATAATCACCTTCAGCCATGTGCTTTTTTATTTGAAAAAAAAATAAAAATGAAGATAAGAAAAATTTGAAAGGAATCCAAGGATTGAGAAAATTGGGAAACTGGTGGGAATAGTAAGGGAAGAGTTTTTTTTTTGATAATAAGTAAGGGAAGGGTTGAATGAGAAGACTGCACTTCTTTTTCTGAGGAATTAATTGCAGTTTAGAAAAGAAGCTGATTGTCATAACTTTTTGAAGCCATCAAATTTAGTTGGTCAAAAGGGCAAGATCTTGGCATGCATGGCCTCATTTTCCTCGTAGGATTTGCCGAACATATGGGCCAGAATTGTATTCAATACGTATAAACCAAAAAGGAATGAAACTAAGAAAGTGTATAGGAGAGGTATATAGCTATAGCTATAAACTTAACTAGTGTTTTGGAACTAGAAGAATCTATTTAGTAGGTTACTCGAAAGTTGGTGTGCTATCAATTGTGAATATTTTAGTTGTCACATATAAATAAAAAGGAAATAATAAAAAATGGTTGTGAAGTTGTTTAATTTCTGCACCCTACCTATAGACCATGATAAAAAAATTCTGACAGTTTTCCAAATTAAACAAATTATGGATGACTGAATCAGCAAGTTGATCTGCCAGATAAAACTTTAAACAAATTAAGGTAGTTGTTGGTTGAGAATCTAATCCAATATTGGATGGCTTCCTCCTTGTTTTGCCTAGTTGCCTTGTTATTGATGTGGACTCCATGGGATCCCCATGTCCTGACCTGCATAAATTTTTCCAAAACACAACCTTTCAAGAACGTATTAGCTGGAACATTTTTGCCAGGGGGCCCTGGTAGTTATGCAATATCATACGAGCATTATATATAGTATGTGTGACGATTGTGACCATATACATTCATTTGGGCATCCTCGTCGATCATCGTGTGTAAAATTTGTTGTCATCTTCGACAGGGATAAGGTTGGGTAGCCAGCCATATTCCCATTCTCACAAATCCTTCCCATATTTCGACAGCTTACATATGACAGTGACCATTGCCCATATCAGCTTTGCCAGCCAACACAAAATCAACATTATTCACACTTGAATATACGTTAAAATTCTTGTACATTTAAGCCATGAGATTGGGCTGACGGATTTAGATGACTCAATCTTATGTCATTTTGGATCCATTTCATATTGGGCCTATGATCATCTCAGTTCAGACTCATTTCGAGTACGGATTATTTCGATTTTCACCAATTAGTCTTCTAATACATTCGTATTCGCGACCACCCCAATTCTAATCAAAGTATTATTTTAATCTCGTCTTCATAATGAGCACAAAAAAGTAACACTAGATATACCTAATAATTAAAAGTCATTGTGTCACCTCAAGAGATTTTAAAGTGGATAATGAGAAGTATAAAGTTATAGAATTAAGAACTATTCAGATTTTATCCTTGAAATCTATTCAACATGATTGGACATGACACGACAAGTTCCACCTAAGCACTTGTAGGCACCATGCCTACCCCTGTAGCCGTCAGTTTATACCTACAACTGCCACCTTATAGTGTCAGACTAGGGTAACAACCCCAACATTCGTTTTCTGTCTCCTCCAAGCATAAACGGAAAAGTATACAATACACTACGTGCATTGTCACGTGGTGTACTAGAACCAATAATTTATCGCCATGTAGCAATGGTGGGTCATACCTTGTATTATTTGGCGATGTGTGATTGGTTCTAATGCACCACGTGGCACGCCACGTGGCGCGCGTGGTGCATTAATAATCACTCGCATAAACACCGCTCACTTCTCACTTGTTTTCAAGCAAACACGTTTTCTTAAGTATTACATGTCTCTGATCTCTTCTATTTTTTTTATCTATCTTGGATAAATACTAATTTAAGCATTAAAGGCACATTGAGAACAAACCCATGGAATTTCTTATCTAATCTTTTTTAGCAGGTGACCTCTTAAGCAAAGTTCGGCCAGTCAGTTCGATCATGCCCAATTTTGATCACTTCATGCTCTAATGATATATACTAGATGCTGATTATTTATCGACAAGGTTGAAGGACATAATTACTTAGTTTCTTAACAGCAAAGCTCTGAAAAATTTTACAGGGAGAATTTCAGATCCATCATCTATGGCAAAATTTAGGAGCATCTGAATAATTCATTCGGCATTGATATTGTTTAGATGGTCAAGTTATACTGTTGTATTTTTGCAACGAGTCACCAATTCTGCTGTACTTGCCTGACTTGGAATTGACTCGTAAATATTTAGGTCTAAGGATTATTGAAGAAAATTTTTTTCCCTAGCCTACAAACTTGTAATTGAGATACCAAATTGAGAGATTAAGATCTTAAATTGTGGAATAGTTCTTCCATTAGAACATAATAATATAACATATAATTTCAACTTTCATATTCAAGATCAAACTATTCATTATCCGCTGTTGTGGTTTACCTTACTAGTGTGCAAAACTCTACAAAGAATGTACTAGACACTGTCATTTGATAATCATGCCAAGTTTTTGTTAATTTGAATTCTTTTGGACTATTGAAATATTACATTTTAATCAAATGATAGCAACTCAACCTGTATTGACCTTTTAAGTATGTTTGAAAACCCACTATAATAAAACTAGTGGTACTGTACAATAACAATATTCAAATCTTTATCCCACTACGTGTGATTTTTTTGTGTCTAAAAACGGCAATTTGTATTGATATTGGCTATGTAGATTATATGTCACATTGAGTTTGATCAAAAGTAGTAGTGATGTACTTGCATAAATTTTTTGAACTTGGCTTGTTAGGTATGTAAATGGATGAGAAAATGGAGAAGAGACAAATCCTGGACAAAGACAAATTGAGGTAATAAAAGGAGATTTTGGAAGATTTATTTTCATGGTGCTACCTTTTCCTTACCTTGAAAGTAAGATTAACTTTTGCAAAAGTCTTTCCTAAATAGTAAAAAAAAATTGTGAAGACTTCGCTTAGCAAACTTTTCTTTTCTTTTCTCCGGTCATGTCCTTATCGAAAAAAGCAATTCTTTGTGGGTACTTATCGTTAATAAAACCACATTTAATCAGTGCTTTGGATCGGGCATGAAAGTTCCTGAGCCATTTATTCATTTACGTCTTTCTACTTTTTTAAGCCCCATCATTTTTCTATAATCACGCCAGCTTTTCACCTCGATAAATGACCAGTAAAATTTCCTGGGTTAGCACCAAAGAAAGATGTTAATCCATCGTGGCTTTTTAATTCTTTGTTGAAGAATAAAAGTGGCATTATTCTCTTTAACTTTTTGTTAGCATGCCCGTTCTTGTAATTCTTGTTACTAACACCATTTTGTCACTGTTTAAATTCCCCAACCTTTTAGTGTTGATACTACACTATCTGAATTTATATTCTCTACTACAGGATTGACCTAAATGCTGCATGGATATAAATTCTTGAAGGTGTTTTTCGCATTCAAGCAATACAATTAACTTCACTAATTCTCTTAATTTGGATAATGGGCTTATTGGCATAAACGATATATGTATAGTTTATATTTGAACTGTAAACTATGTAAAACAGTAGCTAGCAATAATTGATATTCACAGATTAACGTGCACGGAGCAAAATGTAAGAAATCTTACGCTTCTAAGATGCAAAGTGGTTTTAGTTCCTGTTCTTTGAAGTTTTCTATCCTACATGAGCACAGTTGAAGTATTGAGTTACCACTTGACGCTACGGACGAAAGTGAATCATTTAGTGTCACAAATGTGAAACCCAAATTCAACTAAAAGTAACATAACTAGTGTCCCTGTGGTAAGGTCAAAAAGGAACAACAATTATTACAACAATTCCAGATTGAAAGAAACAGTAGAACACTAAAAGATTCTCTCATTCTACCCTCGGTGATTAATGCTAATGCAACCCCTTGGCTAATGAATATAATAACACTTAAAAAAGAGCTTGTTCCTTTGCCTTAACGATAACGCTCAAGAAGAATTTGTACTGTGGGTTAGATTGGTCTCACGTTACTTTCATCGATCATGTCCTAAGTTGCAAAAATTTCCAAAGCAAAAATGCTTCTGCAATCTTCTTGGCTTATGCTTGGTGGCTTTCTAAGCCTCTACGTTAGCCAATGTCCTCAAAATCACTATCAGAATTTTGCTAACAAGCTTTGGCGTGCAGCATTTTCACATCCCCTTCACCTAATCAGTTACTACCCTTGGCCTTCTCCCTTAACGAAATGGAAATGGATTGACATGTATATATACGATAATGCTGCATTGTGTTTTCTGTCTCATTTATTCGAGTTCTACATCCATTCAAGCAATTCATACTTCAAAAGTTTCTCCTCTAGCAAAATGACAAATTGTAGTAGCTTAGTTTCTGCGTTAAGCTTTTTTCTGTTGGGATTGCTTTGCTGCGTCTCTTTGCCTGCTGAGGCTGCAAATAAGACATACCAGTTCGATGTGAGTTAATCGAACATTTTTCTCGTTTGCCTAAGCTTGTTATGATCTTTCTACTGGTTCTGCTCAGTGAATTTTAACATTCATGTTGCATATTTCCCCCTATTGCAGATTCAAGTAAAGAATGTGAGTAGGTTGTGCCATGCAAAACCTATTGTTACAGTAAATGGAAGGTTTCCGGGGCCCACGTTACATGTTAGAGAAGGAGACAGAGTTCAAATCAATGTTACTAACTATGCACGATATAATATGTCTATTCACTGGTAGGAACAAAAACAACTGATCAAAATTATCAAAATCTTTTTGAGCCATAATCTCATATAACAAAAGGTACCATCTCTTTCCATTTGATCATCCTACGAACCTTTTTGGTAGGCATGGATTAAAGCAATATCGTAATGGATGGGCTGATGGACCTGCTTACATTACTCAATGTCCAATTCAAACTGGAAGTAGCTATGTTTATGACTTCAATGTGACGGGACAAAGGGGTACCTTATGGTGGCACGCCCATATTCTTTGGCTAAGAGCCACTGTTTATGGTGCGATTGTGATCATGCCGCAACAAGGAACGCCCTTTCCCTTCCCAAAGCCAGATCAAGAAGAAATTATTTTGCTAGGTGAGACTCGTTCATTTCTTTATCTATGCAAATTTTGTGCGTAACTTAATGCAGCATAAGAAGCAAACCATAAATGGGAAAAAAAGAGTGGAGAAGAAAAAAAAAAGCCAAGGAATCTTGTAATTGGACTGCTACAAATTCATAAACATGTATTTTACTCTAAATACACATCGTGTGCTTGCAGGAAAAAAACAGTTTTATGTCATATGTACTTAAACTTGCCCATTTTTGAAGCATAAAATGTACAACATATGTGCTTCTTACTTAACCCAAAAAAAAAAAAAAAAAAAGGCTATGTGCTTCTTAAAGAAATGAATTAATTAACTTGTACCACAATAGATACACAGAGTAAGCGAACTTTGGTTGTAGTAGGGTTTAAGGAAAAGTTAATTAGCCAACTTAAAGAGGCAAAACCTTATTTTGGATTATCTTGTGGAGAAAAAACATGTTTTCAGGTACAATTTCAAAAGTTTTCCTTTACATATTTTTAAGCTGCAAAAGGGAGTGATTTGGAGATGGAGCGATTTGTATTTGGTGCAGGAGAATGGTGGCATGCAGATGTTGAAACGCTGGAAAAACAAGGAAACCAGTTGGGCTTACCGCCAAACAAGTCAGACGCGCACACAATCAATGGAAAGCCCGGACCACTATTTCCGTGCTCTGAGAAACGTAAGAAACTTGACAGATCAAGAAAGATTCTGATGTGGATTATTTCATCTTTCGAAATCTTAACTCCTAAGCAATATATTGGTGCTATTATTTAAAGATTTACTGAAAAAACTTTTTGAATTAAACGTTTTCTAGATACTTTTGTCACGGAGGTTGAACAAGGAAAGACGTACCTCTTGAGAATTATCAATGCAGCCCTGAACGATGAGCTCTTCTTTGGCATTGCTGGTCACAGCATGACCGTAATAGAAATTGATGCAGTATACACAAAGCCATTTACCACTGAAACTTTGCTCATCGCTCCAGGCCAAACAACAAATGTTTTGGTTCGTGCAAATCAAATTCCAGGAAGATATTTCATGGCTGCTAGACCATTCATGGACGTTAAACTTCCCATAGATAACAACACTGCCACAGGCATACTTCAATACAAAGGCATCCCCAATACAGTTCTCCCAACACTGCCTCATTTACCTGAATCCAACGATTCAGCATTTGCCTTGAGCTATATCAAGAAGCTCAGAAGCCTAAATTCTCCGCAATTTCCAGCAAATGTTCCTCTACAAGTTGACAGGAACATGTTTTACACAATTGGTCTAGGAAGGAATTCTTGTCCAGCCTGCATAAATGGAACCCGATTAACGGCTTCTTTGAACAATATTTCCTTCGTTATGCCTGATATCGCTCTTCTTCAAGCCCATTATTTCAATGTTAAAGGTGTTTACGAAGCCGATTTCCCTGATCAGCCTCCCAAGCCTTTTAATTATACTGGTGCACCACTTACAGCCAATCTTAAGACTACTACAGGAACAAGGCTTGGTAAAATTAAATTCAATTCCACTGTGGAATTGGTATTACAGGATACGAATCTTCTTTCAGTTGAATCACACCCTTTTCATCTTCATGGTTATAATTTCTTTGTTGTTGGAACTGGGATTGGAAACTTTGATCCTGCAAAAGATCCAGCTAAGTATAATTTAATCGACCCGCCCGAAAGGAATACAGTTGGTGTTCCTACTGGTGGTTGGACTGCTATTCGATTTAAAGCTGATAATCCGGGTGCAATTCTTGAACTGATTAACAATCCTTTTTTTTTTTTTTTTTTTTGCGTTCATTTAATCATATATAAACGTTCGACACGCAAGGAAACACACCCAAATTGATTTTTTTGGTGTAAATTCTTGTAGGAGTATGGTTCTTGCACTGCCATTTGGAGCTTCATACTGGATGGGGATTGAAAACAGCATTTGTGGTGGAAGATGGACCAGGGCCAGATCAAACTATTTTGCCTCCACCAAAGGATCTTCCAAAATGCTAGTTACAACTAAATATTTCATCCATATAATTAACTCAGCAAGGCCCTCGGTTTGCAATACTTTGTACAAATTGCAATTAATTTGTTTATGCCTCTTGTGGAAAATGCCAGGAGGCTATTTGAGTAAAGAAAGTGTAAAAAGAAAAGAAGAAGAAAAAATGTTCAATTTAAATGCCAAGATTTTCCTTCGTGATATTGTTGATGCAAAAATGTAATAAAAGTCCAGAAATATTAACCCTGTTGGACTATCATTTTCTTTTCATGACTGTTAGTATCGTGCTTCCAGGTTCTAACAGCTCAAACCTTATGCTGATCATGTGATTATGTAGATGTTACTGTTACTTGATTATTATGCCAAAGTTTTTAATAAAAGGTGTTGTTGCATCATTATGAATTAATTGGAAATAGGTTTAAGCAGTCATCCTAGGAGGATTTACTAAGTACAAACTATGTGGGAAAAAGATATCATTAATGAATTGAACTCGCTTTTTAAATTTAACATCAACTGTCAAGTTTCATTATTCAGATCGGCATTATACTGATGAAGCTCCCTTACGTTTGATAGGCATATATTCATCAAGATGTTACAACGTTTTTATCAAATACCAGTGGACCAGAAATAAAGTACTAATAATTATTAATTTGTCCTGAAAATTTAAAAAATTTGAATAATCATAAAGTAAAGAGTCTACATCAACCTACTATTCTACTTTCATAGTTTACTTATGACCATCAAACTATTTTTAGTTTTAAATTGGCCATTAAATTGTTTCCATAATTCTGCTATAGCCACCAAACTATTTTTAGTTTCTAAATCCTCTTCCTGTATACAGTTGGTCAGATACTGTACTTTGGAAACCACATCCAACAATGAAAGCTTCTTATAATGACTTTCTGTGCGTTGAATATGCCATGGCACTAATTTTTTACTGTTTCTTTTTAAACTTTAGAGGTTAATGGCTTATTTTTCCATCATCAATCAGTATTCGTCTCTCTGCATGATAATGATCCAAATGTCCTACTTCCTTCTCAATTCCTTAATATCCATCAGAGTGAGTAACAGCTGCGGAAAAAGTCTTTGGATTTACGAGCTGATTGGTGACTTATTATGGTGCTTTCGCTGTTTCCCCAGATTATATAAGTTCAGCTGAAGCCCGAACAATCTTGGAATATTTAAGTGTTGCTTGAAATGCTGGTGTATCCTTTCCTATGTTTGTACACAAACTTGTTTCATTCATCTGATACTGTTTCGCGTGTCGTCGTGAGCCAGATGGTACTTCACTGTCTGTCTGTGGAGATATATAGGCCCTATGGTATAGAGGAGTTGGTGTGATGCGATGATTTGCACAACATGATTGTCTTAAATAATCTTGCACATCAGAAGCCATATTGTCCTCTAGAATCAGTCCCAATGCCAGTTGCAAAATGGAAGAAGAATGTAGGTATAGTTTCCATAGGTTAATGAAGTTCCTTCAGACTTAGGATTCCAACCGTCTCTGTATTACAGGTCTAGAACTCAATTACCTTAGCATCCATCATTCCTTTCTTTTGCATTTTTCAGGATGAGATCGCAAGTCCATTCTCTGACACCTTGAAATACATAACAATGACCCACAAATTACGGATTCCCTCCCAGGAATTTTAAGCCTTAAGGCTAAGGTGCATTACCTGTTGTTCCACTTGCCACTCGATTCTATACCTTCTTAAATAGTAGAAAATATGAAACGAGGATTTCTGGATCTAAATACCAGCCATGAACACGCAAAGTTTTGAAAATTAAAACAGGATAAACCAAAGATGTTTACCTAAAGTAAGCCTCCTCATAAAACACAGACATCTTATTGGGTGCTGGCATGTTTAGCAAATAATAAAAGAAGAAATACGCACACATTTCAAATCCATGTTGAAAATGTAGTTGGAAGATCGTTAAAAGTGACCAAACAAAGCCCTTTAATCCAGAATCAGAGGAACTTTACAGTGAGACTCCTAAAAGAAGCTACCAAACAAGTAGGATATACACGCTACTTTAACTGTTCTTTCCCTAACTGGCAAGTAGGCTGCTTATTCAGACAATAATTCAAGAAGTAAACAATGCAATTAAGCAAACCAGCAAGATGATCACGCCTACAGCCAACACCAAAAAAATCCAATTGTTACCCTTTTTCTTCATCTGCTTAGCATAGAAAAGACTATTGGTTCCCCCACTGATAAAGCTTCCGGCATTTGCAACATTATGCTCGATATCATCAACCTTCTCCCCCTGAGTCTCAACAAGGGTAGCCATATCAAGAAACACTTGATGAAGCTTGTTTAAACTTCTTTGAATATCCATCACAGCGTCATGCCTTTCTCTATTCTCCAAACTTGTTTCCATTTTTGCTCCAAGGATTTCAACTTTCCCATTTCCAGACACCACCTTTTCAATCACTTCTTCACTAGTCACTTCACCGGTGGCGTTATAGTACCTTCTCCTAAGACTCTCTTTGTAATCTGATAAAATTGTTTCTCTCAAATCTTGAAACTCACACATGATGTCCCTAAGCTTGATCCTCAATCCATTCGTAGTCGAGATTCTGATTCGATCAACAGCACTTCCTTCTGCATAATCCACAGATATCTTCCTGTTGGCCTTATTGGAATTATCAAGTGCTTCAAGTCTTGCCTTGACAATCTTAGCTTTACGGAGAACAGCAACTACGTCTGAATCCATCCGATCTCGAAGCCCTTTAAGAATTTTAGCACTGTGGGTGATTTTTGTCTCTTCATTCAGTCCTTGAAGATCAATTAAGAGATTAGTCATCTCTTCCATATCAACCTTAATTATCTCAACTTCTTGAAAGAACTGAGAAAGATTATTATCTTCATCAATGTGGCTGAGTTGGCCCTTTTCAATGTCTATATCCTTCTCGGCTTCAAGATCCATCTGGGCATGTTTCTTCAATTCAACATAACTTAAAAACGACTTTGTCATCAGATCATTCATCTTGACCGCCAATCTCTCCCAAGATCAACCCGATAAAAGTAATTCTTGAAATTAAAAAACTTAGTTAAAGCGTGTAAGAATCAGAAAATAATGAAATAAAAAACTACTCCAAACTCCAAAGACCTATCGTACCCTTCTTGAATTCGTGAAATTGAATATCAATTTCTTGAAATTCTGAGGAAACGAAGTTAGTGATCACTAGTAACAACCCAGAAAAACATAACAAATTGTGTACAAAACACTTTTAGAATACTGCAAATAAATTCAAGAAACTTAACAAGTCTTGACTGGGACCAAAAGAAACTAACCGAAAATGAATTAAACTCAGGAAATTAAGGGAATGATCTGATGTTTCGATGAAAGTCGGCCTCACCCTGTTCTCTTTCTCTCCCGTGTTTTGAGGGCACAAATACGCAACTTCAAACAATCAATTCTAAATGCAGTTTTGCAAGGTCTTTGAGAGGCAGAGAGAGGAAGAGTTAATGTGATCATTCAGTGTTTTTATTTGAAAATTTTGTAGTTCGGAACTGAAATAGCCGTTATATTTCGTATGCTGCTCAAAGTCGGTTGGTTAGTTTGTACAATATGGAAAAAAAAAAAAACCATAATTATAAATTATGATAATTATTTTTTTTAAAAAATTTGATCACCTGAACATGAGTATTACGTGGCCAATTTCTTGTAAAATTTAGTAAAACTAATCAATAGAAATAAATGTGCTGAAAAATTAAAACAAGTAGTGCCAAATTTGTTTTTATCTAAACTTTAGAACTAAAACTGTCGATACTTCAAACATTTTGATATCAAACTTGTAATTTTTTTCTAAGGTTTTTCCCGAAGAACTCTACATCGTTTATCTGTTATAATTTTTTTGCTGTTTACAAAATCCTGTCGAGACGCTAAAATACGATAAATCTACTGTGTCACGGGATGTGACAAGAAAGATACAAGAAAAATGAAAAAGTGGAGCCATTGGGTCAGTATAAAGCATACACCCTACTGAAACGCACTCTTGACCTTCTAAGTTGAGTTTCTTGAGCTTATCAGCCTCGAGCTTCCTCAATGCCGTGGAGCTCAGCTTGTCTTCACTGGATTCTTCAGACACGAGATCAACAACTTCAATCTGCATAAAACAACTCAAGCGAATCTTCATATTGCACCCCAATTAACTGATCCCAAAACACTATTTCACATGACATCAGAATATCAAACCTTTAGTTGTGAGAGGCCTCTCTCAGCTCTCTTCTTATTAACGGAAAGTCCACCAGGTAACGTTTCCTTGCTGTAAGAATAATAAGCCACTTCTCAAAGTAAATATACAGATGTCAAGGCACAAAAAGTAAATTAGTCAAGCCCCTCAACCAAATTCACCATAAATATGTGAATTGTGATATAAGAACTGAGAGCACAATCATGACACCGCACTTCCCCCAAAAAAATTAACATGTAACAGTGAAATGGAATCTCAATCTGAATTTAAACGCAGTTAACAAGCGGGAAAGCTTGTACATATGGTAACTGGGCAAGAACACATTATACAAGAGGACAAGGGACAGAATGGTTAACTTTTCCAAACGATTTAGGAGGTACGCAGACGAGTAGCTGTCACGTGACTAAAAAAATAGTGTAGTTGAAGTTTGTTGTTTTAAAAAAAAAACGAAAAAAAATAGAAACCACCATTCATACATTATTTGCTTGAGGATGTACATTGGCTAGATAAGAGTGTACGTTGTTCAGATGATAGTGGTGTACTGCAATGGTTTGTCACCCACATGCAGTAAAAGGTTTGAAAGAAGCCACGGAACATCTTACTTTCCAACAATATATACCTCCAATCGTCTTTTCAACAATTGACTGTCCGATAACTCCACAAAGTGTGTTCCCAACCAACACTTCGGCGTCAGCTAGATGAACTACTTATCTCATTAATCTAATTCTAACTAGGAAGAAAAATACAATCCGATATTGCTTTATTGTAAAAATTAAATCTTTTCTTTGATGTAAATATTTAGACACAAAAACATCACAAACCCAGAAAAAACGAAAACTTTCCATCTAACAGACTAACAAGATGTAGAAATCACCAAAAAGATCAAAATTTCCAAAATCTAAAACTAAAAACAAAAACACAAAAAAAGGAACTTGATCGGATTTTCAACCTGACAAAAATGGCCTCCAAATTCTCGTCAATGATTGAAGGCCCATCAGGATCTACTATAGGTACTGCGTGCACCCCCAGCTCTGGCTTAAGAGACTGAAAACAAAAACTTGCAAGAGAAGAGTTCAAGTTGTAATGACAAAGAACAACAAGGGAAAAAATTTCTGCACGCAATACTGTTATAATGGAGATGACAGGTAGCTGGAATGACACTCTGGAAAATATTCGTCTAAAAATGTGTTAGCTTTTTATTTTTTTTATTATTTTATTTCATTTATTTATTTTTTTTGGTGGTAAGCTAACAATGTGTTGGCTTACTGTGCATGTACCCATACAATGCTGATACTTTTTTTTCTTTCCAAAAGGCAGAAATTATATTGCTTGAAAATACTATGTAAACATATACAAAAAGGGGGCAACTGCAGCCATGAACGATGTGAGATCTACTTGATCCACATTGACCTACTTGAAAATACCCTGTAAACATATATACTGCAGGCCTAAAATTTCCAGTATGGCACTAATAAGAGACTATTAGCTCATCTCAAACCTGCCATCACTAATACATAGCCTACTTGAACAGTATTGCAAGAAGTCCATTTCTTTTTAAAACTGAAAAACACCTAAGAGTGGAAGAAGAATTCGGGCAAAGAAAGACACTTTGGATCTAAATACTTTAATGTAATCTTCAACGTTTTTCATTCTTTGTTCAATAGGCTCTATCAAGTCAGAATACTGCAAAATTCAGGCAAGAATGTATCAAATAAAAGCATCAATATAACACAAAGAGGTAAAATTAAATGATTGTTCAATCCATTCAGATTACAAAATTGTAGAATGCATTTACAATCCATAAGGTAATGTAAGGTACAGTAGCAGGGCTAGTTAGATAGATAAGGTACCTGCTTTTTTATCAACATGGGACCGTCACAAACGCCAATAACAACGCGATTCCGGACCAACTCTGCAGCTGCCTACAAAAACGAACCACTTTCAAGCGTTCTATTCATCAAACATAATCATTATGACCACTCCTAGAAGTAATTATAACTCAGTTCTTAGATAATTCAATTCTTAGCAGCAATGGCTATGAAAGAGTATAGTACTGCAATATAGTTTCTGAAAAGGACAGAAAAAGACCCAAAAATAATAATAATAATAATAATAATCATAAGAATAATAATAAAGAAGAAACCTTGAGGAACTGGCGGTGACCATTATGTAAGCGATCAAAGGTGCCTCCAAGAACCACCTCCTCATAAGAATTAGGGGCAGACACGGATGAATTTGAGATGGGTTCTTCATCCAAAGTCGCCATTATGTCGTGGTGAGTCAATGTCTGAAGTCGGAGTCAATCCTTCAATTTCCGATAAGATGATCAAGTGCACACTTTAGGTAAGGGTGGAAACAAAGGTTAAATTGAGGAAGAGGAGGAGTGGATGAATTATTATTATTATTAGTAGTAGTAGTAGTATTATTATTATTATTATTATTATTATTATTATTATTATTATTATTATTATGGTTGACTGCTAAATGACACAGAAGCGACAACCACAAAAAGTAGGAGTTTTGGATTTACTAATGATAACCGCCCAAAAATATTAAAAAATTCTTGATTCTTCGTACAAAATAATTACCTCTTGGGAATAGGGAGCACGGGATAGATGGTTCTTGCTGGGAAAGGCTAGTGCAGGAAAAGTGAGGTGGCGCCACCACTACCGGGCTGGGAATTGGGCGGCGTCCGGATACTTCTATCTTCCGTTATTTTTTCCTAAATCCTTTTTTTTATTTCTTTTGTCTGGATTTTTTTCTTTTTTTTTAAATGATAGAGGAAACCTTTTTTATTATTTTATGATAAAATGAGAGGAAACATACAATTATTATTAGGAACTAGGATAATTCTTTTTTAATTTTCCCAAAAGGCTTATCTTGATTAATTTTGAGAATGGTAGACGGGACTGGTGGTTAACAGGTCCTAATCCACACTGCTGGCGGACGCGGGGACTGATTTGGGTAACAGAAAGGGCCTCGTGATGGACAGGGCTACCACCCACAAAGGCTGATCTTTAACACACAAGGAATATCCTTGTGTATTAAAAAAAAAGAAAAAAAAGAAAGAGAAGTCCTAATCCACACTGCTGGCTGAAGGGACACGGCCAAAAGTGTCCGATTTGGAAGGGGTAGGTACCATGATTCACTATATCACTCGAGTCCGCGACGTATCGCCCGAGTCGTAATTGGAATGAAGCCGACCGTTACGATACCGTTACCCGCATCATTTTTTGAACTATATCGGATATATATCAACGAGAAATCGGCGATATCCACCGATATGAACGATATGACACCGTATTGGTAAATATCGGCCGAGATCTCAGCGATATGTATCCGATATGTACCGTTATGGACCCAACAACTTAAAGACGTAAATACAACTCTCCCTACTAAAAGGAAAATAAAAGTTTGAAGAATAATAATCATATACTAGAATGATTCACCAAATAATATTTTAAATTGTAGCAATCATTAAACACATGTCATATACATAAAGACAATGAGCATATGCCTTTTAGGTACAATGACGGGCCAATTCTATGTTCATCTCCATCGGATCTTACCTCAATCAGAAAGGTCGCAACTGGTATAGTTTCATTCTTTCTGGTGGATTTGGGTGTTCATAATTTGGGCGTGCTCATTTGACTGTTAATAGCATTTAGCACCAGATTTTATTAAGTGCTGAAAACATAACCTAACTTTCTGTAGTCACACATATTGATGGGTGATGTGCAACAAATGCCTTATTCTTACTACAATAGGCAGAGAGATGAGCATGATTTTGAATTTCTTCGTCATTCTACATGGTATTAAGAGGTATGTAAAGAAAGTAAAAATATATTGTTACTATATTTGATAGAATTCAAGATCTACACATACATCTTGAATTTAATATTTCAATGATATTGATTATTGTTATTTTTTATTTTAAAAATTTTGAGATCAATCACTTAGGCATTGCAGTTGATCAATTTATGATGAAAATTGTTATTAAGAATATGGTAAAAACGCTTGATTCTTTATGTCTTTATATTTTGTAATATTATTCGATATGTATCTCTTTCTTTTCTTGTATTCAAGTAAATATTACTACTTCCTTTGTATAATTTTTATTGTTTTATATAAGATATAATAGTTTTATTCATATATTTAAGTGATGTCATATAAAATTGATGCTAAAATCATTTATTACTAATGTTACAAGTCTACAATTATACAACATTACTTTATTTAAATAAATAGTGACTATATATGACAATGTAAGTATTTAGTAAATTTAATTTGATAATTGTGTTAGTTACGGTATTTTTTTATTTTTAGCAATTTTTTAAAATTTTTTATATACTATAATGTACGTATCATCCGATATCCCCTTGTTCTTTAGTACATATGCTACAAATCCCTAAACTATAAGCTACATATGGTTTTAGAGATTTTTACCTTCTGAATTCGAGATTGATGTGGATCGTATGCATGTTGTTGAGCCTGCTACAAGCTATTTCAGGTCGAAGGCCAAGATTCGCAGAATTGTTGAGGCTGAAGGAATACCTCATATTTACTTGGTATCTAACTGTTTTATTGGTTATTTGCCCCCATTGCTTTAATCTCTCTGAAGACCTTAGCCCCAGAACTCTTCCCAGAGACAAAGTTGTTGTTCTTGATGATGGAAATCCAAAAGGTGAGCACAAATAAGAAGAAGCATGGTTCTATGCTGCTCAGGGCACAAATTCTTGCTTTATTCTATTTTGAGTTATATATCATATGATCATCATTCTTTGGTCATCGATTTTTTTCTGTTGCAGTTGTTTTCAATAAGGAAGAGGACATAGCTACATATACCGTCAAAGCAGCAGATGACCCAAGGACTCTGAACAAGAGCATGTACGTTAGACCTCCTCCTAGCACTTTGTCCTACAATGAAATAATCTCACTGTGGGAAAAGAAAATTGGCAAGACCCTCGAAAGGATTTATGTTCTAGAGGAAGAACGTCTTAAGAAAATTCAAGGTCAGCTTAAAACAAGGACAAATCAGTTGCCTCTTTCTCAAAAGAAATCCATATGCAATTAGAAAAGGTTTTGAAAGATGGTCATTTAAATAAGACTTGTTAATATATAGTACTGCTTAATTTTTTGTGGAGAAGACTCATAAATACAAAACTTATTTTGTATTTTCTTTCTTGAATTTTTTTTTCCAGAAGCTTCAATGCCATTAAACTTGCTCCAAGCTATGGGATACTCGTTTATCGTGAAGGGAGATACTGCAAACTATGAGATTGTAGCTCCTTTTGGAGCGGAGGCAACTGAGCTTTATCCTGATGTGAAATACACCACAACTGATGAGCTCCTTGACCAGTTTGTACGAGACATATCAAGAAATTAAGTACTATGTAATGATCTCTAGCTATCGATAGGACAGTCAATAATCCCATCCCACAATTGATGGGTTCCTTGATTAGTTTAGTGTCTCTGTTTGTAGGTTGGATTCAACGGTCTATCAGTTACTCATTATTACTGTCTGGACAAGTGTAATAACAGAATTGACATGGCTTCAATTTTGCTCTAAAAATTGTTGGTTCGTCTGAATAGTTATTTTTTGAATTATTTTTTAGAAAAATATTAATATAACAATTTTAAAAATTCTTCTCGATAAATATATTTATGAAATAAAAATTTAATTAAAAAACGTATTTGATATTTTTAAATTACAACTAAAACACAACCAAATAAACAAAGCCGTTGTTTCCCATCTTGCGCTGCTTCTAGGTGCAATCATTAGCCCTGCTATCTTTCACTTGTACAATTCAATAATCAATGGTGCTAGCCATCTTCATCGATGCTTCCACCATTTTTTTCGCCCTTGCCAATAATTTAGTGTTGCACATTATCTACAATTCTCGAACCCACATTGTAGAATCTCAAACATTACACCGAACTTGAACCATGATCAAACACTACTTTCCTTGAATTTCTCGAAGATCTTTGTCGCGTCCCATTTTTTTTTAAAGAAGACGGGAAAAGAAAGGATTAAATGGGTGTTGTTTATTGAGAAAGAATGTAGGTTTTTAGTAAACTATTTTTTAGAAAATAATTTACAAAAGGTTTGACAAAAGATGTGATTTTTATAGATGCTTTATTTTTTAAAACAAAAGAAAATGGCCTAAAATGAGACTTTGAAAATGCGGCGGTTTTTTGGCCCGAAAATAGAGTTTAAAAAGGATTTTTAGTAAAAAGGGAGTCGCCACTTGGTATTGAGTTTTGGTGTACCAAGTCACCAGAAAATATTTTACAAAAGGTAAGAAAATCGAGAATGATTTATTTAGAAAAGATGATTTTTGGAAAAATATGAAAAAAACAAGAACAACCCTTTTAGACTAACTCCAGATCTTTGAAAACAAGAGAAAAAGGTTCGGGAGTCACTAGTTGAAGAAAGGGAAGGCAAAGGCTCGCGCCTAAGGCACCCTTTCAACCTAGCCGAAACTAGTTGCGAGGTTTAGTCTAAATTTTCCTAATATAACCCTTATGATTTTATCACATTTGGATGCAACTATATGAATGCAAATCTAGTCCTAAAAATGGATATCGTTAAGGGACAAAATGTTCCATTGAGGTTTGGTCGGAATTATCGCATTAATTGCGAAACCCGAATATAGACCTTGATGGAGTACACGAGATATAGATGCAAAAATGGAATGCAAAAGAAAAGGAAAATAGTAATATAGATAGTAAGTGAACAAAGAAAGTAGGGATGCAACATAACGGGTACGGGGACTAATAGGCTCGTGACTAGCTATTTCTACTCACGGAGGGAGGAACGGCATGTACGCCACCGCTTCCCACGTGAGTAGATGACTTATTTCTTAGTCAAAAATCACACAAATGACCTAAAATTTTATGTCTAGTGGAATCTAAATGTTATGCACTAAATAGATGTTAAAAATAGATAATAAATTCTAAAGTATATATAAAAATCATAGAAAAATGAAAAAGGCCTAAAAAAGATAAAATGTGTGTGAAATGTCATGAAATACACACGAGAAATGATTCTAATACTAAAATTACCTAAAGGTCTAACATTGGCCTAGCCTATTTTTCTATAAATTCTCCGCTAGCGTTGGACTAGCAAAGAAACCTGAAATTAACCACAACTAGTGTTGGACTAGTGTGGCGACGATACACATATAGAATAATAAAGCAAGTAAGTAAATAAAGCACAAGGTTAAGGCATAGATTAAAGCAATAATCATGTAAAAGCAAATAACAGCACATAGGAGCACATAGCACACAAGCATGATATTCTAGATGCAGAGTCTTAGGGAAATCAGATAAAACACATAAGTACATAGCACACATAGCACACAAAGCCCTTAACTATTATATCGGAGAATAACCTAATTACAATCTAAAAATGAAAAAAGAATAAAAAATATCCTATCTAATCTATCTATTACACTTTCTATCTAAAATACATAGGCTTTTGTTAAATAGATAAAACATAAACTATATATTACATTAACTATCTAGGTACAAAAAATTACTAAATAGAATATTACATATCTATTACATTTTTTTGAATAATTAAAAAAATTAAATTCAAGTAAATAACATGATATAAATAAAAAATACTCACACATGAATAAAAATAATAAATACAAAAAGATGCATAAAAAAAGCATATATAAAACACATAGGAGCACATAAGAGCACATAAAGAAACATTGGAAGGATAATAATGGTACCTCCCGTTCGAAAACTCGGTATAAGTGCTAACAATATGAACAAACTTATCAAGATACCATTATTTAAATAAATAAATCATTAATTAAATAATTTCATATTAATCACTATAAACATGTCACAATAATTCAAAACAATTATAGCAATAATAAACAAAAATAGTCAAATATTTAGGAAGAAAAAATGAAAATTGTTTAAGTAAAAAAATAAATAAGTACATAAATAAACAAAATGAAATAAGGAAAATAAAATAATAAAAAATAAAATACAATAATACATACTTAAGCTTTTAGCATCCAAATAAGAATCACCAAAATAACTAAAAGAGAAATAAAGAAACTAATTTGAAGCCTTAATTAGATAAAAGACTAAGTTTTGGAACATTAAAATAAAATAAAATATGAAAAGAAAATAATTAAAAAAAACTTGAGGAATTAATTAAATTCTCTTTCTCTTTTTTTTTTACAAAAAATAAAAATGTTTCAAGGTTTTGGCTAAAAGTGAAATTTAGGCAACATTCTTAGAATAAAAATAATAAAATATAATTTACAACAAACTAAAGGGTGAAATTACAATTTCAAACCATAGTTAAGGTAATAACATGATTTACAACAAACTTAAAAGGGCTAAAATATAAATTCCAACAAGTATAATGCCAAAAATAAAAATTTTCAACAATACTTAAGGCCAAGAATATAATTTCAGCAAAGTCATTAAATAATATATAATTTATAGCAAACATTTAAAGGCAAAATTTTAAGTTCTATCTACTTGGGGGGAAAAAATATGAATTCCTGCAATATTGGAAGGTAGTAATGTAATTTTAGTAAAAACATAATGACAAAAATAATATTTCAGCAAGGTTAGGGGATAAAAATGAAATTTTCAGCAACATAAGGGACTAAATTTACAATTTTCAGCAACATTCAAGGGCTGAAATACAATTTCAGCAATATTCTAAGGTCAAAATACAATTCCAGCCATGCATGGGGGCTAAAAGGTAAAATAGAGCAAACCTAGGGGGTCAATCAAAATAAATAAGGATTTAAATGAAATAAACTAAAGTATTAACGGCATAATTAAACAATTAAGAACCTAAGGGGGCAAAATGTAAATAAATATAATCTGATGAAAATAATAAAAATAAATAACTAAAGAAAAACTAAGTTTTGGTTACGATTTTTTCTTTTTCTTCTTTTCGGTTTTTATTCTTCTCGGCCTCTTCTACTCTCTCACTCTCTCTTCAGCTTTTCTCCTCTCTTCGTCTCTTTGGTTTTATCTATTCTCCTAATCACTCTTAGTTTTGTTTTCCTCGGCTCGCTCACACTCACCCTCTCTTCTTCTCTTCGATTTTTCACTCACTCTCTCGGTCTGTCTCTCTTTCTCTCCAGCTTCTCTCCTTCTCTTCGGCTCACTCACTCTCACTCTCTTCTTCTCTTCGGCTCACTCACACTCTCTTCTTCTCTTTGGCTCACTCACTATCGCTCTCTCTTCTTCTTTTCTTCTCTTCTTCTCTTCGGCTCACTGACTCACTCTCTTCTTCTCTTCGGCTCACTCACTCTCACTCTCTCTTCTTCTCTTCCTCTCTTCTTCTCTTTGGCTCACTCACTCACTCTCTTCTTCTCTTCTTCTCTTCTTCACTTTATCACTAGTTCTTTCCTCAGTCTCTCTCCGAAAGCCAAAATCAATAATCAAAGACCCAAATATTTTAAATCAAAACCCAAAATCCTCAAACCCACAAAAATACAAAAACACCACAAACCGAACATCCTCTACACAAATTTCATTAATTGGAATACAAATTAAAGCAATTAACAGGGTTCCATGAAGCCTACCTTTTTTGCCGAAGGAAGGGGTGGTCCAATAGTGGTGGTGAGTTGGTAGTGCTGGTGTTGGTCCGTGCATGGGTGGTGGTGCACCGCGGTCTGTAGTGAGCTGGTGGAAGAGTGGCAGTGAGGTTGTGAGTGCAGACGTGTTGTGTGTGTTTGCTGATTGTGTGAATGGAACTGGTGTGTGTATTGTCTATGAGAGAGTCGAGAAGAGAAGAAAAAGAAAGTGTGTGTGTGTCTTGAGAGAGAGAAAAAATAATGGAACTGATGGTGTTAATTGTGTGTTGTGTGTCTGATGATGAATGTGAGCTTGAATGTTGAGGGAAGAAAAATCCAATCCAAAATCCCTTCAAATCTGCTGAATTGCAAGAGGAGTTGGTTTTTTCTTTTTTTGTGATGCAATAGCTTTTCTGTTCTTCTCTTTTTTTGTATTTTTTTTATGCTGCTGCGTGCAGCAGCTTTTCTCTTTTTTTTTTGTTTTTTTTATGCTGCTGCGTGCAGCAACTTTTCTCTTTTTTTTTTGTTTTTTTAATGCTGCTGCGTGAAGCAGCTTTTCTCTTTTTTTTTTTTTTTTTGAGAATCCAAATAAATAGTAAATAGTGTTGAAAAATTATGAAAATTTTATAAAAAATTTATAAATTCATAAAATGCATGTATAAAATTTTTGGTATGAAAAAGAACATATTTGAATATGTGTCATATGTGACAAAAATCATGAAAAGAAAAAATAAAAATACTAAATGACCCTTAAAAATCACAAAATTTTTACACAAAATATATTATCACACAAAAATATGTATACTAAAATTTTCACTCAGAAATTTTAACATACATGCATTCTTTGGTAACGTGTCCTTAACAAACAAAAAAGATAAAAATTAAATAAATACTTAAATGACCTCCAAAAATTATGTAATTTTGACAGAAAATTTATGAATATACAAAATGCACATATAAAATTTTTCACTTGAAAATTCTCGTAAAAAGAATGCATCGAAAAACGTGCCATTAAGTTTAAAATACTAAAATTTTAAATAAATAATAAATGACTCCCAAAAATCATTAAAATCATAAAAAATGATAAAATTGTACAATTATGTATTTAGGAAGTAAAACAAAAATAAAATAATATTTACATGGTGAAATTACCATTTTACCCCTGATGTGAGGAATTAGCCATAATATGTACGAAAATTGTAATCGACTCCTGAAAATCAAAATACCCCTTAAATGAGGTAACACATATATTTTTACAAAAGTGTGTCAAAATTTGGTATTTACAATCTCCTAATTATTCTTTTTTTTGCCCCTTTCATCTTAATATTCTCCAAGAATCTTCAGTCTTGTTGCCCATCTTGTTCTTTGTCAATGCCGTGGAGCTCAGCTTGCCTCTACTAGATTCTTCATACACAAGATCAACAATTTCAATATGCTAAAAACAATTCAAATGAATCTTTACAGTGCATCCAATTACCTTATTCCAATTACACTATTTCACATGATATTCAATTGGGATTTCCCAATCAAATATAATTTCAGATCAGGAATTTAAATTATATATTTAATATAAGAAGCCCTCCCCAGAGATATCATTTTATTTGTTGTTTAAATTACTAAAAGTGATTCTTTTTTTTTTTGATAAATAAAAGCGATTCTTATAAAAATCTAATTCCAATAAAGAATTTTGTTTGGAATTTAAACATACTCAAGTGAAAACCTGCCAGAGATTGTCGCGTCCTAAAAATCGATTAAGTAAAGGGTACTAGCAGGGTCGTGACTGTCGCGTCCTGAAAAGATGATCCGGTCTGGTGACCTTTTTTGAAAAGATTGTTTTGGGAAAAACTGTGCGAGTGTGTGAAAAATCGAGTTTTTATTGAAAAAGTGTTATTTAAAAAAAATAATACAAATAAGGTCAGGACTAAAAAATGCAACAGTTTTATCCAACTAATTTTGAAAAAGGATTTTATTTTGAAAAATGAAGTCGCCACTTGGTATTGAGTTAGGGTGTACCAAGTCACCCGAAAAATCGTTTAACAAAACAAAAAAAATTTAAAAAAATCATTTTAACCTATTTTCGATTCCGGTTTACGAAAAACGAGAGAAAAAGGTCCACGAGTCACATTTGAAAAAAGGGAAAGCAAAGGCTTACGCATAAGGCATCTTTTTAACCTAGCCGAGGCTAGTTGCTAGATTTAATCAAAATTTTCTAAATTAATTCTAAATTTTATCGCGTTCGAATGTGTCTATATGAATGCAAATCCTAAATCTAAATGTGATTATTGAGAGGATCGAAATGTTCTGTCAAGACTTAGTCGGAATTATCGCATTAATTACGAAACTCGAGTTGAGACCTAGAGGGAGTCACGAGTGTCTATGCAAAATGCGATGCAAAAGAAAAGAAAATAATAATATATATTAAGTGAAGAAAGAAAGTGGGTATGCAACATGACGGGTACGGGGGACTAATATCTCGTGACTGAATGTTTCTATTCACGGAGAAGGAAACGGCCTGTACGCCACCGCTTCCCACGTGAGTAGGCGACTATATATAATCGAATCACACAAATGTCATAATTTCTAAGTGAAATGCAACTTAAATGTCATGCATTTGAAGATGCGTAAAAATAAATAAATAAATAATATTAATAATAGTAAAAATCATGCAGAATGGAAAAAAAAATTAAAAATGTGTGAAGTGGGAGGTAAAATGCACACGAATACACTTGACACTAAAATGCCCTAAGGGTCTAGCGTTGGATTAGCCCGTTCTAAAAAAACCCGCTAGCGTTGGACTAGCAGGAAAAGAATGAAGCCACAACTAACGTTGAACTAGTGTGGTGACGGAATAACATAAAATATGAATTTAAATAGTAAAGCATTAATTAAAAGCAAATTAAACATGTAAAAACATATAAGATCACATAGAAGCACATAACACATAAGCATAATATTTTAGATGTAAAAATCCTAAGGAAAGCTGTAAAAGAAATAAACACGTAAGCACGTAAAAGCAAATAAACCCTAACTATTACACCGAGTCTTAATTTACAATTTAAAAAGGGAGAAATTAAAAATGATCTATCTATTACGCTTTCTATCTAATTATACAATTTTTGCTAAAAATGTGAAAAATGTTATTTAGCTATTACATTGACTAACTAAATACAAAAAATAGTACGTTTTTTCCAAATAATAATATTCAAAAAATTAAATATCACAAAGCAAAAATAAATATGTGAAAGCATGTAAAAATAAGAAACATTTGAAGAAAATGCATAAAATATCACATAAGAGTACATGGGAGCACATAAAGAAGCAATGAAAATATAACGAAAATACCTCTTCTCAAAACCTCGGTACTAAAATATTATCAAAATGAACAAACAAGTCAAGATATCTCGATATAAATAAATAAAGCACAAAATATGTAAGTATTGATAAATTGGGATAAAATTATAAAGTCTAGCAACTAAGAAGACTAAAAAATAAATTTTCATAAAACTTAAGAGGTAAAATTAAAAATTCACCTAAGTTTGAGAGAGGTGAAATGCAAATTAAAGCACGGGAAACAATTGTAAATTGAATCTAAGAAAAGGGGGCAAAAATAAAATTTTAACAAGTGTGGGGCACAAAATGTAAATTCCAGCAATATTAACGAGGCCAAATATGAATTCTAGGAATATAATAGGGATCTAAAACAAATTCCAACAATATGTAAATGTCTAAAATACAATTTTCAGCAATTAATGGGGCCTAAAATTGAAATTCTAACAAGTCTTAAGGGGCTAATGAAAATTTTTGCAACTAATGAGCGGTCCAAAACAAATTCCAGAAATTTGTGGGGGATAAAACACAATTTTCAGCAGCAATAGAGGACTAAATTACAAAATACAGCAAGTTCTAAGAGTTAGTTTAAAATTCCAGCAAAGCTTAATGATCTAGAAGGAAATACCAGCAACATAAAGTTCAAAAAAATGAAAATTTCAGCAATAATAAGGGCCCAAAAATGAAAATCCAACAACCATGAAGGGAATAATTGTATAAAAAAAAAACCAGTAGCATATAGGGACTAAAATGCAAATTCCAACAATACATGGGGGGATAATTGAAAAGATTAAAATTTAATGGAGGTTAATATGCAAAATTTAAGAGTTCAATAGCATAAAAACAAGATTTCTCTAAGGGCATATTGATACTAAATAAAACCAGGGACTAAATTGAATATAAACAAATAAAATAAAACAATAAAATAAAATAAAAAGAATAAAAAGACTAAAGCAACCCCACCAAATCGGTTTGTGCTACAGAAACTCAAGAAACGCATTCCTTCTATTAAAAATTCACTCAATCAAAACTAATTTAAGCCAAAAACCAATCAAAATCTAACTAAGCCAAAAAACTAAACAAATAGAAAACACCATTAAAGGAACCAAAACCCAAACCATTCTTCTTCAACCAAAAAAAAATGCCGAAGCCTCTCAATTTATTTAAAACTTCCCAATTGTCTAGACCATTCCAACACCAAAATCCCAAACTCAATCTCCTAATTCTCTAATTCCAGCAACCACAAGCCCGCAAATCAATTCAGTAATTTCATTAACCTAGTAATTGAACGAAAGAAGAAAAACAAGTCTAGTGATGGTGGTTTAAGCCGGCTAATGGTGGCTTTTGGTTGGCAATTTGGTGGTGCAATTTGTGTCTGAGATGGTGGCTGTCTTGTGAAGATTTGGGGTTGACTTTGCAGCTATTTTGAGGCTGTAATGGGTTGTTCTTGCAGGATTTTGCAGTGTTTTTTTTACACTGATTTGGGTCTAATTTTAGAGTTGCAACTAGACTTTGACTTGGGGATCGAAGCTTGGGCTTGGTTGAATGTGGTCTTGGGTTTGATGGAGGAGATGAGAGGAAGAGTAAGACAATTTGTGAGCTTCACGGTGGGTGAGTGGTGGTTACAGGTGGCTTTATGGCTGCTTTTGCTGATTAAATTGTGATTTTGTGGGGGTGGTTGGGTTGATTTTGGTGCAGGCTTTAAGTGAAATTTTGTGCTGTTTTTTGGTTTTATTGTTTGCTGTGTTTTAGGGATGGTTATTGTAGAATTTTGGGCTGTTTTCTTGCAGGAATTTGGAGCTAGAATTGCAGGATTTGGGGCTGGAATTGCAGGAATTTTGGTGGTGGTTTGACAGGATTTTTGGGCCGGAATTAAAGGGTTTTTTTTGGGACTGGAATTGCAGAATTTGGGGCTAATTTTGGCAGGATTTTGTAGGGTTTTTTGGGCTGTTTTTCCAGGATTATGGGGCTGTTTAAGGTGATGTCAGTGGAGATGATCTCGTGGACTTTTGACTGAGATAGTGTTGGGTTGATTGATAAAGGTGTAGTGTGTATGTTGGCATGACTCTGTGTGTGTGTGTTTACCGTGTGGTTGTGTGTGAAGTATGTGTGAAATATGTGTGCAGATGTGTATATATGTGCGTGAATTGCTGTGTGCGTGTGTGTGGGAGAGAGAGTGAGTAGTGTGAGAGAGAGAATGTGTGTGTGAATGTGTAAAGTAGTGCAAATAGTGTGTGTAGTGTGTGAGATAGAATGTCAGCGTGTGTAGTGTGTGAGAGAGAGTGAGAGTGTGTGTGTGAGAGAGTAAGTGCGTGTTCTTGGTGCTCTAAGTGTGTGGTTGAAGATGTACTAGAATCTAGTAAGTGTTCTTGGTATAAGAGGATAAAATCAAAAAAACTAAAAACTAAAAACTAAAAACTCTACCTAAGATTTTTAATTTTTTTTCTTTCTTCTCTAAATTTCCAAATGGGGATATTTATAGTGCACAAAAGACTTATCTTCTAAAAAATAACTAAAAGACTAAAGCGCCATTGACTACAAAAATTATAACTTTATCCTTCTTAAAAATCTATTTTCTCTCACAAAAAATAAAAAAATTAAGAAAAATGTAAATAACAAATTTGTTAATAGAAATTCACCCCAAAAAAGTTAGAAAAACTTAGACACATATTTAAAACCTAAAAATGAATTTGAGACCAAAAAATTAGTGAAAAATGAGTGTGGAATGTGAAATAACAATTTTGCCCTTAGATAATTAAAGTTTACAAAAAAATAGTTATTGGTCTCGAAAAATTATCAAAAATTAAAAATAAGTTTAAAACTCTAAGAAATGCATTTATGATCAAAAAATTGATGAAAAATGAATTTAAACTATAAAATGACGATTTTGTCGTTGAATGCAATATTTACAGAAAAAATAGCAATCGTTCCCGAAAAAATAAGAAAATTTAGAAATATACTTAAAGAATTAGAAAAAATAAATTTGGAACTTGAAATGAGCTAAAATGGTGTTTGCGAGATGAAATTACCATTTTGCCCTTGTGTATCGTGAAATATAAAAAGAATACCAATTAAATCCGGAACAATCACAGAAAATTAAAAAACATGTATGAAAGTAAAAATATGAATTTAAACCCCCCAAAACTAATGAAAAAGTATATTACTATTTTGCCCCCCAGATTATTAAAAAAATTAAAATTTGGACCAAAAAATATAAACATGCCCCCAATATTTGAAAAATAAATGGTGTGTCAAAATTTGGTATCTACAGAGATTACAAACATGTTCTCTTTTCCCCCCTTTACTCCAATTCGTTCAAAAGCTAATTTTGAAAATTCCTCGTTTTCAAAGCTGATAGAGCCTCAACTGAAAGACCCTTCAATGGACCCCTTGATTGATGAATTACATAAAATTGTAAAAATTTGAATTACATTAATATTGTAAAAAAAATATATCAGTTAATATAAAATCTATATTTGAAACAAAAATGTCATAAAATTTTTTTTCAAAAAATATCATTACGCCAGCAACGGCAAAGGAAAAAACTTAGGTGTGGTCCACATTCAACCACATCAGCCACTTGTGGACCCCTTGGTACAAGTGACTGATGTGGTTGAATGTGGACCCTAGAGTCAACGGCCCCACCCGTGGATCCAATCCACCTATATATTTTCCGATTGCAAAACCTTGAGAACTTGCTCTGTTATAGAGTGAGAATACTAGACTTTAATATTTTTGGGATAATTTCACATACCTCCCCTGAAGTTTGTCATAATTACACTCATCTCCCCTCAGGTTTTAAAAATTATAGTTACACTTCCTGTGTTTATATTTTTCATAACAAAACAAGTCTATTTTGATAATGTAATCCAAAAATACCAACCAAACACCTTAAAATATGTTTAATTGCTTTTAAATTGGTAATCTCTTTCTTATTAATATATTTGTCTATAAAATTTTAACAGATAAAGAAAATTCATTTAGATTAGTTAGATAATTGAGTTTTGAAAAGTAATAATTGGTAGAGATTGAAAATTTGATGTAAGAATATAAGTACTTTTAACATTTTTATGATTAATTAATTATTTTTTAAGACTTATTTATTTTTTAAAAGCAATTAAGCATATTTTAAGGTGTTTGGTTGGTGTAGAGATGGCAAATGGGCCGGATTTGGGCGGGACTTAATTGGGACTGTGAAATATGGGTCATACCCAAACAGTCCCATATTTGTCATGGATCAATATGAGCGGGACTAAAATGGGCTAGTCCTATTTGATACCGCCCAAATACCCAATAAATCCCATTTTATTATTTTTCTAAATTATTTTCCCTTATTAATCAATTGTTATTTTTTTAGATTACTTAGTTTTTTTTAGTTAGTTTTTTTTTAGTTTAACCTAAATATTTTTTATATCATTTATTTTTTTAATTTATTAACCTCAATAAATTTCTAACTTTTTTATTTTTATTTTATTATTTTTAGATCTCATTTATTAATGCTCTTTAATCTTTCAGTTATAAACTGTAGTTTTCCAATTATTAGATTGAAGATATATAGAGATTTAATTTATCTACCCTTAAAAAAATCAATTTAGATATTATCTTATTAAAACTCCTGATACTAAAATCCATTACTAAAGTAATGAAGCAAATTAAAAATTAAAATAAATCAACATCTCATTCGTTCATGGACATTGCAAACTTTGATGAAATCCAAAATATAAAGACTAATTTCCCTAAGAATAAGGTTGAACTAAAATTAATGTACTCAACATATAAAATTTACATGAATTTTTTTAGTACAAAGATCAGTTTAACCACATAAAATTGATGTCAAGAGGTAAAATTTAACATAATATTCATAGGAGAAATAGATGAATCGAAGAGGGCAAAATGAATAAGCTAAGAATGCAAAAATAAATTTACAACTTGTCTATCCTTGAAAAAAGGGGTATTCTACTATTATTGAAAAAAAATGTTAAAAACTAATAAAACAAATAAAGGATGATAGATATTTTGTTAATGCAGCTTAAAATGAATGATTCTTTCAAGAGAGAGTAAGGAAGAAGTGGATATGATCAAATACAAATTATTTCAAGATTTGTTTATATTTGGGTATGGGAATCCCAATCATTTCCCAACCATGCCCATATTTAAATGGGTTTTAATGGGTATAATCCCAAATAAGCCCAATCCCATATTATTGATACCCATCCCGCCCAAATTAAATATGGGCATGGGATCCCAATGGGTCTTGGGACTGATTGCCAGCATTAGGTTGGTGTTTTTGGGTTACATTATCAAAATGGACTTGTTTTGTTATGAAAACTATAAACACAGGGGGTGTAAGTGTAATTTTTAAAACATGATGAGAGGTGAGTGTAATTATGTCAAACCTCAGGGGAGGTGAGTGTAATTATGTCAAACCTCATGGGAGGTATGTGAAATTATCCTAATATTTTTGTCTTGGTTGAACAGAAAAAGTTCTGCCTTTTCTATTGAAACCAGAGAAAATGAAATAAAGGCAAGCAATAATGCAATGAATTATTATTGTGGGGCTACAAAGATTACAAGGTCGAAAAAGGGCAGAATGTAAAACAAAGGACATGATTTGCCCACTATTTGATGACCGACAATAACCGGTTGATTACACAAGAAAAATTATTAGGTGGATCGAATTCACCACTTCACTTTCACTTATAGACAGTGTGGTATAAAAGAGACAAAGTGTATCATGCAAGAATAGTAATGCATATTGATTTAAGAAGGTAATATAAGAATATCTGTGTGATTTTATTTTAAACCATAATATTCACAAGTAAAATCGTAAATCGAGTCAACATAAAAAATTTTCGATTCTACCAAGTTACTAGAGTTAATAAGAATAAAAACCAACACGATATTTGCAACTTTTGTGGATATAAAAGATACTTTTTGGCCCCTAAAGGTATAGGAAAGTCATAATTTGCTCTTCTAACATTTGAATATATACATTTTGACTTCCTAATTTGTTAGGTGAGAGAAAATATAGTTGAAAGAAATAGCCAAATTGCACAAATACATTTGACTTGGCATAAAGGAAAATTAAAAAAAAAAACTCAACTTTTGCAATATTTTTTAAAATAATTTTGAAAATTTTATAAATAAAGTAAATTACTAAATTTTAAATAAATTAAATATGAAAAATAACTAACAAGAAATGTAACAATGATATCATAAAAATTATACTTCTTGTACTATTACACAATAAGTAAAAACCAGAGCTATTGTACTATTACACAATAAGTAAAAACCAGAGCTAGCCATTTAACATCTTCAAATAAATTACCAAGAACATACGGAATCAAACTACCATTCCTATCCTATGTGTAATACCGATTACAAAGCCTTTTCGTTTTATTTTGGGCGAACAGTTACTTGTGAGCAGATACGGATGAATTTGAGATGGGTTCTTCATCCAAAGTCGCCATTATGTCAGGGTGAGTCAATGTCTGACGCCGGTGTCAATCCTTCAATTTCCGATAAGATGATCACGTGCACTTTAGGTAAGGGTGGAAACAAAGGTTGAATTGCGGAAGAGGAGGAGTGGATGAATTATTATTATTATTTTTATTATTATGGTTGACTGCTAAATGACAAGGAAGCGACAGCCACAAAAAGTAGGAGTTTTGGATTTACTAATGATAACCGCCTAAAATATTAAAAAATTCTTGATTCCTAGTACAAAAACAAAAATAATTACCTCTTGGGAATAGGGAGCACGGGATCAATGGTCTTGGTAGGAGAGGCAAGTGCGGGAAAATAGAGGTGGCACTACCACTACTGCGGGGAATTGGGGGGCGCCCGGATACTTCTGTTTTCTGATATTTTTTCCTAACTCTTTTTTTTTTATTTCTTTTTGTCTGGATTTTTTTCTTTTTTTTTTAAATGATAGAGGAAACCTTTTTTATTATTTTATGATAAAATGAGAGGAAACATACAATTATTATTAGGAATTAGGATAATTCTTTTTTAATTTTTCCCAAAAGGCTTATCTTGATTAATTTTGAGAATGGTAGGCAGGGCTGGTGGTTAACAGGTCCTAATCCGTAGTGCTGGCGGACCCGGGGATTGATTTGGGTGACAGAAAAGGCCTCGTGATGGACAGGCCTGCTACCAACAAAGGCTGATCTTTATAATTTGTGTTAAAAAAAAAAAAAAAAAAGAAAGAGAAGTCCTAATCCACACTGCTGGCGAAAGGGACCCGGCCAGAAGTGTCCGATATGGAAGGGGTAGGTACAGCACAAAATGGTGCACTCAAGTCGTCAATGTGTATCTTATAAAAAAAAAAAAAAAGTCGTGAATGTGCAGTCTCTCTCTGTAGCAGATTGTCAGTCGAGAAGTGTGAGCAGGGTAGAATAGTGTCATCCTAGAGCCGCTAGAAATGGGAAGCAAAAGCAAGATTTTGATAATTGGGGGCACAGGGTACATTGGAAAATTCATAGTTGAAGCCAGTGTAAAAGAAGGGCACCCAACTTTTGCATTGGTTAGAGAAAGCGCAGTCTCAGATCCTAAAAAGGCTGCAATTGTAGAAAGCTTCAAGAGCTCAGGCGTCACAATTCTTTATGTGGGTTAACAGTGTTTAAGTACCTCAATTCCGTTTTCATTTTTTTTTTTCGAGAAATTTCAAGAAATTGACATGGATATATATGTTCTGAACAGGGAGATTTAAACAATCATCAGCAGTTGGTTAATGCAATCAAACAAGTGGATATTGTAATCTCTGCTCTGGGGGGAGATTTGACCGTGGTGCCTGAGCAAGTGAAGATCATTGCAGCTATTAAAGAAGCTGGAACCATCAAAGTAAGCCGATACACACATCCTTCATTTCTCTTTTTTTTTTGTACATATGCTACAAATCCCTCAACTATAAGCTACATATGGTTTCAGAGATTTTTACCTTCTGAATTCGAGATTGATGTGGATCGTATGCATGCTGTTGAGCCTGCTACAAGCTATTTCAGGTCGAAGGCCAAGATTCGCAGAATTGTTGAGGCTGAAGGAATACCTCATACTTACTTGGTATCTAACTGTTTTATGGGTTATTTGCCCCATTGCTTTAATCTCTCTGAAGACCTTAGCCCCAGACCTCCTCCCAGAGACAAAGTTGTTGTTCTTGGTGATGGAAATCCAAAAGGTGAGCACTAATCAGAAGAAGCTTGCTTCTATGCTGCTCAGGGCACAAATTCTTGCTTTATTCTGTTTTGAGTTATATATCATATGATCATCATTCTTTGGTCATCCATTTTTGTCTGTTGCAGTTGTTTTCAATAAGGAAGAGGACATAGCTACATATACCATCAAGGCAGCAGATGACCCAAGGACTCTGAACAAGAGCGTGTACGTTAGACCTCCTCCCAACACTTTGTCCTTCAATGAAATAATCTCATTGTGGGAAAAGAAAATTGGCAAGACCCTCGAAAGAATTTATGTTCCAGAGGAAGAACATCTTAAGAAAATTCAAGGTCAGCTTAAAACAAGGGCAAATGAGTTGCCTCTTTCTCAAAAGAAATCCATATGCAATTAGAAAAGGTTTTGAAAGATGGTCATTTAAAGAAGACTTGTTAATATATAGTACTGCTTAATTTTTTGTTGAGAAGACTCATAAATACAAAACTTATTTTGTATTTTCTATCTTGAATTTTTTTTTCCAGAGGCTTCAATGCCATTAAACTTGCTCCTAGCTATGGGATACTCGGCTATCGTGAAGGGAGATAATGCAAACTATGAGATTGTAGCTCCTTTTGCAGCGGAGGCAACTGAGCTTTATCCTGATGTGAAATACACCACTACTGATGAGTTCCTTGATCAGTTTGCATGAGACATATCAAGAAATTAAGTACTATGTAATAATCTCTAGCTATGGACGGGATAGTCTAGTCAATAATCCCACAATCGATGGGTTACTTGATCAGTTTAGTGTCTCTGTTGGTAGGTTGGATTCAACGGTCTATCCGTTACTTATTACTACTGTTTGGACAAGTGTAATAACAAAATTGATATGGCTTCAATTTTGCTCTAAAAATTGTTGGCTCCATCTAAATAATTATTTTTTAGTATATTTTTTAAAAAAAAAATGCTACTGTAACAATTTTAAAAATTTTTCTTGATAAATATATTTGTCAGAATAAAAATTAATTTGAAAACCTATTTGATATTTTTTAAAAGACGTTTTTCTAAAAGCATAACTAAAACACAACCAAACAAGCAAAGCCGTTCTTTCCTAGCTTGCGCTGCTCTTAGATGCCATCATCAGCCCTGCTATCTTTAGCATGTACAATTCAATAATCAATGGTGCTAGCCATCTTCATCGTCTTCATCGATGCTTCCACCAATTTTTTCGCTCTTGCCAATACCTTAGTATTGCTCATCATCTACAATTCTCGAACCCACATTGTAGAATCTCAAACATTAAATTGAACTTCAACCGTGTTCAAACACTAATTTCCTTGAATTTCTCAAAGATCTCCTAATTATTCTTTTTTTTTTCCACTTTCATCTTAATATTATGCAAGAATCTTTAGTCTTGTTGATGATCAGCTTGTCGCCACTGGATTCTTCATACACAAGATCAACAACTTCAATCTGCTAAAAACAACTCAAATGAATCTTCATATTGCAGCCAATTACCTGATTCCAATGACACTATCTCATATGATATTCAATTGGGTTTCCCCAATCAGATATAATTTTAGATCAAGAATTATCAAATAATCGTTTTTATTTGAAAGTCTAAATTCAATATAAGAAGCCCTCCCCAGAGATATCATTTTATTTGTTGTTTAAATAACTAAAAGCGATTCTCATAAAAATCTAATTCCAATAAAGAGTTTTGTTTGGAATTTAATCATACTCAAGTGAAAACTTGCCAGAGATTACAAACATGTTCTCTTGTCCCTCATTTACTAAAATTCGTTCAAAAGATAATTTTGAAAATTCCTTGTTTTCAAAGCTGATAGAGCCTCAACTGAAAGACCCTTCAATAGACCACTTGATCGATGAATTACATAAAATTGTAAAAATTTGAATTACATTAAAATTGTAAAAAAATTATATCAGTTACTATAAAATCTATATTTGAACAAAAATACCATAAAAATTTTTTCAAAAAAAATATTGGGTGTGTTTGGATGGCATTATTTGGTCAAATTATTTAGAATAATTATTTGGTCAATTTTTGTTGACCAAGTAAGAAAATTTGAAAAGTGTTTGACTAGAGAAAAATTTTTGGATTTGTGTTTGGATAGTGAATAATTTTTTTGTTGACTTTTTTAAAAAGTTGAAAAGTGTTTGAATTGTGAAAAAGTTTTTGGTTTGTTTAAAAATTTTGTAACAACTTTAGGACTTTTTACTCAATTATTCACAAAAGCAATTACGTTTATATTCAAGATCTACTTAGAAAAATTGAAAAAATCGCAAGTAACAAAATGAAGATCCTATTGTCGGTAGGTTTTGTGATGGATTTTGTGGAACGATAACTGATGCCGGATGCTTGTAAAACGACGAGTGCTCGGTAAATTTTTAGTTTTCAGATAGTATCGGATGTTTGTAAAATTTCTAGCGTCTGATATCAGTGCTCGGTTAACAAAACCTGCCATAAAACCCACCGACAATGGATCTCATTTGTTTACTCGAGATTTTTCTAATTTTTCTAAACAAAATTTAAAGGCAAACGTGCTTGCTTTTGTAAATAATTGTGTAAAAAGTTACCAAAATTGTACAAAGTTTGAAAAAACATTTGAATTTTGAAATGAAAATATTTGGTAGGAAAATTTGAACTATTGTTTTTCAAAAAGGTGGGAAAAAATTTTTGGTCAAAATTTTCTTGACTTATGGCCAAATAAATTTTTAACTATTTAAACACATTTTGAAAAAAAATTTTCAAAAAATTCCAAATAATGACATCCAAACACAATTACGGCAACAACTGCTAAACCTTCAGAGCTTGATCCATTATACAGTGAGAAGACAAGACTTTAATATTTTTGTCTTGGTTGAACAGAAAAATTTCTGCCTTTTTTATTGAAACCACAGAAAAGGAAAAAAGACGAGCAATAATGCAATGAATTATCATTGTGGGGCTACAAAGATTACAAGGTTGAAAGAGAGCAGAAGGTAAAACAAAGGGCATGATTTGCACACTATTTGATGACCAACAATGACTGGTTGATTGCACAGGAAAAATTATTAGGTGGACCAGATTCACCACTCTACTTATGGACAATGTGGTATAAAAGAGACAAAGAGTACCATGTAAGAATTGTAATGCATATTGATTTAAGAAAGTAATATAAAAATATATATGTAATTTTATTTTAAATCACAATATCCACAAGTAAAATCGTAAATCGAGTCAATATAAAAAATTTTCAATTCTATCAATTTACCGGAGTAAATGAAGAGTAAAAACCAACATGATATTTGCAACTTTCGTGGATATAAAAGATACTTTTTTTTTTTTTGACAAATGGAAAAAGGGAAAGGGGAAGACCACTTACTCAACCTCAATTGAAAGGAGGAATGAGAAGTAAACCTAAACTTAACCCAACAAACCACTCCAAAAGCCAGGGTAACTTTTAATTTGCTCTCCTAACATTTAAATATACATATATTTTGCCTTCCTAATTTGTTAGGTGAGAGAAAATATAGTTAAAAGAAATAGCCAAATTACACAAATACATTTGACTTAGCATAAAGGAAAATTTTGAAAAAAAAAATCAGCTGTTGCAATATTTTTTAAAAATAATTTTGAAAATTTTATAAATAAAGTAAATTACTAAATTTTAAATGAATTAAATATACAAAGTAACTAACAAGAAATGTAACAATGATATCATAAAAGATTATACTTCTTGTACTATTACACAATAAGTCAAAACCGGAGCTAGACATTTAACATCTTCAAATAAATTACTAAGAACATACGGAATGTAACTACCATTCCTATCCTATGTGTAATACCGGTTACAAAGCTTTTTGGTTTTATTTTGGGTGAACAGTTACTTGTGAGCAGATACGGATGAATTTGAGATGGGTTCTTCATCCAAAGTCGCCATTATGCCGGTGTGAGTCAATGTCTGATGCCGAAGTCAATCCTTCAATTTCCGATAAGATGATCAGGTGCACTTTAGGTAAGGGTGGAAACAAAGGTTGAATTGAGGAAGAGGAGGAATGGATGAATTATTTTTATTATTTTTATTATTATGGTTGACTGCTAAATGACAAGGAAGCGACAGCCACAAAAAGTAGGAGTTTTGGATTTACTAATGATAACCGCCCAAAAATATTAAAAAATTCTTGATTCCTAGTACAAAAATAATTACCTCTTCGGAATAGGGAGCACAGGATAGATGGTCCTGGTAGGAGAGGCTAGTGCGGGAAAAGAGAGGTGGTGCTACCAATACCGCTGGGAATTGGGAGGCGCCCGGACACTTCTGTCTTCCGTTATTTTTTCCTAACTCCTTTTTTTATTTCTTTTGTCTGGAACTTTTTTTTTTTTTTTTAAAATGATAGAGGAAACTTTTTTTTTATTATTTTATGATAAAATGAGAGGAAACATACAATTATTATTAGGAATTAGGATAATTCTTTTTTAATTTTTCCCAAAAGGCTTATCTTGATTAATTTTGAGAATGGTAGGCAGAACTGGCGGTTAACAGGTCCTAAGCCACACTGCTGGCGGACCCGGGGACTGATTTCGGTGACAGAAAGGTCCTCGTGATGGACAGGGCCGCTACCCACAAAGGCTGATCTTTATAATTTGTGTATTGGAAAAAAAAAAAAGAAAAGAAAGAGAAGTCCTAATCCACACTGCTGGCGGCAGGGACCCGGCCAAAAGTGTCCGATTTGGAAGGGGTAGGCACAGCACAAAATGGTGCACTCAAGTCGTCAATTTATAGTCTCTCTTTGGAGCAGATTGACTGTCCAGAGGTAACAGCAGAGTAGAATAGTGTCATCCTAGACCTGCTAGAAATGGGAAGCAAAAGCAAGATTTTGATAATTGGGGGCACAGGGTACATTGGAAAATTCATAGTTGAAGCCAGTGTAAAAGAAGGGCACCCAACTTTTGCATTTGATAGAGAAAGCGCAGTATCAGATCCTAAAAAGGCTGCAATTGTAGAAAGCTTCAAGAGCTCAGGAGTCACAATTCTTTGTGTGGGTTAACCGTGTTTAAGTACCTCAAATTCTGTTTTCATGTTTTTTTTTTTGGAGAAATTTTAAGAAATTGACATGGATATATATGTTCTGAACAGGGAGATTTAAACAATCATCAGCAGTTGTTGAATGCAATCAAACAAGTGGATATTGTAATCTCTGCTCTGGGGGGAGATTTGACAGTGGTGCCTGAGCAAGTGAAGATCATTGCAGCTATTAAAGAAGCTGGAACCATCAAAGTAAGCCGATACACACATCCTTCATTTCTTTTTTTTTTTTTTTTTTTTTGATCCCCTTGTTCTTTAGTACATATGCTACAAATCCCTAAACTATAAGCTACAAATGGTTTCAGAGATTTTTACCTTCTGAATTCGATATTGATGTGGATCGTATGCATGCTGTTGAGCCTGCTGCAAGCTATTTGGGGTCGAAGGCCAAGATTCGCAGAATTGTTGAGGCTGAAGGAATACCTCATACTTACTTGGTAGCTAACGGTTTTATTGGTTATTTGCCCCATTTCTTTAATCTCTTTGAAGACCTTAGCCCCACAACTCTTCCCAGAGACAAAGTTGTTGTTCTTGGTGATGGAAATCCAAAAGGTGAGCACTAATCAGAAGAAGCTTGCTTCTTTGCTGCTCAGGGCACAAATTCTTGCTTTATTCTGTTTTGAGTTATATATCATATGATCATCATTCTTTGGTCATCGATTTTTGTCTGTTGCAGTTGTTTTCAATAAGGAAGAGGACGTAGCTACATATATCATCAAAGCAGCAGATGACCCAAGGACTCTGAACAAGAGCGTGTACGTTAGACCTCCTGCCAACATTTTGTCCTTCAATGAAATAATCTCATTGTGGGAAAAGAAAATTGGCAAGACCCTCGAAAGGATTTATGTTCCAGAGGAAGAACATTTTAAGAAAATTCAAGGTCAGCTTAAAACAAGGGCAAATCAGTTGCCTCTTTCTCGAAAGAAATCCATATGCAATTAGAAAAGGTTTTGAAAGATGGTCATTTAAATAAGACTTGGTAATATATAGTACTGCTTAAGTTTTGTTGAGAAGACTCATAAATACAGAACTTATTTTGTATTTTCTTTCTTGAATTTTTTTTCCAGAGGCTTCAATGCCATTAAACGCGATCCTAGCTATGGGATACTCGGCTATCGTGAAGGGAGATACTGCCAACTATGAGATTGTAGCTCCTTTTGGAGCGAAGGCAACTGAGCTTTATCCTGATGTGAAATACACCACAACTGATGAATTCCTTGACCAATTTGTGTGAGATATATCAAGAAATTAAGTACTATGTAATAATCTCTAGCTATCGATGGGATAGTCTAGTCAATAATCCCACAATCGATGGGTTCCTTGATCAGTTTAGTGTCTCTGTTGGCAGGTTGGAGTCAACGGTCTATCCGTTACTCATTACTACTGTCTAGACAAGTGTAATAACAAAATTGACATGGCTTCAATTTTGCTCTAAAAATTGTTGGCTCCGTCTAAATAATTATTTTTTAGTATATATATTTTTTAAAAATACTATTATAGCAATTTTAAAAATTTTTTTTGATAAATGTATTTGTCAGAATAAAAATTAATTTGAAAACTTGTTTGATATTTTTTAAAAAACGTATTTCTAAAAGTACAACTAAAACACAACCAAACAAACAAAGCCGTTCTTTCCTAGCTTGCGCTGCTCTTAGGTGCCATCATCAGCCCTGCTATCTTTCGCATGTACAATTCAATAATGTGCTAGCCATCTTCATCGTCTTCATCGATACTTCCACCTTTTTTTTCGCCTTTGCCAATACCTTTGTATTGCTCATCATTTACAATTCTCAATTGTATTGCTCATCATTTACAATTCTCAAACCCACATTGTAGACTCTCAAACATTAAACTAAACTTCAACCGTGTTCAAACACTACTTTCCTTGAATTTCTCGAAGATCTCCTAATTATTCTTTTTTTTCCACTTTCATCTTAATATTATGCAAGAATCTTTAGTCTTGTTGCTGATCAGCTTGTCGCCACTGGATTCTTCATACACAAGATCAACAACTTCAATCTGCCAAAAACAACTCAAATAAATCTTCATATTGCACCCAATTACCTGATTCCAATGACACTTGTCGCGCCCCATTTTTCGAAAAAAAGGAAAATAAATAAAATGATAATATGGGTGGTGAATGTGTTAGTTGGAAAAAGAAAAATTAAAATGCGTTGTTGTGTTTATTTGTTGGGAAAAGAGGATAGGTATTTGTAAAATGATTTTTAGAAAATATTGTGCAAAAGACGTGAAATACTTTATTTTTTGAAAGCAAATGAAAAGGGCCAAAAATGGGACTTTTGGAAATGCGACGGTTTTTTTTTTGGCCCGAAAATAGAGTCTAAAAAGGGTTTTTTAGTAAAAAAGGAGTCGCCACTTGGTATTGAGTTTTGGTGTACCAAGTCACCCGAAAATATTTTATAAAAGGTAAGAAAATCAAAATGCTTTATATAAAGAAATAGTTTTTGAAAAAAAGTAAGGAAAAACAAGAAAAACCCTTTTAGACGACTCCAGGTCTTTGAAAACAAGAGAAAAAGGTTCGGGAGTCACAGTTGAAGAAAGGGAAGGCAAAGGCTCGTGCCTAAGGCACCCTTTCAACCTAGCCGAAACTAGTTGCGAGGTTTAGTCTAAATTTTCCTAATATAACCCTAAAAATTTTTTTATCGCATTTGGAGGCAACTATATGAATGCAAATCTAGTCCTAAAAATGGATATCGTTAAGGGAGCAAATGTTCCATTGAGGTTTAGTCGAAATTATCGCATTAATTGCGAAACCCGAATGTAGACCTCGACGGAGTCACGAGTATAGGTGCAAAAATGGAATGCAAAAGAAAAGGAAAATAGTAGTATAGATAGTAAGTGAACAAAGAAAATAGGGATGCAACATAACGGGTATGGGAGACGAAATGGGCTCGTGACTAACTGTTTCTACTCACGGAGGGGGGAACGGCATGTACGCCATCGCTTCCCACGTGAGTAGATGACTATTCCTTAGTCAAAAATCACACAAATGACCTAAAATTCTATGTGTAGTGGAATCTAAATATTATGCACCAAATAGATGTTAAAATAGGTAATAAGTGATAAAGTATATATAAAAATCATAGAAAAATGGAAAAAAGCCTAAAAAGATAAAATGTATGTGAAATGTCATGAAATGCGCACGAGAAATGATCCTAATGCTAAAATGACCTAAAGGCTTAGCATTGGACTAGCCTATTTTCTAAAAATTCTCCGCTAGCGTTGGACTAGCGAAGAAACCGGAATTAACCACAACTAGCTTTGGACTAGTGTGGCGACGATACACATATATAATTAAAGCAAGTAAATAAATAAATCATGTATTAAAGCAATAATCACCAAAAAGCAAATAATAGCACATAGGAGCACATAGCACACAAGCATGATATTCTAGATGCAAAGTCCTAAAGAAAGCGAATAAAACACATAAGCACATAGCACACATAGTCCTAGCTATTGCACCGGAGAAGCCTAATCACAATCTAAAAAATAGAAAAATAACCTATCTAACCTATCTATTACACTTTCTATCTAAAATACATAGGCTTTAATTAAATAGATAAAACATAACTATCTATTACATTAACTATCTAAATACAAAGAATTTACTGAATAGAATATTACCTATCTATTACATTTCTTTGAATAATTAATATTAATTCAAGTAAATAATATGAAATAAATAAATGTTCACACATGTATAGAAAATATAAACACAAAGAGATATTTAAAAAAAAACATATAGAAAACACATAGGAGCACGTAGAAGCACATAAAGAGAAATAAAAAGGGTAATCGAGGTACCTCATATTCGAAGACCAGGTACAAATTGCTACTAACATGAACAAACATGTCAAAAATACCACTATTTAAATAAATAAACTACTAATTGAATAATTTCCTGCCGATCAGTATGAACATACTATGATAATTCAAACAATCATAGCAATAAGCGAAAGAAAATAATGATAATAATAATTAATTGTTTAGGAAGAAAAACGAAAATTGTTTAAGTAAAAATAAATAAGTAAATAAATAAATAAAGAAAAACAACAAAAATAAAGAAATAATAATAGAAGATAAAATACAATAATAGATACTTAAACTTTTAACACCCCAAATAATGATTATTAGAATAACTAAAAGGAAAATAAAGAAACTAATTTGAGCATTAATTATACTAACAAGGCCCAATTTTAGAACATTAATTATAAATTTGATAAAATAAATAAGGAAAATGTGAAAAGAAATAATTTAAAGCTTTGAGGAGTTAACTAATTTTAAATTATTATATATATAGATATATATATATATTTTTTTTTTGCAAAAAATAAAATATTATAAGATTTGGATTAAAAGTGAAATTTAAGCAATGGTCTAAAATGACAAATGTAATTTACAACAAGCAAAGGGGTAAAATTATAATTTAAACCCTAATTAAGGTAATGACATAGTTTACAACAAATTTAAAGGCTAAAAATATAATTTTCAGCAAGTATAATGCCCAAAAATAAAATTTCCAGCAATACTTAAGTCTAAGAATATAATTTCAGCAAAGTCAATAAATAATGTGTAATTTACAGCAAACATTTAAAGGCAAAATTTCAAGTTCTAGCTATTTGGAGAGCAAAAATATAAATTCCAGCAATATCGGAGGACAATAAAGTAATTCCAGCAAAAATATAATGGCAAAATGAAATTCCAGCAAGGTTTGGGGGCAAAAAATGCAAAATTCCAGCAATATGAGGGACCAAATATAAATTCCAGCAACAATAAGGGGCCAAAAATAAAATTCCAGAAGGTTTGGGGATAAAAATGCAATTTTCATAAATATCAAAGGGTAAAATTGTAATTCCAGAAAAATTACAGGGGTCAAAATGTAATTAACGAAAAATATAGGGTCAAAAATGGAAATTAAAAAATGTAGGGGCCAAAATCATAATTATATAAAAGTCGAGGGACCTAAATGCAATTAATTAGGACCTAATTAAAAGGAAAATAAAATTATGGGGGTCAATCTACAATAAACAGAAACTTAAATGCACAAATCAGAAATACGCAGGGCCAGAGTAACATTAATAAAAGTATAAGGACTATAAAATAAATACCTATTATTAATTAAAAATAAATAAAAAAACTAACCTACTCAAAACGACGTAGTTTTGAGTGAAACTACGTCAAAACGACGTAGTTTCACTAAAACTCCCTTTTTTTTTTTTTACCGATTTTAGTTTTTTTTTTTTTTCTTCCTGATTTCTCTTTTTCTTTTTTTTTCTTTCTTTCTTTCTTTTTTTCTCTCTTCTCTTCCTTCTTTCTTCTTTTCTTTTTCTTTCTTTCTTTCTTTTTTTCTCTCTTCTCTTCCTTCTTTCTTCTTTTCTTTTTCTCTCTTCTCTTCCTTCCCGATTCCCCTCTGCTTCCCCTCTCTGTTCTCTCCGTCCGATCCTCTCTCTCTCACAGGTCTCTCTCTCTCTCTCTCTTGGTCCGAAAAAAAAAATCCCTAAATTACCTACTAAACTACATCTATTAATTGTACAAAAATGAAAGAGAGATTGGAAAAAAAATTTTTTTTTTTTTTTTTACCTGGACCGACAAGAGAGGGTGGTCTGGCGCCGGTGGTGGTGCGGCGGCGTCACTGGTGGTGCTCTGGTTGGGATTCGGCCGGTTGTTGTTGTTGTTGCCTCTCTTTTTTTTTTAATGCTGATTCTGTGCAGGTAGTGTGCGTGTGTGGACTGATGTGTGTGTGTGTGTGTGTAGGTTTTGCTGGAATCTGTGTGTATTTTGTGTGTTGTGTGCTACTATTGTGAGTGAGATGCAGGTGTGTGCGTGTGTGTGGGCTGATGTGTGTGTGTGTGTGGGTTGTTGCTGTGTGTTTTTTTTTTTTTTTGTGTAATGCAGGTGTGAAGTGCGTGTGTGTTTATGGTGTGTATGTGCAAGTGTGTGTGGTGTGTGAAGGTGCGTGCAATTGTGCCTGGTTTGTGGAAGTGCAGGTGTATATGTTGTGCGTTTGTTTTCTCTGCAGGTGTATGCAATTGTGAATGTGAGAGGGGAAGAGTGTGTGCAGGTTTTGCAGGTGTGTTTGTAAGGCTTTGGCCGAGAGAGAAGAGGGAGTTGTGTGTGTTGTGGTTGTGTGTTTTTTGGTGCAGGGGATGGAGAGTGTAGGTGTGTATTGTGCGTGAGTGAGTGAGTGCACTGCAGAGGGGTGAAGGAGGCTGAGAGGGAGGTCTGTGTGTGAGGTGTGAATGTGTGTTTGGATGTGTGCGAATGTGGCTGTGTGTTGTGTGTGTGTAGCGAGTGAGTGTTTTGTGAGGGAAGGAGTGAACGTGTGTGCTGGTGAAGGTGCAGGGAGGAAGAGAGGTGCTTGGAGAAAATGCCCAGGAGATGAGTGTTGCAGGTGAATGGTTTTTTGTGAGGGGAAGGGGATGTGTGGTGCAAGTGTGTGTTCTGCCTGTGAATTGAGCGTGAAAGGTGCAGAGAGGGAGTGGTGAGGTTGTGTGAGTGTTGTATGCTTGTGCAAGGGAAGGGGGCTGAGAGAGTGAGGGTGAATAAAGTGAGTGAGAAGTGAGTGAAGTGAGTGCAAGTGAGTATTGCAGGTGCTGATGTGTGTGGTGTGTGTTAATGGTATGCTTGTGTACCGTGTGTTTCTGTGCGTGTTTTATGGAGTGGAGTCCGGATGAAGCAGTGCTTCTGTGTGCCTATGTGTGTATGCTTGTGCAAGGGAAAGGGAGGCAGAGGGAGTGAGACTGTTGGGTTGAGAGTGCAAGTGAGGTGTTTGATGTGTATGTGAGGGAGGCGTGAGAGAGTGCCCAAAAATCCTGAAAATCTGGTAAAGACCATAAAATGGGGGAAGAAAAGTGGATTTTGTTATCCATTTGCAGAACAAGCAGCAGCAGAATGCTGCTGCTTTTCATCTTTTTTTTTTTTTTTTTTTTTAAGAAAGAGAAGAAAATAAAGACACTGAAAATAAAATAAAACTACTTGAATATTTTTTTTTAAAATTATATATATATAATAAAAATAAAAATAAATAATAATAATAATAATAATACTAATAATAAATAAAATACAATATTATAAGAAGGGAAAGATAAAATTTAATGTAACAAATGAAAGGTTAATTCAACATTAGGAAAAACACAACTTAAAATAAATACCAAATGGTCTTTAAGAAAAATAATAATAATAAAAAAAAATCATTTTTTTTTAACATGAAAATTTATAAAATGCTTGTAGACAAAATTCTTCATAAAGAAAATCTTAAATAAAAAGTGCATTGGAAAGCGTGCCGTTGAATTAAAAAATAATAAAGTTTTAAATAAATAATGAATGACTCCTAAAAATCATTTAAATCATAAATAATGATAAAAATAGTAAAATCATGGATTTAGGAAATAAAATAAAATAAACTAATATTTACATGGTGAAATTACCATTTTGCCCCTAATGTGATGAATTAGACATAATATGCGAAAATTGTACTCGACCCCCGAAAAATGAGAAAATACCCCCTAAAATAAGAGTGACACACATATTTTTACAAAAGGTGTGTCAAAATTTGGTGTTTACAACACTATCTCACATGATATTCAATTGGGTTTCCCCAATCAGATATAATTTTAGATCAGGAATTATCAAATAATCATTTTTATTTGAAAGTCTAAATTCAATATAAGAAGCCCTCCTCAGAGATATCATTTTATTTGTTGTTTAAATAACTAAAAGCGATTCTTATAAAAATCTAATTCCAATAAAGAGTTTTGTTTGGAATTTAATCATACACAAGTGAAAACCTGCGAGAGATTACAAACATGTTCTCTTGTCCTTCCTTTACTAAAATTCGTTCAAAAGCTAATTTTGAAAATTCTTTATTTTCAAAGCTGATAGAGCCTCAACTGAAAGAACCTTCAATGGACCACTTGATCGATGAATTACATAAAATTGTAAAAATTTGAATTACATTAAAATTGTAAAAAAATTATATCAGTTACTATAAAATCTATATTTGAACAAAAATATCATAAAAATTTTTTTCAAAAAATATTGGGTGTGTTTGGATGGCATTATTTGGTCAAATTATTTAGAATAATTATTTGGTCAATTTTTGTTGACCAAGTAAGAAAATTTGAAAAGTGTTTGACTAGAGAAAATTTTTGGATTTGTGTTTGGATAGTGAATAATTTTTTTGTTGACTTTTTTAAAAAGTTGAAAAGTGTTTGAATTGTGAAAAAGTTTTTGGTTTGTTTAAAAATTTTGTAACAACTTTAAGAACTTTTTACTTAATTATTCACAAAAGCAATTACATTTATATTCAAGATCTACTTAGAAAAATTTAAAAAATCGCAATTAACAAAATGAAATCTATTGTCGGTAGGTTTTGTGATGGATTTTGTGGAACGAGCACTGATGCTGGATACTTGTAAAACGACGAGTGCTTGGTAAATTTTTAGTTTTCAGATAGTATCGGATGCTAATAAAATTACTAGCGTCCGATATCAGCACTCGGTTAACAAAACCTACCATATAACCCATCGACAACGGATCTCATTTTGTTACTCGTGATTTTTCTAATTTTTCTAAACAAAATTTAAAGGCAAACGTGCTTGCTTTTGTAAATAATTGTGTAAAAAGTTACTAAAATTGTACAAAGTTTGAAAAAACATTTGAAATTTGAAATGAAAATATTTGGTAGGAAAATTTGAACTATTGTTTTTCAAAAAGGTGGGAAAAAATTTTTGGTCAAAATTTTCTTGACTTATGGCCAAATAATTTTTCAACTATTCCAAACACATTTTGAAAAAAATTTTTCCAAAAAATTCCAAATAATGCCATCCAAACACAATTACGCCTAGCAACTGCAAAACCTTCAGGACTTGATCCATTATAGAGTGAGAAGACAAGACTTTAATATTTTTGTCTTTGTTGAACAGAAAATTTTATGCCTTTTCTATTGAAACCATAGAAAAGGAAAAAAAGACGAGCAATAATGCAATGAATTATCATTGTGGAGCTACAAAGATTACAAGGTCGAAAGAGAGCAGAAGGTAAAACAAAGGACATGGTTTGCACACTATTTGATGACCTGACAATGACCGGTTGATTGCACAGGAAAAATTATTAGGTGGACCAGATTCACCACTTCATTTATGGACAATGTGGCATAAAAGAGACAAAGAGTACCATGTTAGAATAGTAATGTATATTGATTTAGGAAAGTAATATAAAAATATTTATGTAATTTTATTTTAAATTAAAATATCTATAAGTAAAATCGTAAATCGAAGTCAATATAAAAAATTTTCGATTCTACCAAGTTACTAGAATTAATCAAGAATAAAAACCAACATGATATTTGCAACTTTCGTGGACATAAAAGATACTTTTTTTGTTTTTTGACAATTGGGGAAAGGAAAAGGAGAAGACTACTTACTCAACCTCAATTGAAAGGAAGAATAAGAAATAAATCTAAATTTAACTCCACAAACCACTCCAAAGCCATGGTAACTTTTAATTTGCTCTCCTAACCTTTAAATATATATATTTTAACTTTTGAATTTGTTAGGTGAGAGAAAATGTAGTTAAATGAAATAGCCAAATTACACAAATACATTTGACTTAGCATAAAGGAAAATTATGAAAAAAAAAAACAGCTGTTGCAATATTTTCGAAAAATATTTTTGACAAATTTATAAATAAAGTAAACTACTAAATTTTAAATGAATTAAATATGAAAAATAGCTAACAAGAAATGTAACAATGATATCATAAAAGATTATACTTCTTGTACTATTACCTAATAAGCTAAAACCGGAGCTAGACATTTAACATCTTCAAATAAATTACCAAGAACATACGGAATCAAACTGTCATTCCTATGTGCAACCAGTTACAAAACATTTTTATTTTATTTCGGCCTAACAGTTACTTGTAAGTACACTTTTTTTTTTTTATTCTTTTTGTGTGGGGTGTTTGGGCTTTCTCTTGTTTCAGGGTTTATTGGGTTACCCAAAATGGCTTCATTATGATTAAAGCCCAAACCACACCTGAGGAATCCTTTGAATGTTGGTTCCAAGCATATCAATTATTTTTCAAAAAACACATTTCCAATGAATTCTTTTTCGCTTTCATGCTAAGATTGGTAGAAAAAGTATTGTAATAATTTTCAGTTGGCTCAATCAGTTGTTTTATTAATATTATTTTTTAATCACAGGACTTTCCATTTCCAACGTTAACATGCATAATAATACTCTCTTCTTTGCAAGTTGCAGACCAATGACAAGATTCATGTCGGACAAGAGGAGGAAACGCAAACTCGGCAATGTTTTGAGCAAACTCCCAAACTCTAATGGATTGCTTCTTGCCAAGGCACTTCGTAGTAGGGAATTCTTTCCAAATACATCCCTTCTCAACAACTTACGAGCAGGACATGTCCGCCTGATGAAGTTCCTGAATTTGTCAATAAGGCTTAATCGTAAGACAGCATGATTTAATCCTCATTAGGTGACCTAAAGAAAATTACCACAGTATATGGGATTCATGTATGTTCAACTAAATCAAATCGGTCACAAGATGTAATACTATAAGATGTCACATGAATTTACTCGAACTCTTGTTCTTTTATGTGATCATAGTTTTAGGTATATTCATTTTATTAAAAAAAAATTATTAATTAACAAATTTTCTTCTTTTTTTTTTTAAATATATTTGACACAATAGTTACAATTTGATAGCTAATACTTCAGGTTTGGACTAACTATTGAGATTCTAACAAAGTTTATATGTGAAATAATGAGTAATTTTTCACATAATTTTTCTTATTGTTGTATTCCACTTTGTGATATTTTTAATAGTTTTTACTTTATATTCAAATTTGAATGATATTTTGTTATTTTTCTATTTATTGAATATATCATTTAAAATGTGTTTTTACAAGAAAATATATACGTAACAATAAATGAATTAAAGTAAAAAATCCGACCAGGGATCTAGGTGGATGTGGGCGTGGCTAAATGACGAGTGGAGAAGGTAAATTTTTAAGTAGGGCAGAAAATAATGAAGGATAATCCTACCCAATTACGCATTTCTAGGCAAACAACTAATTTATATAACGTTTGAATTAGATATTAAATCTTTACATCTAAAAAGTGATTTGAGTAATTATTTTTTTATTAGATATACACGTACATAATACACAGGTTCGATATTAGTTTTGAGTTTGATTTGAGACTCCACATTGGATAAGGTGATGACTTAGCTCCCACCCTAGGCCTTGGATTGTTTATTTCTCATTTGAGCCACGTCTGTGCTTAGATTTTTGGGCTAAGATTTAAGGAGTGTTTAGTTTAGGGGAATCAAGAAAGAGAATGGGTATGAGTATTAATGACACTAATGTTTGAAAAACAAATATTACTATTATTCAATCAGAATGAAAGTGATTAATTGAGGTTTCTATGATTCTCTTTAAAATACTATATCAAATTCATTAACCCTTTTGGAGGAATGACATCCGTTCGATTACTAAACCAAACATGATAGGGAGAATTATCAAAACCGATACTCATAGTGGGATTCATGATATCCATTGTAATAGTGATTGAGAAATTTGTACCGAATGGCTCCTTAATATTTTGTTCGTCATTGCTTACTACAGATTTGATCATCCCTGATTCAGTTTATTTGGCAGCTCGTGTAATATTATATCCCTATGAGCTAAAGCAGATATTCATTGCACCAAGTGTACTCAAGTGATTAAGTAAATCTAAGCCCTTAAAATAAACCCTGGACCAGATATTTGATGATGTGTGTACACTCACGAACAAAATTTCACTAGTGCAAAGATTATCTGGGATTTGAAAGAAAAATGTTTACCAGGGAAGTCAGAAGAATGGGAGCTGAATAATTCTCTGTTGATTATTCTTGGAGCATTGATAGAAGCCAGTGAGGTAGCAAAAGAAGACAGCAAAACCAGCTAACAAATTTAACTTAGGTGACAGGGTTGTCCTTTTCAATATTTTCCTGTATATGTAACCGGGCCAGAAGCTGTTGAATTTAGGAAGCAAATTTCTGCATCAGTTCAGGAGATCAATTTATAGTCTCTCCTGTATATAAAATATTCTTCCTCCAAAGGTACAACAGATTACAATAGTATCATCCTAGAGCTAGAAATGGCTGGCAAAAGCAAGATTTTGATTATTGGGGGCACAGGATACTTGAGAAAATTCATAGTTGAAGCGAGTGTAAAAGATGGGCACCCAACTTTTGCATTGTTTAGAGAACGCACAGTCTCAGATCCTAAGAAGGCAGCAATCATAGAAAGCTTCAAGAACTTAGAAGTCACATTTCTTTATGTGGGTTAGCTCTTTTTTTTAAGTGTAATTCTGTTTTCAGAAAAAAGTTTAAGAAATTGACATCGATATATATGTTCTGAACAGGGAGATTTGTACAATCACCAGCAGTTAGTTGATGCAATCAAACAAGTTGATATAGTAATCTCTGCTGTTGGAGGAAATTTGGGAGTGATAGCTGATCAAGTAAGGATCATTGCAGCAGTTAAAGAAGCTGGTAACATCAAAGTAAGCCGATACACATATCCTTAATTTCTTGTTTTTTCCTTGTTCTTTACTACATGTGGTACAAATTCCTAAGACATATGCTATATATGGTTTCAGAGATTTTTGCCTTCTGAATTTGGACTTGATTCGGATCGTGTGCATGCTGTTGAGCCTGCTGCAGGCCTATTGAGAACCAAGGCCGAGATTCGCAAAGCTGTTGAGGCTGAAGAAATACCTTACTCTTACTTGGCATCTAATGGTTTTGCTGGTTATTTGACTCGTTCCTTTAATATCTTTGACGATCTTAGCTCTACAGACCTTCCCAGAGACAAAGTTGTTGTTCTTTGCGATGGAAATCCTAAAGGTGATCACTTATCAGAGGAAGCTTTTCTTGTCTGCTGCTCATTGTGCAGAATTCTTGCTTTCTTCTATTTTGATTCATCATTCTTTGTTCATCAATTTATGTTTGTTCTAGCTGTTTTCGTAAAGGAAGAAGACACAGCCGTATATACCATCCAAGCAGCAGATGACCCAAGGACTCTGAACAATATCGTGTATCTTAAACCCTCTGCCAACACTTTGTCCGACAATGAAATAGTATGATTGTGGGAAAAGAAAATTGGCAAGACCCTCGAAAGGATTTACGTTCCAGAGGAAGAAATTCTCAAGAAAATTCACGGTCAGCTAACAAAAAGGGCAAATCAGTTGCCTCTTTCTATTAAAAACAAAAAAAAAAAGCATTTGCAATTGGAAAAAGTTTTGAGCAATAGTCATTTTAACAACACCTGCTAATATGCAGTAGTGCTTAGTCCATGTTTAGAAGACTAACAAATATAGAATTTAATTTGTGCTTTTTCCCTTGATTTTTTTTTTCAAGAGGCTTCAATGCCATTGAAGTTGTTCCTATCTCTCGGATACTCGTTTTTTGTGAACGGAGATGTTACGAACTTTGAGATTGAAGCTTCTTTTAGAGTGGAAGCAACAGAGCTTTATCCTGATGTGAAATACACCACAATTGCTGAGTACCTTGATCAGTTTGTATGAGATTTATTATGCGAAATACACCACAACAGAAATTTATTATGTAACTAACATCTAGCTATCGATAAGACAATCAATATTCATGCCTATGGCTTTACATATGGAAGACATGTGACATATGTACACTTACTCTCCAATACAATGCCAATAATAAACCTGAAGTATATGCTCTTTCTACTGGTTGATTTTTCCATATTTCCATCCCCAGATTGCTGATTCCTATAATCTCTTCACTATTGCTTGGCAAATTTTTAAAACTAACCCATTGGCACTAGACTCGTGGCACTGAGATTCCGACTGATTTTTTTGGAGCTGTCTAATGATTGTAAAACATGTTAACATTCTAAAACTATGTATAAAAAAATATAGCAGATCAAGATAGTCTTCCTAGATTCATAAGGGTTCTAGAGTACTTATATCTTTTGCAACCATTAGACAGTTTAAATTTTCACGCTTTTTCCAGGCACGAGGCTGCATCAGTTTTTTGAATTCGATGCTACCATGATTCTGGCAACATGCCTAGTTTGGGTTTGCTTCAGTTTTTTGAATTCGATGCTACTATATTCCTTTGAATATTGGTTCCAAGCATCAATTATTTTTCACAAAACACATTTCCAATGAATACTTTTTCGCTTTCATGCTAAGATTGGTAGAAAAAGTATTGTAATAATTTTCAGCTAGCTCAATCAGTTCTTTTATTATTACTAGTAATACGGCACGTGCAAATGCACGTTGACAAGGATCTTTATGGTGCTTTCTTTGTGTATTTTAAGAAGCATGTTATTTAGATGCATAAGTAGAGGTCATGAAAATTTATTTGAAAATTTTTTTTGGCATTTTATGTAAAACCAACTGAAAAATTAAATTATAATCCCATAATGTAGTTAAATTTCCTTAAGTTATCATTTTCATTAGTACATATCTAGATATATATAGATTTTAGTCTATTGCTTTTACTTTGTAATGTTTTTCCCTACTTTTGAAGTCTATAATTGGGATTTGATCTTCAATTCCATATTTTTAACTTTCTTTTTGGTTCTTCAATTGGTTTTTGGTGTGCTCTTATTAATATTAGTTTCTTCTTCTCCTTTGTATGCATGTTGATAATTGATAATTTGTTGTTTTCTACTAAATCATGGAATTAGTCAAGATTTACATATATATTTTTTGTTTTAATATAAATATTTATATGCTTAATATTTTCGTATCACTTTACATTAACAAAATATAAAAGGATAAGGTGGAATACATACTTGTCCAAAAATAGGCAATCTGATCCTTTGCTAATTGATTATGATTATGTGTTAAAATAATTAATAGTACTTGTTTTAGTGATCTAATTAGGTACCAATTTTATGCTCTTCAACTTTATAGCTAATGAAACGTTATGTAGTAAAAGCTTTAAAATATTATTATAAAATAGTTTCCCTAAATAACTAAAATTTTACACAAAGATAGTAGTAGAAAAATATTGGCCCAAATGATTAAAACCATCTTTCACTATTACTATTGCAACATTCTATTTTCTTGTCTTACTATAACAATACGAATGATCTATCTTTAAATATCATTTCATTTAAAGAAACATTTTTTCCTTTTTTTTTTTACAAATAAATTACATATCAAAAGCAAAACATATATTTTTTGTTTATTCTTGTATATCTCCAATTTCATCTAACTACTCATGCTCAATGAAGCAGAGTACGATTATTCAATTTGGATGGACCTATTATTTGTTTGAATATTCCATACAATATTATTGGGACTTCACGAATTTCTCTTCTTCATGAAATTATCACTTTTTATTTACCAATTTCATACTTCTATTTAATTTTTTGACCTAAATCAAGAAGCACTCTAGTGACCCAAAAATTTTCATAGGTTAATAATAGATTTGATAGAATGTAACCAAATCAAGAAGTTCTCCACTTAATTGGGGACTATTTACTATTTTCTTTTTTCTTTTTTCCTTTTTCCTTACTACATGGTACGACTTAGGAGAGATAATTCAGTATTATAAAGATGACTATTGGAGAGAAATCCTCCCCAATTAAGTGGAGAGGAATCTAATCCCGGTTAAGGAGGACTACAAAATCAAGTCTATATACAAGTAAAATCTTCACATGAGTTGTAGCTTTGTAGGCTGGCTGTTTTCTTGTTTAGAGGCTGGTCTTGCTCTTCAATATTATATATACATCCAAACAACACTTGCGCACTAACATTTGATAATTACAGTGCAAAAATTGACAAGCAAAGATGGTGTTGCATGAAATGTTGCTGAGGTTTTTATATCCATTACCATCATCTTTGTTCATCTTAGCCATGTCTATTATCAGTTTTGTATCATTAACACATTCTAGCTTCCAAGAAAGCCAAGGAAAGAACATGCAATATGCCAAGTTCTTTAATGTTGGAACTGTCAAGACGTATAAGAAAGCCAAACTCTCTGGTAGAACTGGGATGCTCATATTTTATACTCCTGCGTTTCTTGCTAGTGTGGCTTCTTTTGCACTTCTCCCAAATGAGGGGCTCAGATTTTCTTTGCTTCGCTTACAGTTAGCCAAGCGGAAAAAAGTTTTAATTTTTTCGGCAATTGAGTTTATATAATTACCTGACACCAATCCATGGCTATGTGTGACTTACAAATAGAAACAAATTATAAAACATATTGCATATGAATTGAGAGGGTGTACTAACCATTTTCTCTTCTTCTTTTCCTCCATTGTAAGTACCTTTTAAACTATTTGATATTTGATGGCAATAGAAATGGAGCAAAAGCAATTTTTGTTATTGGTGTTAGTAAAAGATTGATATATGATATATTTGAGGGTTAAGTGGAAGGATTTTGTAACTCCACCTTAATAACAACACAATAAATTTCATTATAGCACTCAATATATTCTTGAATCATCCCTCATTTTCTTCACAACTGTTTTTTCCGCAACAATTTTCAAGGTCATAACCTCAAAACTGTTTATATGACTGGACACCCATTATTGTGTCATCATTACATGTATAAGCAAGACTAATGATTATTCAACAAAAAAGGCAAATCGTGGCTATTCAACTTCTTATACCAAGTTAATGTAAATCAAAGGATTTTGTAATTCTAGCTCAATTACAATAGAATCAATTAAATTTCATTATTATATATCATAAAAGCACTAAATTACAATGTAATCAATTTCATTACAACACCAAAGGACATTATAGAAGGACATTTTAGGTATATTTTAAAACTAACACACAAGGTGCAAAGACTCTAAATCTACTAAGACTATCCATATTTTTAAAGAGAGAATAGATTATTTTTTAATCACTCTACTCTCCATTTCCAACTTTAGCATGTATAATATTCTCTTCTTTGCATTTTGCAGACCAATGACAAGATTCAAGTCGAACCAAAGGAGGAAACGAACACTTGGCAATATTTTGAGGCAACTCTCAAACTCTTCTATCCAAAAACATCCCTTCTCAACAACTTACTAGCAGAACATGCTCGTGTGATGAAACTCGTGAACTCGTCAATAAGGCTTGATCTTAAGACAGCATAATTTAATCCTCATTAGGTAACGTAAAAATATTACCTCAGTATAGGATTCATGTATGTTCAACTAAATCAAATCGATCACAAGATGTAATACTATAAGATGTCACATGAATTGACTCGAACTCTTATTCTTTTATGTGATCACAGTTTGAGGTATATTCATTTTATAAAAAAAAATTGAGTAAATTATTATTAACCCCCTGTGGTATAGCCTTTGACCACATGATTCTCCTATGGTTTCAATATGACTATATAACCCCTTGTGGTTTCAGAGATTTTTACCTTCTGAATTCGAGATTGATGTGGATCGTATGCATGCTGTTGAGCCTGCTACAAGCTATTTCAGGTCAAAGGCCAAGATTCGCAGAATTGTTGAGACTGAAGGAATACCTCATACTTACTTGGTATCTAACTGTTTTATGGGTTATTTGCCCCATTGCTTTAATCTCTCTGAAGACCTTAGCCCCAAGACCTCCTCCCAGAGACAAAGTTGTTGTTCTTGGTGATGGAAATCCAAAAGGTGAGCACTAATCAGAAGAAGCTTGCTTCTATGCTGCTCAGGGCACAAATTCTTGCTTTATTCTCTTTTGAGTTATATATCATATGATCATCATTCTTTGGTCATCCATTTTTGTCTGTTGCAGTTGTTTTCAATAAGGAAGAGGACATAGCTACATATACCATCAAGGCAGCAGATGACCCAAGGACTCTGAACAAGAGCGTGTACGTTAGACCTCCTCCCAACACTTTGTCCTTCAATGAAATAATCTCATTGTGGGAAAAGAAAATTGGCAAGACCCTCGAAAGGATTTATGTTCCAGAGGAAGAACATCTTAAGAAAATTCAAGGTCAGCTTAAAACAAGGGCAAATGAGTTGCCTCTTTCTCAAAAGAAATCCATATGCAATTAGAAAAGGTTTTGAAAGATGGTCATTTAAAGAAGACTTGTTAATATATAGTACTGCTTAATTTTTTGTTGAGAAGACTCATAAATACAAAACTTATTTTGTATTTTCTATCTTGAATTTTTTTTTCCAGAGGCTTCAATGCCATTAAACTTGCTCCTAGCTATGGGATACTCGGCTATCGTGAAGGGAGATAATGCAAACTATGAGATTGTAGCTCCTTTTGGAGCGGAGGCAACTGAGTTTTATCCTGATATGAAATACACCACAACTGATGAGTTCCTTGACCAGTTTGTATGAGACATATCAAGAAATTAAGTACTCTGTAATGATCTCTAGCTATCGATAGGACAGTCAATAATCCCATCCCACAATTGATGGGTTCCTTGATTAGTTTAGTGTCTCTGTTTGTAAGTTGGATTCAACGGTCTATCCGTTACTCATTACTATTGTCCGGACAAGTGTAATAACAGAATTGAAATGGCTTCAATTTTGCTCTAAAAATTGTTGGTTCGTCTGAATAGTTATTTTTTGAATTGTTTTTTAGACAAATATTAATATAACAATTTTAAAAATTTTTCTTGATAAATATATTAATGAAATAAAAAATTAATTCAAAAATGTATTTGATATTTTTAAATTACAAGTAAAACACAACCAAATAAACAAAGCCGTTGTTTCCCAACTTGCGCCGCTTCAAGGTGCAATCATTAGCCATCCTATCTTTCATATGTACAATTCAATAATCAATGGTGCTAGCCATCTTCATCGATGCTTCCCCTATTTTTTCCATCCTTGCCAATACTTTAGTGTTGCTCATTATCTACAATTCTCGAACCCACATTGTAGAATCTCAAACATTACACTGAACTTGAACCGTGATCAAACACTACTTTCCTTGAATTTTTCGAAGAACTCCTAATTATTCTTTTTTTCCCCCCTTTGATCTTAATATTCTCCAAGAATCTTCAGTCTTGTTGCCCATCTTGTTCTTTGTCAATGCCGTGGAGCTCAGCTTGTCTCTACTGGATTCTTCATACACAAGATCAACAACTTCAATATGCTAAAAACAACTCAAATGAATCTTTATAGTGCACCCAATTACCTGATTCCAGTTACACTATTTCACATGATATTCAATTGGGATTTCCCAATCAGATATAATTTCAGATCAGGATTTGAAAGTATATATTCAATATAAGAAGCCCTCCCCAGAGATATCATTTTATTTGTTGTTTAAATAACTAAAAGCGATTCTTTTTTTTTTTGATAAATAAAAGTGATTCTTATAAAAATCTAATTCCAATAAAGAATTTTGTTTGGAATTTAATCATACTCAAGTGAAAACCTGCCAGAGATTGTCGCGTCCTAAAAATCAATTAAGTAACGGGTACTAGTGAGGTCGTGACTGTCGTGTCCCGTAAAGACGGTCTGGTCTGATAACCCTTTTTGAAAAGATTGTTTTAGGAAAAACTGTGCGCGGGTGTGAAAAATTAAGTTTTTATTGAAAAAGTGTTATTTAAGAAAAATAATAAAAATAAGACCAAAACTAAAAAATACGACAGTTTTGGCCAACTAATTTTGAAAAAGGGTTTTATTTTGAAAAATGGAGTCGTCATTTGGTACTGAGTTAGGGTGTACCAAGTCACCCGAAAAATAGTTTAACAAAACAAAAAAAATTTAGAAAAATCATTTAAACCCTTTTTCGATTCCGGTCTACGAAAAATGAGAGAAAAATGTCCGAGAGTCACATTTGAAGAAAGGGAAGGCAAAGACTTACGCCTAAGGCACCCTTTTAACCTAGCCGAGGTTAGTTGCGAGGTTTAATCAAAATTTTCTAAATTAACCCTAAATTCTATCGCATTCGTATGTGTCTATATGAATGCATATCCTAAATCTAAATGTGATTATCGGGAGGGTCGAAATGTTCCATCAAAACTTGGTCGGAATTATCACATTAATTGCGAAACCCGAGTCGAGACCTCGAGAGAGTCACGAGTGTCTATGCAAAATGCGACACAAAAGAAAAGAAAATAATAATATATAGTAAGTGAAGAAAGAAAGTAGGTATGCAACAAGACGGATACGAAGGACTAATATCTCGTGACTGAATGTTTCTACTCACGGAGGGGGGAACGGCCTGTACGCCACCGCTTCCCTCGTAAGTAAGCGACTATTTCTAATCGAATCACACAAATGTCCTAATTTCTAAGTGAAATGCAACTTAAATGTTATGCATTTGAAGATGCGTCAAAATAAATAAATAAATAATATTAATAATAGTAAAAATCATGCAGAATGGAAAAAAAACTAAAAATGTGTGAAGTGGGAGGTGAAATGCACACGAATGCATCTGACACTAAAATGCCCTAAGAGTCTAGCGTTGGATTAGCCCGTTCTAAAAAAGCCCACTAGCGTTGAACTAGCAGGAAAAGAATAAAGCCACAACTAGCGTTGGACTAGTGTAGTGACGAAATAACATAAAACATGAATTTAAATAGTAAAGCGTTAATTAAAAGCAAATTAAACATGTAAAAACATATAAGATCACATAGGAGCACATAACACATAAGCATAATATTTTAGATGCAAAAATCCTAAAGAAAGCTGTAAAAGAAATAAACATGTAAGCACGCAAAAGCAAATAAACCCTAATTATTACATTGGGGCTTAATTTACAATTTAAAAAGGAAGAAATTAAAAATACCCTATCTATTACACTTTCTATCTAATTACACATTTTTTGCTAAAAATGTGAAAAATGTTATCTAACTATTACATTAACTAGCTAAATACAAAAAATAGTACATTTTTGCCAAATAATAATATTCAAAAAATTAAATATCACAAAGCAAAAATAGATACGCGAAAGCATGTAAAAATAAGAAACATTTGAAGAAAATGCATAAAAAATCACATAAGAGCACATTGGAGCACATAAAGAAGCAATTAAAAGGTAACGAAAATACCTCTTCTCGAAAACCCAGTACTAAAATACTATCAAAATGAACAAACAAGTCAAGGTACCTCGATATAAATAAATAAAGCACAAAATATGTAAGTATTGACAAATTGGGATAAAATTGTAAAGTCTAACAACTAAGGGGACTAAAAAATAAATTTTCATAAAATTTAAGGGGTAAATTGAAAATTCACCTAAGTTTGAGGAGGTGAAATGCAAATTAAAGCAAGTACGAGAAACAATTGTAAATTGAATCTAAGAAAAGGGGGCAAAAATAAAATTCCAACAAGTGTGGGGCACAAAATGTAAATTCCAGCAATATTAACGGGGACAAATATGAATTCCAGCAATATAATGGGGATATAAAACAAATTTCAGCAATATGAAAAGGACTAAAATACAATTTTCAGCAACTAATGGGAATCTAAAACTAATTCCAGCAATATGTAAAGGCCTAAAATACAATTTTCAGCAATTAATGGGGCCTAAAATTGAAATTCTAACAAATCTTAAGGGGCTAATGAAAATTCCTGCAACTAATGAGTGGTCCAAAACAAATTCCAGAAATACGTGGGGGGATAAAACACAATTTTCAGCAGCAATGGAGGACTAAATTACAAAATACAACAAGTTCTAAGAGTTAGTTTAAAATTCCAGCAAAGCTTAATGATCTAGAAGGAAATACCAGCAACATAAAGTTCAAAAAAAAATGAAAATTCTAGCAACAATAAGGGCCCAAAAATCAAAATCCAGCAACTATGAAGGGAATAATTGTATAAAAAAAATCAGTAGCATATAGGGAATAAAATGCAAATTCCAACAGTACATGGGGGGATAATTGAAAAGATTAAAATTTAATGGGGGTTAATATGCAAAATTTAAGGGTTCAATAGCATAAAAACAACATTTCTCTAAGGGCATATTGATACTAAATAAAACCAGGGACTAAATTGAATATAAAAAAATACAATAAAATAATAAAATAAAATAAAAAGAATAAAACACCTAAGACTAAAGCAACCCCACCAAATCGGTTTGTGCTACAGAAACTCAAGAAACGCATTCCTTCTATTAAAAATTCACTCAATCAAAACTAATTTAAGCTAAAAATCAATCAGAATCTAACTAAATCAAAAAATTAAACAAATAGAAAACGCCATTAAAGGAACCAAAACCCAAAGCATTCTTCTTCAACAAAAAAAAATGCTGAAGCCTCTCAATCAATTTAAAACTTCCCAGGTGTCTAGACCACTCCAACACCAAAATCCCAAACTCAATCTCCTAATTCTCTAATTCCAACAACCGCAAGCTCGCAAATCAATTCAGTAATTTCATTAACCTAGTAATTGAACGAAAGAAATTGAGAGAAGAAAAGCCTATGAGTCTTACCTTTCACGGCCAGAAGAAAAACAAGTCTAGTGATGGTGGTTTAAGCCGTCTAATGGTGGCTTTTGGTTGGCGATTTGGTGGTGCGATTTGTGGCTGAAATAGTGGCTGTCTTGTGAAGATTTGGGGTTAACTTTGCAGCTATTTTGAGGCTATAACGGGCTGTTCTTGCGGGATTTTGCAGTGTTTTTTTACACTGATTTGGGTCTAATTTTAGAGTTGCAGCTAGACTTTGACTTGGGGATCGAAGCTTGGGCTTGGTTGAATGTGGTCTCGGGTTTGATGGAGGAGATGAGAGGAGGAGTAAGACAATTTGTGAGCTTTACTGTGGTTGAGTGGTGGTTACAGGTGGCTTTATGGCTGGTTTTGTTGATTAAATTGTGATTTTGTGGGGTGGTTGGGTTGATTTTGGTGCAGGCTTTAAGTGAAATTTTGTACTGTTTTTTGGTATTATTGTTTGTTGTGTTTTAGGGATGGTTATTGTAGAATTTTGGGCTATTTTCTTGCAGGAATTTGGAGCTAGAATTGCAGGATTTGGGGCTGAAATTGCAAGAATTTTGGTGGTGGTTTGACAGGATTTTTAGGCCGGAATTAAAGGGTTTTTTTTGGGATTGGAATTGCAGAATTTGGGGCTGATTTTGGCAGGATTTTGCAGGTTTTTTGGGCTATTTTTCCAGAATTATGGGGTTGTTTATGGTGATGTTAATGGAGATGATCTCGTGGACTTTTGACTGAGATAGTGTTGGGTTGATTGATAAAAGTGTAGTGTGTATGTTGGCATGACTCTGTGTGTGTGTTTACCGTGTGATTGTGTTGTGAAGTATGTGTGAAATATGTGTGCAGATGTGTATGTATGTGAGTGAGTTGCCGTGTGTGTATGTGTGAGAGCGAGAGCGAGTAGTGTGTGTAGTGTGTGAGAGCGAGAGCGAGTAGTGTGTGTAGTGTGTGAGAGAGAATGTGAGTGTGTGAATGTGAGTGTGTGAATGTGTAAAGTAGTGCAAATAGTGTGTGTAGTGTGTGAGATAGAATGTGAGCGTGTGTAGTGTGTGAGAGAGTGTGAGAGTGTGTGTGAGAAAGAGTGAGTGTATGTTCTTGGTGTTCTAAGTGTGTGGTTGAAGATGTACTAGAAACTAGTAGGTATTCTTGGTGTTCTTGGTGTAAGAGGATAAAATAAAAAAAAAACTAAAAACTAAAAACTCTACCTAAGATTTTTATTTTTTTTTCTTTCTTCTCTAAATTCCCAAGTGGGGATATTTATAGTGCACAAAAGACTTATCTTCTAAGAAATAACTAAAAGACCAAAACGCCATTGATTACAAAAATTATAACTTTATCCTTCTTAAAAATCTATTTTCTCTCACAAAAATAAAAAAAATTAAGAAAAATGTAAATAACAAATTTGTTAATAGAAATTCACCCCAAAAAAGTTAGAAAAACTTAGACACATGCTTAAAACCAAAAATGAATTTGAGACCAAAAAATTGGTGAAAAATGAGTGTGGAATGTGAAATGATAATTTTGCCCTTAGATTACAAAAGTATACAAAAAAATAGCTATTGGTCTTGAAAAATTATCAAAAATTAAAAATAACTTTAAAAATTGACGAAAAAATGAATTTAAACTACAAAATGATGATTTTGTCGTTGAATGCAATATTTATAGAAAAAATAGCAATCATACCCGAAAAAATAAGAAAATTTAGAAACATGTTTAAAGAATTAGAAAAAAATAAATTTGAAACTTGAAATGAGCTAAAATGGTGTTTGCGAGACGAAATTACCATTTTGCCCTTGTGTATCGTGAAATATAAAAAGAATACCAATTAAATCCGGAACAATCACAGAAAATTAAAAAACATGTATGAAAGTAAAAATATGAATTTAAACCCCTCAAAACTAATGAAAAAGTATATTACTATTTTGCCCCCTATATTATTAAAAAAAATTAAAATTTGGACCAAAAAATATAAACATGCCCCCAATATTTGAAAAATAAATGGTGTGTCAAAATTTGGTCTCTATAGAGATTACAAACATGTTCTCTTTTCCCCCCTTTACTCCAATTCATTCAAAAGCTAATTTTGAAAATTCCTCGTTTTCAAAACTGATAGAACCTCGACTGAAAGACCCTTCAATGGACCCCTTGATTGATGAATTACATAAAATTGCAAAAATTTGAATTACATTAATATTGTAAAAAAATTATATCAGATAATATAAAATCTATATTTGAAACAAAAATGTCATAAAATTTTTTTTCAAAAAACATCATTACACCAGCAATTACAAAGGAAAATACTTAAGTGTGGACCACATTCAACCACATCAGCCACTTGTGGGGCTTCTTGTGGGCCCCTTGTGGACCCCTTGGTACAAGTGACTGATGTGGTTGAATATGGACCCCAGAGTCAACGGTCCCATCTGTGGACTCAATCTACCTATATATTTTCCGATTGCAAAACCTTGAGAACTTGCTCTGTTATAGAGTGAGAAGACAAGACTTTAATATTTTTGGGATAATTTCACATACCTCCCCTGAAGTTTGTCATAATTACATTCACCTCTCTCAGGTTTTAAAAATTATAGTTACACTTCCTGTGTTTATATTTTTCATAACAAAACAAGTCTATTTTGATAATGTAACCCAAAAACACCAACCAAATACCTTAAAATATGTTTAATTGCTTTTAAATTGGTAATCTCTTTCTTATTAATATATTTGTTTGTAAAATTTTAACAGATAAAGAAAATTCATTTAGATTAGTTAGATAATTGAGTTTTGAAAAGTAATATTTGGTGAAGATTGAAAATTTGATGTAAAAGTATAAGTACTTTTGACATTTTTATGACTGATTAATTATTTTTTAAAAGCAATTAAGCATATTTTAAGGTGTTTGGTTAGTGTTTTTAGGTTACATTATCAAAATGGACTTGTTTTGTTATGAAAACTATAAACACAAAGGGTGTAAGTATAATTTTTAAAACATGAGGAGAGGTGAGCGTAATTATGTCAAACCTCAGGGGAGGTGAGTGTAATTATGTCAAACCTCAGGGGAGGGATGTGAAATTATCCCAATATTTTTGTCTTGGTTGAACAGAAAAAGTTCTGCCTTTTCTATTGAAACCACAGAAAATGAAACAAAGGCAAGCAATAATGCAATGAATTATTATTGTGGGGCTACAAAGATTACAAGGTCGAAAGAGGGCAGAACGTAAAACAAAGGACATGATTCGCACACTATTTGATGACCGACAATGACCGGTTGATTACATAAGAAAAATTATTAGGTGGACCGGATTCACCACTCCACTTTTACTTATAGACAGTGTGGTATAAAAGAAACAAAGTGTATCATGCAAGAATAGTAATGCATATTGATTTAAGAAGGTAATATCAGAATATCTATGTAATTTTATTTTAAACCATAATATTCACCAATAAAATCGTAAAGCGAGTCAACATAAAAAATTTTCGATTCTACCAAGTTACTAGAGTTAATAAGAATAAAAACCAACATGATATTTGCAACTTTTGTGGATATAAAAGATACTTTTTGGCCCCTGAAGCTATTGGAAAGTCATAATTTGCTCTTCTAACCTTTGAATATATACATTTTGCCTTCCTAATTTGTTAGGTGAGAGAAAATATAATTAAAAGAAATAGTCAAATTACACAAATACATTTGACTTGGAATAAAGGAAAATTTTGAAAAAAAAAAAACTCAACTTTTGCAATGTTTTTTAAAATAATTTTCAAAATTTTATAAATAAAGTAGACTACTAAATTTTAAATGAATTAAATATGAAAAGTAACTAACAAGAAATGTAAAAATGATATCATAAAAGATTATACTTCTTGTACTATTACACAATAAGTAAAAACCAGAGCTAGACATTTAACATCTTCAAATAAATTACCAAGAACATACGGAATCAGATTTCCCTGTGAGTAATTAATTAGCTTCTCAAAAAACTGAGTGAGTGTTTCCCTTTCTCAGCCAAAATTCCCACATCGGTTTGAGTAGTGTGAGTGTTTGGATATTTAAGTTGACAAGGAAACTTTAAAAGGTCGGATCCCTTTTAAAGTATCCATCAACTTCTATATCCATTTCCCTTCCCCTATGAAAATTTGACAAAAAAGAAAATTGTATGTGGAGAGGTTTCCCTGTGAGTAATTAATTAGCTTCTCAAAAAACTGAGTGAGTGTTTCCCTTTCCCAGCCAAAATTCCCACATCGGTTTGAGTAGTGTGAGTGTTTGGATATTTAAGTTGACAAGGAAACTTTAAAAGGTCGGATCCCTTTTAAAGTATCCATCAACTTCTATATCCATTTCCCTTCCCCTATGAAAATTTGACAAAAAAGAAAATTGTATGTGGAGAGGTTTCCCTGTGAGTAATTAATTAGCTTCTCAAAAAACTGAGTGAGTGTTTCCCTTTCCCAGCCAAAATTCCCACATCGGTTTGAGTAGTGTGAGTGTTTGGATATTTAAGTTGACAAGGAAACTTTAAAAGGTCGGATCCCTTTTAAAGTATCCATCAACTTCTATATCCATTTCCCTTCCCCCTATGAAAATTTGACAAAAAAAAAAAAAATACGGAATCAAACTACCATTCCTATCCTATGTGTAATACCGATTACAAAGCCTTTTTGTTTTATTTTGGGCGAACAGTTACTTGTGAGCAGATACGGATGAATTTGAGATGGGTTCTTCATCCAAAGTCGCCATTATGTCAGGGTGAGTCAATGTCTGACGCCGGTGTCAATCCTTCAATTTCCGATAAGATGATCACGTGCACTTTAGGTAAGGGTGGAAACAAAGGTTGAATTGCGGAAGAGGAGGAGTGGATGAATTATTATTATTTTTTTATTATTTTTATTATTATGGTTGACTGCTAAATGACAAGGAAGCGACAGCCACAAAAAGTAGGAGTTTTGGATTTACTAAAGATAACCGCCTAAAAATATTAAAAAATTCTTGATTCCTAGTACAAAAACAAAATAATTACCTCTTGGGAATAGGGAGCACGGGATCAATGGTCTTGGTAGGAGAGGCAAGTGCGGGAAAATAGAGGTGGCACTACCACTACTGCGGGGAATTGGGGGGCGCCCGGATACTTCTGTTTTCCGATATTTTTTCCTAACACTTTTTTTTTTATTTCTTTTTGTCTGGATTTTTTTTTTTTAAATGATAGAGGAAACCTTTTTTATTATTTTATGATAAAATGAGAGGAAACATACAATTATTATTAGGAATTAGGATAATTCTTTTTTAATTTTTCCCAAAAGGCTTATCTTGATTAATTTTGAGAATGGTTGGCAGGACTGGCGGTTAACAGGGCCTAATCCACACTGCTGGCGGACCCGGGGACTGATTTCGGTGACAGAAAGGGCCTCGTGATGGACAGGGCCGCTACCCACAAAGGCTGATCTTTATAATTTGTGTATTGAAAAAAAAAAAGAAAAGAAAGAGAAGTCCTAATCCACGCTGCTGGCGGCAGGGACCCGGCCGAAAGTGTCCGATTTGGAAGGGGTAGGCACAGCACAAAATGGTGCACTCAAGTCGTCAATCTATAGTCTCTCTTTGGAGCAGATTAACTGTCCAGAGGTAACAGCAGAGTAGAATAGTGTCATCCTAGACCTGCTAGAATGGGAAGCAAAAGCAAGATTTTGATAATTGGGGGCACAGGGTACATTGGAAAATTCGTAGTTGAAGCCAGTGTAAAAGAAGGGCACCCAACTTTTGCATTGGTTAGAGAAAGCGCAGTCTCAGATCCTAAAAAGGCTGCAATTGTAGAACGCTTCAAGTGAGTATTATAAAAATATTTATGTAATTTTATTTTAAATCACAATATCTACAAGTAAAATCGTAAATCGGGTCAATATAAAATTTTTTTGATTCTATCAATTTACTGGAGTAAATGAAGAATAAAAACCAACATGATATTTGCAACTTTCGTGGATATAAAAGATACTTTTTTTTTTTTTTTGACAATTGAGGAAAGAAAAAGGGGAAGACCACTTACTCAACCTCAATTGAAAGGAGGAATGAGAAGTAAACCTAAACTTAACCCAACAAACCACTCCAAAAGCCAGGATAACTTTTAATTTGCTCTTCTAACCTTTAAATATATATATATATATATATATATATTGCCTTCCTAATTTGTTAGGTGAGAGAAAATATAGTTAAAAGAAATAGTCTAATTACACAAATACATTTGACTTGGCATAACGGAAAATTTTGAAAAAAAAAAAAACTCAGCTGTTGCAATTTTTTTTAAAAATAATTTTAAAAATTTTATAAATAAAGTAAATTATTAAATTTTGAATAAATTAAATATAAAAAATAGCTAACAAGAAACGTAACAATGATATCATACAAGATTATACTTCTTGTACTATTACACAATAAGTCAAAACCGGAGCTAAACATTTAACATCTTCAAATAAATTACTAAGAACATACGGAATGTAACTACCATTCCTATCCTATGCGTAATACCGGTTACAAAGCTTTTTGGTTTTATTTTGGGTGAACAGTTACTTGTGAGCAGATACGGGTGAATTTGAGATGGGTTCTTCATCCAAAGTCGCCATTATGCCGGTGTGAGTCAATGTCTGATGCCGAAGTCAATCCTTCAATTTCCGATAAGATGATCAGGTGCACTTTAGGTAAGGGTGGAAACAAAGGTTGAATTGAGGAAGAGGAGGAATGGATGAATTATTTTTATTATTATGGTTGACTGCTAAATGACAAGGAAGCGACAGCCACAAAAAGTAGGAGTTTTGGATTTACTAATGATAACCGCCCAAAAATATTAAAAAATTCTTGATTCCTAGTACAAAAATAATTTTTTTTTTGTCAAGATTCAACATATTAGCCTACTCTTAACCTATTTTTAAGGGGATGGTCCAACTGGACCTGAGGGGCCAATGAGGACTAAACTACCGTTGCACCAAAAGAGCACTATAGTGCTCCTTTAGATTTAATACCATCCAACTGCTGCAGATGGGTTTAGAACCCCAGACTTGCAGCAGGGGAGCTAATCCAAGAGCTCTCCTGACCACTGAGCCTTCGGCTCAGTGGCTCTAGTACAAAAATAATTACCTCTTCGGAATAGGGAGCACAGGATAGATGGTCTTGGTAGGAGAGGCTAGTGCGGGAAAAGAGAGGTGGTGCTACCAATACCGCTGGGAATTGGGAGGCGCCCGGACACTTCTGTCTTCCGTTATTTTTTCCTAACTCCTTTTTTTATTTCTTTTGTCTGGAACTTTTTTTTTTTTTTTAAAATGATAGAGGAAACTTTTTTTTTATTATTTTATGATAAAATGAGAGGAAACATACAATTATTATTAGGAATTAGGATAATTCTTTTTTAATTTTTCCCAAAAGGCTTATCTTGATTAATTTTGAGAATGGTAGGCAGAACTGGCGGTTAACAGGTCCTAAGCCACACTGCTGGCGGACCCGGGGACTGATTTCGGTGACAGAAAGGTCCTCGTGATGGACAGGGCCGCTACCCACAAAGGCTGATCTTTATAATTTGTGTATTGGAAAAAAAAAAAAAAAAGAAAGAGAAGTCCTAATCCACACTGCTGGCGGCAGGGACCCGGCCAAAAGTGTCCGATTTGGAAGGGGGTAGGCACAGCACAAAATGGTGCACTCAAGTCGTCAATTTATAGTCTCTCTTTGGAGCAGATTGACTGTCCAGAGGTAACAGCAGAGTAGAATAGTGTCATCCTAGAGCTGCTAGAAATGGGAAGCAAAAGCAAGATTTTGATAATTGGGGGCACAGGGTACATTGGAAAATTCATAGTTGAAGCCAGTGTAAAAGAAGGGCACCCAACTTTTGCATTTGATAGAGAAAGCGCAGTATCAGATCCTAAAAAGGCTGCAATTGTAGAAAGCTTCAAGAGCTCAGGAGTCACAATTCTTTGTGTGGGTTAACCGTGTTTAAGTACCTCAAATTCTGTTTTCATGTTTTTTTTTTTGGAGAAATTTTAAGAAATTGACATGGATATATATGTTCTGAACAGGGAGATTTAAACAATCATCAGCAGTTGTTGAATGCAATCAAACAAGTGGATATTGTAATCTCTGCTCTGGGGGGAGATTTGACAGTGGTGCCTGAGCAAGTGAAGATCATTGCAGCTATTAAAGAAGCTGGAACCATCAAAGTAAGCCGATACACACATCCTTCATTTCTTTTTTTTTTTTTTTTTTTTTTGATCCCCTTGTTCTTTAGTACATATGCTACAAATCCCTAAACTATAAGCTACAAATGGTTTCAGAGATTTTTACCTTCTGAATTCGATATTGATGTGGATCGTATGCATGCTGTTGAGCCTGCTGCAAGCTATTTGGGGTCGAAGGCCAAGATTCGCAGAATTGTTGAGGCTGAAGGAATACCTCATACTTACTTGGTAGCTAACGGTTTTATTGGTTATTTGCCCCATTTCTTTAATCTCTTTGAAGACCTTAGCCCCACAACTCTTCCCAGAGACAAAGTTGTTGTTCTTGGTGATGGAAATCCAAAAGGTGAGCACTAATCAGAAGAAGCTTGCTTCTTTGCTGCTCAGGGCACAAATTCTTGCTTTATTCTGTTTTGAGTTATATATCATATGATCATCATTCTTTGGTCATCGATTTTTGTCTGTTGCAGTTGTTTTCAATAAGGAAGAGGACGTAGCTACATATATCATCAAAGCAGCAGATGACCCAAGGACTCTGAACAAGAGCGTGTACGTTAGACCTCCTGCCAACATTTTGTCCTTCAATGAAATAATCTCATTGTGGGAAAAGAAAATTGGCAAGACCCTCGAAAGGATTTATGTTCCAGAGGAAGAACATTTTAAGAAAATTCAAGGTCAGCTTAAAACAAGGGCAAATCAGTTGCCTCTTTCTCGAAAGAAATCCATATGCAATTAGAAAAGGTTTTGAAAGATGGTCATTTAAATAAGACTTGGTAATATATAGTACTGCTTAAGTTTTGTTGAGAAGACTCATAAATACAGAACTTATTTTGTATTTTCTTTCTTGAATTTTTTTTCCAGAGGCTTCAATGCCATTAAACGCGATCCTAGCTATGGGATACTCGGCTATCGTGAAGGGAGATACTGCCAACTATGAGATTGAAGCTCCTTTTGGAGCGGAGGCAACTGAGCTTTATCCTGATGTGAAATACACCACAACTGATGAATTCCTTGACCAATTTGTGTGAGATATATCAAGAAATTAAGTACTATGTAATAATCTCTAGCTATCGATGGGATAGTCTAGTCAATAATCCCACAATCGATGGGTTCCTTGATCAGTTTAGTGTCTCTGTTGGCAGGTTGGAGTCAACGGTCTATCCGTTACTCATTACTACTGTCTAGACAAGTGTAATAACAAAATTGACATGGCTTCAATTTTTCTCTAAAAATTGTTGGCTCCGTCTAAATAATTATTTTTTAGTATATATATTTTTTAAAAATACTATTATAGCAATTTTAAAATTTTTTTTTGATAAATGTATTTGTCAGAATAAAAATTAATTTGAAAACTTGTTTGATATTTTTTAAAAAACGTATTTCTAAAAGTACAACTAAAACACAACCAAACAAACAAAGCCGTTCTTTCCTAGCTTGCGCTGCTCTTAGGTGCCATCATCAGCCCTGCTATCTTTCGCATGTACAATTCAATAATGTGCTAGCCATCTTCATCGTCTTCATCGATACTTCCACCATTTTTTTCGCCTTTGCCAATACCTTTGTATTGCTCATCATTTACAATTCTCAATTGTATTGCTCATCATTTACAATTCTCAAACCCACATTGTAGACTCTCAAACATTAAACTAAACTTCAACCGTGTTCAAACACTACTTTCCTTGAATTTCTCGAAGATCTCCTAATTATTCTTTTTTTTTCCACTTTCATCTTAATATTATGCAAGAATCTTTAGTCTTGTTGCTGATCAGCTTGTCGCCACTGGATTCTTCATACACAAGATCAACAACTTCAATCTGCCAAAAACAACTCAAATAAATCTTCATATTGCACCCAATTACCTTATTCCAATGACACTTGTCGCGCCCCATTTTTCGAAAAAAAGGAAAATAAATAAAATGATAATATGGGTGGTGAATGTGTTAGTTGGAAAAAGAAAAATTAAAATGCGTTGTTGTGTTTATTTGTTGGGAAAAGAGGATAGGTATTTGTAAAATGATTTTTAGAAAATATTGTGCAAAAGACGTGAAATACTTTATTTTTTGAAAGCAAATGAAAAGGGCCAAAAATGGGACTTTTGGAAATGCGACGGTTTTTTTTTTTGGCCCGAAAATAGAGTCTAAAAAGGGTTTTTTAGTAAAAAAGGAGTCGCCACTTGGTATTGAGTTTTGGTGTACCAAGTCACCCGAAAATATTTTATAAAAGGTAAGAAAATCAAAATGCTTTATATAAAGAAATAGTTTTTGAAAAAAAGTAAGGAAAAACAAGAAAAACCCTTTTAGACGACTCCAGGTCTTTGAAAACAAGAGAAAAAGGTTCGGGAGTCACAGTTGAAGAAAGGGAAGGCAAAGGCTCATGCCTAAGGCACCCTTTCAACCTAGCCGAAACTAGTTGCGAGGTTTAGTCTAAATTTTCCTAATATAACCCTAAAAAATTTTTTTATCGCATTTGGAGGCAACTATATGAATGCAAATCTAGTCCTAAAAATGGATATCGTTAAGGGAGCAAATGTTCCATTGAGGTTTAGTCGAAATTATCGCATTAATTGCGAAACCCGAATGTAGACCTCGACGGAGTCACGAGTATAGGTGCAAAAATGGAATGCAAAAGAAAAGGAAAATAGTAGTATAGATAGTAAGTGAACAAAGAAAATAGGGATGCAACATAACGGGTATGGGAGACGAAATGGGCTCGTGACTAACTGTTTCTACTCACGGAGGGGGGAACGGCATGTACGCCATCGCTTCCCACGTGAGTAGATGACTATTCCTTAGTCAAAAATCACACAAATGACCTAAAATTCTATGTGTAGTGGAATCTAAATATTATGCACCAAATAGATGTTAAAATAGGTAATAAGTGATAAAGTATATATAAAAATCATAGAAAAATGGAAAAAAAGCCTAAAAAGATAAAATGTATGTGAAATGTCATGAAATGCGCACGAGAAATGATCCTAATGCTAAAATGACCTAAAGGCTTAGCATTGGACTAGCCTATTTTCTAAAAATTCTCCGCTAGCGTTGGACTAGCGAAGAAACCGGAATTAACCACAACTAGTTTTGGACTAGTGTGGCGACGATACACATATATAATTAAAGCAAGTAAATAAATAAATCATGTATTAAAGCAATAATCACCAAAAAGCAAATAATAGCACATAGGAGCACATAGCACACAAGCATGATATTCTAGATGCAAAGTCCTAAAGAAAGCGAATAAAACACATAAGCACATAGCACACATAGTCCTAGCTATTGCACCGGAGAAGCCTAATCACAATCTAAAAAATAGAAAAATAACCTATCTAACCTATCTATTACACTTTCTATCTAAAATACATAGGCTTTAATTAAATAGATAAAACATAACTATCTATTACATTAACTATCTAAATACAAAGAATTTACTGAATAGAATATTACCTATCTATTACATTTCTTTGAATAATTAATATTAATTCAAGTAAATAATATGAAATAAATAAATGTTCACACATGTATAGAAAATATAAACACAAAGAGATATTTAAAAAAAAACATATAGAAAACACATAGGAGCACGTAGAAGCACATAAAGAGAAATAAAAAGGGTAATCGAGGTACCTCATATTCGAAGACCAGGTACAAATTGCTACTAACATGAACAAACATGTCAAAAATACCACTATTTAAATAAATAAACTACTAATTGAATAATTTCCTGCCGATCAGTATGAACATACTATGATAATTCAAACAATCATAGCAATAAGCGAAAGAAAATAATGATAATAATAATTAATTGTTTAGGAAGAAAAACGAAAATTGTTTAAGTAAAAATAAATAAGTAAATAAATAAATAAAGAAAAACAACAAAAATAAAGAAATAATAATAGAAGATAAAATACAATAATAGATACTTAAACTTTTAACACCCCAAATAATGATTATTAGAATAACTAAAAGGAAAATAAAGAAACTAATTTGAGCATTAATTATACTAACAAGGCCCAATTTTAGAACATTAATTATAAATTTGATAAAATAAATAAGGAAAATGTGAAAAGAAATAATTTAAAGCTTTGAGGAGTTAACTAATTTTAAATTATTATATATATAGATATATATATATATTTTTTTTTGCACAAAATAAAATATTATAAGATTTGGATTAAAAGTGAAATTTAAGCAATGGTCTAAAATGACAAATGTAATTTACAACAAGCAAAGGGGTAAAATTATAATTTAAACCCTAATTAAGGTAATGACATAGTTTACAACAAATTTAAAGGCTAAAAATATAATTTTCAGCAAGTATAATGCCCAAAAATAAAATTTCCAGCAATACTTAAGTCCAAGAATATAATTTCAGCAAAGTCAATAAATAATGTGTAATTTACAGCAAACATTTAAAGGCAAAATTTCAAGTTCTAGCTATTTGGAGAGCAAAAATATAAATTCCAGCAATATCGGAGGACAATAAAGTAATTCCAGCAAAAATATAATGGCAAAATGAAATTCCAGCAAGGTTTGGGGGCAAAAATGCAAAATTCCAGCAATATGAGGGACCAAATATAAATTCCAGCAACAATAAGGGGCCAAAAATAAAATTCCAGAAGGTTTGGGGATAAAAATGCAATTTTCATAAATATCAAAGGGTAAAATTGTAATTCCAGAAAAATTACAGGGGTCAAAATGTAATTAACGAAAAATATAGGGTCAAAAATGGAAATTAAAAAATGTAGGGGCCAAAATCATAATTATATAAAAGTCGAGGGACCTAAATGCAATTAATTAGGACCTAATTAAAAGGAAAATAAAATTATGGGGGTCAATCTACAATAAACAGAAACTTAAATGCACAAATCAGAAATACGCAGGGCCAGAGTAACATTAATAAAAGTATAAGGACTATAAAATAAATACCTATTATTAATTAAAAATAAATAAAAAAACTAACCTACTCAAAACGACGTAGTTTTGAGTGAAACTACGTCAAAACGACGTAGTTTCACTAAAACTCCCTTTTTTTTTTTTTACCGATTTTAGTTTTTTTTTTTTCTTCCTGATTTCTCTTTTTCTTTTTTTTTTCTTTCTTTCTTTCTTTTTTTCTCTCTTCTCTTCCTTGTTTCTTCTTTTCTTTTTCTTTCTTTCTTTCTTTTTTTCTCTCTTCTCTTCCTTCTTTCTTCTTTTCTTTTTCTCTCTTCTCTTCCTTCCCGATTCCCCTCTGCTTCCCCTCTCTGTTCTCTCCGTCCGATCCTCTCTCTCTCACAGGTCTCTCTCTCTCTCTCTCTCTTGGTCCGAAAAAAAAAAATCCCTAAATTACCTACTAAACTACATCTATTAATTGTACAAAAATGAAAGAGAGATTGGAAAAAAATTTTTTTTTTTTTTTTTTACCTGGACCGACAAGAGAGGGTGGTCTGGCGCCGGTGGTGGTGCGGCGGCGTCACTGGTGGTGCTCTGGTTGGGATTCGGCCGGTTGTTGTTGTTGTTGCCTCTCTTTTTTTTTTAATGCTGATTCTGTGCAGGTAGTGTGCGTGTGTTGTGTGTGTGTAGGTTTTGCTGGAATCTGTGTGTATTTTGTGTGTTGTGTGCTACTATTGTGAGTGAGATGCAGGTGTGTGCGTGTGTGTGGGCTGATGTGTGTGTGTGTGTGGGTTGTTGCTGTGTGTTTTTTTTTTTTTTTGTTTAATGCAGGTGTGAAGTGCGTGTGTGTTTATGGTGTGTATGTGCAAGTGTGTGTGGTGTGTGAAGGTGCGTGCAATTGTGCCTGGTTTGTGGAAGTGCAGGTGTATATGTTGTGCGTTTGTTTTCTCTGCAGGTGTATGCAATTGTGAATGTGAGAGGGGAAGAGTGTGTGCAGGTTTTGCAGGTGTGTTTGTAAGGCTTTGGCCGAGAGAGAAGAGGGAGTTGTGTGTGTTGTGGTTGTGTGTTTTTTGGTGCAGGGGATGGAGAGTGTAGGTGTGTATTGTGCGTGAGTGAGTGAGTGCACTGCAGAGGGGTGAAGGAGGCTGAGAGGGAGGTCTGTGTGTGAGGTGTGAATGTGTGTTTGGATGTGTGCGAATGTGGCTGTGTGTTGTGTGTGTGTAGCGAGTGAGTGTTTTGTGAGGGAAGGAGTGAACGTGTGTGCTGGTGAAGGTGCAGGGAGGAAGAGAGGTGCTTGGAGAAAATGCCCAGGAGATGAGTGTTGCAGGTGAATGGTTTTTTGTGAGGGGAAGGGGATGTGTGGTGCAAGTGTGTGTTCTGCCTGTGAATTGAGCGTGAAAGGTGCAGAGAGGGAGTGGTGAGGTTGTGTGAGTGTTGTATGCTTGTGCAAGGGAAGGGGGCTGAGAGAGTGAGGGTGAATAAAGTGAGTGAGAAGTGAGTGAAGTGAGTGCAAGTGAGTATTGCAGGTGCTGATGTGTGTGGTGTGTGTTAATGGTATGCTTGTGTACCGTGTGTTTCTGTGCGTGTTTTATGGAGTGGAGTCCGGATGAAGCAGTGCTTCTGTGTGCCTATGTGTGTATGCTTGTGCAAGGGAAAGGGAGGCAGAGGGAGTGAGACTGTTGGGTTGAGAGTGCAAGTGAGGTGTTTGATGTGTATGTGAGGGAGGCGTGAGAGAGTGCCCAAAAATCCTGAAAATCTGGTAAAGACCATAAAATGGGGGAAGAAAAGTGGATTTTGTTATCCATTTGCAGAACAAGCAGCAGCAGAATGCTGCTGCTTTTCATCTTTTTTTTTTTTTTTTTTTTTTTAAGAAAGAGAAGAAAATAAAGACACTGAAAATAAAATAAAACTACTTGAATATTTTTTTTTAAAATTATATATATATAATAAAAATAAAAATAAATAATAATAATAATAATAATACTAATAATAAATAAAATACAATATTATAAGAAGGGAAAGATAAAATTTAATGTAACAAATGAAAGGTTAATTCAACATTAGGAAAAACACAACTTAAAATAAATACCAAATGGTCTTTAAGAAAAATAATAATAATAAAAAAAAATCATTTTTTTTTAACATGAAAATTTATAAAATGCTTGTAGACAAAATTCTTCATAAAGAAAATCTTAAATAAAAAGTGCATTGGAAAGCGTGCCGTTGAATTAAAAAATAATAAAGTTTTAAATAAATAATGAATGACTCCTAAAAATCATTTAAATCATAAATAATGATAAAAATAGTAAAATCATGGATTTAGGAAATAAAATAAAATAAACTAATATTTACATGGTGAAATTACCATTTTGCCCCTAATGTGATGAATTAGACATAATATGCGAAAATTGTACTCGACCCCCGAAAAATGAGAAAATACCCCCTAAAATAAGAGTGACACACATATTTTTACAAAAGGTGTGTCAAAATTTGGTGTCTACAATACTATCTCACATGATATTCAATTGGGTTTCCCCAATCAGATATAATTTTAGATCAGGAATTATCAAATAATCATTTTTATTTGAAAGTCTAAATTCAATATAAGAAGCCCTCCTCAGAGATATCATTTTATTTGTTGTTTAAATAACTAAAAGCGATTCTTATAAAAATCTAATTCCAATAAAGAGTTTTGTTTGGAATTTAATCATACACAAGTGAAAACCTGCGAGAGATTACAAACATGTTCTCTTGTCCTTCCTTTACTAAAATTCGTTCAAAAGCTAATTTTGAAAATTCTTTATTTTCAAAGCTGATAGAGCCTCAACTGAAAGAACCTTCAATGGACCACTTGATCGATGAATTACATAAAATTGTAAAAATTTGAATTACATTAAAATTGTAAAAAAATTATATCAGTTACTATAAAATCTATATTTGAACAAAAATATCATAAAATTTTTTTTCAAAAAATATTGGGTGTGTTTGGATGGCATTATTTGGTCAAATTATTTAGAATAATTATTTGGTCAATTTTTGTTGACCAAGTAAGAAAATTTGAAAAGTGTTTGACTAGAGAAAATTTTTGGATTTGTGCTTGGATAGTGAATAATTTTTTTTGTTCACTTTTTAAAAAGTTGAAAAGTTTTTGAATTGTGAAAAATTTTTTGGTTTGTTTAAAAATTTTGTAACAACTTTAAGAACTTTTTACTTAATTATTCACAAAAGCAATTACATTTATATTCAAGATCTACTTAGAAAAATTTAAAAAATCGCAATTAACAAAATGAAATCTATTGTCGGTAGGTTTTGTGATGGATTTTGTGGAACGAGCACTGATGCTGGATACTTGTAAAACGACGAGTGCTTGGTAAATTTTTAGTTTTCAGATAGTATCGGATGCTAATAAAATTACTAGCGTCCGATATCAGCACTCGGTTAACAAAACCTACCATATAACCCATCGACAACGGATCTCATTTTGTTACTCGTGATTTTTTCTAATTTTTCTAAACAAAATTTAAAGGCAAACGTGCTTGCTTTTGTAAATAATTGTGTAAAAAGTTACTAAAATTGTACAAAGTTTGAAAAAACATTTGAAATTTGAAATGAAAATATTTGGTAGGAAAATTTGAACTATTGTTTTTCAAAAAGGTGGGAAAAAATTTTTGGTCAAAATTTTCTTGACTTATGGCCAAATAATTTTTCAACTATTCAAACACATTTTGAAAAAATTTTTCTAAAAAATTCCAAATAATGCCATCCAAACACAATTACGCCAGCAACTGCAAAACCTTCAGGACTTGATCCATTATAGAGTGAGAAGACAAGACTTTAATATTTTTGTCTTTGTTGAACAGAAAATTTTTTGCCTTTTCTATTGAAACCATAGAAAAGGAAAAAAAGACGAGCAATAATGCAATGAATTATCATTGTGGGGCTACAAAGATTACAAGGTCGAAAGAGAGCAGAAGGTAAAACAAAGGACATGGTTTGCACACTATTTGATGACCGACAATGACCGGTTGATTGCACAGGAAAAATTATTAGGTGGACCAGATTCACCACTTCATTTATGGACAATGTGGCATAAAAGAGACAAAGAGTACCATGTTAGAATAGTAATGTATATTGATTTAGGAAAGTAATATAAAAATATTTATGTAATTTTATTTTAAATCACAATTACCACAAGTAAAATCGTAAATCGAGTCAGTATAAAAAATTTTCGATTCTACCAATTTACTGGAGTTAATGAAGAATAAAAACCAACATGATATTTGCAACTTCCGTGGATATAAAAGATACTTTTTTTTTTTTTTTGACAATTGGAAAAAGGGAAAGGGGAAGACCACTTATTCAACCTCAATTGAAAGGAGGAATGAGAAGTAAACCTAAACTTAACCCCAAAAGCCACGGCAACTTTTAATTTGTTCTCCTAACCTTTAAATATAAATATTTTGCCTTCTGAATTTGTTAGGTGAGAGAAAATATAGTTAAATGAAATAGCCAAATTACACAAATAGATTTGACTTAGCATAAAGGAAAATTTTGAAAAAAAAAAAACAGCTGTTGCAATATTTTTGAAAAATATTTTTGACAAATTTATAAATAAAGTAAACTACTAAATTTTAAATGAATTAAATATGAAAAATAGGTAACAAGAAATGTAACAATGATATCATAAAAGATTATACTTCTTGTACTATTACCTAATAAGTTAAAACCGAAGCTAGACATTTAACATCTTCAAATAAAATACCAAGAACATACGGAATCAAACTGTCATTCCTATGTGCAACCAGTTACAAAACATTTTTATTTTATTTCGGCCTAACAGTTACTTGTAAGTACACTTTTTTTTTTTTTATTCTTTTTGTGTGGGTTGTTTGGGCTTTCTTTTGTTTCGGGTTTATTGGGTTACCCAAAATGGCTTCATTATGATTAAAGCCCAAACCACACCTGAGGAATCCTTTGAATGTTGGTTCCAAGCATATCAATTATTTTCAAAAAACACATTTCCAATGAATTCTTTTTCGCTTTCATGCTAAGATTGGTAGAAAAAGCATTGTAATAATTTTCAGTTAGCTCAATCAGTTGTTTTATTAATATTATTTTTTAATCACAGGACTTTCCATTTCCAACGTTAACATGCATAATAATACTCTCTTCTTTGCAAGTTGCAGACCAATGACAAGATTCATGTCGGACAAGAGGAGGAAACGCAAACTCGGCAATGTTTTGAGCAAACTCCCAAACTCTAATGGATTGCTTCTTGCCAAGGCAATTCGTAGTAGGGAATTCTTTCCAAATACATCCCTTCTCAACAACTTACGAGCAGGACATGTCCGCCTGATGAAGTTCCTGAATTTGTCAATAAGGCTTAATCGTAAGACAGCATGATTTAATCCTCATTAGGTGACCTAAAGAAAATTACCACAGTATATGGGATTCATGTATGTTCAACTAAATCAAATCGGTCACAAGATGTAATACTATAAGATGTCACATGAATTTACTCGAACTCTTGTTCTTTTATGTGATCATAGTTTTACGTATATTCATTTTATTAAAAAAAAAATTATTAATTAACAAATTTTCTTCTTTTTTTTTTTTAAATATATTTGACACAATAGTTACAATTTGATAGCTAATACTTCAGGTTTGGACTAACTATTGAGATTCTAACAAAGTTTATATGTGAAATTATGAGTAATTTTTCACATAATTTTTCTTATTGTTGTATTCCACTTTGTGATATTTTTAATAGTTTTTACTTTATATTCAAATTTGAATGATATTTTGTTATTTTTCTATTTATTGAATATATCGTTTAAAATGTGTTTTTACAAGAAAATATATACTTAAAAATAAATGAATTAAAGTAAAAAATCCGACCAGGGATCTAGGTGGATGTGGGCGTGGCTAAATGACGAGTGGAGAAGGTAAATTTTTAAGTAGGGCAGAAAATAATGAAGGATAATCCTACCCAATTACGCATTTCTAGGCAAACAACTAATTTATATAACGTTTGAATTAGATATTAAATCTTTACATCTAAAAAGTGATTTGAGTAATTATTTTTTTATTAGATATACACGTACATAATACACAGGTTCGATATTAGTTTTGAGTTTGATTTGAGACTCCACATTGGATAAGGTGATGACTTAGCTCCCACCCTAGGCCTTGGATTGTTTATTTCTCATTTGAGCCACGTCTGTGCTTAGATTTTTGGGCTAAGATTTAAGGAGTGTTTAGTTTAGGGGAATCAAGAAAGAGAATGAGTATGAGTATTAATGACACTAATGTTTGAAAAACAAATATTACTATTATTCAATCAGAATGAAAGTGATTAATTGAGGTTTCTATGATTCTCTTTAAAATACTATATCAAATTCATTAACCCTTTTGGAGGAATGACATCCGTTCGATTACTAAACCAAACATGATAGGGAGAATTATCAAAACCGATACTCATAGTGGGATTCATGATATCCATTGTAATAGTGATTGAGAAATTTGTACCGAATGGCTCCTTAATATTTTGTTCGTCATTGCTTACTACAGATTTGATCATCCCTGATTCAGTTTATTTGGCAGCTCGTGTAATATTATATCCCTATGAGCTAAAGCAGATATTCATTGCACCAAGTGTACTCAAGTGATTAAGTAAATCTAAGCCCTTAAAATAAACCCTGGACCAGATATTTGATGATGTGTGTACACTCACGAACAAAATTTCACTAGTGCAAAGATTATCTGGGATTTGAAAGAAAAATGTTTACCAGGGAAGTCAGAAGAATGGGAGCTGAATAATTCTCTGTTGATTATTCTTGGAGCATTGATAGAAGCCAGTGAGGTAGCAAAAGAAGACAGCAAAACCAGCTAACAAATTTAACTTAGGTGACAGGGTTGTCCTTTTCAATATTTTCCTGTATATGTAACCGAGCCAGAAGCTGTTGAATTTAGGAAGCAAATTTCTGCATCAGTTCAGGAGATCAATTTATAGTCTCTCCTGTATATAAAATATTCTTCCTCCAAAGGTACAACAGATTACAATAGTATCATCCTAGAGCTAGAAATGGCTGGCAAAAGCAAGATTTTGATTATTGGGGGCACAGGATACTTGAGAAAATTCATAGTTGAAGCGAGTGTAAAAGATGGGCACCCAACTTTTGCATTGTTTAGAGAACGCACAGTCTCAGATCCTAAGAAGGCAGCAATCATAGAAAGCTTCAAGAACTTAGAAGTCACATTTCTTTATGTGGGTTAGCTCTTTTTTTTAAGTGTAATTCTGTTTTCAGAAAAAAGTTTAAGAAATTGACATCGATATATATGTTCTGAACAGGGAGATTTGTACAATCACCAGCAGTTAGTTGATGCAATCAAACAAGTTGATATAGTAATCTCTGCTGTTGGAGGAAATTTGGGAGTGATAGCTGATCAAGTAAGGATCATTGCAGCAGTTAAAGAAGCTGGTAACATCAAAGTAAGCCGATACACATATCCTTAATTTCTTGTTTTTTCCTTGTTCTTTACTACATGTGGTACAAATTCCTAAGACATATGCTATATATGGTTTCAGAGATTTTTGCCTTCTGAATTTGGACTTGATTCGGATCGTGTGCATGCTGTTGAGCCTGCTGCAGGCCTATTGAGAACCAAGGCCGAGATTCGCAAAGCTGTTGAGGCTGAAGAAATACCTTACTCTTACTTGGCATCTAATGGTTTTGCTGGTTATTTGACTCGTTCCTTTAATATCTTTGACGATCTTAGCTCTACAGACCTTCCCAGAGACAAAGTTGTTGTTCTTTGCGATGGAAATCCTAAAGGTGATCACTTATCAGAGGAAGCTTTTCTTGTCTGCTGCTCATTGTGCAGAATTCTTGCTTTCTTCTATTTTGATTCATCATTCTTTGTTCATCAATTTATGTTTGTTCTAGCTGTTTTCGTAAAGGAAGAAGACACAGCCGCATATACCATCCAAGCAGCAGATGACCCAAGGACTCTGAACAAGATCGTGTATCTTAAACCCTCTGCCAACACTTTGTCCGACAATGAAATAGTATGATTGTGGGAAAAGAAATTGGCAAGACCCTCGAAAGGATTTACGTTCCAGAGGAAGAAATTCTCAAGAAAATTCACGGTCAGCTAACAAAAAGGGCAAATCAGTTGCCTCTTTCTATTAAAAACAAAAAAAAAAAGCATTTGCAATTGGAAAAAGTTTTGAGCAATAGTCATTTTAACAACACCTGCTAATATGCAGTAGTGCTTAGTCCATGTTTAGAAGACTAACAAATATAGAATTTAATTTGTGCTTTTTCCCTTGATTTTTTTTTCAAGAGGCTTCAATGCCATTGAAGTTATTCCTATCTCTCGGATACTCGTTTTTTGTGAACGGAGATGTTACGAACTTTGAGATTGAAGCTTCTTTTAGAGTGGAAGCAACAGAGCTTTATCCTGATGTGAAATACACCACAATTGATGAGTACCTTGATCAGTTTGTATAAGATTTATTATGCGAAATACACCACAACAGAAATTTATTATGTAACTAACATCTAGCTATCGATAAGACAATCAATATTCATGCCTATGGCTTTACATATGGAAGACATGTGACATATGTACACTTACTCTCCAATACAATGCCAATAATAAACCTGAAGTATATGCTCTTTCTACTGGTTGATTTTTCCATATTTCCATCCCCAGATTGCTGATTCCTATAATCCCTTCACTATTGCTTGGCAAATTTTTAAAACTAACCCATTGGCACTAGACTCGTGGCACTGAGATTCCGACTGATTTTTTTGGAGCTGTCTAATGATTGTAAAACATGTTAACATTCTAAAACTATGTATAAAAAAATATAGCAGATCAAGATAGTCTTCCTAGATTCATAAGGGTTCTAGAGTACTTATATCTTTTGCAACCATTAGACAGTTTAAATTTTCACGCTTTTTCCAGGCACGAGGCTGCATCAGTTTTTTGAATTCGATGCTACCATGATTCTGGCAACATGCCTAGTTTGGGTTTGCTTCAGTTTTTTGAATTCGATGCTACTATATTCCTTTGAATATTGGTTCCAAGCATCAATTATTTTTCACAAAACACATTTCCAATGAATACTTTTTCGCTTTCATGCTAAGATTGGTAGAAAAAGTATTGTAATAATTTTCAGCTAGCTCAATCAGTTCTTTTATTATTACTAGTAATACGGCACGTGCAAATGCACGTTGACAAGGATCTTTATGGTGCTTTCTTTGTGTATTTTAAGAAGCATGTTATTTAGATGCATAAGTAGAGGTCATGAAAATTTATTTGAAAATTTTTTTTGGCATTTTATGTAAAACCAACTGAAAAATTAAATTATAATCCCATAATGTAGTTAAATTTCCTTAAGTTATCATTTTCATTAGTACATATCTAGATATATATAGATTTTAGTCTATTGCTTTTACTTTGTAATGTTTTTCCCTACTTTTGAAGTCTATAATTGGGATTTGATCTTCAATTCCATATTTTTAACTTTCTTTTTGGTTCTTCAATTGGTTTTTGGTGTGCTCTTATTAATATTAGTTTTCTTCTTCTCCTTTGTATGCATGTTGATAATTGATAATTTGTTGTTTTCTACTAAATCATGGAATTAGTCAAGATTTACATATATATTTTTTGTTTTAATATAAATATTTATATGCTTAATATTTTCGTATCACTTTACATTAACAAAATATAAAAGGATAAGGTGGAATACATACTTGTCCAAAAATAGGCAATCTGATCCTTTGCTAATTGATTATGATTATGTGTTAAAATAATTAATAGTACTTGTTTTAGTGATCTAATTAGGTACCAATTTTATGCTCTTCAACTTTATAGCTAATGAAACGTTATGTAGTAAAAGCTTTAAAATATTATTATAAAATAGTTTCCCTAAATAACTAAAATTTTACACAAAGATAGTAGTAGAAAAATATTGGCCCAAATGATTAAACCATCTTTCACTATTACTATTGCAACATTCTATTTTCTTGTCTTACTATAACAATACGAATGATCTATCTTTAAATATCATTTCATTTAAAGAAACATTTTTTCCTTTTTTTTTTACAAATAAATTACATATCAAAAGCAAAACATATATTTTTTGTTTATTCTTGTATATCTCCAATTTCATCTAACTACTCATGCTCAATGAAGCAGAGTACGATTATTCAATTTGGATGGACCTATTATTTGTTTGAATATTCCATACAATATTATTGGGACTTCACGAATTTCTCTTCTTCATGAAATTATCACTTTTTATTTACCAATTTCATACTTCTATTTAATTTTTTGACCTAAATCAAGAAGCACTCTAGTGACCCAAAAATTTTCATAGGTTAATAATAGATTTGATAGAATGTAACCAAATCAAGAAGTTCTCCACTTAATTGGGGACTATTTACTATTTTCTTTTTCTTTTTTCCTTTTTCCTTACTACATGGTACGACTTAGGAGAGATAATTCAGTATTATAAAGATGACTATTGGAGAGAAATCCTCCCCAATTAAGTGGAGAGGAATCTAATCCCGGTTAAGGAGGACTACAAAATCAAGTCTATATACAAGTAAAATCTTCACATGAGTTGTAGCTTTGTAGGCTGGCTGTTTTCTTGTTTAGAGGCTGGTCTTGCTCTTCAATATTATATATACATCCAAACAACACTTGCGCACTAACATTTGATAATTACAGTGCAAAAATTGACAAGCAAAGATGGTGTTGCATGAAATGTTGCTGAGGTTTTTATAT